>CM076575.1:139684469-140342783 GCA_034641835.2 Pinus albicaulis
AGAGTCAAGGTCTAGTGGTTGGTCCTCAGAAATGTTGAATAATGCCCGCAGGCCATGAGGATGGCTTTCAAAGAAGTTCTCAGTACAAAATTTCATCATCAAGTGTGATTCTTCTTCAAAACCCTGTTTTGAAGAAGAAATCATTAAATTTGTTTTTAAATATGTACAATGTTTTTTAATTGAAGACGTTTACATGCAGCCTCTCATGGTTTTTGCCAATCATCCCTGCAAGCTGACAAAGCAAGTTCATTTCAGTCAAAGTCAAATGGAGACAAGAGATATGTGAAAGTGCTAAAGCGTTATAACATTGAGTTTTTATGAGTGGAATTTCAAAGCCTTTTTTTTACATATATCACTATGATGTTTCAAACACTCCATATGCACACTAAAAACATCATTGAGACCAAGAAATAATGGAGAAGACAGTGGGTGAGCGAATTCAGTGTTTGGAAGCTGCAAATGTGTGTGAAGATTGCGCGCGGCGCACAGGAGAGAGGCGCGGCGCATTGGGCGCTCCTCCAGAGTGCATTTTTGCATTGGCGCGACGCACTCACCAGGCGCGGCCCACTGGGAGTGCGCGCGGCGCACAGAGCCAAAAGGCAGTTTTCATCAATTCTTAATTATTATTTTTTTTAATCGACTCATTATTTATGCGCCCGTGTCATTGATTGTAGTGTGCGTTTGTTGCAGAAGAGGACATTGAATCAGCACCTTCATCTGACAACCTTCTTCCAGACTTGGCACCTCAAGAAAAGCATGCTTTCAATCTAGCACTAATCTATTCAGACTGGAAGAGAGATCAAGGATGAAAAGCATTTAAAAGACTTGGAGTAGAGCCATTTTTGGAGCATCAGAGGTGACTTGAAGAACAGAAACAACAGGGTCGTTTTGGCGCAGAGCGAGTTGATTTGAGTAGAAAAGCGATGTTTATGCAAGCATCCCTAAGGACTATACAGGCGAGAATGTTACTGTGAATATTCTTGGAAATAAAAGTTCAGTAACGGGTGGAAGTGGAAAAGTTGTTGAGAGTAATTGTATATTCATCTACTTCTCCGATCGAAGGAGCCCTGGAGTGCTTGGAATGCCAATTCCACCTTATCTTTATGCAATGATTATATACAAGTCCTGAAACAGAAGCATGATGCTGGAGAAGTCGATGAGGAATCTACAGCCTCTGTACAAAAACCCCAGTATTTTGTCAAGTGGAAAACTAGGTGAAGGGCTATGGGTTTTCCCTATCACATTATGCTATGTTTCATACATGCCCGTAAGAATGCATAAGGATTCAAACATATATATGTTTTTAGCCCTCGTATGGATTGCAACAGTCTATGCTAAAACAGTCATTATCACTTCTGCAGAGTCTAATGAAAGAAAACTCAGGTATGCAGTTTTCAAATATCGAACATTTGTTTTGGGACCTGTGTAAAATGGTCTCATTGTTCGTTACAGCGAGCAGGACTTCGAATAATGTGTCAGAATTCATCAAAATTGGCTTGCTATGAGGGAAACCTTATCAACATGAAAGATCAATTGAGCCTCCTTAGACATGCAAAAGGAAAGCATCTTTCACTGCACCTTTGACTACAAATTCCAGTTTTGTCCATCTGACTCTTCATATGTGAATTTATCATCTTCTCTATAGAGAAAAGGATCATCTCTGAGCAGGTCAACACAATGTTTACACAATTCTTCCTCCGATACCGCAGATGATTATTTCTTTGTCTTAAAGGTGCTCCACCCATGCAATCATTGTCTTCAGAAATGGATAATTCAGAGATTGCATGCATCGTTTGTGAATGTTGTTTTTTAAGTCATCAATTTTTGGCACAAGTTTTAGGATTTTTCTGCTCGTAGTATTCTTTGAAGAGCGTTAGTGGAAAATTCTGACAAAGTACCACCCTTTGGAATGTTGGGATCATTATATCCCCCATTTTTCAAATTTCTGAACATGCGATGATAGATACATCTACAGCCATCTCAGGGCATGTCGAGGTCCAAGGAGTGTCATGTTTTTATCATGGACTGGGATTGGCGGAATTTCGTTTCCCTTTATTAAAATGCTTCTGCAAATGCCCGTTATATTGCTGCAATTGTGCCTCTAGCAAATTTTTTAAGGCTTCTGATTTATGGACTCAAATTAGCAACAAATGAAGCGTTAGTCAATGCTGTGAGCCGAGAAAGCCTCATGAAGGATAATGGGAAGTTTGCGAAAGCCTTGGAGAGAATAGCACACGGTTGGTCGACAGGGTTGATGGTTATTAAAATGCCATGACTTACTCAACATGGATGGCTTCCCTTCATTTCAAGCTATCAGACACATGGCTGGAAGCATAAATGAATGGAGGAGCTCGTCAACCATTCCAAAGGCATGCCATTCAGCCCTTCGAACGAATGTTCCTTGTTTATCATAGATCAGAGCTTTCATTACTATAGTGAAAGAGGATTTGTATTGCGGATCAGTGACACCTGGTCCTTCATTTCATAGGTTCAAAAATTTGGCAAGCGAAGTTGTTAAATTTATACCCTATAGTAATAAAAAGGGCGCTTAATCATATGCTTTGATGACACGAATACTTCAGATTATTTTCCGCGGTAAATAAAGATGGCTGAAGCAGATGCAGAAAGATAGGAACGAAATGCTTATTCTGTCCTTATTCATGATCCACATTACGCCCTTTCATTGGTCATCAGAAGATTTAGGGGGACGCTGTTCTGTTTTTTGAATAGATGAACCGCTCTTTTCTATCTTTGTAATTTCAGTTGAAACAGTGCCCTTGTTTTTGGGTCGATCTGTTTTCTCCTAGCAGAGCTTATTTTATTATTGTAAATCATTTTGTAGAGAGTTCTGGGAGAGGTGTGTGGAGGAGAAAAACAGAGAGCTTCATTGTACAGTTGTTTGACAGAGAATTAATGAATGGCACAACTCTGGTTTATAAGATTCTTGTGGTACGAATTTAGCAAATGTGTCCTTCTTTTTGTTTCATATGTCTTTTGTAATGTTTCATAGTTCACTCATAATCGTTTCTAGCTGAATGCTTTACAGTAAGGGAGGTAGAATCCAATTTATTTGCTCTGCCTTGAGAGAGCGTTCAGTAT
This sequence comes from Pinus albicaulis, assembly GCA_034641835.2. Taxonomy (NCBI): domain Eukaryota; kingdom Viridiplantae; phylum Streptophyta; class Pinopsida; order Pinales; family Pinaceae; genus Pinus; species Pinus albicaulis. The sequence goes on from CM076575.1 coordinate 139,687,569, forward strand.
TTGTGTAATTTTCTTCTGTTGGAAAGGATTCATTGTTTAATGCCCTTCTCAGCTTTCTTAAATAGTCTTTACATTCCATTTAATTTCAGTTTAATTTTTAAACTTCATTCCTATCTCGCCTTATGAAATACCCTGTGCCTTTGATTAAATCTCTACTCATGTACTGCTCTCGACACATCCCGTAAACTCGCCATTAATTTCTTCCTATCTCTTTACTAGCCTAAATCAGTATTCATTATAAGTCATCTCGCACCCTATTGCTCATTTTATCGAGATAGACCCGGAGAGAGCCCTCTCCTGTCCTCGTAGGGCTAGCTACGAGGCTAAGCGTGGTTTGATGTTGCCTTGAGTTTTACCTTATTTCAGCCTAAGGTATATTTGAGCGCTAACATAGTGGCGACCATACTGGGGAAGATGGTTTGCTGTTGATGTGACATTCAACTTGTAGATTTTCTTGCCCCAGTACATGAAATCAAGTTGCAGATTTGATGCTGATGGTGGACAGCAGTCAGACACATATGAAGGCTGAAACATTCACCTGGCGACTTCAACTCGATCCAGAGATTCCAGTGCTCACTGATCCACTCATGCAATGGTAGGGTATGTGGCAAAACCTACACTGTGTGAAGTTGTAAAAGAAGTAAGAGATCAGTTAGCAGATTTTGAAATTGATGAAAGATTTTTCAGTGTCGTGCTTCAATGTTTGAAATCTCCGAAGTTTCCTCTTGAAGCTAAAACTGGTGTCTGCGAGTTAGTTGTTGAAATATTTGAGAAGGAGATTCAATGTTTAAATGATCAGATCCAGTCATATTATTTCCGAGATCCCAAAAAGTTCTTGGAAACTCTCCCTCCTTCAAAACAAGAAACAATAGAGCTACCTGTGGATGTTTGCATTGATAGTGTGCAGCTGGAAGTATGTATTGCGGAGTTGGGGCAGCAAACAGAGTCTGGCTTTTGCGATCCTATTGTAACATACATGGAAATGTTTTTCAGTTTGACTGATAGATCAAGCTATCTATTACATAACCAGGCTCATCATGTGCATGTAGGGCTGCTAGCAATTGCATCTGTGATCTGGTTGAAGCACTCTCAAGCAGCATTCTTCTCAGATTTACTTGAATGGTTGACCTGGCATTACAGCATTACTTGATCCATGGACTCTGCAGAAAAGTAGGGTATATTTTGTAAATAAATAAGCAGCCAAAGGCAGCATTTCGTTCTAGTTTCATTACAGTTTTGGTTTGAAGTTTGCTGAGTCAGTTTTTCAATCATTTCAGTCAAGTTTCAGTCCATAAATGAGTCGAAAGTCTCGTCGTGTCTGTCGAAATAATGATTCCATAGCCCAATGGATGGAGGCACTATCTGCTCTCCCAAAGATCTGCTATTCTTGGCACCTCCACGGAGTGGCAACTGCCATCCCCATTGGAGCCAATGTTAGACTCCGTCTTGCCAGTCCTCTGTCAGAGTCAAATTCACCAAAGTTCATTTCCTGTCATTTGCAGTCATCAATGCTACTTTGATCAAAATAGTCATTTTCAGAGTCAAGGTCTAGTGGTTGGTCCTCAAAAATGTCGAATAATGCCCGCAGGCCATGAGGATGGCTTTCAAAGAAGTTCTCAGTACAAAATTTCATCATCAAGAGTGATTCTTCTTCAAAACCCTGTTTTGAAGAAGAAATCATTAAATTTGTTTTTAAATATGTACAATGTTTTTTAGTTGAAGATGTTCACATGCAGCCTCTCCTAGTTTTTGCCAATCATCCCTGCAAGCTGACAAAGCAAGTTCATTTCAACCAAAGTCAAATGGAGACAAGAGATATGTGAAAGTGCTAAAGCGTTATAACATTGAGTTTTTATGAGTGGAATTTCAAAGCCTTTTTTTTACATATATCATTATGATGTTTCAAACACTCCATATGCACACTAAAAACATCATTGAGACCAAGAAATAATGGAGAAGACAGTGGGTGAGCGAATTCAGTGTTTGGAAGCTGCAAATGTGTGTGAAGATTGTGCATGGCGCACAGGAGAGAGGCACGGCGCATTGGCGCGACCCGTGCATTTTTACATTAGCGCAACACTCACGAACACGAGCGCCATGAAGTGCGCATGATACCTGAAACCAAAGGCAGTTTTCATCAATTCTTAATTATTATTTTTTTTAATCGACTCATTATTTATGCGCCCGTGTCATTGATTGTAGTGTGCGTTTGTTGCAGAAGAGGACATTGAATCAGCACCTTCATCTGACAACCTTCTTCCAGACTTGGCACCTCAAGAAAAGCATGCTTTCACTCTAGCACTAATCTATTCAGACTGGAAGAGAGATCAAGGATGAAAAGCATTTAAAAGACCTGGAGTAGAGCCATTTTTGGAGCATCAGAGGTGACTTGAAGAACAGAAACAACAGGGTCATTTTGGTGCAGAGCGAGTTGATTTGAGCAGAAAAGCGATGTTTATGCAAGCATCCCTAAGGAATATACAGGCGAGAATGTTACTGTGAATATTCTTGGAAATAAAAGTTCAGCAACGGGTGGAAGTGGAAAAGTTGTTGAAAGTAATCGTATATTCATCTACTTCTCCGATCGAAGGAGCCCTGGAGTGCTTGGAATGCCAATTCCACCTTATCTTTATGCAATGATTATATACAAGTCCTGAAACAGAAGCATGATGCTGGAGAAGTCGATGAGGAATCTACAGCCTCTGTACAAAAACCCCAGTATTTTGTCAAGTGGAAAACTAGGTGAAGGGCTATGGGTTTTCCCTATCACATTATGCTATGTTTCATACATGCCCGTAAGAATGCATAAGGATTCAAACATATATATGTTTTTAGCCCTCGTATGGATTGCAACAGTCTATGCTAAAACAGTCATTATCACTTCTGCAGAGTCTAATGAAAGAAAACTCAGGTATGCAGTTTTCAAATATCGAACATTTGTTTTGGGACCTGTGTAAAATGGTCTCATTGTTCGTTACAGCGAGCAGGACTTCGAATAATGTGTCAGAATTCATCAAAATTGGCTTGCTATGAGGGAAACCTTATCAACATGAAAGATCAATTGAGCCTCCTTAGACATGCAAAAGGAAAGCATCTTTCACTGCACCTTTGACTACAAATTCCAGTTTTGTCCATCTGACTCTTCATATGTGAATTTATCATCTTCTCTATAGAGAAAAGGATCATCTCTGAGCAGGTCAACACAATGTTTACACAATTCTTCCTCCGATACCGCAGATGATTATTTCTTTGTCTTAAAGGTGCTCCACCCATGCAATCATTGTCTTCAGAAATGGATAATTCAGAGATTGCATGCATCGTTTGTGAATGTTGTTTTTTAAGTCATCAATTTTTGGCACAAGTTTTAGGATTTTTCTGCTCGTAGTATTCTTTGAAGAGCGTTAGTGGAAAATTCTGACAAAGTACCACCCTTTGGAATGTTGGGATCATTATATCCCCCATTTTTCAAATTTCTGAACATGCGATGATAGATACATCTACAGCCATCTCAGGGCATGTCGAGGTCCAAGGAGTGTCATGTTTTTATCATGGACTGGGATTGGCGGAATTCCGTTTCCCTTTATTAAAATGCTTCTGCAGATGCCCGTTATATTGCTGCAATTGTGCCTCTAGCAATTTTTTTAAGGCTTCTGATTTATGGACTCAAATTAGCAACAAATGAAGCATTAGTCAATGCTGTGAGCCGAGAAAGCCTCATGAAGGATAATGGGAAGTTTGCGAAAGCCTTGGAGAGAATAGCACATGGTTGGTCGACAGGGTTGATTGTTATTAAAATGCCACGACTTACTCAACATGGAGGGCTTCCCTTCGAGTCAAGCTCTCAGACACATCGCTGGAAGCGTAAATGAATGGAGGAGCTCATCAACCATTCCAAAGGCATGCCATTCAGCCCTTTGAACGAATGTTCCTTGTTTATCATAGATCAGAGATTTCATTACTATAGTGAAAGAGGATTTGTATTGCGGATCAGTGACACCTGGTCCTTCATTTCATAGGTTCAAACATTTGGCAAGCCAAGTTGTTAAATTTATACCCTATAGTAATAAAAAGGGCGCTTAATCATATGCTTTGATGACACAAATACTTTAGATTATTTTCCGCGGTAAATGAAGATGGCTGAAGCAGAGGCAGAAAGATAGGAACGAAATGCTTATTCTGTCCTTATTCATGATCCACATTACACCCTTTCATTGGTCATCAGAAGATTTACGGGGACGCTGTTATGTTTTTAGAATAGATGAGCCGCTCTTTTCTATCTTTGTAATTTTAGTTGAAACAGTGCCCTTGTTTTTGGGTCGATCTTTTTTCTCCTAGCAGAGCTTATTTTATTATTGTAAATCATTTTGTAGAGAGTTCTGGGAGAGGTGTGTGGAGGATAAAAACAGAGAGCTTCATTGTACAGTTGTTTGATAGAGAATTAATGAATGGCACAGCTCTGGTTTATAAGATTCTTGTGGTACGAATTTAGCAAATGTGTCCTTCTTTCTGTTTCATATGTCTTTTGTAATGTTTCATAGTTCACTCATAATCGTTTCCAGCTGAATGCTTTACATTAAGGGAGGTAGAATCCAATTTATTTGCTCTGCCTTGAGAGAGCATTCAGTATTTGTGTAATTTTCTTCTATTGGAAAGGATTCATTGTTTAATGCCCTTTTCAGCTTTCTTAAACAGTCTTTACATTCCATTTAATTTCAGTTTAATTTTTAAACTTCATTCCTATCTCGCCTTATGAAATACCCTGTGCCTTTGATTAAATCTCTACTCATGCTGTTCCTTGGCCTCATACATCCCAGAAAACTCAGTTATTCATTAAATTTCCTTTCCTATCTCTTTACTAGCCTAAAATCAGTATTCATTATAAGTCATCTCGCACCCTATTGCTCATTTTATCGAGATAGACCCGGAGAGATCCCTCTCCTGTCCTCGTAGGGCTAACTACGAGGCTGAGCGTGGTTTGATGTTGCCTTGAGTTTTACCTTATTTCAGCCTAAGGTAGATTTGAGTGCTAACAATATCTACATCAGCCAACAGTGCCACCTTTGGTACATCATCAAGCCCTTCACAGATGAGGTACTGCGTGATTTTTCTCCTCTTGATGTGTCTGATGTATTATTGGGCCAACTATACTTGTGGAAACGACATGTTGTGTATGAGTCTAGGCCTCATTCTATTATTATTACTTTGGGAAATAAGTTGCACAGGATAACAGAGGTAATACCGCCTCCCGCCATCTCTTTGATTCCTGCAAAGAAACGGAGTAATATTATTTCCCAAAAAAAGAATTTTTTTTGTGTGACAATTCGCCCATGGGGTAAGAATAATATTATGGACACAACCTCCAAACATGGCTCCCCTGCATAGCACCAACAAATGGACAAATTTGTGGAGGAATACAAGCACATTTTCTCCTCACCCACAGAGGTTCCTCTACACTGTTAAGTCAAGCACTCCATTGATCTGACCCCAGGCATGCAACTTCCTAATGTTTCCATACCTCATGCGACCATACAGAAAAAATCCACATGTGTAATGTTTGACGCTCGTCATCAGGTCCATGACATCTTGTCAAAATCCAAGGCCATGTACAAACAACGTCACGATCAACATTGAGTGCCACACTAGTTCCATGTGGGCAAAAAATTTTGTTACATTTGTAGGAGGAGCACCTCTCTAGACCCCACTACAAGCTACACCCACTTCAAAGCAGACTGACTCCTTCAGCATGGAAAGTGGTTCACGAGGGAACAGGTTCAACATAAATTTCCATACCTCATGGAGGCTCTACAAGCAATGGGGACCATTGCTTCTGAAGGGGGGAGGAATGATCCAAGTGGATATTGGTGGCCACCCACCTAATCTACCTAGTCAGGTTCATCAGTTTTCTGATTTACTATTTTTAGCATTTTTCTGGTCCTAAAATTTTGAGGCCCTGTACGGCATTTTTTGGGGTATGATTTCTCCGAAAATTAAAAAAAAAAAAATCAAATAAATTTTGTAGTTGTAGTCCTCAGAGAGATATTTCCAATGAGGTATCATACATGCCAAACAGATATAATATGACCAAGTTATGACCCCGGGAAGTTAGTTGCCCAACTAATCCAACGGGGCCCATAAACTCTTGATGTTACATCTCCTCGGGTTAGGGTTTTGGTTGTTTAAGGTTTTATCTTATTGTTCAATAATAAAAATCTCACTAAGCCTCATTATAACATATTTGAGAGGCCTGTAGCTGCCACATCTCTTCTCAAAGATAAGCTACTAGTGCCTGAGCTAGTTTATTTCCATTATGTCTGTAAACATATTTCAGTTCTTTGATATTAGTTAAATGAATTGTTATTTCCATTCCATCTTTTTATTTATTGTTATTTGTGTATTTTGTTGTGTTATTGCATAAATTCGGATCATTCCATAAATTTTTCATCATTTTTTTGAGATAATATAGAGGCCTATCAACTTTTAAGTTGGGCTTAGGGACATAGCTCACACATTGTGAGTGAAATCCATAAACAAATCTATGTGTGTTTTTTATATTGTGTTATTTTTGTGTTTATTCTTCACGAATGTTACATTTATGGTATTTTCACACTCTTTAAACAATTATATTTAACATCACCAAAGGAAAGATCTTGGATCAAGAGTGGAATAAGTCTTTGTTGGAGTTTTTTCTAAAACTACTCCATTTTTATTTACACGGCTTGGGGGACCATTCCCCTAGAGGAATCCATTTTCACCATGGGTCGTAAGGATTGAGGTCACTCTAGTAGTCTATGACTCTTTCTAAGCCTCGAGAGAACATTTGGAGGTGGAGGTCCTAAAGGTATTTTTGATCCCAAATCTTAGCGAGCTACTTCCATGAGCCTTCCAATGACATGGTTGTGGAGTCTATCTAATCTTCCAAAAATAGTACTATTAGATTAGGTGCATTACTTTCTTGGATAGATTTCATATGGGCGATCCTATTTGGGAGAAATTCATTCTCACGATATGCTTATCAGGTGTGTGATTGGAAAATTTCCTAAGCAAGAGGAATTTATATAGATCCAAGCCTCCTTTAATCCATATCCACCATATTTTGGCTCCAAATAATTTGACCACGGTTGATGGGTCTCCCAGTCCAAGCCCCAATTTCCATTTTGCGACAAGGATTTTGTCCCACGTTACTAAGGACAATTTTTTCTCCATTTTTTGTTCCCCTAGAGAAAGGAACATTTAATCGAGTGCATTTCATTTAAAATTTAGATAGGGGCCATGAGATATAAGCATATATATATGGAAGGCTTGAAGTACATATTTGGAAAAAACTAGATGCACCACCATATTCGGAGAGAATAAAGTCCAACTAGCTAGCTTGTTACTTAATTTGATTATGATATCCTCCTAGACGACTAGTTTTAAGGAGTTATCAACCATGGAAACCCCATAATATTTTGAAGGAAATTTGATAAATTGAAATACAAGGATTATTGTTGTGTCATTGAACTGAGAGAGGAGTATTGAAAAATAAGACTTAATACTTAGCTTTGTTGATCTCCATGCTTGAAGCTTGAGATAAGTCATCTAGGATTTCAAAACATCTTTTTTCCTCTTATATTGTTGGAATTCCCATGCCCACGATGTGATCCACAAATATTTGGCGTGTTAGAGGGATGTCCCCTCCAAAAATACATGGCCCTTTTATCTTTTTATCCCACTCATGCTTTAAATTCCCTCCTGAATCCTTCTATCCTAGTATAAATAGGAATGTTGAGAGTAGATATCCTTGATGGATAGCTCAAGAGGCACTGAATGGGTTCTTACTAGACTTGTTTAAAAGTATATAGAAAAGTTTAGAGGATAAGAGGATTTCGATCTAATTAATCCATTCATGATTAAAAAAATGGCTATGAGGATATTGAGGAGGTAGTTCCACTTGAGTTTGAGCAGCATGCATGGTTTCTTTGAAATTTCTAATGAATGAATAGTTTCATGGGAAATCATGATGCCATCCAGTATTTTTCACCATTTAACATACCCTATTTTCATCGAGGAGATTAGTTGAGGTAAAATAGGTTTATATCAGTTGGCTATAATTTTGGTGATTACTTTATATATAACATTACATAATTCTATGCGCTTGAAGCTACTAAGATCTTCCACCTTATATTTCTCTATGACCAATGTGAGAAAGGTGGTATCCAAGGAATTTAGGAAGGACATACATTGTTTGGACTACTCAACATATTTTCAAACATCTTTCCCAAACATTGACGAGTAGCTTTGAAATAAATCAACCATGAAGATATTTGGGCCAAAGGCCTTTTTTCAAGGAATTTATTTGATCACATATTCAACTTTTTCAAGTTATATTTCATGAAGGAGGGATTAATTGTGTTCAAGAGTTACAAATGGAAATATGTGCTACATTATTTTCTATATAGATTGTTATTTCTTAGGTTTTCAATCCCTTAGAAGATATTCATATAATAAATTCAGCTCTTGGGGAATGACATGATGTTCTTGAAGTTTATCCCCATCTTGATTTTTTAGGGATGAGATGTGATTGTGGTGGTATTTAAGTAGCATTGTGTTGTGGAACAAAATTTTATTATTCTCCTCTTTTACTTCTCCTCAAGATGATTGAGTGAAAAAGCTTCTCTTCAATTTAAGTTCATTTGATCTTCCATGAGTGATATCTTCATGTTGGATGCACTCAATTTTTACTTCCAACTTTTGTTTCTCCACCAATATATTGCCAAATTTTACTTTTTCTATATTTGAGCTAATTTTTGTTGTGCTTAAATTTCTATTAAAGATAATATATAGTTGTACCCTCCAAATTTCTTCTTATTCCCACTAGCTGTTGATGTTGGAATGGAAGTCTAGATGTTGAATCCAAAAGAATTCCACTTGAAAGGGTTTGTGTTCTGGTGGTATGCTTTGATGTCAATGTTGAGATTTATAAGCTAATGATAAAAGCCATGGCTATGGAGGATGGAGGCTTCAAATAAAATGTATTAGTCCATGCAATTATTCAAATACAAGGAAGTGATATAACTTAGATTCAATTTTCTGAGAGCCTCCTCCTTTGTTGTTCTAGATATAGATGCCACTTATAGTATTAAGATAGACTATGTGGGATAAGTCCAATACCTCCTAAAATTAGGGAGATTTGTCTTCAAGTTTTCTTATTCCTCCATTCTTTTCTTCTATATAGTTTATCAAGTTCAAATTGCCACCTAAGATCCGTAGTGGTGGAGAGAGGACATTTCCAATGTATGTAATTGAGTGGAGGAAATGGGCTTTATCCTTATGCAGTCGTGGAGCATAGAAATTTGAGATGAAGCACATTTTAGCAGGGCCAATAAGTCGGAGTTAGATACTGAGGATTATAAAGGTGGTGAACAAGTTTAGAAAATCTACTTCTTGGGTAATCCAAATAATGGAAAGACATCCAAGTTGGCCCCGAGCATCAAAGGATACTAATTGACAGTCATGACCACATTTATTCGTCATTTTATTGATTTCTTCACTTGAAGATTATTTTCTTAAAACATCCTGAAGGTGGGGTGTTTGAAGTACCATTTTTCTTTAAGAATTTTTTTCTTTACTTTGTAATTAAGGCATCTGATATTCTTGGATATGGTTTTCATCAAGGGGGTGTATTGGAGGAGGCATAAACCTATGTGATTAGCTTGATTTTCTTCAATTGACTACGAGGTCGCCTAATACCTTGAAAATTTGAAAATTAGCTTTTTATATATTTTTTATTTTCATTCTTATGTGGATTTGTTATTTCGATTTTTGGTTGAGCATGAACAATGACTAGTCCCAAACTAGATTCACCCATTGATTCCTTTTCAGCACGTTGGTGTGATTTGAGGATAGCTTTGATTAGGATATTAACATGGTTTTTTGGAATTGAATTTCAATTCACATCATTCTAGGACTTAGGTATTCCTAGGAGATCTAAAGAATCCAGTTCCATATCTTATTTGAATGGAGTAGTTGATTCAAGAGCACATTATAGTGTAGGTGGATCTTGGGGATGAGGATTCACGAGTATTAAAGGATGCACATGAGGGTTAGATAACGATTCTGGGAATTTTTTTATTTTTTTCATGTCTATTTTAGTGGTGAAGAGGTCGTTGTAGGTTCAGTGTTCTCAAGGGCAGAGATGGGGTTAAAGATATTGTTAGTAGGTAGAGTCTTTTTATATTGTGGTTGTGGTAAAAGAGGGTTCTTAGATATGTGAAACCTACTTCCCAACATAAAGAATCCATCCAAATATATAGCAATAATATGGTCAAGACTCAAAAAATAGGTAAGAAAATGATAATTGTGATAAAGGTGCCCATACTCATAGGATTTTTGTAGTGGAACATGATAGTCGTAATCTAGGGTTTATTTTAAGAGCTCATCCTATTAGTATATATCGATGGACTCTAGGAGAAGTTTCAAGATGTTCATATAAACAAAATTTCAGTCATAAGAAATGTACCTAGCCTATTTGGTATCTTATGAAGCTTTGAAAAAAATTCTGAGGGTGTTTCCACTACGAGCTAATGTCTCATCATTCTAGAATTCCCATAGAAACCATTACATTATGATCTATACTAGTGTTGCTATGAAGTATTTTTTATCGAGGATGAATTGTTCAGTCCAAAATCTGAGATATATAACTACATAGTCGAAGAAATATAGATAATTTTAAAACTCTTGCATGTCATCTTCAATTCTAGTGGAAATGATCGTGAAGAATTCCTTGGTGCCATGTCCTAATTTGATTTTCCCCTTTCGTTTCCATTTTTTGTATCTAATAATAAAGGGATTTTTGTGAGGGTTATATGCCTAGTAATTTTCCATTTTTGGTGTGATCACACATTTATTTTATGTAATCTCTAATGTGGCTAGATTTAACTTTGAATTTGGGATCTATAACTGCTTTTGGAAGGAATTTTCCAAGCATACATTTTCCAGGTGTGTGAGGAGGCAGGGCATTGTGGTGAGAAACATGAGATTTTGAGCAGAAAACTTGGGATTGGAGAACAATGGCTACAATGAGAAATCGTAACCTACTGTGATATAGTTGGAAGGACGTGACGAGTAATAAACCATGAATAATAGTTTCTATCATTTTTTAGGGGTTTTGTGAATTTTCTACATAGCTCCATGATAAAATTTAAAGAAAAAAATAAGATGAAAAATAAAACAAATAAATAAAAGTATTTAAAATTATTATTGATAATTATTAAAAAAATGTATATCAATTAACCATATGTACATTTAAAAAACATGTGACAAGATTCTTAATCACATAGATCTATCACCGCATTACTACTGACATTCTTAACCTATAAATAGACTTTTTTACAATACCATGGATTACAAATACCACAAACCATAACTCATGTTCACAAGGCACATGTTCATATGACATTGTTTTCCTAATTAATCAATTCAATTAAAAAGGACAAAAAAGACATAATTAATTTTGAGATAAATCTAAATATCTCATTTATGACTACTATGAAGAATATTATATAATATATTATGGAGGTTAAATACCTCACATGCATCTAATAATTATTGATAATTAAATTAAATTTATAGAAGATCTATTCCAAAATAGCCGAACCTATTGGTGTAACGATTTATTCATCATGAAACAAAATAAAGCATGTAAACTAGATTTTGTTAAGGGTATTTTTATGTTTTGTAATTTCTTTCCTTAAGTTGTAATTGTTACCATATTTTTAACTTATTATTTATTATGTATTCTTGACATATAGATTTTTTTCCTTTTGGTAAGTTAAACTTGTCCATTGTCCAAAAAAATATTACACGATCTCTAGATCTTTGAATTTATTTTGATTCACTGCTAGAGAAATTACCATTAGAACAAAAGAACCTTTATCTAATATGGAGCTAAATACAATAAAATAACTAAAAGAAAACAAGTCCAAATATTTCCATCTAAAGTATCCATAGTGATAACTAAACAAAACCTAAGAACCTTCATATTCCCTAGTAGGCCAAAAAGGTATAAAGATACAAGTGTTCAAGGGATTAAGATGTGGCAGGAGTGTCAAACTCAATGGGTGTCGAAACAATTAGACTATTCGGTTCAAATTCCTTTCCATGTATGATGGAAACCTCCGCCTGGGATCATGAGGTACCAAGGTATCATCACCCACCACAACCATGACTACAACGGGCCCTGTGTCTCGACATCTTTGTAGCGCGTGAAGAGAGAACCAAAACTAGTTTATGCTGGATATCTTCATGAAAGATCCACTGGTAGGAAAGGGGATCCCATTCAGGAAGACCAAGTTCCTTTCCCCGAGACTGAATGAACAATCTCCAACATCCATTATAACAGATTCTTGTGTGGAATTGAATTGTTCCCACAATAAACATAAACCATTGGCCACTATCACAAAGCCAAAGATACATTTTTGGAATTACAAATTGTTAGGGAGGATTCAAACTAGGAGGTCCTATGCCATAATTAAGAAGATGACAAGCTGGCAATGACGTAGCTAGCAAAGCCACGCGTAGATAAAAAAAGGAAACATCCTCTATCCATATCAAAGAAAATGGGAAGCCAAAATTGGGTAAGAAGAGGATTAGCATTGATACAAAGTACAACCAAATCCATCATAAAATACAATTCATGTACATATAGAACCGGCTCATTAACAAACTCCTACCCATTAGAACTATGATTCCATGCGAGACTTGATGGATCCAATTTAAATTTCATTAACACCTTAATAGACAACACCACCTAACCAAATCACATAGCACTCATAATAGCACTTATATTATGAAAGGTGGTGAGAACATCTCCCTTGGTCATAGCTTGAGGCGATGACACCCACACCCCTTCACAACCTCAAACATCCCTAACAACCCCATCTAAGGAAACTTATAAATATTAAAATAATGTTTAATACCATAATCCTTCAACCAAATAAAATCAAAGAAACTCAAAATTTGAGATGAAACTAATATAGAGTCAAAGTTGATTAGTAAAGACTTTGATCCTAGTCTTCTTCACTTCCTTCCTTATGGATTTGTTGGCATGGGGATTATTCAAGACTTTCACTTTAAGGGTTTAAGTTCTAGAATTTGTCTCCATTTAATATTCTATATCTAGTTTTTAATTTGTAATTCTAACTCAATTACAAATAATTCTGAACTACCATTTCTACCATTATGAAAAGTGGAAGCAGGGAACTTCCTTTGTGTAATTTCTACTGAAATGAACATATACGTAACAAATCTTATATTTAAAAGATAATTTATTATTTATAATACAAGTTTTTAATATTAAATTTTAAATTATTAAAATGGTATATATGAAATAAAAATCCATTATTAACTTATTTATTAAATAATAATTTAATTTTTTTCCGATTTCTGATTTCTGTTATTTTTATCTTTGTGTTAAAGTTATTTCTAGATCTATCGAATCTTAGTAGCTTGTTTGAGATGTTAATAAGAAAATCTACTTAATGCTATGGATCCGTAAACAACTTTAACACAAAATTTAATATGTGTTATAAATTTAAGTCATTTTTCTTTATGTGTTACAATGACCGTTTATAGTAAAATGTGTGATATATGTTTATATTTAATCTTTTTAAAATTTGTAGTTAAACAATTATATTTTATAATGAAAATGTATCCAATTATATTAATTTTAAGCATTTTTTAGATAGTTATTTTGTTATAATAATTCCTTTATTTATATTTTTTTTTAAATATTTAGATACTAGGAAAAAAAATAATTGATAAAATGTATAGAAATGATAATTTCCTAATTTACAAAATGTTTTAAATGATGCTTTATGATAAAAGTATTTAGATTTGTTTTGGTATTTTTTTTAATTTTTTTTTCTAAATAGTAAGGTATATGGAAGAGTAGAAAAGGCTAAATAGTAATGTACATGAAAGAGTAGAAAAGGCTTCATCAAAATTTTATTAGGTAGATCAAATTATTTCCAAAATTGAACTCTATATAGAGAAGCATTAGAGATCAAAATAGTCCTGGAAACTAAAATATTGAGATAAGTGTTGAAATTTATGGCAAGTAAGCTAGAAAAATTGTTTGTAAGATCAAAATGAAAATTAAGAATATCCAAAATAAGAATTAAGTAGAGGGATCTCAATCCGTAGTGGAAACGTAAATTGGGACTTCACTATTTTTGAGGTCTATTTTAGTCAAAGGATGAATTTGTGAGTTCTTCTCAATACAATCCAAGCACTGGTGTATGTCCCTCAAATGATGATGGAGATGTTCTAGAGAGTGAAGGATATTCACTATGTGCAAAAAATGATCCCTCAAAATTCATCCAAAGAGGAACTTCAAGTTTGAGTATAGCTCGATGATGTACATGTATTGGTTGAAGCAGCCTCAAGTGTGGCCTGCAACAGGAACCTAGTTACTCAGTTGTGTGTGAAACTCCATGTCATAGAGTCGTTTTAGTGTTAGGGCTCCTTCATGTTCTAAGTGGGCAAGTTATTCTTGAATGGGATTAGGGGTGAGATCCCATAATCTGGCAGTAGTTTCTTGCAGGCGTTGGTGGGTTTGGGCTCGTGGCCTGTAGAAGTTGCTCCCAATAATATGACACACCTTAGCAGACACATGCCCATTTTCGAGGCATGGAAAAAATAGCAGCACAAGGAAAAAATCCAAATGCCTAAGGAAACTAGGGGAGAGCAGAATTCTAAGAAAGAGGGGGCACGTAAGAAGGGGACATGAGAAAGTTGCAAGAGATTAGAGATAGCTACATAGTCATAAGAGCGGGAGTGAGAAGAAGTAAACCAATGGACTGAACTACAGAGAAAAGGGAGAAAATGAGAGAAACCTAATAGACACAATAAAATATACAAGAATAGCATGTGTAGGATAAAAAAGGAGTATTGGGCTGCAAAAGAAGGGAGGTGGTATAGGGAATGAATTCAAATGCAGGAGAGTCTAGAGGAGAGGCTGAAGAAAGAATACAATTTAAAATGGAAATAAGACTATGGAGGGGATTCAAAACAAAAACGAAAGTGAAACCCATAAAGGTTTACTCGCACCTAGAGAGCCTCACTATGATTGGGCTCGAAGGATCTACTTCAACATTGACAACATGCATGGCACAATGGAGTGAAAATGGAAACAAAATTTTTTCCTCAATGCACAATGGCATCGGATGTTTGACATTGTAGAGTCTTTGTACAAGAATATAGGGTTCTTGAACTAGAGGAGGAATAGGGTGAGAGAGTTGGTCTTGACCGAGGTCACAAAAATGAGTTGGCCAGTGTCTAAAGAATGCTCAAATTTTTTAAAAATTATCTAAAATACAAATTAATATTTTGAAAAATATAATCTAACATATTAATATTTCAAAATATATAATCCTTAAATTATATGATTATATAAATTGAGATAATTTACATAATTTTAAAACACTATTTTTATAATTATAAATATTTTAAATTAAAAATAAAATGATATAAATTATTTTTTTATATATATTTTTCATTTTTTTAATATATTAAATGTAATTTAAATATTTATATTAAAATTTATTGAAATATTTTCCAAAACTAAATTTAAAATATTTATTTTGTATTTAACAATTGGATGCATCTTCGAGGCACAAGATTCAAGGAAATTAAATGTAAATAAAAATATAGACATTGCCAAGTGGAAAGGAAGAGGAAGGATAGACTACCACATAGAAGGAAACCTTAAAAACAATATAAAAAATAATAAATAATAAACAATACTAAACATATTAACAATATTTAAAGTATAATTAACAATATATATATAAATAATATATTAAAACAATGATAATACCTTAGGATGAAAATAATAATATGATATCATAATAACAATATAAGTATTAACAATATAATAATATATTAGTATTATAAGTGATTATTGTACTATGTTAATGTTAGAATTGATAATGATTAGTATAGATTTATTTTTAAGTTAGATATATCAAGCTCTTCCAGTTAGATATATTAAGTTATGAGAAGGATCAAATTTTTCAAGAAGAAAATTATTGTTGAGGGATTTAATGTATCTCTACCCTTGATAGATTTGGGCATTAGATACATCTATTTTGGTGCGCTCCCTCTCTCTCGCCAATTTTTTGCTCAGCATAAAAGGAATTTTGCATCTCATATATGAGCATGTGAGAAAACACCATCTCAATCAAAAAATTAACAAGGGTTGGAAGGGATCACGTGTCTTAGTTGTAAACCTATTTTAAAGGGGAAAACTTAAAAAAAGATTTAACATCTAGATATTTAACTCTGTGTAAATTTTCATTGATTAAATTTTATTTTTGAATTCATAAATTAATTCAACGCCTTCAAAACTTGTCTGGGAACTTGGACTGTATAGACTAGATAGATTACACTTGAAATTTGAACAATTTATTTGTTGGATTTTAGACAAATTTACCAAAACAAAATATATCTAAAATGAAGCCAAAATGTAAGATAGTGAAACAGCTTAAAATGTTTTAATCATATGAATTTATTTTTCAATTGCTTTGTATATTAATATATACATAGTCTTTTTGTTTATCCTTATATAATTATGCTAATAGACATAACTGTTTTGGAATAAAACTTCCACATTGTTAATTTAATTATTAAGAATTATAGGTGAACGGTAGGGTTTTAACGACCATAGAATATTGTAGAATATTATTTGTAGTATATATGAATCAAAAGTCAAGAGTTTTTTTTTTGTAAATCTAGTAGGACCTGTCTATTTTCTATTTTGTAAAGAGCAAGTTGCTATACAAAAGATGCAATGTTTGGTCGCCTCAACCTGCCCGAAGGAAACCAGGTCTGTTGGCCACCTTAGAGAGTTATATGCCAACCAAAATTGGTATTGTTTCTTTCTTCTAATAACGGCTATTAATCCTTGACTATGTCCATAAAAACTGCATATAAAAAATAGAGTAAGCCTAATAGCGTCTACGCACATACAAAAAATATCTTAAAAAGGAGAATTAATCATCAAATGAATCAACCGGTGCAGGGTCCTTTGCAGTTGACCCTGACATCTCTGCTTGCTGCAAGTTTTGCAGTTGTTGCTCCATTCTTGCCAGTCTTGCATTGGTTTGAAACTGGACCTTTGTCAATTCCCTCATGTCTTTTTTCATATGCTGGAGCTCAAACAACAGGGAAGAATTCAGCTATTTCTCATGTGTACTCATTAGTGCTTTTGCAAGAACACATTTGATATTCTAGTAAGTTTTAACAGATTTTTGAAAAAGAGAGACTCTCCCTCGTGTACTACCTGGGTCTGAGAAGAAGTCCATTCTGTCCTCACTATTATCATCTTCTTCCTCACTTTCTCTGCCCCAACCCTGAATTTTTTTCTTAATAGCTATCGGAATTCCAGTTTCATAGATTTTTGCTATACCTTCAAGGGTCTGTTGATTGGTTTTCCTTCCTCTTTTTCTTGTTTTTGCATCTTGGGTTAATATAATTTTCCTTCCCTTGCCTTTTTTCATTGCACCCTGAATATCCCTGTTCCTACTTTGAATTGAGAAAAATCATGTATATAGAACATTAGCGAATAGATAAAACTTAGAATCCTGATGCCAGACCTTCCTTTTTTGATTCCTTCACAAAATATGAGACAAAGAAGAGATGCCATTCGTAAAAAAACAGATCGTTGAATGAGGTTGAGCAGACTGGCTAAGGCTAGTAATGATAGTGGTGCTTTGGAATACAACTGCATTTTTACAGAGTTTAAAATATGCAAGGCTAAACTCATTTACAAGCAGACCCGTGGTAAGTTTTAATAGAACAAGATTTCTCAGACCATGACTATTACCTTGGAAGAAGACATAATCAACAATCTTACTATTGCGAAATTGACCATGTAAATGACTGTTTGCACCAGACTGCCCCACAACGATATGACCAACCCAGAAATGATTTAAAGAAGTAACAGTGCAGATAAAAAAAACACCCAGACAAGAATTATAACTATAAGGAGACAAACCAACAGGGAACCGTAACAACAAAGAATCAAAGATGATGTAGTGAGAATAGAACTAGTCAATGTTACAACCCTTAAAATGAACAAGGTCCCAACAACCAGTTCCAGCTAGACAGAAATTCACATTTTGAAGATAACCATAATTACTATGAGGAGAATGGAGCTTCTGATACAATCCAGCATTATCCCTAAGGCCGCATGCAGTGGGAAGAAAACATAATTGAAACCCCAGATAGACAACCCAATGACAAGTAGGACTACGAAAACAAGGCTGGAAATTAAAGTGTATTCCTTCTATCATGACATGTAGGCCTAAAAAACACAGTAGAGAACCTGATAAATCAGCTTGGTTAATACCACCCATCAGAAAACCAGAAGACATCGTCTTGAGCCGCAGAGCTAGAACTAAATTACAAGCCATGACGAGAGAAGCCATAACATACCCTGTCAAGAAGCGTAGCCCGTCCTTCGTCAGCTTCCTTGGTGGATTACAACCCCTTTCTCCAGTGCGAAGAGGAATAGAATGAAGATCATAACCAAAAAAGGATTTAACCCTTCTACCTTACCACCAAGACGGATCCAGTCTGTTAAGACAGTTGTTATAATAATGAGATTGCATTGGGATGGTGGTTAAGCGGCAGGTGAGGTAAGCCACATCTCTTACCATTAATTAACCTTAATTATCCTCTGATAGGCCTTACATCTGACACTGTCAACCTTTCATTCCGCCACCCCGATCGGGGTTCTACATTTTCTCTGAGATCATTTTGTATAATAAGCTGTAGGGGATGTAACTCAATGTTCCAGATTCGATCACTTGGTTTTGCATCCAAATTCCTATCAGAATTTTTACAGCCCCAATTTTCTAAATAATCTGCCGCCTCATTTCCTTTTCGGCGAATGTGTCTTGGTATCAGTTACTAGATGTCTCTAATCAACATGTTTATTTCCTAAATTAGGATCGCAGTTCTCCAACTCTTACTGATTTTCTCCCAAGCCAAACCTTGTTGTAATTTGTAGAGAACAGTTGTAACCATTGCAGAGTCTCCTTCTACAATGACTTGTTGATAGTTTTCTCTGATGGCTATGAGTAGCCCTTGTTTTACCGCCATGAGTTCTGCTTCATTATTGGTTTCAAAGCCCAAATCTTATGCATAAACTTGACAAGCTTCCCCTAACGAGTTCCAGAATATCCCTCTAGTTCCTGCTTGACCCAGATTACCTTTTCAGGCTCCATCATAATTCAGTTTAATGAAACCTGTTTGGGGGGGCTTCCACTTTTCTTTTATATTTTGAGATGGTGGTTTATACTTCCACATAATTTTTTATAGCATTTGGGGTTTTTGATTTAACTAAGCCATAATTTGGGCTTCAAAACCTTCAGCAGTCCAATCATCATCAGACCAACTTTCCACCAAGATAGTTTCACGGATATTCTCTATTGAATTTTGCCAGATTTGATTCATGGTTTTTTCTTCATCTCTGAAGATCCTATGGTTCCTTTCTTTCCATATGCTCCAGAGGAGAAACCCAATTGATAATCTCCAGGCTCTATTCAACACTTCACATTTAAATCCTCCTCGCCGCCAATTTCTTATGCTTTCATTGATATTCTGATCATCTCTATCTGTTTGTCTGAATAGTTGTTCTAAACGCTTCCACAGAGTCTCGATGGTGGAGCAACAATTGAGAATATGTTCTATTGTTTCAATTCCTACACGACACAGATAACATCTGGATGGCCCATACATTTATACCCTTTTTGTCCTTTTAATTAAATTCATCAATTAAAAAAACGTCATATGAACAAGTGCCATATGAAATGAATTCTAGTGTTTTGAGCATGTGGTATTGATAGGCCAAGGTATTGACCCACAATATTGTAAAAAACCCTATTTATAATAACAATAACAATAATAATAATAATTAAGGCTATATACTTTCGTTAATTCTTATGATTTCTTGAATTTAACAACTTGAGATGTATAATGAAGTGTTGTCATGCTTACTATGTATTGAAGCTTATTATCATTTACCATCCATTTAATTTATATCGTTACACTACTATATAAGTAGTTGACATTCAAATAATTTACTTAATATGAGCATGTTAAAATAGTTTATGTATAAGCTACATTCAATTATTTTATTATTATTAATACTTTTCGAATGGAACATATTAAATGTATATTATTAGTCCTATTAGAAAGTAGTTGAATTGTTTTACATTCAATTGCCTTTAATTTTTAGGAATTTGAATAGTTTATTATGGTTAATATTAATAAAAAAATTTAGTTTCTTTCTATGTGTGAATTTTATATGTGTGTGTGTGTGTATGTTAATGTTGTAATATCAATAAAATTAATGGAATTATTGATTTTTTTATAATGGTTTTAATTGAAAATATTCAAGCATGTGTATTTTTTTTTAAACTATATATGACATTATTTTCTATTTATAGTATTAGGATGTAGAAAAACTGAGTGAGGGTGAATCAGTATTGCACAAATTTTACAAAATTTCTGCAAGAGATAAACTTTTCATAATTGAGAACTTAAAAAAACATGCAACAAATCAAATAGAATCAACACCACAGAAAGACATTAATATTTTAGGTGGAAACCATAATGGAGTAGAAAACCATCAAATTATTTTCTTTATTCTTGTTGTCTATTAATTTAAGAATATTCTCAATTACAATCTTCAGCTAGCCACTACTAGCACTGAGACTCTACTACTTAATAATGAATTACGTTGGCCACAAAAAAACTAGGAGCCACAACTCCTACAATAATATGGCAAGCATCCACTTGCTTGAGGCCACAACCTCAAGAGTCAACAAGAAATTAACTTTGGAGTTTACAAGGAAATTTTGATCTGATACAACATCTGCAAATAAAAAATATAACTCTTGTAGATAATTCTTTAGCTACCATTAAACACTTTTCTAAAAGATAGAACAATTTTCCAAAATATTCCATCAATCCAAGTCTTCAATCCCTACACAAAAATATGAATAACATTTACTATATGGGTGAAAGCATGAAGATGGGTTACATTGTTGGGTCAAATGTGATGATGGAATTTCAAGTTTTCTCTACTTTATTGAATTTAAGACCTCGAAATTCATATAAGCACTATGATTTTTGATTCGGGGTGAAAATAAAAATTGTGGATAATTATATTGTTGTCCTAATGATATAAATATTTAGTGTCATAAAATATGTCAATTTTTCATTAAATGAAATGTTTGTCCTTGCAATTTTTCACACATCTTAAGATGTATGTGTGTGTTCAGGTAGCATACCTTAGTCATATATATATATATATATATATATATATATATATATATATATATATATATATATGAAGTCGTCGAAGTAACGTTTCAGTATCATTTTTCACACACATGTGATTATGTAAGGGTTTTTTCAACTATTTAAATAAATTGAAAAACCAAAAGTACCCTTTTGAAGAGGAATCTTAAACAAATATAGTGTTATTTTTTGAAATTTTTTCATTGTGTACATTTTATGATATTAATTTTTATTCAACCTCTTTAAAGCAGTTCAAAAAAATTCAAACATTATGTTTAAAAGAAATTAGATGAAAAATATCATATGAATTCGAAAATGTCAAACTCATATGCCATTGGATAGATGATTCCTTCATGATTCCAACATGATCAACTCTGCCACCTAAGGACAAATTTAGCCCTAAGTCCGCTAGGGTACAAAATGGTGTTGTGGGAAACTTTGCAACAGGGGAGCTAAAATTATGGATTTTAGGACTTAAGAGGCTCTATTGAGCACTTAAAAAACTCGATTGAGCGCTTGATTTAAAAATTCGAACAACTTGATAGATTTATTTTAAATTAAAATAACTCGATCAAGTTATATTTTTAGCACTCGAAGATCTCGATCGAGTTATTTTGTTAGATCTCGATTGAGCACTTAAATGGCTTGATCAAGCTATCATTTTTTCCACCCAAACATGCCCTCTTTCACCAAAAACTGTAACCCATCTCCATACTTTCACCCATATAGTATCTAAAAATGCTTTTTGATATTATGAAATGATCTGCTATAGTCACAAAATACATATCCTTCTCCATTAACATACAATACAACATCTTTGGCACACACAAAAGATTTGACCTCAACTCTTCAAAACATTCTCTTATACGTAATTTTCTGGAGTGACTAAAGCAGTAAATACATGCAGAGTAATGGTTAGGTAGACATCTTGGGTAATATGTTAGATTTGGCTAAATTCATGGAACTTTCATCCTTGAATCGATCCCCAATATATTCATTTAATGAAATATATTTCTCCACTTTCATCATCTTCTAATGAAAGGTGAACTTACTCAAACTATTCTCCCATTTACGATGTGAAAAACCAATATAAAATTCCCATGGTAATAACCTCAGTGCATGCATAATTCAGGAAATTCCAACACACCCTATACTTCCAGAGACCGCATTATAATGCATTTAGTGGCTTGGAAGGGTGAGTTATAACGCTCTGTCATCTACCATTCACCTTCATTACCTCATATAAGCATGCCTTCATCAACCACATTTGCAGTTCAACTTCAAGTGTAAGTTGTAGACATCATGGAAACAATCTAAGAGCATTTAAACATTATGAAAACCAACTAAAAGAATATATAAGACCTAGTACAAGGCATGGGAATCATGATTACAAGACATACGATATGTGACATAAATGACAACACTACAATGGCAATATATATAACATTTTATTTTTATTTTAAAATGGACATGTGTCAAATATATGTTGAACATGAAAGGAATTACACATCACTCTCATATAAATTGATAGTAAAACTTTTTAACTTTTTCTATAAATTCTGTTTACATTTTAGTATTATCTATATGGGTAATTTCGTCTTTGAAAATTTTAATTATTACTTTTTTCTTAGTATGCTAGAAATGTTTATTTTATTATGCACATTAAATAAAATATTTCAATATCAATTATATATAGGTCTTTGTAGAGAGAGATACTTCTTATTCTACTAAAAGTGTTTTCTAATTATGGAAAATATTAATTACAAAAATAATTCAATGTATGCACATATAAAGAGAAATATAGAATTCATATTCCATGGATATATGCTTTCTACTTTCAAATGTGAGAAAGACATCTATTTCAAAATTTATTAATAAGTTAGAATATGATACTATATTGGATATCATTCTAGAACTAATAATAACTCTTATCATAGTTACTATATGTGATCATATCATAGATAATAATGTAACATATTATTAATAATAATAGTGTAGTATTATTCATATTAATAATAATAAGGTATTTACTAGGACAACCAAATGAATTAAATGGATCAAAAGCATTGATAGCCATCATGTAACCGCACTAGTCAAAAAATTCATCTAAATAAAGTAATAAAGGAAAAATAATAACCATGGACAGTGGACATGTATTCCAAGAGGAATGTTGGGAAAAAAAAATCCTAGTGTGGGTGTTCATTCGGTTTATTATGGCTAAGTAAATTGGAAAAGGATTTGGAAAGGAATGAGGCATTAATTGGCATTTTATTTATGAAAATAACGGAAATTAGGAGAAAGGAAAGGTGAAAGGTCACAAGTTGCATGTGAGGAGGAAAATGAAAGAAAATAATGGAAAATTGAAGAAAATAGAGACCTCATTAATAAAAAGGCTTATGAGGATCAATTGGTACCTTTTGTGAGTGTAACCTTTTGTCAGTTCAATTTTGGAGCTCTCTCTCTATTCTCTCTCACTCTTCGACACTTAGAATTTTCTTGGAGCACTCTAGCGTTGGATCAAGGAAAAGAAAATGAAGGACCAAGAGGGAAAAGGAAAGCAAAGATTAAGCAAGGAAGAGTGGGATCAAGCGGCTACAACATGATTACTTGCAGGTATCGAATTGCATGTGTGATTTGTTTGCTATATTTGACATGCATGGTACATGCGTGTGTGTATTTGGTAATGTTGTTTTCATTGGCATGGGATTTTCTAGATGTGACAGTGTTCTTCTGCCTAGCCTTCCCATTTCTGGATAACCATGGTGTGATGGGTTCTTTTGTATTTGGCTGAGTTGGATTGTAGGATGGTTTCAAAAGTGAGTGAGGTGGTATTTGAAAGAAAGAACACATGGCCTAGGAATCCTTGACCTCGACTAGTATTGTTTTAAAGTCGTATTTTGTGTTCCTTGGTAGGCCTAGGATTCCTCGACTATTGAATGGCGAGATATATGGTAAAGCATAGAGGTATGTTCCTTTAATCAGGCATATGAATCCTCTACCGGTCTATGCGGAGATATACGGTAAATCTTGGAGGGTGGAGTCTCGACTAGGCCTTGGAATCCTTGACTGTTTTATGGCGTTATATATGGTAAATCTTAGAGACTAGGAGACAAAAAAATTCCTCATAGTGTATGTGGAGAAATCTGGTGACATCCATGCTTGTTTAGGGCCTAGTGATTCAGTGGGGACTGAAGTGAAGCATGAGGAAATCTGGTTTTGTTTGGTTTTGAGTCCCACTTTCATGCTTAGAATATGGCACAAGGGTGATTAGTTGCAAGAAATATTTGGTTCAACCAATCTATGTCGGGTGGTTCGTGGAAGTCCCAAGCCTGGTTGGATTTTTCATTCATTAATAATAGTTTCTTCTCCTTGGTATGTTATGTCCAAATGTACTGGTTTATATGTGTATTCTATGGTTGTTATAACATTGTTATTTATGTTGGTTATATGATGGTTATGAGCATGTTTTATGATAGACTTCATGTATGGTACTCGTCATGTTTTGATTAGAAAATGAATGTACAATGCATATATGCCCTAATATTTAAAATGCATCTATTATGATATGGAAACAATGATTCCTTACGAATATCAGTTAAATATGACACCCTTAGGCTCAAATTTGTTTTTATGCCCTATAGATTACATATTTGCGACATGTTTGAAGAAATGCCTGTCATGGCTAGTACGGGTCAGATCAAGTCTTTTTATCAAAGTTTTCATCTGAGTATATTTTTTCCCATGTTATTTATCATTTTTGAATTTTTCATGAAGTTCTAGGTAGTGGTCTGAGTCTTGACCCTCAAAAGTGGCACAGAATCCAGGGTCACTCTAAAAAAGCTAGCTGGAAAATTCCATAGTGACTCACATGCCTTGTCATGGGTGCAACTGGAAGGTATCAGTCACTTGAAAGGATTTTCATGGGAGAGAATGAGGGTCCAGGTCAGTCAAATAATGAGTTGTCTCAAGGGTTAACCACCTAGAAGGGTTGGTTGGTTCCTGAAGGTTTTGTATTATATGTGGAAGGTCAAATTGGTTGTGTTATGTTGATTCCACTTCCTTAAGGTGACCTAGGAGGTTGAAACACATCATATTTGACTCTCATCACATGTTTACCCCAGTGGACTGGTAACTTCGATAAATGTGGGAGGAGGGCATTACACATCAAAACACTTATGTGGCATTTAATATTCATGTAACAATGAGAATTTTTAGTGTTAGGACATAGTGGAGGTCGGAAAAGCATTACATAAGTTTTGAAAAATATAAAAAAAACATGCTGGAATCACTTGATTTAATCTATTATATTGCATATATGGCAAAGAATATTATCATATTATTATATCTAGACCATCCATCCATTTTTATTTTTTAAAGAATGTAAATTTTGGAAACGTTATTTTAAAATAGGCCATGCCTATCCACAATTATGACTATGATGCTATTAATAATAATGTATCAACCATTAATAATGTATCAAATGAAATAAACATAGGCATAAAAACAAAACATGGAAGGTTCCTTATGCAAAAATAATGATAGTAATAATAATTTATCAACCATTAATAATGTAGCAAATCAAATAAACATATGCCTAAAAAAGCCATAGAAGGTGCCCGAGGCACAAATAAGAGCTATGAAAGGAAGATATAGAAATATGATAGAAAATAAATAAGCATAAGGGTAAGGTACATATAGAGGAATAAACCAATTTTTTGGGGGGGGGGGGGGGGAGATAGATATGCTAGGGAGGAAATAGGGTTAAGCCTAATTTTTGTGTGTTTTAAGTTGATTGATCAAGGGGAGCTAGTTTCTAGTAATGTAAAGATCCAGTCTCTCATCAAATTTTTAGGGTTCTTGAAAATTTCTAAGGCTTCTCTTACATGACATTTGTAGTAATGATTCTCATTAACACAAAATCAAGTTTCATACATCCATGGTGCTTTGTTTTGATCGAATGTTCTGCGAGTGTTAAAGGGAAAATACATTCATGCTTTATGTTAGTTTCATGCTCCTTTATCATTGTTTTAAGGGACTTCCATGTTTCTTTGACATGAGTAAGAAATCTTGTAGAGACATTTATAATTTAGTGATTTCCAATGTTGTCTCTAATAGATTTCATCCTCTGTTTAATAGGAATTAAGGGCTTGAATCATATTATAATATTTTTCTTTTTCAGGACCTTAGAAATCTTATTGGTAACGTTTTTATATAACGAGGTAAAAATTCTTAACAATATTGTCAAAAGGTTGGTCGTATCAACTATTATTGTGATTAGCTACAGAGGTTCTCCCTTATTTAAAACTTGAATTAACCATGATATCTATATTTGAATCTAATATATAATTATGAGAAGAGAGAGATAACTAAAAGCTTTTCATATGTATAGGTTAATTAGTCTTGTCCTCCTAAATCTAGTTTTTTTTTTTTTTTGTTTACTAGGTAATGTGATTTCTTAGATGATTGACATGCCTAACCTATGGCTTAAGTAATTGTGATCGAAAGGCATCTAAGCCATCAAAATCATCTGGGGATCGCACAGAGCCTAGGCCATACCAGTGCTTTGCAGGTTGGATTTTTTACCCACAATGTTTCAAACCAACAACATTTTCACCAGGAAGAGCCTTAATAAAACACCCCGTGATCATTTATTTTATGTCTACTGAGCATTTTCTCAACCAAGTTTTATTTATAATATATTGAACTTATTTATTATAATAATTTAAACTTCTTTATTAGAAATAAAATTTATTTTAATTGGATTATAAAGTATAAAATCCATAATCTGAATTTTATTCCCATATATATATATATATATATATATATATATATAAACTTGATTAAAAATAAATGTTATTTTAAACATTTAATATTAATGACTTGACTTTATGCGGTTGAAATCAATATTATACCAGTGTTTTTCTTCTTTGAGTCCATATATATTTTTTGAAAAGATCCAAATAACTCGAAATGATGATAAAGTGATTGTTCTATGATTTTGCAACGCTAAAAAAAATCTGATTTACTGTTCAAATATATTTAATTCAGAGCTACGGTAATTGAAAGTAATTTTTTTAAGTAGGGAAGGAATCAAGATGTAAGACAGGGGATTAATAGGAGAACGTTCACTCATGTCAAAATATTTTTAAGGAGTACAACAAATGCAATAGTTTTGTATGTTTAAATTAATTTATATATATATATATATATATATATATATATATATATATATTTTTTTTTTTTTAAATTATTTTTTCATAATTATATGATGTTTTTTTGTTAAATAATTTTTTTTTAAATGAATTTAATAATTGTAAGATGTTTTTTATTAAATTATTTATGTAATAATGTTTTGTTATTGATTTAATAGCGCTTTGTTATGTATAGTAAAAATTATAGGTTTTACAAAATTCGTTTGTGAAAATTTAGCAAAATAACTAGAAAGTAGAGTATAGTTTGTGAAAATTTAGCAAAATTACTAAAAATTAGAGTATAAGACTTGGTCACTTAACTTATGGTATAACTACAAAATAAAATTTGATATAAACAATTTTAAAAACTAAATGTCTTCTTGTTGCTTCCACATGAGTATAGGCCACCTTACATTTCTTGGTACCTTGTGTTGAAATGTCCCACATCTTAGAATGACCATCCTTGCAAATAATGATGATAATTCATGGGAAAGTTCACTCCTTGCCAATAATTCATGAAAGGGTTCACTAAGATTGAGCATTTCCACAACTCCAAATACCCCAAATGTTGACATCTTTGAAATGATAAACTTCCATTAGAGTGTCAAAAGTAACATGAACTAATGAACTAAAAGTAACATGAACTAATGAACTACTTGGTAGGTCAACAATCAATCTCGTTTAAAAATTATTATGTATAATATTATATTAAACTAAAATATTTAAATAATTAATAATTATTTATTTTATCTGGTTACATTTTATTAATAAGAATAGAGTTGAAAATTTTAATTATAAAATAATTTAACTTTCAAACTCTATTGTTATTGCAAAAACGTTAGAAACACAAAATAATCATATTTTTAACTCCAACAACTGTGGGAAAACATTGAAAAAACAATTTAAATAATCATATAACACAAACCAAATATATTCTTTAAGTAAGTTTGCCTAACTTAAAGTGCCGCACATCGGAAACTTATTAATATATCCACACATCGGATAGTCACTAACATAAAAATATATATTTTAATCTTACAAGGTGTTATATCTGTTGTGTCAAATTATGAAAATGGCCTAGCAAAGACAATTTGGCCACTTCTGAAGCCATGGTGGGCCAGGTTGAATGGGTCAAATTATGAAAAATGGCCTAGCAAAGACGATTTGGCCACTTCTGAAGCCATGGTGGGCCAGGTTGAATGGGTCAAATTATGAAAAATGGCCTAGCAAAGACAATTTGGCCACTTCTAAAGCCATGGTGGTCAAGGTTGAATGGGTCCAAAGGACTAGGGTGTATGTGAACATGGAGATTGATGGTGACTGAATGGTAGCAATTTTAATTTAGTCCATTATCCTTCCAACCTGATCCGACAATTTCGTTCAGTGCCGTGGCTAATCAGAGTTGGCTTCGCCTTTTTTCCACCCAAAGGCGTTAATTTGTCAACAAATTCCACGAGAGAAGGGAAGAGTACAATGTGCTTTTGGCTGATTCAAACCCTACATTTGTTTACTCGCAAAATGTGATTCACATTCCCTATAAAGCTAGTCTCCACACGTCATAATCTTCGCTGAAAATACAAGGAGGACGTAAGCATGCTGACGGATGCAGTGAATGGATGGTAAAACTAATATTATTATTTAATATAAAATAATCGTGTTGAATCCAATCAGAATGCGCTGGACAACGTACTTAGGAATGAAGGGACTGCTTTATAATAGCACCCATTTCTCGATCGGGCACGTTGCACCACCACTGGCTTGCCTGAGTGCTACGGAAATCAATCAATCTGCGAGACCACCATGGATGTTGCTGGGGCGAATTCGAGCATGAAAATGTTGGAGTTGATTCGCCACCATTTGCTGGAAGTGGAGGACGATATGCAGGCCGATGCCACGGCCGCCAACAGGGGCTCATGACATCATAACAGCGGCTGATCAATATAAGAAGACAAAGGGAACGAAATTACAGAAGAAAACTACTGTTCTTGCTCTTTTTTCTCCGCAATTCAAAGAAGTGGAGAGACCCTAGAGGTAAAGGCAGAGCCGAAGGAGGAAGAGAAAGGAGAGATGAAGCGTAGGAGGAGCAGGATGTACAGAGCAGTCAGGCAGCGCCCGTGGGGAAAGTTCGCTCCAGAAATCAGAAACCCCGCCAGTAAGAGCTCTGGTGTTTGGCTGGGCAATTTCGACACCGCCAAAGAGGCCGCTCTCGCATATGACCGCGCTGCGTTAAAGATCCGAGGACCCAGGGCTCGGCTTAATTTTCCGCTCTCTCTGGCTTCCAATTCAGAGAACGCATCAGCTGAAGGTCACATGGGGCACAAGAGGACGAAGGGAGGAAAGAAGCGGCAGCGAATTGCAGTGGAGGAGTTGGGGGCATGTGATCGGAGGAGGTGGCATCGCATTTCACATAAATATAAGAAGGCAAGTAAAAGGGTTTTTTTTTTTTTTTTAAAAGATGATTTGAAATGGGAGTTTTCGAGTTCTGATAAAACACTGTTTTTGGAATACAAATTGCCTTTCAAAAACTAAATTAAACAATACAGGTTCACAACGAAGATATGTTTTGCGAAAATTTGGCAAGTTGATCTATCTTGGTAGTCCCTGTTCTCAGGTCTGAGAGGGATTATAGCAATCGATTTTTTAGTCTACTAATTAGTTCTAGACAAAATTTATAAAATTTTATTGTTTTGATCCGAAATTTTAATAAAATAATGTTTTTAGTTTTTACCTTTCACTTTTAGTCTCAATTTTAAAATTGGACTCTCCGGAAGAGGCACATTTATATTAGGTTATAATATATATATTACAAACAATTTCAGCCAAACAAAGTAATGCTAGTATTATCTTGTTAACATTAAATATTTAACAGTCTACCCATCATATTACATTGTGCTATTACATTGCTCTTAGTACATTGCATAGCACATTTGCTCCCACTTGCTCTTGAATGTAGACTTGCCTCCTGCATCATCATGCAAATGGAAATGAAGTGTTGTTGCTACCACCTTGTAGTAATGCATGATTCATCCAAAGAATAGAAAACCTACATGGTGCCTTGCCTGAACCTGGAGATCTATGTCAATGTCACTGGACATGTCGACCATGTTTTGATGTAACATTTACATACTTTCATTGTATATTTGTCTTCAAACTGCTTAAAATGTAAGTCAGCTTCATTGATGGTAGCTTCTGCAAAGGATTGAGAGTATAGCATTTGATTAAATAGGAACACAATTCGTTGATGGCAACTTCTGCAAAGAATTGAGAATAAGCATATACAACATTGGAGTAAGCAGGTGTAAAGAATTGAGAATAAACATGTACAGAATTGGACATTTGAGTAAACAGGTACAACATTTTGTAGTTTTTCAACATTTGGTATTTTTGTGAATCATTTAAGAATGAAGTTAAATTATATTAAATTCTTCATAAATTGAGTAGAGGATTGATTACCTTAGGGTCTCCTCCTTACTGAAGTGGAGGATCGAGTAACTTGGGGACTTCTTACTGAAGTCAATTGTGGCCATCTTTAGGCTTCTGCTTTGCACTGCCACCATATTTATAAGGACAACCTGTCATATTTAGGATAGGAAGGGCAGCCTACGGCAAGAAACCAAAGATGAGGCACAGGAAATCAAACCCAAGTGGAGCAAAGAAAAGGGGTGAAATAACGGTCATGGCTCTGGTGCCACTCACCTTAACACAACTAATATGGTGCAACTTTTCTTCACAAAGGAACTAAATAGGAAAAAACTAACTGTTATATAAGAAAAAATAGTAAGAAGAAACCAAAATAGATGCATTAAGCTGCACATAAGATGCCAAAGAATATTGGTAAAATTTTCCAAGATACAAGTATGATGGCATCAAGATTGCAGAAGAACACATTTAGACTTGAAGACGTAGCATGCAAAATGTTTCAAGGCAAGCAAGTCAAAGAATACCCATATAGGGAATAGAATTATGGAATAAAGTAAACATCATTTTATTGTTTCTGGGATAGAGTAGACATCATATTGTTTCTGGGATAGAGTAAACATCAGTTTATTGACTAAAATATGAAATGAAGCCCGCTGTTAACTTACCTGACGCGATGTTAGCTTACCCTGACCTTAAATGAAGACCTAGTATGACACCCACCATTCCCTTCTTCTTCTTCCTTTAATATTCCTCTTCTACCACACTGTTCTTCTACTTTCTTTCATATTCCCCTTCTAGCACACTACTTCCTTTCATATTCCACTTCTAGCACACTTTTCCAGCACACTGTTTTTTCACACTGATTCCTTTCACATCCCTTTTTCTGCTTCCTTTCCTTTCACACTATTCCAGCATACTGTTTCTATACTGCTTCCTTTCCTTTCCTGCTGTACCAACACACTGTTTCTTTCTTCTGCTTCATGCAGATATAATTTAATGGCCATCCATAAGATCCATAAGACCAGAAGGGAAAAATGGCCATCGATGGCTTACAGGCCTACAGACCTTCGTTCCTTTACTCTTCCGCTTTTTGGCTTACGACCCATTACTACTTGTGTCTATTGCACCCTAACTGACTATGACTAGTTACTGTCGCCTATTGGCTTGCCGCCCTTGACTCTTTTTAGTTTTGCGGCACCTTTCATTTCCAATTCCCAATTGTAGACATTGGCCCAATTCTAAACATTGACGGAGACTTGCTAATTCGCAAGCTCTCTTTATCTAATTTTTGAAACAGATATTATTTTCACCCGTCATATTAAATTCGAATATCTTTTATTCATCTTACTTCAACTAAATATGATTATCGTATTATATTGTATTTTGTTTTTGGTTTAAATCTTTTGGTGTGAATATATAGAGATGGCAAGTGAAGATTTTTTTTATTTGTTAATTTAGTTGATAATTTTAAAATAATATTATAAATTATAAAAATTAAATGTTTTGAAATTTTAAATAGGTTGAATAAATTTAGACATTTAAAAGTATATAATTTAAATAAGGTAAAAAAAATATTTCAATTAAAACAAAAATATAAATCATTTAAATTTTTATATTTAATGAAATACTAATATATTTCTAAAAAATATAATTGAGTTGTTTAATAAATGTGTGTGTTTTTTTTTTAAGTTTGTATTTTCCAATTTATTTTGTGTAGAATTTGACAGGAATTTATTGAAATAATAAGTTTGAGATTTGAAGTTTGTATAATTAAAGTGGCTTCAAGCTGTTAATTTATATATATAATTTTAAAATCAATTTAAACAACACAAATCAACATCTGATCATAAATTTTTTCACTAAATTCTAACTAGAAATCAACCTAAAACTCCAAAACAACTATTTTTTTAATTAATTTTTTCCCTTTCAAAAATATATTTATTTATTTAAATTAACGAATTCTAAAAATAACCAACCCAAAAATAATACGCCATATATCATTTAGAGCAGACTATCGTGAACAATACTACTCTGGTTTACTAAAATGCCTTCACCAAGGTACTCTAAAGTATTTGTCTAAAAGAAATAAATCTCTACGGTATAAAAGAAATAAATCTCTACCGTATAAGTCATGAGCTCAACTTTGAAATCTAAAAGCTCTACCGTATAGGTCATGAGCGCAACTTTGAAATCTATACCGAATAAGTCATAATTTAATAAATGTATTTTAAATAAATATATTAATTAATTTATTACTATTTTTTAAAAATATTATTTTAGTATATACGTAAAAAATTATTAAATCTATACAGCATAAGTCATAATTTAATAAATG
Organism: Pinus albicaulis; assembly: GCA_034641835.2. NCBI lineage: Eukaryota > Viridiplantae > Streptophyta > Pinopsida > Pinales > Pinaceae > Pinus > Pinus albicaulis. The sequence goes on from CM076575.1 coordinate 139,720,863, forward strand.
TATTTTACATAAATATATTAATTAATTTATTAATATTTTTTTAAAAAATATTTTTTTAATATATATTAACAAAATTAAATGTTATTATGATTTTTGTTTTCATCGTAGTTGTATTAAAAAAAATCTATTATAACAGGAGTTTAATTTAAACAAATTAGTTAATAAATATATTATTGAACAGTTTGAGAAGTTTTTTCTTTTATAAATACCAAAGCACATCGATATTAACATATCCAAGCTCAATTTGAAAATAATATAATTATAAAGGTTTATTTTTATATTGAGAAAATTAATCAAAATTATAAGAGTTAAATTTAGGTTGAGCAAACGCAATTGGATTTGGACTCACAAAAGGTGAAGATATGGAAAGGATTCTTCGGAGAATTTTTGAAACATTTCCATGTTCCTCTCCCCAATGCCACTCTATCTTTCAAAAGTCATGAGAGCATTTGGGTTTTGTTCCTATAAACATGTTAGAAAAGTAAATGAAAGAAAATGGTTGCACATTTTTTTGATGTGATTAAAATAATGGTAAGAGAGTGTAATTTTGTACAGTGACATTTATGTGATTTAGTTGATGGTTACAAGAGAATTATATATATATATAGTTTGGAGCAAAAGTTTTAAGAAAGCTAGTTCATTGAAATTATTTGTAGGAGACCGAGTACATAGAGAAAAAAAGAGTTAATACTTTACAAAGATATAGGATGTTCTTCGATCTTTTCAAGAATGGGTTTAAGAAAGCTTGAGGGGAGTCATTTTTTCAATGTTCCACCAAGACTCCAGTGCTAGGAAACACACAAGGGGAGTGTGGAAGTACCCTCAAATTTTAGAGAAATTTTGGGGGTGCGGGGATATATATATATATATATAAAGTTCATATTCAATAATGAGAGTATAAATAAATTAATAGTAATAGATTGTTCCACACTTAAAATTTAAATTCATTATTGACTTAAATAATGACATACATTGATCCATATCATTCATTATTTATCATTTATTATTCTAGAATCTAAATTTAAAGTGAAACAAAATAGTTTATTACTATATACTATACATTGAAATTTGAACACTAAAATAATAAATTTCAAAATTGATATAACTCAAGTCTCAAAGTCTCAAACTCAAAAATGGTTAAGAGTGAGGATCAGATAATAAGACTCAAGTCATCAATATCTAGTGTCACCACTAAAAAAATAAAACTGAAAAGTACAAATGGAAAATGACTGAAAATAAAATCAACATCAAGGACTCAATATCAATGATTGGTCATTTACATCCATTTGTTGCATAAATTCATTAGGATCATCAATGGGAATGTCATTATCTGAGTCAGAATCACTCTCTTGAGTAACCAACAAAACTCCAACTAAACCATGTTGCAGCTCATCTGGTCCATCCCTATCATCTATTTATGACCATCATCATGTGATTATATGAGTCAGAGTCACTGTCTTGAGTAACCAACAAAACTCCAACCAAACCATGTTGCAGCTCATCTGGTCCATCCATATAATCTATGTATGACCATCCTCTAGAGCCACATGAGCTCCATCCCTATCATCTATCTATGTACCATCATCTAGATCCACATCCCATAGTGTTGTAGGTCCTCTCTGGTACTTTAATGTCTTCCTATGTGCAATACATAGATAATTGTGCACTATAACTAGATTCTATGCTCTCCTATAGGAAAGTATATTCCTCTTGATGGAGTGGATGAAGCTATATGTTGACCAATTCGTCTCAGGTTCATATGAACTAGAAATATAGGACAATAAGTGAATAAAAACTTGTTGGATCTCTAGAGCATCATCCCCATGCTTGGTCCACCAACCAATTGAGTCATCCTATCCTAAGTCATTGTGATCTTCCCTTAGGGTCGTTGAAGGGACCGTTGAGACATTAAAATTGCATCCACTGTCTCATATTTTTTCTCCCTTAATATGTAGTATAAATATTTGTAATGGAAACTCAAAATACCGTTTTTACCTCTGGATCTTGAACAGGATGAATTCTACTAGTCATTCCCTGGTATGTTGGAGCATAATATATGATTTTAGTAGCTATTTTTCATGTAGCCTAGCTCATATGCTAGCACATCTATAAATAGTAAAACTAGCTTTACACTTGCATCATATATTTATCGAGCAAGTGTTTTTCTATGATATTGTAATCAACATTTGTGACTAGGATGAAGACCTACGACAAAGATACGTGGTGATCAGCAGATTCTTTACGAGACTGGTGATGGTGGGACAACCTAGATCCTCAGATAGTGCCTAGGAGGGGAAGATCCATAAGACCAGAAGGGGAAAATGGCCATCAATGGCTTACAAGCCTATAGGCCTTCGTTCCTTTAATCTTCCCCTTTCTGGCTTGCGGCCCATTACTTCTTGTGTCTATTGCACCCTAACTGACTATGACTAGTTACTATCGCCTATTGGCTTGCTGCCCTCGACTCTTTTAGTTTCTGCGACACCTTACAAGGAAAATCAAAGAATTCAAACATATTAATGAAAGCAGAGGTTAAAGTTTGTAGGAATTTATGGTTCTTAAGTAACAATGTGTCTTGTTCCTTTTCATGTTGGTTGGTACTATATTTCTATTGGCCACGATAGGTTTTTGGTCCCTCATGCTTTTCTTTTTTCCTGCCACAACAAATACTATTATATTTATTCATCAAGTAATATTCCATGCCAAGCCGATTCCTTTGTGTTTTCAAACACCATAGCCTTTCAACAATCACTGTACGCAACAGTCAAAATGCACAACCTAACCTTCCTTTGTGTTTTCAAACACAATATTCTTTCAACAATCACTGTAGGCAATAGTCAAAATGCACAACCTAACCTTCCTTTGTGTTTTCAAACACCATAGCCTTTCAACAATCACTATAAGCAACAGTCAAAATGCACAACCTAACCTTCAAATATATATATGAATGTTTTGTATTGATATTTTAGGCTTGAATAAAACAACAAAGATGACAGTACCATAAGGATGATCAACAAATTAAACACCTGGCTGCACCTACCACCTTTCATTTCTAATTCCGGCCCAGTTATAACCATTGACATAGACTTGCTAATTGGCAGCTCTCGTTATCTAATTTTTGAAACAGGTCTTATTTTCACTTGCCATATAAAGTTCAAATATCTTTTATTCCTCTTTCTTACAACTAAATATGATTATCGATTATATTGTATTTTGTTTCTAGTTCGCAACGAAGGATAATATAGTAATGATTTTGGTGTGAATATATAAGGATGGTAAGTGAAGGTTATTTTTATTAATTTCAAATATAGTTGATAATTTTAAAATAATATTATAAATTATAAAATTTAATTTTGAATAAATTTAGATATTTAAAATATAATTTAAATAAGGTTAAATAAATTTTTTAATTAAAATAAAAATATAAACTATTTATATTATTATATTTAATAAAATATTAATATATTTGTAAAAAATATATATTTTTTTTAATTGAGTTGTTTTTAAGTGCAATTTTTTGAAAGTAAGTGAACTCTGTATAGTTAAAGTAGTTTCAGGCTATTAATCCATATATAGTTTAAAAATCAATTTAAACTAACACAAATCAAAATCTGACCACAAATGTTTTCACTAGAATCAAACCAAAAATCAACCTAAAACTCTAAATCATTACACTTAAAAACAATTATTTTTTAATTAATTTTTTCCTTTTCAAAAATATATATTTTATAATTAAGTTTTTCTTTTTCCAAATTAACAAATTTTAAAAACAACAAAACCCATAAAAAATACAACATATCGTGAACAATGTTACGCTGGTTTACTAAAATGCCTTCACCAAGGTACTCTAAAGTATTTGTCTAAAAGAAAATCACTACAACTTTTAAATCTCTACTGTATAAGTCATGAGCACAACTTTTAAATCTCTACGGTATAAGTCATAATTTAATAAATGTATTTTAAATATATTAATTAATTCATTAATATTTTAAAAATATTATTTTAGTATATACGTAACAAAATTAAATGTTATTATGGTTTTTTATTTTCATTGTAGTTGTATTAAAAAAAATCTATTATGACACGAGTTTAAACAAATTAGTTAATAAATATATTATTGAACGTTTGAGAAGTTTTTGCTTTTATACATACCAAAGCACACCGATATTAGCATCTTTAAGCTCAATTTGAAAAGAATGTAATTATAAAGATTTATATTCATATTGAGAAAAAATTTCAAAATTATAAAAGAGTTTAATTTATATTGAGAAAACTAATTAGTTTAAGAGAGTGTAATTTTGTATAGTGACATTTATGTGATTTAGTTGATGATTACAAGAGAACCACTATAAACATGTAAATTTGATAATCTTTTTTCTTTGATAATTTGGAGCAAAAGTTTTAAGAAGGCTAGTTCATTGAAATTATTTGTAGGAGGCTGAGTACACAGAGAAAAAAAAGAGTTCATACCTTAGAGAGACGTAGGATGCTCTTTGATATTTCCAAGGATGGGTCTAATAAGGCTTTAGGGGAGTCATTTTGCAATGTTCCACCAAGACTTCTGTGCTAGGAGACACAAAAGAGGGAGTGTGACAATACCCTCATATTTTAGAGAAAATTTGGGGGTGTGGGGATATATATATATATATATATATATATATATATATATATATATATATATATATATATATATATATATATATATATATATAATTCAAGTTTATATTGAATAATGAAAATATAAATAAACTAATAGTAATATATTGTTCCACACATAAAATTTAAATTCATTATTGAATTAAATAATGACATACATTGATCCATATCATTCATTATCTATCATTTATCATTCTAGAATATAAATTTAAAGTGAAACAAAATAGTATATTACTATATACTATACATTGAAATTTGAGCACAAATAATAAATTTCAAAATTGATGATCAGGAGATCAAGTCTCTTGAAGAAAAATGCTCAAAAATGAAGTTGCTCAGAATGGCTCCGAAATAGATCGACTGGAAAGAGCTCGACGATACGATCCCAACGCCACGAACGACACTCAAATCCGATGCCGTATGCAGAAGATATTCAGGTTTAAAGATTCATCAATTTCAATTAAAAAAGGCCAAAATTGACTTATGAAATATTTTTATTAAAAAAAGAATATTCCACGGAATATTCTGAGAATATTTCGTGGAATATTCCACAGAATATTCTACGGAATATTCCGGTGGCATCCAATTACAAAGCGCCACGTGGCTAGCCCGGAGGCTGCCACGTGGGCCCCCAAAGCGGATTGAAATGGCGTGTTCAAAAATATGTTTATGCACTCGACGGGTTTCGAACATGGGTCGGGCCTGTATTAACCAGGCGTCTTAACCGTTGGACCATGGTTTAATCGTTGTTTATATATTGCAACGCGCACATATTTAATGTTGGTATTGTATTGGGCGGGGCCCAAAAGGGGGCCAGCCCCCTTCCACATGGAACCATAGCACGAAAACCACAACCAATTTCAGTCGGCGCGCAATAGTTATGGGTATGGTCCCGTGTCAATAGCCCTTGGAGTGGAGTTATTTAATAAACCACGTTAATATATGGTTGCTACATTATTTAAACCCGTTTTTAACTCCATGTTTGTACAATGAGGTCCGACGGGTGCGGTCCTATGGACCCCCGTGGCCCTACTACTTAGCACCCACTTTTGGCAGTCCACCCAAATATAGCGCCAACTCCTAATTTGGCGGGGTTAACTGGCAGTGTCTCCAGTTTTAGCTGGGGTTTGTTTAGTTCAACTGGCAGATGGAGTAAATGTGCCATAACTTTGGCTAGGAGAGGCCTTTTGAGACGAATTTTTTATTTATTTTGGGTGTAGAGATCATTCTGGAGATGTTGGAAGTGTTTGTAGAGCCACCAGGGCATTCTATCTACGAATTTTACAGCGTTTTTGATCGTAGAGCCATCAGGGCCTAAGGGAAAATTTGTGAATTGCCTTCATCGATGGAGGTGATTTTGCTGGAATCATTTTAGACTAATTTGGGTCTTCTGAATCTATTTTTACAGTCTATTTTTCCATTTGAGGCTTTTATATAGATGTAATCTCATTTTAAGCATTTAATCAAAGGAGGACTGAGCCTAATTAGAGGCTTTTGGACCCAGCGGAGGTAGCCCAAGAGAGGGGTGAACCGCTTAAAAAATTATCTACTGTCACTCTGTATATTTTGGTTGTTTATTTTCAGATTCTAATAGTTTAAACAGTAAATTTTCATAAGCATGCTTTTCCCAAACAAGTTTATACAGTAAACAAAACTTGTTATTTTATCATCAAACCTCTACACTTCAATTGCAGAACATATATTCTTGCTTATTCACACATAAAAACAGATCAATGAATACTTTGAACTTAAAAACAAATACTTTCATTGATCAAGATCATTAGTGATTACATTTTAGTTCTTTAGGCAGAGTCTGTAGAAGGGCCAGGTAGCCTCCGGATTCATCCTTTCTAGTAAAGGTGAAATATCCGGTGAATGCCCTCTACAGTCAATCTCTGTATGAGAAATTATTTGTTCTCACGATTTCAGATCAGGTTGGTATCGGAGCCTCAAGGTATTTCTTAAGAGTTTGTGAAATTTGTGCAAGTAAATTGTGTTATTCTGCAAAATTTGATGCTTACTAGGCTGAAATTGCACAGAGGGGAAGGTCAATTGGTTAGAGAAAAATTTAATCCTCAACCAAGGAGGGCTAGAGTGTCATTACATCCACCTTCCATTTCATCCTCAGTAGCCTTAGAATCAACCACAAGCATGTCTTCCAGAGAAGGAGAAGTACATGAGGAAATGGATCCCAAGGAAGAAGAAAGAGTCTTTAGAAAAGCTTTCTTGGATTTGACTGAGATGGTTAGGATCCTATACCAGGAGAGAAATGATAGGATTGCTGGAGAAGGGTCTAGAAACCAAAGAGAAGAAGGAGATTCTTCAGGAGGAAAGAAAGAAAAAGATGAGTCTAAGAAAGGGAATGGAGGAAATGGTGATCCACCATCTCCATCGTCATCCTCATCCTCCACATCATCCTCTTCTACTTCTGAAAATCAGTCACAAAAAACAAAAACATCTCTTAAAAATCCTTTGTTAAAGCTTGATGTGAAGTTTGAGTTGCCGATGTTTAATGGTGATGTTAATGCAGAAAAATTGGATAACTGGATTAGACAGCTGGAAGTCTATCTCAGAATTCAGAATTTGCATGATGATGAAACAAAAATCCAATTAGCCTCTTTGAGAATGGATGGAGCAGCTTTGGTTTGGTGGGAAGCCAAGACTAGAGAGGAGATTAAAAAGCATGGTAAGATAACTCTAACATGGTCTGAGTTTATTACTGCTATTAAGAAACAATTTTATCCTCTTGCTCATATTCAGAAAGCAATCATGAATTGGAAAAATTTTAGACAACTTAAAGGTCAAAATGTGCAAGATTATACCCAAGAGTTTAGAAGGAGAGCACTTCTACTTGGGGTAGACTTACAAAGTCAAGACACCTTGTTGAAATACATAGGAGGTTTGCACAATTATCTACAACATTCTATTCTATTGTTCAATCCTACCAGCTTAGATGAAGTCTGTGTGCAGGCTACACATTTAGAAGCTAGAGGAAAGAATATTTTTGATGAGGATAGTAATTTTCAAAACAAAGGAAAGAAGAGAGTTGCTAATTCAAGAAAGGACAAAGGAAAGTTCTTTTGAAAGAACTGTTTGAAGACAAGTCATGATGAAGATCATTGGTGGAAGCTTCATCCTGAACTGAAACCAGAAAAGTACAAGAACAAAAACAAGACCAAAGAAAAGGAGAAAATTGTTGCAACAGTTGAGCAAGACTTAGGGTCAGACTCAGGAGATGAGACAAAAATCATAGGCATGGTTTTAAAGAACATTAAGGGGAAAGAAGTGGTGCAAGACACAATTCCTAGTTCTAGCTCTTTGAATTGTCACAAAGATACTCATGATGAAAAGAGGAGGATAGAGCTTTTCCATGTGAGGGTAATTTCAAAGCATACCAAAATTGACACACTATTTGATAGTGGGTCACAAGCTAATCTCATATTTGAAGACTTGGTCAAGCAGCTTAAGCTTGAGACCATTCCACATCCGAAGCCTTATCCACTTGGATGGATATGCAAGGATGCCAATTTTCAAGTCTCAAGGAAGTGCATATTGTGCTTTGCAATAACTGCACACTTTATTGACACAGTGGAACTTGATGTGGTGCCGCTTGATATCTCATGTATTGTTTTGGAAAGTCCTTATTTGTTTGACAGGAAGGCCATCTTTCATCGCCATGAAAACAAGTATCACTTGTTTAAAGATGGTAAAGAGTACATTGTGAGAGATCATAAGAAGAAGATGGAATCTTCTTTACTACATGCAGATCAATTGAAAAGATTGGTTAATGCGAGTCAAAGTCTAACTTTATTGATGTTGAAACGACCAGATTTTGAGCATTTGCCTTCTTATGATGTTGCTAATAATTTGTCTCAGTTTGATAACAGTTTGTCTTTGAGAAAAGATGATGTTATGTTGCGCAAATTGCCTTTTGGGTCAGCCAATGCAGAGAAGGAAGTGTCAATGCAAAGCAGTGCAAGCAAGAAGGACACAAAATTCAGCATGGGAAAAAGTTGGTTTCAGAATGGTACGATTCGCCATGGGAATAGTTTCCAAGGTGAAAGTCATTTTAAGTCTTTCTGGAAGTTTGATCAATGTAGAGAAAGTTTGTTTTCTGTAGATTACAATTGCTGTTCTGCAAATTTTAATCATTTGCAGCATCACTCAGTCAATCTTAGCAATGGTAGATCAGTTGATTCCAGAGACAGGTTAACGTTTTCTCAAAAGCTTCAATTGATGAAATCGGGTAGATTTCAGTTGTTCAAGGGTGGAAGAGTGGAGAATCAGTCTCCACATCATCAGTTTCAGTAATCAGAAAGCTTTTTAGGGTCGAAAAGCTTCCCATTTGGGAGGTGTGATCAGGAGATCAAGTCTCTTGAAGAAAAATGCTCAAAAATGAAGTTGCTCAGAATGGCTCTGAAATAGATCGAATGGAAAGAGCTCGGCGATACGATCCCAACGCCATGAACGGAACTCAAATCCGACGCCGTATGCAGAAGATATTCAGGTTTAAAGATTCGTCAATTTCAATTAAAAAAGGCCAAAATTGACTTATGAAATATTTTTATTAAAAAAAGAATATTCCGTAGAATATTCTGGGAATATTCTGTGGAATATTCTGGGAATATTCTGTGGAATATTCCACAGAATATTCTACAGAATATTTCGGTGGCATCCAATTACAAAGCGCCACGTGGCTAGCCCGGAGGCCGCCACGTGGGCCCCCAAAGCGGATTGAAATGGCGTGTTCAAAAATATGCTTATGCACTCGACAGGTTTCGAACATGGGTCGGGCCTGTATTAACTGGGCGTCTTAACCGTTGGACCACGGTTTAATCGTTGTTTATATATTGCAATGCGCACATATTTAATGTTGGTATTGTATTGGGCGGGGCCCAAAAGGGGGCCAGCCCCCTTCCACATGGAACCACATCACGAAAACCACAACCAATTTCAGTCAGCGCGCAATGGTTATGGGTATGGTCCCGTGTCAATAGCCCTTGGAGCAGAGTTGTTTAATAAACCACGTTAATATATGGTTGCAACATTATTTAAACCCGCTTTTAACTCCATGTTTGTACAATGAGGCCTGACGGGTGCGGTCCTATGGACCCTCGTGGCCCTACTACTTAGCACCCACTTTTGGCAGTCTGCCCAAATATAGCGCCGACTCCTAATTTGGCGGGGTTAACTGGCAGTGTCTCCAGTTTTAGCTGGGGTTTGTTTAGTTCAACTGGCAGATGGAGTAAATGTGCCATAACTTTGGCTAGGAAAGGCCTTTTGAGACGAATTTTTTTTTTGATTTTGGGTGTAGAGATCATTCTGGAGCTGTTGGAAGTGTTTGCAGAGCCACCAGGGCATTCTATCTGCGAATTTTACATCGTTTTTGATCGTGGAGCCATCAGGGCCTAAGGGAAAGAGAGCTGCATTGGACTACCTTCATCCAATGGAGGTGATTTTGTAGTCATTTTAGACTGATTTGGGTCTTCTGAATCTATTTTTGCAGTCTATTTTTCCATTTGAGGCTTTTATATAGATGTAATCTCATTTTAAGCATTTAATCAAAGGAGGACTGAGCCTAATTAGAGGCTTTTGGACCCAGCGGAGGTAGCCCAAGAGAGGGGTGAACCGCTTAAACAATTATCTGCTGTCACTCTGTATATTTTGGCTGTTTATTTTCAGATTTTGATAGTTTAAACAGTAAATTTTCATAAGAATGCTTTTCCCAAACAAGTTTATACAGTAAACAAAACTTGTTATTTTATCATCAAACCTCTACACTTCAATTGCAGAACATATATTCTTGCTTATTCACACATAAAAACAAATCAATGAATACTTTGAACTTAAAAACAAATACTTTCATTGATCAAGATCATTAGTGATTACATTTTATTTCTTTAGGCAGAGTCTGTAGAAGGGCCAGGTAGCCTCCAGATTCATCCTTTCTAGTAAAGGTGAAATATCCAGTGAATGCCCTCTACAGTCAATCTCTGTATGAGAAATTTTTTGTTCTCACGATTTCAGATCAATTGATATCACTCAAGTCTCAAAGTCTCAAACTCAAAAATAGTTAAAAATGAGGAGCCGATAATAAGACTCAGGTCATCAATATCTAGTGTCAGAACTAAACAATTAGAACATAAAAGTACAAATGGACAATGATTGAAAATAAAATCAACATCAAGGATTCAATCTCAATGACTGGTCCTTTGCATCCATTTGTTGCATGAATTCATTGGGACTATTAATGGGAATGTAATTATATGAGTTAGAGTCACTCTCTTGAGAAACCAACAAACCTCCAACCAAACCATGTTGCAGCTCATCTGGTCCATCCTTATCATCTATGTATGTACCATCATCTAGATCCACATACCATAGTATTGTCAGTCGCCTCTGGAACTCTCGTGTCTTCATATGTGCAAGATGTAGAGAATTATGCACTCCAACTAGCTTCTCTACTCTCCTATAGGAAAGTATATTCCTGTTGATAGAGTGGATGAATCTATATGTGGACCAATTCCTCTCTACTGCAGATGAACTAGCAATTTGAGAAAATAAGTGAATAGCAAGTTGTTGTATCTCTAGAGCATCATCCCCATGCTTGGTCCACCAACCAATTGGGTCATCATATCCTCAGTGATTGTGGTCTTCCCTTTCATTAGGACCATTGAAGGCACCATTGAGACTTGCAAATTGCATCCACGATCTCAGGTTTTTTCTCCCTTAATCTAAAATATACATCTTTCTAACGACAAATCGAAATATCCTTTTGACCTCCGGATCTTCAACAAGATGAATTATACTAGTCCTTTCCACATAGCATTTTGGGGTTTAGCACATATGATTCTATGTGCAAATGTGTATTCATAAGATCCCACCTACATTAAATAATGGGTCGAATCTAGGTCATATAGAACTCTAGGGAAGGATCATTCTTATGAATTACCACCCTCACATAATCCAACATACAATGAAAATTCTCATAGATTTCTCTAAGAATAGGAAACTATGTGTCAATTTAGTGAATGACCTAAACTATAGGATATAAGAGTGAAGCCAAATAACCACAATATGTCCACCAATAATTATCCAATATTTTCATTATGATTTTATTCCCTTCCTCTGTCTTTTATTCTTCCCATATGTTTCAATCTGGAGTCAAAACCATGGCCTATAATGCTAACTTAACCTCCAACATGCTCTCTAATAAAAAAAATAGCTAGCATATATTGTGTTTGTGGGCTTGAGGAATTCCTTCCTCGCATGATAATTGTACATGGATAAGGAGGTGTGGTGATTGAAAATATACATATGCACATATCTTGCAACTATCACCAAGTTCGATACCACTCAATTTTGCCAATGTCTTTCAGTGCATTGTTGAGTGCATGCACACAACAAGGGGTCCATAAAATATGCATGTATTTATTCTAAATCATTAATCTTATTTATCTACAAACTACTACTGCATCTATCAGAACATGTACAACATTTGTAGAGCCAACCTCCTCTATAGCATCATGAAGAAGCTAAATTTGGAAATTTCCATCTTTGCGCTTTCCAGAACAATCAATAGCTCTAAGAAATAAACAATCCTCTTGGAAAGTAACTATGATGTTGATAAGTAGACATTTGGAAATTTTATCCACCCATACATAACAATAAAACAACCTTACCTCACCAATGTATGCCTCATATTTTCCTTCATTGATATTATCCAATTCCCCTTCTAATATCATTGTGCTCAACTTATATTCATCCGGGGGCACAAACGAGGGTCCTGTTGATACAATTTCCTTGTACATCTCCTTGTAGTAAGGAGAATGACTAATATGCAAAGAAATTCAATTGCACATATTTTTATTGTTGCACTTGGAGAACGTTTGTGAACAAGCATTTTGAAAAATGTTTCTAAGTCTCGGGTCCTAACTAAGTTTTAGTAAGGAGTTGAGATGTGTAATGCTTAATTATACCCCTAAGATGTGGTGTTTTTCCATGTTTCATCCTTCCATACTTGGTTATTTTTATGACTTTGAAACTCCTCCTCTAGTATAGGAAGAGCACATTATGCACTTGTAAAGCAAAGTTGTTACCCCACTTCTCAGCTAGAAATGTTACCTGCACTTTCTTAGGACCACTCTCTCTCCTTTGCACTACATAATTCTAGTTATCAAGACCCTTCTCCTTGTTGTTTATCCTTTCTCACTATGTCATTCTTTTATTTTCCTCCCAATGTAGTGAACACCACAATTCAAGTGGACAATGATGCCATTCCTTGTGACTTAGAACTATGACCTCTGCCCTCCTTGTGGCCCTGACCATCCTCCTCAGTGCATGGCATAGTTTCAGTGGATAGTCCCTGTAACCTTGCCTCTTGTAACTGTGACATGTTCCCAATTTTCTTCCCCCTTCTCCATATATGTGCATGACATAGTCTGAGTGATCAGTCATGCCCTTCCCAATCTCCTGCAAGTGCGTTATGTTCCCAGAATTTGTCTCTCTCCCCCTTGTGCACTGTTGATCCACTATTAGAAAAATTGCATGAATTATGTTAAAATAGGAGATTTATGGGTTAATGTTTGCTTTCTAATAGTGAGTCATACCTCTAGGTGTTCTTAGTAAGAATGGAAAAGATATGTGAGGATATCTATCAAAAGAATTTGTTCAAGAAGGAATTTTGAAGACTAAACTACAAAGGCACAATGTTGCGATAGTTGAAGGAATGTTGGATCCATATGATCAAAATGACCCATGAAGACTCCATTAAATATTAAGAACGTTTGGAGCGTATAAATAAATTACAAAGTTAGACATGTATACAGTATTGAAGACATAGTGGTAGTGTATTCACTTCCCAAAGAACTTCATGTTACAAGTCGCCAGGGATCCAAGTCACAATGTCAATGAATTTTCATGTTGTCATCATATGATGATGTAATTTTGGAAATATTATAAATATAAATATGTTGAAGTCGAAGAGTTACATATGGACCAAATATTCATGGGGAAAAGTCCAAAAGTCTTGTCTAAGTCCAAAGGTCATATTAGAAGTCTAAAATCCATGAGGATAGTTTTAAAGTCATGAGGAAAATGAAAGGCCATTCCTCCTGTTATAAATCAACCCTCATCACTCAAGGAAATTACTTTTAACCTTGGATTCTCCAACTAGGAATTAGAGAGAAATACTTTTCCTTTGGAGAGAAAGTATTGGCTTAATGCTCTACTATTGGAGTTGGTGGTGTCTCATTGTATCAATTATCTTGGAGCTTTTTATACATATATGAAGCTCATTGAGCCAACACACTTTCATGAATATATCATTGATATTGTAAGACTATTCTATGGATGTTTGCAGTATGTGTTTGCATTCTTATGTACTAGATAAATTGAACTAATTCACTATATTTGATACCTATCTTGTTGAATGTTTATTTTAATTTGTTTAATGATCATTATGTCTATGTGAAATACTTCCCTAGATAGTTAATGATTATTTCATATGTACATGAGTGTATTTATTACGATAATACTATTACTTTTATTTTAAAGGTTCACTTTCTATTCCCTTCTGGTGAAATAATGTTGATACATATTATAGTTGAACATTTCACAAGGCATACTTACTTTATCATTCAAGAGTACATTTGTGTTTCTATTTTACACTAATTATTGCAACTAATGAAAATATTTAAGAACATGGAAACCAAGCCACATTTTCGGATGGGTCTCTTATACGAGACAATGTGAGGTCCGATTGGGACATCATATCGGGGAGAAGCCTTGTATGTTGACGGGATCCAATGATCTAGTTGGATATTTGTGGCCACCAACCTCTTCCACTTGGACCCCACCAAAGTTTCTTTAACTTTCCTTAATTGTAGCACAATGTACTATTTTTGGTAGTTTCTTGAGGTCTTGAAATTTCACAGCCACTTTGAGGCCCTAAATGATATTTTTTTAATGCGTAAATTTTTTGAATATGATAAGTATTTGTAGTCACTACAAGAAAAAATGACATTGGTGAGGGGCGAAAATGGTCACCATAAGCTCATTGGTGAGGGTCAAAAGAGATTTCGTCACCAAAAACTGAACGTCACCAAAGGTGGCGTCGCCGAAAGTATAGGTGTTGTGGTGACATTCAAGGTCCGTCACCAATAATGATTTATAGTGACGGATAGTGACCGTCACCATTTCATATGAGCAATGGTGATGGACAATAGCCTCCGTCACCAAAAAACTGAATGTCACCAAAGGTGGCGTCACCGAAAGTATGTGTTATGGTGACATTCAAGGTCCATCACGAATATTGATTATAATGACGGATAGTGACCGTCACCATTTCATATGAACAACAACGATTTTTTGTGATGGACCTTTCATGGCCGTCACTATTGGTGCATATATATGGCGACGTTCATTGACAGTCACCATAAACTCATTGGTGACATCAAGGTCCATCACGAATAATGACTATAATGACAAACAGTGACCCTCACCATTTCATATCAACAACAAAGATTTATGGTGACGAACCTTTAATGGTCGTCACTATTGATGCGTATATATGGTGGCGTTCGTTGACCGTCACCATTTCATATTTTGGTGAGGGTCGAAAAATGTCACCATAAGCTCATTGGTGATGGTCAAAAGAGCATCCGTCACCAAAAACTGATCTTCGTCATTCCCTATATATGAATATCAAGGCACGATGGAATCGAACCACCAACCTCCTGCTTGTAAAGTAGGTGCTCTTCCATTGAGCTAGCACCCTTTAAAGAATTAGACTTTAAACTAGCAATTGCCCCTAAAGGTGCAAAGATACACCAAAGGAATAGAAAATCTAGGAAGATCAAAAGTTGCTAGAAATAATATGTTCAATATACATAATAAAAAGACAATAAGAATAACTTTTGATATAATCTAACAAAGCATGTACTACGTAGGAGAATAACTGGAAAGCACAACTAGAAATTTGAATCACAACATAACAATATAAAAGAACATGCAACAGGAAAGGAACAACTCCACAGTTTGAGAAATATGAACAATCCATGGGCATGTTCTTATATATTGATATAGATAACGAAATAGAAATCTAGATTTATGAAATTCAAGTATCACACAAGAATGTCTTGAACAAATATCAATATGTAAAATAGTATTTTTTGCATTTGGATTTACCTTGCAGAACCTCAGGAAAAAATTTCCACAGAAACAACCAATAAACATAACAACATGGACCTCAGGAGCAATTGTGCAGGGGATAAAATATGAAGGTAAAGCACTAGAGAAGTATTCAAAGCAAATGATGAAAAGCGTATCTAGAAAGAACTGAGAACCCTCTGAAGTAAACCACACATTTATCATCGTGACTAGTACACTTGCAAAAAAAGATCAGAATAAATTATGAACTATTCCACCAAAAAATAGTGAATTTTTCCACTAAAATACAATTTCAAATTAATCACTAGCATGATGCTAACTTCTTTGAAAAAATAGGGAAGTTTCATGACAATGTATAATAGCTTACATGGCAATCGTGTTGACAAAACCGTCCAAGGAATAAGACCACAACGATCAACAAGAGTGCCATCATACTTAATACTATCAAAGAGTGGTCAATAGAAAAAGTGAATTGACGAACCTTCATAACTTGCATTGGTTCCTTATCCTTCATCCAACCCTAAAATTTTAGACCAAGGTTAACATTTTGAAGGGAAATTAAGAAAAGACACATGATCTTGTGAAATAAGATTTTTGTCACTATCGTTAACTATAATGCAACAGTTTTGCACACACAAAGCATCCTTGTCTAAAGTGAAGTAGTTAGTGATGATTAACACTAATTGTGGGCTTAGAATTTTTTTTCCATTTTTTTTTGAATTGTTAGAATTACCGTACTTAGTAGCAGAGGCATTTCCACCATGGATTGGGAAGTCCACAACAACCACTTATGTAACTGGGACTATTGACTATAATCATTTTAACCTTCTCCTTCCTTTTTCTCAACCACTGAAATATGTGTTGAGAACTATTTGATTGATAAATCTCTCATTAGAATGGGAAAAACATTAGTGATAATAACAATATTATTGTAACATTTCCACTATCATTACAATTTCTTTTGGGCTAAAATTTAGACTTATAAGTATCCTTTTCATGCCTTGTAAACAAATGAAGACGACAAGGGGAAGGAGCAAAAGAAGAGGGATTAGAAAACATCCACTAAGAGGAGCATGAGTTATTGTCAATGATGCTCCATCTGTAGGGATCACTTCTATAACTTGCTTTCAATATTCAAGGCAAGCTAGAAAGCCTTGCTCCAATGAACTGAGTGCATGAAAAGTCCATCTTGTATTTAATATGAAACAAGAGACACTTGATAAATTTGAAACATTAATCCCCGACGATGAATTTTTCAATATACTAATGAACAATCAATACCAACAATTGTTAGAGAGGCAACCACCTCTAAGTAGCTCCTTCCTAAGAGCTTAGAAACAATGTCTAATGACTAGTTTATGTTGGTCTAATGTTTTCATTGATGTCAATATGGAATTGGCCGAGACATCAATATTCTTGAGATTCCTGGTTCCAGATGTTGATACCATGACTTGTGGTTGATACTATCAATGAAGATGTCAAGTCACGAAGAATCCTAGAACCAACGTGATGTCAAGATGAAAAATATTCTTAAGGTGCCAAGTGTCAATCATGTACCTTGTTTGTTAACCTAGAAGACTAGACTCTATGATGTCATTCATGACATGGTTGGAAACTATATGATGACATGAAGGACTTGAAGCTCTATTGATGGCATATTAATGGATGTTGCACTTTGACATATCGATGACATATCACCGCACTATTACATGACATGGATGCTACACTATCATGATGACATGAATGATATTGATTACACACTATGATGAAGAACTTGGAGTCATAACAATGAAGAGGCCCTAAACACTATCCAAAACATAAAATCCAAAAGGCTGCTATAAATGAAATAATGATGACAGGTTCATAAATGTAATTTTATTGGTGGTAAAATGACCCTAATTAAATATGAAATTGGCATAATCTCACAAAGGAAATTTTAACCTTTCCAATGAGACCTAACATGCCCTCTAACTCCTCATAGATTGAGAGAAAACAAATTTAAAGTTGGAATAATATATTTTCTCTGCTAGCTAACATGAGCCTACTTTTGAAGTCGACATCTTCTCCAAAAATTTGTGTTTATTTATTGAAGGTCGAAAATTTGTATACATACAAGTTTAAAACTCATCTTCTAGCCATCATTCAGTGATTAATTCAAAGAAGAACACAGATACGAGGATCAAAGGTATAAAGGAGGCCGAGGAGAAGTGTCTTAGATGGGTTAAATCTATTTTAAGGATTAAAAACATCACAACAGTGGAAGTAGTGTTGAACAATCCTAAGCAGACCTCAGACATTTGAATGTGGAGACAGACCTTGCTAATTGCAAACCTTAAGAGCAGTCATCACTTAACTCGGACCAAGTCCTAGACTAGTGGAATAGTAAACGCAGAGAAGAGTTAAAAGGAGGGAAAGGAAGGAAGGTTTTTTAGGCATTTGCAGTGTTAAGGTTCAAGCTTAGACTTACTAGAAAGGTTCGGACAGAACAATGATTGCAGAACTAACCTGTGGACAAAATTGTGCAGGACTGTTTAAGGGTCAAGAGGCCTAGTATAAGGCCCTTTTTTAAATCTTTAGGTTGAAAGCCCACCTAAAGGCTCACTAAAGCTCAGAATTGCAGGCTCAATAACAAAATCACATTTGAAAAGGGTTCAGACAGTTTGGTCTTTGATTAAGGCTTCCTCCATTACGTCAGTAGAAAGGTGTGAGTTTCTTGTGGGTGTAGAACTCAAAAATAACTCAAAGAATAATCACCCACTATAATGACACGGATCTGCACCTAATCCTGTAGCTTGTCATTACAGAAGTTTTTTGCTACTACAGTGAAGACTTGTGTACAGTCACTCACCTTGGACTGTGAAAGAAACGTGATTTGGGTTGGCAAGAAGGCTTAACACTTATACTTTCTGACAAGGCTGAAGTAGTCAAGCTTAGATTGAAGTATAGAATTTGATAGCCACCAAAGGAAACTTGAAATATACTTTGACTAGTGGATACTTAGCCTTTAAAGGCTCAGGACTATAGCAAAAGATTTTTAAGGGCCCCTTCAAAATCTCTCATGAAGTAGTCTTGGAATAAACAAAAGAAATGGTTAAAGTACTCAATGGAGTAGCAGCATTATAAATAACTTGGAACAGTCATATCCAAAGAAAATATTTGAATATACCTTGAAGATATTATGGGACATTCCTTTATGTAAAGTGTTGAAGCCTTGTGAAGACTAAACTTTCACAAGACATTGGAGTAGCTCTTTGAAGTTTCTTGGAGAAAAATTGATATACATCTCGAAGTGGTTTTGGAGTAGCTTATTGAATATTCTTGAAGACCATGATGCACTAACGCCGAGGTAACTTTGGAGATTTAGTTTGGGTAAGATGAAGAGTAGTGGTGACACCTATACGAGAACTACAAGAAAAAAGGAAGCAGCGTGAGAACTATGAATAGTAGTCCTCTATCTATTCATACTGTTGCATACGGAGGAAGCCTGTGACAAAATTATTATATTCCCAATAATGACGCTATAGTGATGCCAACTTAAACACAAATTTTTTCTTGAATACCTTACATATTGCAGAGTTTTAATGCTTCAGAAACTATAATACGTATGAATAGACCTTGAAATATTTAGATTCAAACTCCAGAA
The DNA here is from genome assembly GCA_034641835.2 of Pinus albicaulis. Taxonomy (NCBI): domain Eukaryota; kingdom Viridiplantae; phylum Streptophyta; class Pinopsida; order Pinales; family Pinaceae; genus Pinus; species Pinus albicaulis. The sequence continues at coordinate 139,740,331 of CM076575.1, forward strand.
TTCTAAATCAATTATTTGAATTATTCATCTTTATAATGGTGTTGGGTCGTAGATGCTTGAATTGATGACCAACAAAGTGAAAAAGAATGATCGAATTGATGACCAACAAAGTGCAAAAGAATCACGATCTAAAAGGGGTTGCAAACATATCAGTAAAATAGTTATCTACAGATTTGAAATAGGTCATATGCCCTTGCCCTAACCAGAGATGACTGAAATGATTCAAGGAGTTGTAGGCAATATTTTGGGGAATGTTCAAATAGTTCACAAGATAAAAGGATCACTAGGATGTTGGAGAAAAATGGGGTAAGAGAACACTTCATCAGAACAAGAATCATCATTCTGGGGGGTGAGGAAGGAATTTTGGAAGGAGAGGTTTTCGTATTTGAACAAGTATAAGCAGATCCTTGGGAGGGAAAAATCTTTGCCCAAGTGGACCGATGCAGATGTGGAGGAGTTCATCCAATCACATCCTGTCTAAGGCCCTCAGCTGAAGCTCACACGAGAAGCTGCCAAGATAGCAGCCATTGGGAGTCTGACCAGTGCGGTTTCAACAGCTGTCGTTTCATGGAAATATTATAGACATGGAATCAGAGCTATGTTGTACTTCGGTGCAGGAGCTGCTTTTGGTTGGGTTTTTGGGAAGGAAATTGCAAACCATACACTTCGTCTATATAAGTTTGACTCCATGGATGCCCAACTGAAGTTTTTTGAGTGATATTCCACAGAGGCGAGGGCTTATGCTACAATTCTGGAAACATCATCAAATGTTCATGAAATTTATTTTAGAGCCATACTATCACTGAAATGTGATACCACAAAACCTTTCATGCTTAGTAACAAAGTCCTAATGAGGGCTGAAATTATTTATAAAAAAATGTTTTCAAACAAGCCTGAATGGATCGTTAATAAACATTACTGTTCATCGATTTATACTAGAAGTTGTCCCTAAAGGTGAAAATATACACCAAAGGTAGTTCATCTCGTTAAGATTTGGGGAGATTTGTCTTTCATTGTTGTGCTTGAACCATAGGTTTAAACCACCTTAAGATCCGAAAGATAGTGATAAAAAAAATTAAAATAAAATAGTCTGCGATGATCATCCACTATCCGTGGTGATGATCATGATAATACACTATAGCCCGTGCTACTCTATGCAAATATCTCTAAAACTGGCCAAGAACACCAGTGACATGCCTCTGGAGACGAAGAGGAATATCATCCATCGTAGTCTCTGGGATGTCTCTAGTTAACCTCTCCAAATGCTACTCTAAATCAGTGAGAATCTCTGCTGCCTAGTTCTCTGGCAATGCAATAGGATCTATTCGCTTCCTCTCGAAGTGGCGGAGATTGGCTGGTCTTCGTGGACCAACATCTGCATTTGAATTTTTGTTATCAATATTGGACGATTAAAAAACAAATAAAAATTACAATTAAAAAACATCAAAATAATTCAATTACCTGAATCATCGCATTGTGTCACTGGAGGTAAGTACATCTTAGGGTCTCCTCGAAACTCTATGCCTACATATGGGAAATCCTCGATAGAAAACATTTGGTTCTCTAACCAACGGAAGTATGATGAAGTGAACCGGACTACTATACAACCGTCACCACCATGGAAGGCCATCAATGCAGACTAGCGCACCATGCGAGGCTCTCTGAGTTCACCAGGATCAACATAGAACAACTGAGGGGTGAGAGACGAGATCCTCTCCAGAGTGAAAGATACTAATATTGCTCCATACCCAAAGTTTTTCAACTTTGAGTTCTTCGCTCTGGTCAGTTGACCCTTCATGTTGGTCAACACCCCTTCACACCAATTGAAGATAGTGCCTCTGAAGCATTCAACATTTGTCTACATCTATGACTTGGTTACATGTGTGAGCTACACTCCCACATAATTTGGTAACAGTAAACGCAATGACTTTCAGATCAAGACATATGATAGTTTTTATGTCTATTCGGTTATCTTTGGGATCAACTGCCTCATTCCAATTTTTTTTTTTGTAGCTAACGATAGGTTGGCCACCTTACCTAGCCCAAAATAAAGAGATTGGTTCACCTCTTTTGGGTAAACCGGTGAGGAAGTAGATATCTTCAAGCTCAATTTCTAGCTTGTGATCTCCAATGATGAGCATTGTTCCTGAACATCCCATTTATTCACTAGCTAGGTCATTAGCTCTACCTATGCCCTTATACCCTGAATGGCCTAGAATTTGTATAAACCACAATCTCTCAAAGTACGCATTATGGATGGATCATCTATCTCTTCATGTTCACGTTCTCGCCACTCCAACATTGTTCCAATCACCTGCAAATGGACACATTTTAATGGTTAGAAGGTAGTAGAGTGAAAAATTTTATCTATTTTTGAGAGCATTATTCAATTTAATTTTCTTATGATGCCCACACAACTTTTATATAAATACATTGTGGGCCCTTGCACGCATCCTTCATAAACAATGTTGTAGCCTGATAATTTTCCTTTAGGAAAATTGTTGGGGTCTGTAGGTAACCAATCGCTGGCTTGCAGACCCCCATGAGCAGAATTTTGAACCATATTTCCCTCAAAAAATGAATTTTAAAACTAAAAAAAGAGAATGTAAATGGATGAAAATGAAGAGAAAAGTGTGGTGGATTACCTAGATTCGACGGATTTTGATTTGACTGGCCGGTTCTCCCGTTATCACCTCCGTAATGTTTTTTCCCTGGAGCTCTCAACTTTCAACTCTGAATACAAAAGGTAAAAATGACTTTCTTGAGCTTATTTCTATAAGATTTTTTGAATAAATAAAATATTATTTTATTTATTTCCACTTTAAAAATTTATTTTTCAAAATTTTTTACTTATTGGAAACAAATATTTTTAATTTTCGAGTTTATGTGTAGAAAACATGATTGTCAAGTGAAAATGATTATTTTGATGATGAGTATACTTTTATCGCTTTTTTTGGCTCTTGAAAATTATGAAAAATCGAAACCCTAGAGTTCTCTTTTAAGCCCTTTTTCAGACTCCCTAAATATGAAAATATTGCCGAGTACTTGATTATTCGAACTCGTTAAAGGAAATGAATAGTCGTCCCTTCAGTATAAGTTTACCCATTTTCCAGACTGAAATAGACTACTTACGGAAAAGGTATACGTTGGCTAATCATGGTCAATAGAGTTCTCTCCTACATTATTTTATCCTTTTTCGGGCTTGAGAGACTAAATTTACAAAAAATTACACCCACGGAGTTTTCTTAAGTTTTTCTTTTGACTCCCTAAAAATGAAAAACACTAGGTTTCACCTATAATGAACTCGTTAAAACTTAACAGTAAAGGACCTGTAAATTACAAACAGGAACGAACCACTCCTTCTTAGGGTTTGATTTTAATACTAATTTCGACTCATCTAAAGGATGAGCTTATATAACAAGAAAATGTTATCCTCCTCAAGCTTGTCAAAAAATAAAGAGGTACTTTCCAGAAATGGCGGGGGAAAAGAGAGAAAATGAATCTAGTTGTCACACTTCGTTTCAAAAAGTTGTATACCACTCTTGAACACGACACTTTTTTCATATTCATATTTGGGTTGGGAAAATCCTTTAGCCAAACAGATAATCGAACCACATTGAAATTCTTCAATCAGTTTCTGGGTATTAGATTTAGGTCAATCATTACCATCCGCAGTGTCGTTATGTGTTCAAGAGATCAATTGATTAAAGCATTCATTGCAAACATTTGTCTCTGCTTGCATTGACCATCCCTGAGTCAGTCATTGCTATATATTTCTTAAAAACTTGATCTAATGGTTTAGTGTCATGGGATTTCCTACAATGGGTCACTTTTTATCAACGAAAGCTCATCATCTAGAAAGTTGATCTAGAATCCTATCAGTACCTTGGGATCTGCATACCCTAATGGTAGGTTTCTTGCCTTCGACGACAGGTTGCATCAATGACCTTCAATAGAATGATTCTATTAAGTGTTCAACTTCAAATCATTCATTCACACTTCATGGATTGTACTGAGTACTTTGAGAACCATTTTCATTATTGGCGGTTTCTCTCACACTTGTTAACATTTCATATCATTGACTCGTAATCAAGTGGTTTATACCATGTTTGACTTCGACACAATCAATCACATGGATAGAATCGTAATAGTTTGAGAAGCAGGAATCAAGACCCTAGATCTATATTCCACGATCTAGGATATGAAGAGTTTCATTATTCATCATATAGTAGACTACTTATACATATGGTTGCCCATGCTGTGTCTACTAGTTCATGTAATTCTAAAATAATTTTTTTATCGAAACATGTAGTTAGTTTTGATCTGAGTATGGGAATGCCTAACTCAGGGATGATATACATATATATATGCTTTCATTGAATTTTTTTGAGGGTTTCAATTGGTGTGCCTGCAACTCGATCCTTGGAATGATAAAGCACTTCACTCTTCAGAACTCTTCAGAACTCTTCAGACTTCGCACTTTAGGGGGCAATATGTTACACTAAAATTTGTCACCATGACGTTTAGCTATCATATGGGTCTATCATTACCTATTTATTTCTCCCTTAGAGGTCTAAAAATATAAAGTTCCTAAATCAAGTCTTGGAATTGGAGAAAAGCTCTTAAAAATCCTAAAAAGCCTAACTCTGCACTTTTCCTAGTCATTTCCTACGATACCGTGGTTTATTGCTATAAAACCTGTGGCACATCTCGCACGTCCTACTCATTAAAACTACGAACCCCTGTAAAAGGTAAAATAAAAATAAAAGTAAGTTCTAGAAGCCCATCTGGTCGAATATTCTCCCATTTGGGGCCTTCTAGAAGCGCTATCTGGTCGAGATTTGCCCCTTCCATTCATGAACCTTTATCCCTTCATAAATGAAGCTATCCCTTGGTTTTTGGAGCTAAAATACCATGATGAGAGGGCTTTATCCCTTCCTTATTGGAGCTGAAACTACCTCCCTTCTGCTATAAATTGAGACCATGTTTTAGTCTCAAGGGTACTTAGAACTTGGTAGTTTTGAGGTGAATTGTTGAAGAAATTATACACTCCAATTTTGGCATCATTGGAATGAGAGAGATTAAATAATCATGGCCATAGTCTTATGTTGATTCAGAGAGTTGGAGTCTTTTCAAACTGAGGAAAATGGTTGTTCGGGACCCCGGAAGAACTTGTACAAACATCAAGGCATCAAGGTTGTAAGGTTTTTCCTTTTATTCAAAGTTAATATGGATGGATTCTATTTTCTCATTCAGTTGTTCATCTATCTTTTGAATAATTTAATTCTTGGATTCCTTGATCACTAAGATAGATTATTGCTTTTGAATTATCATATCTTGTATATGCTTTTGAACTTGTTTGCTTGTCTTTGATTGCAGATCTTACATGCTAGATCAATATCTTCTAGAGAGACTGGACTGGAGACAGAGTAAAGCATTGTACTTTAGGTAGGAGCATCTCTCCATAGTTAATTAATAATCATTAAGCATAATAGTCTAGATAAAATGGTCTACATTTGTCTGTTTGTTTCTAGATATCCTTAGGATACTAGGGATATCGCTCTTGTCCGTAAGAGGGATTTGTCCTTCTATGTTGTGTAACCAGCTCCAAAAATAGAATAAAATAGATATCAACGCCTTAGAAATAAGCCACTTTGAGGGGGAAACCTCCAATACATTACATGAATGAACAATTCTTGGATGATACAATTTACAAAACCTCCTTTCTATATATAGGAGTCCATGGGGCCATAATGTAATCCTAGTGGGCCACAATGTAATCCTAGCCGGCCTAACAATAATAATTTAAGGGCACAATAATAACAATATGGGGGTTACAAGGGTACAATAATAACAATAAGGGGGTTACACTAACAACAATAAGGGACTATACTAGTAATATAGGGACCCAACATGCCCCTCTCCTTCAAAAAAGTGTTGTCCTCAATGCTTGAGTAGCTCTGGGTGCTTCTGTATAAAATTCTCATCCTCCCATGTAGAATCTTCGGTGGGTAAGTTCTTCCACTTGATGAGATACTCTGAAATTGATCGATTCCGTAGTTGTCGAGTTCTTGTTTCCGTGACCGCTTCAGGTTCCAATATGATTTTTCCTTCCTCATCAAGTTCTGGCAATATTGTCTGAACTGGAAGATCTTCACCTATAACCCTCTTTAAGCATGAAACATGGAAAACTGGATGTACTCGCGAAGAAGCAGGAAGCTCCAATTTGTATGCCATAGTACCAATATTTTGCAACACCTTGTAAGGACCATAGTACTTTGGCGATAATTTATTATCCTTCTTAGCTTGCTTGAGGGACATTTGTTTGTATGGTTGTAGCCGTAAAAATACCCAATCTCCTAAAACAAAACTTCTCTCGCTGCGATGTTGATCTGCCTGTTGTTTCATTCGATTTTGTGCCAAATTCAGGTTATCCTTTAAGAGTTGGAGAACTTCTTGCTGATGCTCGATGTGATCTTCCACTGCTTGAAACTTCAAATTTTCCCTTAAAGATGATGTGATCGATGGTGGATGATATCCATAAAGTGCCATAAATGGGGTCATTTTTGCTGCAGTATGGAAGGAAGTGTTATACCACCATTCGGCGAGAGGTAACCACTTGACCCATTGTGTTTGTTTATCAGATACAAAACAACGAAGATATCCTTCCAAACATTTATTTACTATCTCAGTTTGACCATCAGATTGAGGATGATAAGATGAGTTATGAGCTAATTGAGTACCCAAACAAGAAAATAACTCCGTCCAAAAATTTTCAGTAAAAATGGGATCTCTGTCGCTCACAATAACCCTTGGGCTTCCATGTAGCTTTTAAATTCTGTCCATAAATGTAGTAGCAACTGTACTTGCTTTAAATGGATGAGATAATGCACAAAAGTGTGCATACTTGGTAAGTCTATCAACTACCACCATGATGACACTCTTTCCTTCGGACTTAGGTAAACCTGTCATAAAATCCATTGAAATCTCCTCCCAACGTTGACTTGGAATGGATAAAGGTTGTATAATTCTTGGGGTCTTAATTGTCTCAAATTTATTCTGCTGGAAAAACAAACATTCGGCCACAAAATTTTGAATATCAGATTTAAGGCCATCCCAAAAAAATTCTTTCTTCACCCTGTGGTAAGTTTATAAAAATCCTGAGTGTCCTCCTAAAGGAGAAGTGTGCAATTCCAAAAAAATATTTTGTTTTAGTTGGGAATTCTTACAAAGATATAAACGATCTTTGTACCATAAGGAATCATTTTTCCAACTAAATGTCTCAGATGTACTAGGATCTTGTTGCAACTTTTGAATGAGTGTCGATACATCTTTGTCCTTCTTCCATTCATCTCTTTCTTCGGTTATCCAATTTGGTTGGATAATAGAAATGCCACAAAGCAATGCTTCCACCTCTTCATTCTTTCTTAAGAGTGCATCTGCAACAACATTAAACTTTCCTTTTTTGTAGATTATTTCAAAGTCATAATCCAACATCTTTGTGACCCATTTTTGCTTCTCTTCTGAAGATAGTATTTGTTCCAAAAAGTGTTTAAGTCTATCATGATCAGTTTTTACCTTGAAGTGTCCTCCCATTAGGTAAGTTCACCATTTCTTTAGTGCATGCAGTATTGCTAACATTTCCTTCTCATAAATAGGTTTCTGTAAATAATTTCCTTTGATTAAAAGACTTTGAAAAGAAATGGGTCTTCTCTCCTGCATTAGAACAGCACCAATTCCATTTCCTGAGGCATCACATTCCACAATAAAGGTTTTTGTGAAGCCTGGCATAGCTAAGACTGGTGCTCAACACATTTCCTCTTTAAGATGTTCAAAGGCCTTAGTTGCTTCAGGAGTCCATGAAAATGCATCTTTCTTCAATAATGTTGTCAGAGGTGCTGCATTTCTCCCATAATTCTTAACAAACTTGCGATAATACCCTGTTAACCCGAGAAATCGTCACAACTGCTTTATGGTTGTGGGGTCTTTCCATTCCTTAATGGATTTAATTTTTTTAGGGTCTACCTTAACACCATCATGAGATACAATATGACCCAGATATTCCACCTCTTGTACTCCAAAAAAAAATTTGGATGTTTTTGCATATAATTGTTTCTCCTGCAATATTTTTAGCACCCTGTCAATATGTTCAACATGATCCTTCCAAGACCTGTTGTAGATTAGTATATCATCAAAAAATACTAGCACAAATTTTCTAAGGAAGGGTTTGAAAATGGAATTCATCAACCCTTGAAATGTAGAAGGTGCGTTGGTAAGGCCAAAAGGCATGACCAAAAATTCATAATGACCCTCATGAGTTCGAAATGCTGTTTTTGGAATATCTTCAGTCTTCATTCTAATTTGATGATATACTGAACAAAGATCCAACTTGGTAAAATAAATTGCTCCATGTAATTCATCCAATAATTCATCAATCACAGGAATGGGAAATTTGTCTTTAATGGTGAGCTTATTGAGCTCCCTATTATCCGGACACATTCGCCATGATCCATCCTTCTTGTGTACAAATACTACAGGAGCAGAGAAAGAACTTTGACTGGGTTGAATTATACCCGCCTCTAACATTTCTGCAATCATACGTTCAATTTCGCTCTTTTGGAAGTAAGGATATCTATAAGGCCTGATGTTTGGAGGAACACTTCCTGGAATCAAATGAATAGCATGATCATGATCACGAATAAATGGGAGTCCTTTGGGAGTTTCAAACACCTTGGAATGATTGTCCAAGACTTGTTGGAGATCTGCAGAAATAGATGATTTTGATGTCGGAACTTCTAGTGAGCATAATTGTGCAAATACGCCTCGTTGTTCTTTCTTTAGAAGCTTTGTCATGACATTAGAGCTTATTATCCTTCCAGGCTTCCCTTCAATACCCCGTAATTCGACTTCCTTTCCTTCTTAAAAAAATTTCAAGAAAAGTTCTTGAAAATTAAAAGCTACCGTCCCCAAAGATTGTAACCATTGTACTCCTAGTACAACATCAGCACCTCCATAGGAATGGAAAGCATTGGACTAGTCAATACATATTCCCCCATGGTTAGCTTAATATTATGGCATTTTCCAGAGAAATTTATAGTTCCTCCATTTGCAACCATCACTTGACATTCTGGTGCTGGGTATAGGAAACAATTTAATTCCTTGGCTGCCTTACAATGAATAAAATTATGGGTGCTACCTGAATCAATCAACACTATTACCTTTTTCTTCTTGATTTGTCCTTCTATCTTGAGAGTTTGAGGAGTGGTAATTCCTGCCGGTGCATTACACGATATGGTCGGATTCATTTCTTCCTCTTCTAGGGTTGGTTCCTGGTGTATATCCTCTTCTTGTTCATTTTCTTCTTCCTCGTCACAATCTATGTAAAATAATTTCTTCTCAGCACACTTATGACCTTTAGTGTATTTTCTATCACAACTGTAGCAAAGCCCTTTTGCTCTTTTTTCTTCCAATTGTTGTGGTGTCAACCTTGTAGGTTGTGGAAATCTAGGCGTAGAAACACTTCCTTCTTTATAGAATTGAGTGGTAGGCTTCTTTGTCGCCATAATTTTACATTCAACTTTTCTTGCCAACCTGAATGCCTTCTCCAATGAATCAGGTTCCAGAACGTGAACTTCATGTTGGATGCTATCCTTTAAAGTGCCTATGAAGAGATCAATCCTGTGTTCCTCTGGAATATCAGTTACCCTTATATTCAATTTTTGGAAGTCCTCAATGTGCTTCCCCACTAAACCATTTTGTTTGAGATTTATCAATTGGCTAAAGAAGGTGTTGCTCTTTGTATCCTCATAATGTGCTATCATTTCCTCCGTAAAAATTGACCAAGTGACAATTTTTTTACGGGAGCAAAGCCATCGATACAATACAAATGTATTTTGTTCTAAATGTAAAGTTGCAATGCGTACCTTTTGTGTGTTTTGCACATTATGGAGATCAAAATATTGCTCCATCTGTAGTATCCATGTTACAGGATCCTTTCCATCAAAATTCCTCATATCCATTTTGGAATATGGTGGTTCTTCCCGCCAACATTAGAGTTTATGAAATCACGATTAACATTTATTTTGTTCTCATCATGAGTTTCCTCTACTATCTTTTCACCATTAGAAAACATTTCTTGTATCAACTTTGTCAAACCTTCTATGTCTGCTTTTAGATCATTAATACAGCCATTTTCATGTCTTTCATATCACTTCACCTTGTCATCTTCAGCTTCACGCCTTTCTTCAAGCAGTCCATATTGGCTTCCTTTTGCTATTCATTTAATTTCATTTTTTGTTTCTCTTTGCGAGAGTGAAATTTGTTGCACTTGCTCTTGTAATTTTGATAGATCATGTTGCAATTCTTCATCTTCATGAGTCATAGTAGAGCCTTCTGAAGGCTTAAGGGGTGTTGAATTATTTTTACGGGGAATATTTTAGAACCCAATACTGATATCTATTCTACAATATGCCCTTGGAATAAATTCAAATTGATTCTTCAAACAAGACTTATGCAATTCGGAAAAAATACACACCTTTTTCTTGCTTTTGAGGAGCTCAATATTGAAATTGGAATATCTCTATAATTGTAGCACTTCAATATTTTAATTTCTGTACCAACGTAGCCCTTTAAATTCTCTTTCTAATGCCACATGTTTGACCTATTTTGGATTCTCCAAGACAAAGTTGTGTCGAATCTCCCACAATGACCTAATTATGGACTGGTTCAGTAGAGCGAACTTGTATGACTCGCCACGTGTCACTGTTTCATCCTTCAGCTCTGAAATTGATATCCAAGAAACTAAAATCTGTGTGCTTGCGACCACTTTTTATGGCACTCCAATCCGATGCTCAAATAGAGAGTTATGAATCTTTTCCCACGATCACCTCTTTGAGATGAAATGCGGGAGCCTGAAAAAGCACTACCTTCCACAGATCATATCTCCGAAAATATTGCGAACCAAGATCTGAAATTTTTTGACAGGTTTCCTCAGGCTTTCGGATTCTTACCCTAAATATTTCAGATTCTGAAACTTCTTAGAAAAAAAGTTATAGCGCAAATGTCATGATGACCTGTTTAGGAGCCTGAAAAAACACCTAACTTTCACAGATCATATCTCCGAAAATATTGCGAACCAAGATCTGAAATTTTTAGAAGATCTTCCTCAGGATTTCGGCTTTGCACCCTAAAAATTTCCACTTCTGAGACTTCGTATAAAATTTTATATATCGAAAATTCCACGATGACCTATTTCAAGCAGTGAAACCCTAGAATCCAAAGATCTGATATCAAATGTTGTGTAACCAGCTCCAAAAATAGAAATAAAGAGATATAAACACCTTAGAAATAAGCCACTTCGAGGGGGAAACCTCCAATGCATTACATGAATGAACAATTCTTGGATGATACAATTTACAAAACCTCCTTTCTATATATAGGAGTCCTTGGGGCCATAATGCAATCCTAGTGGGCCATAATGTAATCCTAGCTGACCTAACAATAATAATTTAACAGCACAATAATAACAAAATGGGGGTTACAAGGGTAAAATAATAACAATAAGGGGGTTGCACTAACAACAATAAGGGACTATACTAGTAATATAGGGACCTAACAGTCTAACAGGACCACTCTTAGAGGAGTGTGGCATACATTCGATTTGGAGAAAGAAGGAAAATGAAAGCAAGAAATTATAAGGGGACATCATAATCAATAGCTACAGCTCGATTGCTTTGCAGATACTGAGTTTCATGTATGCTTTCCTTTATATTTTTGGCATTCATGGCACATGCATCTAGTTTCTTGGTTATGAGTTTTTATTAGCATGGAGGATTTACTAGATTGATAGAGGTTTTGTCTAGCCTTGACATTTCCTAGATGACCATGGTGTTATGGGTTCTTTAATTTTTTTTTGGTTGGTTCTCATGTTCCTTTGGATGTGGATTGAGTTATTAGCTCCTGGAGACTTGGTTGTACAAACACTATAGAGCCCTGTAATAGTGTGGGCTAACCTACTAGTCCCGGAGCCTTGGTTGGAAAAACTCCCTAGAGCCCTTGGTGGGTTGAGTTAATGGTCCTGGAGCCTTAGCTGGACAACCTCTCCCAAGCCTGACAAAAACTATGAGTTGAGTTACTAGTCCTGGAAGCACTTGTTGGGTGTGGATCTTGATTATCTTGTTTATTTTGTATCACAGCGTTGGACCCCTGTACCTTAATGGGGGTGGCAATGCCGCCTGTAATTACACGCTCCCTGGGGGGTGTAGGGGGGGAGGGGTGCGAATTTATGGAGCCCGCCCTAGCGAGGGGTTTCGGGGCAGCGCCCTCGAAGCTTAAAATAGATGGAAAATTGCCTTGTAAAAATATAGTAATTTCTAGTCAATCTAGGCCGTTCATTAGGCGGATGATCTGAAGGTAGAAGTTATGTTTAGTTTAGGGTTTTTTTCCATAAAAGGAAACCCCTTGCTTTGTATGAGGGTATTATATTGCGGTTTTGCATTGTATGTGTATTCTTAGAGCGAGAAACAGATAGGGAGACTGTGAGAGAGAATAGAGGATATTAAACAAGATCTGTTGTACATTGTGTCTCTTCATTTTGCTGGATAATAGAAAGGAAAGACTGGCTGTTCAGGGTGGACATAGCCCAAGCTGGTCAAACCACGTATATATGTGTCTCTTTGGTTTCATGTGTTTTGTGTGCTTTTGTTTTCCGCATATTTTATGTGTTGCGTTGCTCTGCAATATATAATTTTCTAACAATTGGTATCAGAGCCGAAGGTCTATTTGGCTGATAAACTCGCAGGAAATAAGGGTTCCTAGTTTGAGTGGGAGCAATGGCGGAAGATGGTAAATTTAGGGTCAAGAAATTTAACGGCCAAAACTTCCCACTATGGAAGATGCAGATGAAAGATTATTTGTATCAGAAAGATCTGTACCTACAATTGAGCAGAAAAAAAAGAAGCCGATGACTATGACAGACGTAGAATGGGATATTCTCGATAGAAAGGCACTCAGAACTTTATGGTTGTGCCTCGCGGAATCGATATCCTTCAATATTTTGAAGGAAAAAACAATAGAGGGTTTGATTAGGGCATTGAAAAAACTATATGAAAAACCCTCGACCTTAAACAAGGTATTTCTTATGAAACATTTATTTAATATGAAGATGTTGGAAGGTGGATCTGTTGTAGACCATTTAAATGATTTTAATACAGTTACCAGTCAGTTAAGTTCTATAGGGGTAAAATTTGATGATGAAGTTAGGGCTCTTTTATTTCTATGCTCATTGCCAGAAAGATGGAATGGTTTAGTTATGGCTATTAGTAACTCTGTCTCTAGATCTAGTACTTTAAAGTTTGATGATGTTGTCAGTGCTATCCTTAGTGAGGAAATGCGACGGAAAAGCTCCGGTGAGACATTAGGTAATGCTTTAAGTACAGAGTCTATGGGAAGGAAAATGGAAAGAGGAAAGAGATCAAGATATCATAGTAAATCAAGGAATGATAGATCCAAGTCAAGATCAAGGATAGTGTGCTGTAAATGTGGAAAGAAAGGACACCTAAAGAAATATTGTAGGTCTCGGAAGGGAAAAGAAGAAGATGCACAGCAAGAAAACAATCATGAAAAAAATGTGGCAGGTGATTTGTTAGAAGATGCTTTGATTCTTTCTTTCAAAAATGTTATTGATTCCTGGGTGGTAGATTCAGGGGCCTCATTCCATGCCACACCTGATAAGAAATATTTTCATGACTATGTTCAAGGATATTTTGGATAGGTCCATTTGGGTGATGATAAACCCTATAAAATTATTGGAATGGGTACGGTTCTTGTGAAACAAAAGAATGGAAACCAATGGCTATTAAAGGAGGTAAGGCATGTTCCTGATCTAAAGAAAAATCTAATTTCAATAGGGCAGTTAGGCAGCGAAGGTTGTGTGACAACTTTCATAGATAAAACTTGGAAGGTCACCAAAGGAGCCTTGCTAATAGCAAAACGCGAAAAGTTTGGGTATTTATGCAATGGTATTTATAACTCTGTTAATGCTTTAACTTTCAAAGGATAAGATGCAGCATTATGGCATCATAATCTTGGACACATGAGTGAGAAGGGGATGAATATTCTTCACTCAAGAAATTTGTTGCCGAGTTTGAAGAATGTTGATTTGGATTTATGTGAGAATTACATTTATGGAAAAAAAAAAGAGAGTCACATTTCTCAGAGTTGGGAAAGAAAAGAAGAGAGAAAAATTAGAGCTTGTGCATACAGATGTATGGGGACCGACTCAGGTATCACATCTTGGTGGCTCTCGTTATTATGTTACTTTTATTGATGATGCAACTAGAAAAACTTGGATTTATTGTATTCAAAATAAATCTGATGTATTTGATACTTTAAAGAAATGGAAAGCTTTGGTTGAGATTGAGACATGAAAGAAGTTGAAGTGTCTCAGATCAAACAATGGAGGTGAATATTGCAACAAAGAGTTTGACAGGTACTGGTCAGAGCATGGAATTCGTAGAGAGAAGACAGTTCCAAGAACACCACAAGAAAATGGTGTGTCAGAAAGGATGAACAGAACAATCATGGAGCGTGCAAGGTGCATGAGATTGCATGCAGGATTTCCATTACAATTTTGGGTAGATGCTGCAGATACTTTTGTTTATCTCATAAATAGATGGTCTTCAAGTTCCTTGGATGGTAGCATTCCAAAGGAAGCATGGATAGGTAAAAAGGTAAACTACTCTTTTTTAAATCCTTTTGGTTGTGAGGCCTTTGTCCATATTAATAAAGAAAATAGAACAAATCTTGAGGCAAAATCAAAGAAAGTACCTTTATTGGATATGGTGTTAATGATTTTGGTTACACTTATATGATTATGAAAATAACAAAATCATTAGGAGCAAAGATATAATATTCAATAAAAAGGTCTTATATAAGAATCAATTGCAGGAAAAATAAAATAAAGAATACACAGTTCTTGATGAGATCAAAGAAAAAGTAAAGGTGTATAAAAATAGTAATAATCAATAGCCACAACAACATCAACCACCACAACAACAAAAGGCACCTCAAACTGCTGAAAGTGGTGTTAGAAGATCTACTTGGATAAGTAGACCCCTTGAACGATACTCTCCTTCATTATATTATTTTTTATTGCCTGATTCTGGTGAACATGAATGTTATGAAGAAGCAATGCAGGTTGAACCAGGAAGAAGTGGGAGCTAGCCATGAAAGAAGAGGTGGAATCCTTAATGCATAACCAGAATTGGGACTTAGTCAGGTTGCCTGCAGGTAAAACTACATTAGAGAATAAATGGGTTTACAGGATGAAGGAAGAAGATGGAGGAAAACAAAGGTACAAAGCTAGAATTGTGGTGAAGGGGTTTGCACAAAAGAAAGGTATTGATTTTGATGAAATATTTTCTCCTGTTGTTAAGATGACTTCATTCAGAACTATTTTAAGCACTGTAGCAGTGGATGATTTACATCTTGAACAATTAGATGTAAAGACAACATTTCTCCATGGATATTTGGGGGAAGAGATCTATATGGAGCAACCACAAGGATACGAGGTCAAAGGGAAAGAAAAATTAGTTTGCAGGTTAAAGAAGAGCTTGTATGGCTTAAAGCAGGCTACAAGGAAGTGGTATCTAAAATTTGAAAGGTTTATGTTTGAACAAGGCTATACTAGCTTTCACTCTGATCATTGTGTTTATCTGAAAAATAAAAATGATGGAAACTATATTATATTGTTATTGTATGTAGATTACATGCTTGTTGCGGTGTCTAACATGCAAGAAATAAATGTGCTCAAAATAAAATTGGAAAATTCATTTGCAATAAAGGATTTCGGAACTGTAAAACAAATCCTTCGTATGAGAATAACTAGAGATAGGAAAAATCACAAATTAACACTGTCTTAGAATGAGTACATACGGAAGGTGTTGAAAAGATTTAATATGCAGAATGCAAAACTAGTTAGTACACCTTTTTCTAGCCATTTAAAACTTAGTAAGGAGATGTGCCCCAAGACCAAGAAGAAATGGACTATATGTCTAAAGTTCCATATGCATTAGTAGTTGGAAGCTTAATGTATGCAATGGTTTGCACAAGGCCTTCTATTGCACATGCAGTGGGAGTTGTAAGCAGGTACATGAAAAATCCAGGAAAAGAACATTGGATGACAGTTAAATGGATTTTCAGATATTTGAGAGGTACCACAAATCAAGCATTATGCTTTAGTGGTTCAAACATTTCTCTACAGGGATATGTTGATGCAAATATGGTAGGTGACAGAGATAATAGGAGGAGCACTACAGGATATGTATTTAATGCAGGTGGAACTACTTTCAGTTGGGTTTCAAAAAACCAAAGTGTTGTTGCACTTTCAACAACAGAAGCAGAGTATGTTGCTGCTTCAGAGGCTAGTAAAGAAATGATTTGGTTACAAAGGTTTATGGATGAATTGGGTAAGAAGCATGATCTGGGCACGTTATACAGTGATAGCCAAAGCACCATTCATATTTCAAGGTAATCAGCATTTCATTCCAGGACAAAACACATACAGCTCAAGTACCATTTCATACGATCAATGTTGGAAGATGGACAGTTGAAGCTGGAAAAGATACACACTAGCCAGAATCCTGTAGTTATGCTTACAAAAGTTGTAACCAGGGAGAAACTGAGAATATGGTCAGTTTCAATTTGTCTTCAGGGATGACGATGAAGATGAGAAATAGCCAGGTCGAAAGAGGAGTCATTGTCTAGCAAATGAAGCAGCAGTGGAGTTGCTACAATCAGTCTCCAGGTGGGAGATTGTTGGGTGTGGAGCTTGATTATCTTGTTTATTTTGTATCACAACGTTGGAACGTTGTACCTTAATGGGGGCGGCAACGCCGCCCATGATTAAACGTTGCCTAGGGGGTCCATGGGGGGCAGCTGCGACTTTATGGACCCCCCCTGGCGGGTGGTTTCTGGGGCTACGCCCCCGAAGCTAAAAACAGATGTAAAATTGCCTTGTAAAAATATAGAATTTTCTAGTCAATCTAGGCCGTTCATTAGGCGGATGATCTGACGGTAGAAGTTATGTTTAGTTTAGGGTTTTTTTTCCCTAGAAGGAAACCCCTCGCTTTGTATGAGGGTATTGTATTGAGGCTGTGCATTGTATGTGTATTCTTAGAGCGAGAAACAGATAGGGAGACTGTGAGAGAGAACATAAGATATTATAGCGGATCAATTGTAGGTTGTGTCTCTTCATTTTTCTAGATAATAGAAAGGAAGGACTGCCTGTTTGGGGTGGACATAGCCCAAACTGGGTGAACCATATATGTGTCTCTCTGGTTTTATGTGTTTTCTGTGCTTGTGTTTTCCACATATTTTATGTGTTGCATTACTCTGTAATATATAATTTTCTAACATCACTAGTTGGAACAAACATTCTAGAGCCCTGAAAAACTTGGATAAAGACCAATCTGGTGATGGTTAGTGATGTCCAACCATGAAGTGGAATCACTGGTTGAGGGTTGAGGTGTTTTCCCTCTTCAATCCCTATTTTTGTTTTATTTGAATAGTTCCATGAGATCCCATGTTCATGCTTGGAATATGGCATGGGGGTGACTGGTTGAAAGAAATTTTTGGATCATCCTATTCAAGGTCGGGTGGTATGTGGAAAACCTTGAATTGGTTGGATTTTCATATTTTAATAAGAGTTATTTCTCCCTTGGTATTTTCATGAATATATGTACTTGATTTTTTGTGGCTTTAATGGTTATTTCCTCATTGATATATCTTTGGTTATTTGTTGGTTATAAGCATGTTTTATAGTTCTCATGATGTATGTCTTTCATCGTGTTTTGATTAGTATATGAATGAACAATGAATATATGACCTAATAGTTGATAATGAAACTATTATGATAAGGAATGAATTATTCTTAGCGGTTCTTAGATAAGTATGAGACTCCTATGCTCATATTTATAGTTGAAACCTGTAGATTTCATATTTGTGATATATTTCATAAAATGAGTGTCATTGTTGGGCTTGGTTAAGTCAAGTACTTGATTAAGTTTTGTGTTAAAGTATTTGTCTTGGTGTCATTTACTGTCTTGGAAAGTCTCATCAAGTTTCAGGAACTGGTTGGGAGACTAGCCCTAAAAAAATTCCTTAAATCTCGCAGTCTCTAGTAAAGAACTGTATGAAAAATATTGCAATATATCCCTTGAAAGAATTGTGGGAGTGACTAGAGGGTTTTAGTCGCATGCATTCCTTTTCATTGGAGATATTGGGTGTTTAATTCATTAAAAGGCTAGGTTAAAACAATGGTATGGCACCTGGAGTGGTGGATTATCTCTTGGGGTCTTGAAGCACTTGAGGGATGTCTCTAAAGTGTTCATTCGTCAGTTCTACTTCCTTAAATCCACTTAGGTAGTTGAATCATATCATAGTAACTCTTCTTCACATGTTTACCTCGGTGGACTAGTTAGCTTGGTTAAATGTGGGAGGAGGGTGTTACAGAGTGGTATTAGAGCATGGTTCCATAATTGGACTAGATGGACATAATCTATTTGTCATGCATGCATGTAGGTTATAGATGTGCTTGTTATGTATGTATGGTGGTAGTGATTGTTTCAATTGTGTTTCCATGAAGGATATGATGATTTTTTTGTTGGGATTTGTTTGTCATGAATGCATGTCAGTTGTATATGAATTTGTTATGCATGTCAGTTTCTATATGTTGTTATGCATGCATTATCATGGTTATAGTTATGCAGGTATATTAGGTCAGACGTGAATTGTGAGGTCATTGTATTTATTTTGTGTAATCATGATGTTGTTGGATGTTATGATGCTGATGTCATGGATGGGATAGAGTAAGAGATGCAGATCATCAAGGTGATGTTGCAACACTAGACTTTGGGGTAAGAGAAGATCATCATACGGGTTTGTATGTTGGCATGCAAGTGTGTGGTTAATGGTTGTTATAAGCATGATGGTTACTTATATGATTTCAATTTAATTGTTATTCTAGTCACTTGTTTGATAAATGATAATTGATCAATGTAGTCATATGCACATTTGTCGAATAGTCATGAATGCTAGTAACTTGTTGTTATATGCATTGTTGTTGTTGTTTTATGTTAGTTAACTTGACAATTATGCTATATGTTGTTGATAAGTATGTAATAAGTCAATTTTTTATTTTATATGACATTTATCTTAATGATTATGTTACATGTTTTTGATAAGGATTTTGTATGTTAACTTCTTGTTTTATGTTATTTAACTTGATGATTAGGGTTATTGCATTAAAATCTTGATGTTATATGTATTGTGCTGATATTCATTAGTCTATGTAGATGGTTATGGTTGTGAAATTAAGGTATGAGAAGATATACATGTGATGTTGTGTCATATTAATTTGGGCTGAATTATGCAGATGTGACAACCTCCCCTGAGATATATTGAGGTATGGGTTTGATTATGTTGTCAATTTGGTTTATCTAACATGGTATGTTTACAAGTTGATTGAATGTTTCATTAATTGCATGATATGAGTATGTGTCTATAAGATTAAATGAAGGAATGATTTTCTTTTAAGATGGTTGTACTAACACATTAAGCATTGAGAAAGCTGATATGTACTTGAGTGTATGTGGGTGCTAGTTGTAGTATTATGACTTATGAATGTGATTTGATTATTGATTATGGCATGGTTGCCAATCTTGGTGAAGGTTGATTTTAAAATAATAGGCATAAAATCTTGATATTTGGAACGTGTGACTCACATGTGTGAGCAGTTGTAGGGAAATATGTTGGGTAATAGTATGACAAGTTAATAGTTGATTTTTTTAAATGACTAACAGTTGGGTGATGTGACATTGCATAGTAAGACTCAATTGCATCAAGTAGAAAGGTAAAAGAAAGTAATTGAGTGAGAATCCCTTTGGTTATGTTTGGATACCAGAACTCCAAACAAATGAGTGATTTGCATACATGAAGTCTTCTTAACCTTTATTTGCTATGACATTATGTGGATATATGTTATATTCATGAACGTGTATTTGACAGGTATATTAGCTAGTTTCTAGTTATAAAGGCCCATCAAGAGAATTGGAGTCCCTTTAAAGATGGCATGGATTTTTTTAGTTAAAAGACAATGTGTTGGGAACAAAAATTTAAGGTAACTAGTATGTTATTATGTTTACTTATGCACTAACAATTATGTGTTTATGGAAATATGATGCAGGGGATTTCATGGAAAAAAGATTCTGAAGAAGGATCAAGTTGAGCTTTCACTTGGAATCATTGGGAACCATGGGGATGGAGTCATGGAATTTGTTGCTAGTTTTTTTCTTTCAGTATTTGTGATTTGGTTGCGCATTATTGCGGCTTTGTTTATGTCTGGTGCAAGGCCTTGCCACTTTTTTTGTGATTTCATATTCCTAGTGGATTTCATGGATTTATTCTTGTTTGTTTCTTGTTATTTCCTCTTATGTTTGTGGAATCTTGGGAATTGGCTGGGAAAGAGGAATTTAATGGAGATTAGGAAGGGATGAATGGAACTTGATAGGTAATATAAGAATTGGATGAAGAATGGTGCATGCATAAGGGTAGTTGAAGGTAAGAGTGGCGTCAGTTGAGTTGGTTGGGTCTATTGGGATAAATGGACAATGGAAGGAAAATAATGAGAAAGGTAACTTAAATGGATCTCATATATCAAATTCCTTGGCTATGTTGGGAATGGTTGTTCTCCACATTGTGAATGTTGTGCACATATAAAGGGAGTTCTCTTAACCTAGACCTTATATGTATGTATGTAGGTATGTTGTTGTATGACATGATCATGATTGTTTTATACTAATGTTTATATATATGTATGTATGTATGTATCTATTTCACTATCGGAAATGGTTGTTAAGAATCATTATTGTGGAGGAACGATTTTGTATGGAGGTGAATGGCATGAAGAGGTTTCTGGTATTATGAGGAATCAAATGGGAAGAGTAGTCCTAAAAAATTCATGAGGTCAATATCATGTGGATATGAGTTGATATGATGTGTTTATACAATGCCTATGTTTTTTACAGCTAATGCTAATATATACATCAGCAGAATGAAAATAGTGTGATCTATGGCATGCTAGGATAAGGATAGATGTGAGAGAGATGTTGGAAGCAAGGTTGCTTGGTAGAGATAGTGTGGTTTCAGATGTGAAGTGCTATTGTTGTATATATGTTGTGCATATTGTACATTCAATGATTGTACCTATGGTGTTGTGTCTGTTGTATATATGGTGTTGTGTGGATATTTCATATTCAGTGCTCGGTATAAATGGTGCTATGTACATGTTGGATATGTAGTGTTGTGAACATAGGGTGCTCGGTAAATATTGTATATAAAATGCTATGTACATATGGTGTTGTGTGCAAGTGGTGTTGAGTACATGTCATGCATGTGGCGTCATATACATGTGGTGTCATGTAAATGTCGTGCATGTGGTGTTGTGTACATGTGGTATTGTGTACAAGTTGAATAGGTGTTGAGATGTACATGTGGTACTTTCTACACGTTGTGCAGGTGGTGTCATGTACATGTGATGTTGTGCACACATTGTGTAGGTGGTGCTATGTATAGGTGGTATTATGTGCATGTCATACATGTTGTGTTGTGGGCATGTGCTACTATGTATGTTCATTATGTAGTCATGGTATCGTGACATCTATATTCATTGTATTGTACTATGTGTACGTATATGTATTGCGTTGTACACTAGATATAGTTGTATGTATTGTGTTGTTGTACACAAGATTTAAGTTTATTCACTGGATGTAGGTGTATGTGTTGTGTTGTAAACCTCGTGTATGTAAATGTGTTGTGTTGTGTGTCTAGTGTGGGTGTATGTATTGTGTGGTGTTGTACTCTGTGTGTGGATATACGTGTTATGATCTACACCATGTGTATGTGTATGTCATTGAAAAGAAGAAAGGGCACTGGGTTTTTTTCGGGTGTTGAAAGTGATTTGGTGTATGTACAGAAAGGACAAAGGCATAATTAAGGACCGATGAAGGATAACTATTAGTATTTTATTTTAGTTTTGATTATGGATGCAATTTATGATTCTAACTTTTGATGGTTACATGTGATTTATGATTATGGTTTATGATGATTTCATGAAATTCATGATTTTAATTCATAATGGTTGTGTTTTTAGCTAACTGGATATGATATGATTATACATGATGATTGAATCAAACAAATAATTTGACTTGTTGTGACAGGAAGTGAAAATAATTGCAGGTGTACCTTATTGAAGGGAAACCAATGAGCTATGATGTGAATTTATTTCAATTTATTTTTGAATCTAATGGAAGTTATGTGCTTGGTACAGGAGAACATGAGAATTCCTGGTTGGGTGGTTTAAACCAACTACAAGAATTCACAACATTAGTGAAAGGAATTCAAACAAGAAGTAGTATGTTGGTAAAGCACTTCAAGAGTAGGGCGATTATGAGACACTAGTACCAAATAACATCCATTAATTTCCATGAGCATTCTATGATCTATATAATAGTTTTTATTAAGGGATATGCCTTGGTTTTTGGACCATTCTATGCGAGGAAACCTTTCCAAGGGAGGGGTCGCCCAAGGGACTATCTCGTGGAACTTGGAAGGTGTGTGACTACATGGAAGGGGGTGACCATATTTCTCAAGGTATTGTGTATTAGAGAAGGGTATGCAATGGATTGATTTTTTTGGTCATAAGCATTTCCAAATGGAATCATATGCACATTGGGATCATGACTTGGAACAATGATCTGGTAACAGTTCACTGAGAGAACAACTAGCACGATATTATGGTGTTGGACATTAGATGTAGCTTTGACTTTGGAAATGGATTCTTGAATTCTCGGGAAAGAGGTGAATCCTGGTATTACTTTGAGGGTGGAGGTGTGAGCCTTTGGATTCCCTTGATGTGGATGTAGGCATCGTATCATTTTATTTACTAGGTGAGAAAATGTGCATATGTGTATATGTGTATATTATTCTAAATACTATATCAAGATGGATTTATAAAGCTCCCTAGAGAATATGGTTATTTGGTGGTTGATGAAAATGTGCATGAGTATATGTGGTTGTTATTGTAAATACCGTAATGATATGTGTTATAATTCTCTATTAAAAGGTATATTTTTCATGTTTTCAACAGGATGTCATTGTAAATACTGCAATAAGTTGTGTTATAAAGCTCCATGGGAAGTATGTTTTGGTATTTAAGTATTTTTGCGTTTATAGGTGTCATTGAACACCAAGGAAAGTGCTCCCCAAGGGGGATGATTCTGTAAAAAACATGGTCATAAATTCATGTAAAAAAGTATATATAAGACCAAGGTCATGAGACACATATTCCAAGTTGAATGTTGGAAAAAACATCTTAGTGCATGTGTTCATTTGGTTTATTATGGCTAAAAAAATTGGAAAAGTAAATGGAAGAGGATTTGGAAAGGAAAATGGCATTAATTGGAATTTTATTTAAGAAAATAATAGAAATTAGGAGAAACGGAAGATGAAAGGTCATAGGTTTCATGTGAGGAGGAAAATGAAGGAAAATAATGGAAGACGAAGAAAGTAGAGACCTCATTAATAAAAATGCTTATGAGGACCATTTGGAAATATTCTGCTAAGACTTTTTTTAGTTTAACTATGGCTCTCATTCTATTCTCTCTCTCATACTATTGTACACTTAGATTTTTCTTGGAGCACTCTTGGAGGAGTGTGGCATACATTTATTTGGAGAAATAAAGAAAAGGAAATAAGGAAAAAGAAACCATGAAAGCTCAATGGGACAACATGATCAACAACTACAACTGGATTTATTTGTAGCTATCAAGTTGCATGTATGGTTTCATTTTTAGTTTTGGCATGCATTCCACATGCATGTGGTTTCTTGGTTATGAGTTGTCATTGGCATGGAGGATTTCCAATATTGATAGAGTTTTTTCCTAGCCTTTCCATTTTATGGATAAGTATGGTCTTTTGGGTTCTTTTCTTTTGTTTCTAGTTGGTTCTCATGTTCCTTTGGTTATGGGTTTAGTATTAGTTCTTGGAGCCTTGGATCGAAAAATTCTCTGGAGATGTGTAAGATCTTGGGTTGAGTTAGTAGTCATCGAGCCTTAGTTGGAAAAAATATTTGGAGCCCTTGGTGGGTTAAGTTACTAGTCCTAGAGCCTTGGTTAGACAAACACTCTAGAGACCGACAATATTTGTGGGTTGAGTTACTAGTCTTGGAAGCCCTTGCTGGAAATTCTCTAGAGCCCTCAAAATCTTGGGTAGATACTGATTTGGTGATGTTTACTGATTTCTGACTCTGAGGTGGAATCACTGGTTGAGTTTTGAGGTTGTTGGCCTTTGTAATCCATGGTTTTGTTTTATTTATATTCTTCCAATAGATTCCATATTCATGATTGGAATATGGAACAAGGGTGAATCGACGAAAGAAATATTTGGTTTAGTCTAGTCTACGGTCGAGTGGTATGTGAAAGTCCATGAATTGGCTAGATTTTCATATGTTAATAACATCTATTTTTCCCTTGGTATTTTCATGGGTAAATTTACTTGATGTTATGTGGCTTTAATGGTTATTTCATCATTGATATATCTCCAGTTATTTTCTCATTATAAACATGTTTTATGACAATGTTGATGTATGGATATCATCATTTTTCATTAGTATATGAATGAAATATAAATATATGACATAATAGTTGATAATGGAACTATTTTTATAAGGCATAAAAGTTTCTGAGTGACTCTGAGAGACCCTTATTCTTAAATATGTTGTTGAAACATGCAAATTTCATATTTGTGATATGTTTGATGAAATCACTATCATGGTTAGGCTTGGTTAGGTCAATTCCTTGATCAATTTTTCCATTAGATGATTTTTATGGGTGTCATTTATTTTCTTAGAAAGTCTCATCAAGTTTCGAGTAGTGGTTTGGAGACTTTCCCTAAAAAAGTGGCTTAAATCTTGCAATTCCTAACACAGGACTGGCTGAAAAATACTGCAATATCTCCCTTAGAGGCATTGTGGGAGAGAATCTAGCTTTAATTCATTAAAATTCTAGGTTAACTCAAGGGTTGGGCACCTGGAGTGGTGAATTATATCTTGGGGGATTATAAAACTTGAGGGAGGTATGTGAAGTGTTAATTCATCAGTTCCACTTCCTTAACCACACTTAGGGAAATGAATCATATCATAGTAACTCTTCATCAAATTTTTACCTCGGTGGAACGCTTAGATTGGGTAAATGTAGGAGGAGGTTGATACATATCTTGACATCCGAGTTTTTTTCAATTGGAAGAGGTGACCCAGTTAAAATTTCACCAGTGGTTTTTGGCTCAACATCGTCACATTCATCATGTACATCTTTGTAAAGTTTCCTTATTTCAACTTATTCATCAAAATTTTCGACCTATGGTTAACCTTCTCAAGTGCCTAAAATAATAGTAATTTTTTATTGTTTCCCTTTAGTTTTATTTTGTATTTTCTATTGATATCATCGCCTTCATTATCTGTCCCCTA
Organism: Pinus albicaulis; assembly: GCA_034641835.2. Classification (NCBI taxonomy): domain Eukaryota; kingdom Viridiplantae; phylum Streptophyta; class Pinopsida; order Pinales; family Pinaceae; genus Pinus; species Pinus albicaulis. Next base: position 139,765,910 of record CM076575.1, read on the forward strand.
GGTCAGCCAATTGAAGTTGGATAATAAAATATTTTGTTAACTAAGTCGATGACTTTGAAATTAACTATTGATGGAATCCCCATTATATATGTTTGGACTTGTTGTAGTGTTCCAATTGGTTCAATAGATATCTAGTCATCGAATTTAATATAGTTATATCTTCTATGTAAGTTTGGTCATCCCATATTAATCCATATTTCCCTCGGGAGAATATTTACATGTGATAAAAAAATAAACAACAACTTATTTAACCACATAACCATTTATTTCCAAATCAAGCTATGGATCATAATATTATATCTTATTACCTTGCAATAGTTTTCTGGCATTCTTTCCTCTTTCTATGTTTTTATTTCAATTTCTCAAAATATTTAACAATTCTCCAAGATGGGCGATAGAGTGTTATTCCATTAAAAGTTCAAGGAATTATTTTAAGATTAGATAATTAGATAGAAATTTTTCTTAATTTTGTTTTATAAAGAACTCAAATTCGTTATTCATTATATCAGTTTTTCATTGGACATCCAAATATTTCATTGTATTTTTAATTGGTTAGATCAATTAAGTATTATGTTAGCTATTGTCTTGTCCAACTCCCGAACTTGTAACTACATGAAGGATTTTAGAATATAGAATCTCATGTTTCAGAACAATTTGTAGTAGATTGAGAGATATTTTGTTTAATACTTTTTCTATAATTTTAGGATAATCTTCCAAATAATGGTTTCCCATACCACATTTTAGTGACATATAAATATAGGATTCATAATTTTGACTTGAATAATGGTGGTCTTGTAAATATGTACAAACTTTTCTTTCTGCAAGTTATTTTCCCATACTTTGTAAAAAATAAAAAATAGAAAAAAGAAAAGAAAAAGGAGGGTAAAAGTCCTAAAAGAAAAATCAAAGGACTTAGAAAAAATAAGATACCCCAAAGAAAAAGAGAAAAAGATGAATAAAATATGAAAGTGTGCAAGTCTAAATGCCACTACTTTTCACATTTGATTATGGTAGAGTGTCAATAAATGCCATATTCTGTGATGAGTTGAAAAACCTAATCTTGACTTGTCACTTTTGAATTTCAAATGTTGTAGATAGAGAATAATGAATTTTCATAACAGTTTAACCATGCCAATTCCATATTTAGGTAGAGAATAAAAGAATCCAACAGTTTAATATGGATTCTTGGTTGAAATAAGTGTACAATTAGATAGTTTACAGCTTTAAAAAAGAATAAAATGTTGTAAGGTTGCTATTTCAAATGCACTTGATTAAAATAGAAGGAAAAAATGTTAGAAGATAATGACTGGGTAGGTAGAAGAAGGTGGGAAAATTAATTGTAAATATATTTCAGCAAGCTATAATCAACTAATTTCCCCTCTGTTATTGCCTAAATCTACCTCAGGTTGAAAGAAGGCAGAGTTCAGGGTAACATCAAACCACGCTCAATCTGGTAGCTAGCCCTACCAGAACAGGAGAGGGCTCTCTTCGGGTCAATCTTAGCAAAGATAATTGATGGGGCTTGAGATGACTTGAAATAAAACATAAATTTAGGCTAGGTATATAATTAAAGTAGTTTTATTGTGATTTTGGGGGTTTTTGTTGGATCAAAGGGAAAGGCAGTTTTGGGTGCGGGGATTAGGCCTAGTTTTTGCACAGTTATGATTGGGGCAAGGAAGGAAATTGTTTTGATGCCTTAGATTGAATGAATGGATGGATCGGACCGGTGAGGAGCTGAAGAGGGAAAGAGGATCTCAAGATTCCTCCTCAAACATATGAAAACATGGAAAATTAAACAAAACTAAAGGCAGAGCAAAAACAAGCTAATGAATTCCACCTTTAACACTGATTTGTTTAATTCAAGAATAAAGGAGAAGGGAAATGATACACATAAAAATAAGTGAAATTACAATTACATATAGAAAAACACCATCAAAACACAGAGCCACATGGATCCCAAAGAGTGCTGCAAACCCTGGTCTATTCCTTTGCCAAAAGTGCAGAGATGAAATGTACAATGAAGTGCCAAGCAATCCCAAGTGTCCAACCCTCTGCCAAAATACAACCCCTACACTATGAAATTCATAAAATATATACATTTTCTCATCCTTTTACTAAGGGAATTGAGCTCAACCATTTTCTTCAAAATAGAATCAGTTACATTAAACTTGGGCCGAATTTCTGAAAATAGGTGTTGAAGATGAACTCATATATCCTAAACCATAGCACCTGTTAAACAAATGAAAGAGGTTTTTGTAGGTAATGTTATTTTGGAGAAACACCTCTCTCAAATTTGGAAAATTCATTTCCAGTTGCTCGCAATCTGTTCCACACAAGCATCTCTAAAACAGAAAATCATTAAAAATTTAAATCTGTGAAAATGAGCTGTAAAGATCTAGTCACATATCCCAATTCGTGACACCTTTGAATAAAATGAAAGAGGTTTTTGTGGTATGGCTTGTGGTTAAAAAACAAATCCTTGGGGTTTTCAGAATTACTTTCCATCTGTTGTAAAACGGTCGTGCACTAAAATGACTAAAACAGTAAAAAATATGAAAATTTTTCTTTGTTTTAATGTAGGCTCAAAATATCACTGTATATCTCCCACATAGTAGAACCTATGCATAAAATGAAGGATGTTTTTTTTATTTGCTATGTGATGAACAAAAACCTCTGTCACTTTTGAAAAATTCCTTACCATTATTTCACAAACTGATTTTGTACTAAACTTGTCATTGTGTGCACCAACTGACCTCAAAACATGCATAACCAAGAATCACTCATTCATTTTGATCATATCTTCTAATCCGAGAGCCAGTTACAGGAGTGTGATATACCGTTCGAAATATTTTTCTGAGCTTCTTCTAATGGACACACTTGTGACATGTTTTGTGTTGAACATCATGTGAAAAAAAATCTAACAAAAACAGACATAGTAAGAGCTCATGTTGATCCTTGGTGACAAGTTGCGAAGACTGGAACTAACATTGGCTCCAATGGGGATGGTAGCTCCTTGGAGGTGCCAAGAACTACAGATCTCTAGGAAAGCCGGCAGTGCCTTCATCCATTGGGCTATGGATGGTCAAACAACTGCAAACCCAAAACAACTCATACCAATCCAAAAACATATACATACTACAACCTGTACATAAACCAATACCGGAAACTGAAATGTTTCCTTTGGTAGCTTATTTATTTACAAACCTACCCTAATTTGCTACAAAACCAATAGATCAAGTAACGCTATAATTCCAGATCAACCAATCAAGTAACTGTGACAAGGATGCTACTTGAAAGTGCTTTAACCAGGACAAAAATGTAAATGATGACAGCCATACATGCACATAACGAGTCTGGTTATGTAAAAGAAAATTTGATCTATCATTCAAACTGAAAAAAAATTCCATGTATGTTGCAATAGGATCGCAAAAACCAGACTATGTTTGCTGCCCCAACTCCACAATACATGCTTCCAGCTGCAAACTGTCAATGAAAACATCCACGGGCAACTCTATTGTTTCTTGTTTTGAAGGAGGGAGAGTTTCCAAGAACTTTTTGGGATCTCGGAATTCATATGATTGGATCTGATCATTTAAATACTGAATCTCCTTCTCAAATTTTTCAACAACTAACTCAAAGAAACCAGTTTTAGCTTTAGCAGGAAACTTCAGAGATCTCAAAACTTGAAGCACGGCAATGAAAAATACTTCATCAATTTCAATATCCACTAACTGATCTCTAAATTCTTTTAAAACTTCACAAAGTGCAGGGTTTGCCGCATACCCTACCATTTTATTTTAGTGCATGAATGGATCAGTGAGCACTAGAATCTCTGGATTGAGTTGGAGTCGCTAGGTGAGTGTTTCAGCCTTCATATGTGTCTGACTACTGTCCACCATCAACAATCAGATCTGAACTTGATTAGGTCTTACTGAGGAAACTAGATGTTCAGTTCATAAACTAGACCGGAGATTGATTGAAGCAGCATTCATCAACTTTTGCTAATGCAAAGCAAGAGCGTTTCGAAGGCTACCTGGCTAACTTCAGGCTCCGTCTATAGTTTATAAAGCAAACAACAAAATTTTCTTTCCCAGTGGAGTCGCCACTATGTTATTGCCTAAATCTACCTCAGGCTGAAAGAAGGCAGAGTTCAGGGTAACATCAAACCACGCTCAGTCTGGTAGCTAGCCCTACCAGAACAGGAGAGGGCTCTCTCCGGGTCAATCTTAGCAAATATAATCGTTGGGGCTTGAGATGACTTGAAATAAAAGCTAATTTTATGCTAGGTATATAAGTAAAGGATTTTGATTGTGATTTTGGGGGTTTTTGTTGGATCAAAGGGAAAGGCAGTTCTGGGTGCGGGGATTAGGCCTAGTTTTTACAGAGTTCTGATTGGGGCAAGGAAGGCAATTGTTTTTATGCTTTATATTGAATGAATGGATGGATCAGACCGGTGAGGAGCTAAAGAGGGAAAGAGGATCTCAAGATTCCTCCTCAAACAGATGAAAACATGGAAAATTAAACAAAACTAAAGGCAGAGCAAAAACAAACTAATGAATTCCACCTTTAACACTGATTTGTTTAATTCAAGAAGAAAGGAGAAGGAAAATGATACACATAAACATCAGTGAACTTACAATTACATAGAGAAAAACACCGTCAAAACACAAAGCCACATGGATCCCAAAGAGTGCTGCAAACCCTGGTCTATTCCTTTGCCAAAAGTGCAGAGATGAAATGTACAATGAAGTGCCAAGCAATCCCAAGTGTCCAACCCTCTGCCAAAATCCAACCCCTACACTATGAAATTCATAAAATATATACATTTTCTCATCCTTGTACTAAGGGAATTGAGCTCAACCATTTTCTTCAAAATAGAATCAGTTACATTAAACTTGGGCCGAATTTTTGAAAATAGGTGTTGACGATGAACTCGTATCTCCTAAAACATAGCACCTGTTACAAAATGGAAAGAGGTTTTTGTAGGTAAGGTCATTTTGGAGAAACACCTCTCTCAAATTTGGAAAATCCATTTCGAGTTGCTCGCAATATGTTCCACAAAATCATCTCTAAAACATAAAATCATTAAAAATTTAAATCTGTGAAAATGGCTGTAAAGATCTAGTCACATATCCCAATTCGTGACACCTTTGAATATAATGAACGAGGTTTTTTTTGTATGGCTTGTGGTTAAAAAAAAACCTCCTTGGGGTTTTTCATAATTACTTTCCATCTATTGTAAAATGGCCGCGCACTAAAATGACCAAAACAATAAAAAATATGAAAATTTTGCTTTGTTTTAATGTAGGCTCCAAATATCACTGTATATCTCCCATTTAGTAGCATCTGTGCATAAAATGAAGGAGGTTTGTGTTATTTTCTATGTGATGAACAAAAACCTCTTTCACTTTTGAAAAATTCCTTACCATTATTTCACAAACTGATTTTTTACTAAACTTGTCATTGTGTGCACCAACTGACCTCAAAACATGCATAACCAAGAATCACTCATTCATTTTGATCATATCTTCTAATCCGAGAGCCAATTACGGGAGTGTGATATACCGTTGGAAATATTTTTCCGAGCTTCTTCTAATGGACACACTTGTGACATGTTTTGTGCTGAACATCATGTGCAAAAAATCTAACAAAACCAGACATAGTAAGAGCTCATGTTGATCCCTGGTGACAGGCTACGAAGACTGGAACTAACACCCTCCCCATAGCAATTTGATATTCTAAAATATAATTCAAATAGGCTCAAATAATTTCCTTGACTTATGTTGGGACCGGACCTAAGGCTCGAAGAATGATTAGCTGAAAATGTCAAGCTTCTACATTAATCCCTGAAATTTTCACCATTTACCCCTTCATGCACTCATCAGCATAAGTGGGAAATATTTTCTTACTCAAATATCACATGAAATCCCATTTGATTAACTTCCTCCATTTTTACAAGATACAAAACCCTCAAAAACATGATATCCTAATTAAAAGTGATTAAGTTATGATAATGAAGCTTTGCTTTAAATTTCACTTTCCTTAGCTTTATTTATGTATTTTGAGTATTCATTTTCCCTCTTCATATTAACACTTAACATATTTATTAACTTCCTATCAATTATCCTAGTCCTATTAATATAGCTCCCTTTTATTTAATATTCCCCAAACCCTCTTATTATATACTTTTCATGTCAAAGATATCAAATACATGTTGAAAAACATCCTCAAATTACCCCATTGACATGAAAACTTATCCATAACAAAAAATCCCCTCTCTCCTATAGTTTTAGACATTTGATAAATCTAAAACTATATAATATCAATAATATTGAAAATGCGCAATTTATTTATACAATGTATATATAAAAAAATGAAGAAAAATAGTTTTATCATTTCTCCCACACAAACTTTACCCAAGGTTAACATTTTAACCTCACCCCTTCCCGTCGATATATATCCCCTTACCATAAGATTAAACCTTGGTTAAATATTTAAACCTGCCCTATTCTATGTGTAAAATCCTTTTATACAAAAATTCCATTAGTAAAAATGAAGCATCCTCGCATTCGTTCCTAACCCTCCGATCATCCTAATCCCTTTAATCCTACGGTCTAAACTAAACCCGATAAATTATTCCCCCGCCCCCACCATTTCCTATCGCATTTATTTTAAACCGTCGATCTCCTCTTACCGAATCAACGACGCATATCAAGGTACCCGGTCCCACCTTATTTCCCTGTAGCTTCCCGATGCATCTCAGTCGTTTGCATAGCTCAACCAAATCCGATGGCGTGGATCCCATATCACATTACAAAAATGATTGGGCAAAGTTGAAAAAAACAATTGCGATAAAAGTTCTTTTCAAACCACCACCCGCTATGTGTCTTAATTTTATTAAATTGCATTGTAATAGCTAAAAACCATTTACCGCCCAGAAGTAATATGATAACCATTAGTGGTTTCACCTTCAAACGCAAATACCACTTCTGCCATTAATATCGACCTGCAATAAATGTCATGTTTATTGATAAGACTTAAGGTTTCAGATTTAGCTCTTATTGTTTACATGCATTTTGCACCTATACCCTCTCAGAAAACACTCACAGACAGCATTTTGAAGTTGTTTTTAATCCCAGAAGCCATTTCCCCTCTTAAAATATGCAACCCTCTTCGACTGCAACCATACCGGTCCAAAGGTATTTTAGTGATCCAAACTTGCAAATTCATAATTTTCAAGAAAACTTAAACCAATTTGAATTTAAAAATCCAAAAGTACTCATCTGAGAGTACTCAAACCTTGAAGAAACAGGGGAAACCTTGTCAAAAATTTTCCAGAATTTTCCACTTCCGCTTGAAGAATTTTGATCCTCCAAAAACTATTCCCATGGTGAAAATCCATTTGAATTACTGAAGAAACCATTGAAATCCCTTTCCAGTCCTTTGTGTATTCAGAATCTGCATTTTCATCATAAAACCCTCGCCCATATTCCGAATTTTTTCCCAAGGGTAGCTTAATTAACCTTATGTTTCCATAAAGAGCTGAGAAAATAGTCTAATCTTGCTCAGTTACATCAAAAAATGACTAAAAAGTAGGTCACTCCAAGGACTGGAGGTCCCAAACCACAGAAGCTTGCCTCCAGCAAGCTTCCAAACCCAAAACCTTCAATCGTCAATAAACCTACTCCTACCTTAACTGCTGACTCCACTGAAGTAGTTAGACCATTGCAGCCACCTATCTCCTTTGAAGAGAGTAGTCCCTTGATTGATTTAGACTACAGAATTGCTGATGCTACCTTAGAGTTTGATTTACTTGAAGTACACAGTTGGGTTCAGGAGAAATTTGAGAAGAAAGAGGTAAATGATATACCTATATTTGACTCCAACTTGCCTAAATACATGGTTTCCATCACACATCCAGCCCAAGATTTCATTAGATTGTGTCAGATGCACTATATCCCTGACCAGAGATGCATGGTAAATAAAGATAGTGAGGTCCTATTTTACATAATTGCTGAAGCCATCAATGACATGCTCCAACTAAGCCATGATCCATGAGCAGTATCATTGTCAATTGAAGAGTTGAATCAGATGTATTTAGATCTGAATTTCCCTAGGAAGTTTGAGATCCTTAAAAACTTGATGCCCAATCATGTTAACCTTCCTAAAGTAAATCCACCCTATGAAACTTTTGATTTCTGTGAGGGCTCAAGACAGATCATTTCAATGCTCTCCTTCATATTAGGCTATGCTAATGATGAATTTATAGATGCCTCTATTCTAGGTTTCCTCTCCACTTTGTCCCCAGGACAATAGCCAGAATTGGTCTTCAACTTTGGCAAATTCATTGTTGATAATATGAATTACGAGTTAATAAAACTACCTGATGAAGGAGTGTTCAGATATAGATCATATATGTTACATCTCTTCCTATTTTCTCAGGCAAATAGTTTTCCAATTGCATTACAGAAAATGGATATGGAGAGAGAACCCCTTTCAGTAATATTCTGGACTTCTCTTCTCCGAAAAAACAATAGTGAGTACAATTTCAATGATTTCAATGATTTTTTTATCAGACCTGCTATGAGTTTGTTGGACAAAGCAGAGCCACCAAGAATAAATGAAGAAATCAAAATAATTTTACAGTTGTTTGAAAACTGTAAAGTTGGAGATTGGTATTTGTATAAAAATTACAAATAAATCAGAGTGTATGGTGCACTCTTGGCTCCATACAAATTACCAAAATTTCTAACCACCAGAATTTTTTCCTTGGGGTATTTAAGATAGATATTGAATGCAGATACATTGAACTTCATCAGCTCCAAAAAGAAGGAAAAATTCAAGATGAAAATTCGAATAGGCCCATTCATAGCCAACAGTAGAGATGCTTTGAGAGACATAGTCAGTAAATTATCACAATTCAAATTTTAAGAAAGTTTCTATTGGAATTATGACCCTCAGGATGTTATAAGAAACCTTAGAATCAACTATAAGTTAACCCCATTCCTCCATGATTCAAAGCCTCAAATTTAAAAACATGCTAATCAAGTTGAATGGGTTCCAAATACTTTGATTGACGATATTATGGAGATGCATACAGGTATCTTGCAAGAGAAAAAGACAGATAGTACACAGGTGGTTACAATTAACCAACAAGTAGAGGTATCTAATAAAATTCCTAGAAAAGAAGAAGGCTATTTTGCAGAGACAATTATTGAAAATAAATTTAAAATAGTCTATAGCAAGAAGGCCAAAATGACTACTCTATAAGAAGAAGGAGTCATAGATGTATATGATAATAATGGTCAGCCAACCGATGATGAGGCCACAATTATTTTCAATGAAACCCTCATGGAAATTTAGAATGAGTAGGTACAAACACAGGGAAAAGGAAAAGAAATGGTTGAAGTAGAGATAAATATAGAACCTCCCTCTTCCTCTAATGTAGCAGAAGAAACTGATTATGAAATTAAGAAAAGGTTCAAGCAGATCAGGGAAAAGAATGAGGAAATCAAGAATGAAGTTTATTCTAAACTTCTGAAGGAAAAACCAGGAGATAAAGATAGACTTGTGACAGCCTTTGATTACTCAACAAACAAAATGATCATGTCTTTTCTCCAACCAGTAGTAACAGTTCCAAATTTAGCCACAAACTATAGGAAAACAGAGTTTGAAGTGAATGTTGATACTATACATGAACTAGACCAAATAGAGTTCCGTAGGAGTGCTTCAGAGATGCTGTATTCAGAGGTAGTAAGAAAAACCATGAGTGCTACCATGCTCCAAAATACAATATCTAATTTTCAAACCCAAATGAAATTAGATATGACATATTTACATACTAAGGACTTGAAGATCAAATCCTTAGAATATTTGGTAATATAAATTGGAGTGGATCCCTCTAATAGTGAAGTTGCCAAGAAATGGATAAGGCAGAAAAATGAAGATATTGTAGCCTTGAGAAAACAACTCAAATTGTCACAGAGTGAGCACCCACAGGAAAAAGAAATTCTTCAAGAAAAGACAGAAAAGGATGAAACTATGCAACTAGTTTTGAATATGACAACTCAGATTAAAGAGATGGAAAATCAAATAGAATCTCTAATGAAACAAAAGGAAACATTGAATAAAGCTCATGAAGTCTCCATTCCCATAGTTATTACAACTGTAATTACAGTTGTTCCCTCTACATTGGCAGAAATTTTGGCACCGAAAGGAGTATTGGCAACTGCAGTGTCAATTACTTCTAGAGATATCTTTGCCACTTCATGATCTACCTCACAAGAAAATCAAACAGGTGAAACAACTGACATAGTAAAGGCTATGGAAGAAATTTCCATAAAGAATAAAGAGATAATCAATTTAAAAGGCACCATCCGAAGTCTTGAAACATCAAATAGGGATGCCTTGATCACATCCAAGGGACATGAGTAAAGAGCCAACAGATTGAAGGAACAGGTAAAGATTCTACAACAACAGGTTAACCTGAGTGAACAAGTGTCATATATCAAGAATTATATTTGGAACAACATCATTTAAGGCATACATTTACAGTGGCCTTCAATCCAAATTATTTATGAACAAATAGAGTTACTCAAAGCAGCACAAATAGAAATTCAAAATACAAAGGAAGAACTGGCTGAAAAACCTGCTCAAGCTTTAAATCTTATTACATTTCTAAATAGCAAACACAGAGAGGAGCTTGAAGAGCTAAAAATTCAGGACATGACTAAGAGCATATTACAAATCAAGAAAGTCCTGAATAATTGAAATATGATGGATAATTTGGAGGAAATATGTAAATATATGAACTTGGCAATCACAAAATTTTGGGCCAAATACATAGTACTAACACAAGCAGACTTTCCAGACATTCATGCTTTGAATGAAAATTTAATGGCACATAAGGATTATGACAACAAAATCAGGGCTTATGCTAAAGAGCAAGTCAACAAACATTTTCCACAAGGGTCTCCAACTGGTAAAGTCATTTTGGAATATTTTGAGAACATGTTCTTTCTAAAAAATGAGATCAAACATATTTTCATTGTTAAGCCCAATTTTGATAAGTATACAGACGCAGACGAAAGTTACAGGAAATTGAAGAATATGAGAATTCCTAGTGCAGAACAATGGCAGGAATTTACTGACTTGATGTAGAGATTTGTAGTCAAAGTGTATCAGAATGCAAAGTCAAAGAGTATCAGTCAAAATGCCTTTTATTGCAGATTATTCCTTATTTTACAATATTAAAGTAGTAAAAGAAACAACGTAAAGAGTATCAGTGACAAAGCACAGGTTAAAGGATGTGAAATGGAAAGAGTGTCTTTCAAGGTATCTTCAATAGATCTTTTTCCAAAAAATGCTAGAAAGCATTTCCAGCAGCAACAACCCAGGAACAATTTAAGATAATTAGTCCTATTTTTTATTGATAAGAGGACAACTTGCCAGTTTTTTTTGCAACTATCCCTCCTTCTGTGTAATAAATATTTATTTTTTCCTAGAGATATTCCTACATGTCTCTCAAATATTTTGTAATAATTTTTGTATAAATACTTATCTTTTTGAAGTATCAAGTGTGGAATAAAATTTGCTGAGATTATTATAGATATTTTTTATGGTGCTTTGGAGGCTAATGTGGTGATTTCATAGTAGGAGACTGGAATACAGCTAGCTGGACTTCATAACTCAGGATTCTTGCGATAACTTAATGAGTAAAGTGATTTCTTTATGTCATTGTTTCCTTTTCTGAATTTCCATTCTATTTCATATATGTGTTCAAATCTGAATGATTAATTAGGAGTATTATTTCAAGATAAGTGTTAAAAAACTCCATGTCTTAACTAAGTAATCATTTCAATATTTTCTGCTGATTTTTGGACCTAGGAATTCTTAGTTGCTCCTGAGTCTTGTTCGACCTCTTCCTCCTCTTCCTTATTTCCAGGTTAAAGGATCCTTCATTGCCCTTTATCCCAAAAGAAAGCAATCCCATCCAGTCAAAATATTCAAATCTCATAGGGTTATCTACCTTGCCCTGAGTATATTAGCATCCTTTTAGCCTTGCCTTTCAGTATTGCTTGCTACATTTGACCCCATAGCCCAATGGAATAGTAGATCCCTCTTTAATTTGTCTCCAAGTAATCTTATTTCCCACCAATCGTTTCAAACAAACCAATTGCTCAATCATATCTAGCCTAAAAATCAAATCTAAAACAAAGTTAAATCATAAGGAGAGATCCCTCTTCGGAATTCAGGAAGGCTAGATCCTGAAATCTAAAAGAGGTTCTTGGTTACCCCTGGTTTTGTTTAAATATAAACCAAAATCCCATGACCTAAGAATTACTAGGGTGATAACATATTGGCGACCATACTAGGGATCTAACCGTTCTCCAGTTTTAAGTTTAATCTTTGAAGAATATTTTTAAACATATATTTTCTACTTTAAGATTAAGTTTAAGGTTGCGGGTATTTATACAATAATCATTCTAGCTCCTAAGAAAGTCTATTATACTAGATCCAACCCTGCAGATATAGTAGACAATCTAGACCAGATAGGAAAAAAGAAAAAACACACTATTAGTTCAGAAACTAAAGTACCCCTAAGAAGGGCTAATTATTTACTAAAAGAATTAGTAAGCTTATCAAATATTGAATTTGATTTGAAGTTTGAAAAATCATCATTTAGAACCAAGTCTGAAACTGATTTAAAGGAAACTATTATAGATCATGTTTTTACTTCTTTTGTGAATGAGAAATAGGAAGTTATTTTAGCACCTATAAAATTAGAGAAAACTGAAATTCAAAGTCCAGTAGAAAGGGTAAGAGTTACACGAATAAAAGTCGTTGATGAAGCTGTTAAATTAGCCAATTTTTTTGTCCTAATTCAAACCTCTAGTTTCTGAATTATCCACCACCATCTTTCCAGCAGCAAATTATACTCTGTATGTTGCCACTTCATTTACAGATTCTACTGTCACTTCACCTACAGAGCCTATAAGTCTTGAGTTGCCTCTGCAACATAGGATCATATCTTCATCATACCCTCAATCCACAGAACCATTTATCCCTGAGCTGCCTTTGTAGCCCAAAGTAGTATTTCCATCATTTACTCAGTCCACTACATCCACTACCACTATCACTAGCTTGATAAGCACTTCATCTGTATTTCCTACCCATACCACTCATTTTCCATCCTCTTTTCCAAGCTCTTCATGTACAACCTTCATCACATCTACTGTTATAACCAACACTATCCCTGCCACTATTACTGTACCTCCCAGTTTAGCAAAAATCCAAGCCATGGCAGCCAGATATGCTCTCCTAGTCTTACCTCAAAACCTCCATGACATGCCCCAAAATTACCAAAAGGATATCCCATTATTTGATAATTGTTCACAAATTACTGCACAACTACATATCACTAGAATGAATGATTTTTGGGAAATTTATGAGATAGATGATTCTGATGTCCGAATGAGGTTGTTTGCACAAAGCTTAACTGGAGAGGTCAAAACATGGTTCAGAAATCTAGGTGCTGGTAGTATAGCAGGCTTAGATGCCTTTCAGAGAGCTTTCCTAAATAAATGGGAAAAGAAGAAGAATCCCATGCAAATATTATCCAAGGTTGATGCTATTTAGAGACCCCCCAATGAGTCTGTCCAAGATTTTTGCACCAGATACAACAATATCTACAACTCTATTCCTGCAGACCTTAAACCCACTTCGTATTCCGTGCTACTCAAATTCCCTAATTGTTTTGATGTAGACATGGCCTACCAACTTAGAGAAAGAGATGCAGATACCTTAGAATAGATGCAAATGAATGCTATTGGTGTAGACCTTGCCAAAAAAGCCAGACTAAGAAAATAAAGGAGGGTTACCATCAAAGAAGAGGCTTCAAACTTAGATGGTAAATTTGATTTTATCAATAAAACTTTAGAAAAATTAGTTGAGAGATTAGACCACATTGAAAGGAAACCGCAATGGGATAATCAATCTCAAATCAGAAATCCCAACTATAGAAAGAACAACAACCCTGGGAAAGGTAAAGAAACTTCGCTAGATCAGAACATTAGACCCCCATTCTAAGAAAACTTTGCTGAAATTTCTCAAAACAATGTTGAGGATGAGGAAGAAATCAACATATTTATGGGGATAGATGAGAGAAATACAATTTTCCTCACTCAGGAGGATCAATAACTCTTAGAACTACATCAGTTCAAAGTAGAATCTCGTGAATCCTTTGATTATAAGCAAGGTTATGACTTTGCGATCAATGAAATTCATAGTCAATATAACCTTAGGAGGAAGAAAACAAATGAGCCTACTACAAAAAATAATGATCCAACTCAACAAAATCAAAACAAAAAGAACATAGAGGCTCCAAAAATGAAACTTTTGTAGATTCTTCCCAGATAAAATAAACAAATTTCAAACCCACCCAGTCCTAAAAAGCAGCTTAGTCTCAAGATTGTAGATATCACTGATGAGGTGGCTCAAACCTCCAAATATGCCCAAAAGGCTAATATCACAAAGGCCACCAATTCAATAACAATTACTGATCCAAAAAGGAAGCCAGCTAATTCAAAATCATCAAATCCTAAATATTCTGTTGAGAATTCCAAATCTGACAAAAAATCTGTTAACACTCAAACTGTTCTTGAAAAAATAATCAAAGATAGCAGAAATAAGGAAACTCAAATAGAAGAAAAAAGAAAATCTCAAGCTAAAGGTAAAACTGCTAAAACTCAAGAAAAATCATCCCAAACAACAGTTCCAAAAGATGAATTAACTCAAGCTATCAAATCTCAGTCAACATTTAACATGCACTCTGAAATATCTAAGTTAAATATAGTCATTCCCTTAGTTGAATTGGCTAAAAATGACTTGTATAGATCTATTATTACTGAAACATTGAATGTAAATGAAAATGAGGATACAATTAATATGAGTAATGATAGACCTGAATTAAGATTTGCTCCAAATGTAGATGGTAAGCATTCAGATGGGTTAGTACCTCCATTTTACTTAAGTATTACTATACATGACCAAATATTACACAATGAAATGCTAGATACTGAAGCTTCCCATAACCTAATGCCCAGAGCAATAATGGAAACCCTGAATCTAGACATAACCCGGCCATATAAAGACCTATTCTCGTTTGATTCATATAAAGTCCAATGCATAGGATTGATTAAAGATTTATGTGTAAAATTAGTCCAATATCTTGGTAAAAGCATGATCATGGATGTTGTGGTCGCTGATATCCCGCCAAAGTATGGAATGCTTCTTTCTCTCTCATGGGGAGAAAAGTTGCAGGGATATCTACAACTTGACATGAGTTATGCTACTATCTCGGTATTTGGACAGCCCAAAAATCTCTATAGAGAAACCTTAATGAATTTTATGATCAACAGTGAAAAAAGACCCACCAATTACCCAATCTATTGAACTCCAACTGATCTTGATTCCTTTATTCTCAGTAACTCTGATAATAATAATACCCAAACTAAAGTCACTGATATAAAGCCTAAAATAATGGATGATTACATTGCTTATGAAGCTTTATGGCATTTGGATTTTGATGGATCAATGACTAAATTAGGATCTGGAGCTGGTTATGGATCACCAACATTGAAACTAGCCATTCCCAAAGGCATGCCTTTAGATTGAATTTTAAGTGTACCAATAACATGGCTGAATATGAGGCTTTAATCTTAGGTCTTCAAATTATTAGAAAATTGGGAGGGAAAATAATATTGATCATGGGAGATTCAGAGTTAGTTATCAAACAAATAAACGCAGAATACTCTGTTTACAATCCCGTATTGGCCAGATATAGGAACACAACACATGATTTGGTTGAAGATTTGTTAGAATGCAAGTTTGCTATTATTCCTAGGAAACAGGATTTACAAGATCATTGTTTAGAAACCTTTTCCAACACTTGAAAACTTCCATTTTCACGAATACAAAAATACACTTCTGAAATCAAACACAGACCTACTGTCCCAGATAATGTAAAATACTGGAAAATTTTCTCAGAAGATGAAAAAATCTATAACTTTTTGAACAATGAGCAAGAGTTTCAAAATTTCCAAATTGATAATGATTGTAATATAGATTCACCTTGTAACATAGATTCAATTTTTTGTCAAATAGATGATTTATATGTACATAAGTTTGATAGAACTACTATATTTACTCATAGTGACATAAATGACTTGGAAAAAGTAGATATAGAGGAAATGATGGAAGATGAACCAGATTTGATAGATTTAAAACATAACATTTTACCCAAAGGTTTAACTCCCTTGGAAGACTTTTTTGATTCCAATGATGTGCCCAAAAGGCCAAAAATGGAACCAGTCAGGTCCGATATAGAAGAGTGTAACATAGGAAATGAAAAACAAAAAATGATCAAACTATCAAAGTCCTTATCATCAGAAGAAAAGGTTAAATACATAGAATTTTTGAAAGAATACCAAGATGTTTTTGCATGGGGTTAAGAAGATCTGAAAACTTACAAAAAAGACATATTTCAACGTAATATTCCTTTGAAAGAAAATAAAAAACCTTTTCAACAGAAACTAAGAAGGTTTAATCCAATTTTGTTACCTTTAATCGAGAAAGAAGTTAAAAGAATGTTTGATGCAGAAATAATTGCACCAGTCGGGTATTTTGATTGGGTATCTAATTTAGTGCCCACTAGAAAGAAAAGAGGAGAAATTCGACTGTGTATAGACTTTAGAAATCTCAATAAAGCTTCCTTGAAATACAATTACCCCTTCCCTAAAATGGATCATATTTTGTAGAGGGTGGCAGGTTCTTCAAGAATTTCTTTACTAGATGGGTTCTCTGGTTATAATCAAATTCTAGTTCATAAATATGATCGAACTAAAACTTAATTTATCACTCCTTGGGTCACTTTCATGTATGTGAAAATTCCTTTTGGATTGAAAAATGCAGGAGCTACTTTTTAGAGGGCCATGGATATTTCCTTTGCTAAAGAGATCCATGAATTTTTAGTTATCTATCTTGATGATATTACAGTCTTTTCAAAAACAAATGATGACCACTTAGATCACCTGAGACAAGTCTTTATCAAATGTAGAAAATATGGTATATCCTTGAACCCTAAAAAGACTCTTTTTGGACTAGAAGAAGGAAAATTGTTAGGTCACATAATCTCCAAGGAAGGCATTAGAATAGACCCTGCAAGAATTGAAGCTATTTTGAACATTCAACGACCAAGAAACATAAAATAACTTCAAACATACTTGGGTAAAATCATTTTTTTAAGAAGATTTATCTCTAATCTAGCTGAAATCATAAAGGAACTCAACGATATGCTTAAAAAGGACCCTGCAATAAAGTGGACAGTAAAGGCCAAAAAATCTTTCGAAACCATAAAACAAGCCCTGACAAAAGCACCAGTCCTCATTAGCCCAGATTATACAAAATATTTCATAATATTTTCCTTTGCATCTGAACATATCATAGCTGCAGTTCTTTTGCAGAAAAACAATCAAGGTTTTGAACAGGAAATTTCATTCTTTAGTAAAGCCCGCAGAGATGCACCTCTGAAGTATAATATAATGGAAAAACGAGCTTTAGCCTTGGTCAAATCCATAAAGGATTTCAGAGTTTACATACTCCATTCCCACATCATTGCATATGTCCCTAATGCTGTAATCAAAGACATTCTGACACTAGATAGACCTAATAGTAGAAGAGGAAAGTGGATTGCCACTATCCTTAAATACTATCTCGAAATCAAACTAAAAAAGCTCATTAAAGGACAGGGTTTAACTAGATTGATGGCTGAATCTAATTGTAATGCTTTAGATATTAATTTCATTGCATAAATAGATGACCAAGAGGAGATGGTGACTCCATTGATTAGTGAGGCCTATCTAGACTCACCATGGTACTCTGATATTATATTTTCACTCACACATTTACAAGCTCCTCCTGGGTAACTAAAACCAAAGCAAGATTCATCAAACAGAAAGAAATGAGATTTTTTATCTTAAACAATGCACTTTATTGGAAACAAAGTAGTGGGATTTTACTAAATTGTTTATTAAAATATGAGGCTGATGAAATTCTTGAGGAATTTCATGCAGGTGACTGTGGAGGCCACCTTTATTGGAAGAGTAGAACAGACAAAATAATGAGAGTTGGTTTCTACTGGCCAACTTTATTTTCTGATGTCAAAACATTTGTTACCTCCTGTCACAAATGCCATTTTTTCGAAGGGAAAAAGAAACTATTGCCCTTACCTCTTAAGCCTATATATATTGAAAAGCCATTTCAACTATGGGGGTTAGAATTTATTGATGAAATCGACCCTCCATCCTCAGGCCAACATAAATGTATTTTAAATGCTACAGATTACTTTACAAAGTGGATAGAAGCCATTCCCACTATGCAAGCCACTGATTCAATTATAATTTCATTTATAGAAAGTAATATTTTGTCAAGATTTGGATGCTCACATAAGATTATCACTAACAATGAAAATACATTCAAATCCAAGAAAATGATTTCTTTCTGTCATAAATACCATATTATCTTAGGTCATTCCACTGCATATTATCCCCAAGGTAATGGTTTAGTTGAATCATCAAACAAAAGCCTAATCAATATCATCAAAAAATTACTTCAAGAAAACAAAAAGACCTGGAACAAAAAGCTAGTCTATGCCTTATGGACTGATAGACTTAACACAAAGAAATCCATTGGAACTTCACCTTATCATATTTTTTATGGAATGGATGCAGTTTTCCCCTCTTCCTTGGGTGTTCTAGTCATGAAAATCATTCAGGAATCACAGGTGGAAACCAGTGATATTCAACGAAGAATTAATGAAACTATGCATGTCCAACAAACAAGGGAAGAAGTTTATGAAAGATCACAAAAGGATTAAAGAAGATGATTTTTTCATAGGGGATCAAGTTTTGAAATGGGATTCATGGAGAGAGGATAAAGGCAAACATGGAAAGTTTGAATTTCTATGGCAAGGACCTTATGTGATATATGGTTACAGAGGTAATAATTCCTTTTTCATAAGGAATTTGGATGGAACTGAACTAAAAGAAGGACCAATGAATGGTAGGATGCTGAAACATTACTATTCTTCTGAGCCAGTCATCAGTTAGATTCATTTATTTTTATCATTGTAAATATTCATTGCAAGTGTGTAGATTGGATTGGAGATTTTATCTACAAAGTTGAAGCCCGAAGAGAAGGCCTTAAGCTTTGTAGTGTAAAATTTCATAAGTATGAATTATTGTAGAAACCAGAAGACAATTACAGGATCACCAAGGTCAAAGATGAAGGCTACTGATCTCAAACTTCTTGAAATTTCACCAGGAAATGCCATCCCCTAGTGAAGCCGATGTTAGTGACCTATAAATATATGATTCATAATTTTGACTTGACTAATGGTAGTCTTGTAAGTATGTACAAACTTTGCTTTTTGCAAGTTATTTTCCCATATTTTGTAAAAAATAAAAAATAGAAAAAGAAAAAGAAAAAAGAGGGTAAAAGTCCTAAAAGAAAAATCAAAGGACTTAGAAAAATAAGATACACTAAAGAAAAAAAGAAAAAGATGAATAAAATATGAAAGTGTGCAAGTCTAACTGCCACTAATTTTTGCATTTGATTATGCCAGAGTGTCAATAAATGCCATAATCTTTGATGAGTTGAAAAAACTAATCTTGACTTGTCACTTTTCAATTTCAAATGTTGTAGATAGAGAATAATGAATTTTCATAACAGTTTAACCATGACAATTCCATAGTTAGGTAGAGAATAAAAGAATCCAACAGTTTAATCTGGATTCTTGATTGAAATAAGTGTAGAATTAGATAGTTTACAACTTTCAAAAAGAACAAAATGTTGTAAGGTTTCTAGTTCAAATGCACCTGATTAAAATAGAAGGAAAAAAATGTTAGAAGATAATGACTAGGTAGGTAGAAGAAGGTGGGAAACTTCATTGTAAATATTGTTCAGCAAGCTATAATTAAATAATTTCCCCTTCCCATAGCAATTTGATATTCTAAAATATCAGTCAAAGAGGCTCAATGCAGTTCCTTGATTTCTGTTGGGACTAGACCCAAGGCTCGAAGACTGATTAGTTGAAAATGTTAAGTTTGTACATTAATCCTTGAAATTTTCACCATTTACCCCTTCATGCACTCATCACCATAAGTGGGAACTCTTTTCTTACTCAAATATCACATAAAATCCCATTTGATTAACTTCCTCCATTTTTACTTGTAAGATACAAAACCCTCAAAAACATGATATCCTAAGTTAAAGTGATAAAGTTATGATAATGAAGCTTTGCTTTAAATTTCACTTTCCTTAGCTTTATTTGTGTATTTTGAGTATTCATTTTCCCTCTTCATATTAACACATAACATATTTATTAACTCCCTATCAATTATCCTAGTCCTATTAATATAGCTCCCTTTTATTTAATATTCCCAAAACCCTCTTGTCATATACTTTTCATGTCAAAGATATTAAACACATGTTGAAAAACATCTCAAAATTACCCCTTTGACATGAAAACTTATCCATAACAAAATATCCCCTCTACCCTATAGTTTTAGACCTTTGATAAATCTAAAACTATATAATATCAATAATATTGAAAATGCACAATTTATTTACACATTTTGTATATAAAACAACGAAGAAAAAGAGTTTTATCATTTCTCCCGCACAAACTTTACCCAAGGCTAAGATTTTAACCTCACCCCTTCCCCTCGATATATATCCCCTTACCATAAGGTTAAACCTTGGTTAAATATTTAAACCCGCCCTATTATATGTGTAAAATTCTTCTATACATAAATTTTATTAATAAAAATGAAGCATCCTCACATTCATTCTTGACCCTCCAATCACCCTAATCCCTTTAATCCTACGGTCTAAACTAAACCCGATAAATTATTTCCCCACCCCCACCATTCCCTATCGCATTCATTTTAAACCGTCGATCTCCTCTTACCGAATCAACGACGCATATCAAGGTACCTGGTCCCACCTTATTTCCCCGCAGCTTCCTGATTCATTTTATCCGTTCGCATCGCTCAACCAAATCCGATGGCGAGGATCCCATATCGCATTACAAAAGTGATTGGGCGAAGTTGACAAAAAATTTTGCGATAAAGGTTGTTTTACGAAACGACCACCCGCTACGTGTCTTAATTTTACTGGATCACATTGCAAAAGCTAAAAACCATTTACTGCCTAGAATTAATGCGATAACCATTAGTGGTTTCAGCTTCAAACGCAAAAACCACTCCCGCCATAATATCTACCTGTAATAAATGTCATGTTTATTGATAAGACTTAAGGTTTCAGATTTAGCTCTTATTTTTTACATTCATTTTGTGCTTATACCCTCTCAGAAAACACTCACAGACACCATTTTGAAGTTGTTTTTAATCCCAGAAGCCATTTCCCCTCTTAAAATCTGCAACCCTCTTCGACTGCAACCATATCGGTCCAAAGGTATTTTTCAGTGATCCAAACCTACAAATTCATAATTTTCAAGAAAACTTAAACCAATTTGAATTTAAAAAGCCAAAAGTACTCATCTGAGAGTAGTCAAACCTTGAAGAAACAGGGGAAACCCTGTCAAAATTTTCCCAGAATTTGCCACTTCCGCCTAAAGAATTTGATCCTCCAAAAACTATTCCCATGGTGAAAATCCATTTGAATTATTGAAGAAACCATTGAAATCCCTTTCCAGTCCTCTGTATATTCAGAATCTGCGTTTTCATCATAAAACCCTCACCTAGATTCCGAATTTTTTCCCAAAGGTAGCTTAATTAACCTTTTGTTTCCATAAATAGATTAGAAAACAGTCTAATATTGCTCAGTTACATCAAAAAATGACTAAAAAGAAGGTCACTCCAAGGACTGGAGGTCCCAAGCCACAGAAGCCTGCCTCCAGCAAGCTTCCAAACCCAAAACATTCAATCATCAATAAACCTACTCCTATGTTAACTGCTGACTCCACTGAAGTAGTTAGACCATTGCAGCCACCTATCTCCTCTGAAGAGAGTAGTCCCTTGATTGATTTAGACTACAGAATTGTTGATGCTACCTTAGAGTTTGATTTACTTGAAGTACACAGTTGATGTCAGGAGAAATTTGAGAAGAAACAGGCAAATGATATACCTGTATGGGACTCCAACTTGCCTAAATACATGGTTCCCATCACACATCCAGCCCAAGATTTCATTATATTGTGTCAGATGCACTATATCCCTGACCAGAGATGCATGGTAAATAAAGATAGTCAGGTGATGTTTTACATAACTACTGAATCCATCAATGACATGCTCCAACTAAGCCATGATCCACGAGCAGTATCATTGTTAATTGAAGATTTGACTCAGATGTATTTAGATCTGGATTTCCATAGGAAGTTTGAGATCCTTCAAAAATTCATGCCCAATCATGTTAACCTTCCTTAAGTAAATCCACCCTGTGATAATTTTGATTTCTCTGAGGGCTCAAGATAGATCATTTCGATGCTCTCCTTCATATTAGGCTATGCTAATGATGAATTTACAGATGCCTCTATTCTAGGTTTCCTCTCCACTTTGTCCCCAAGACAACAGCCAGAATTGGTCTTTAAAATTTCCAAATTCCTTGCTGATAATATGCATTATCAGTTAATAAAATTACCTTATGAAGGAGTGTTCAGATATACATCATATCTCTTACATCTCTTCCTATTTTCTCAGGCAGATAATTTTTCAATTTCATTACAGAAAATGGATATGGAGGTTGAGCCCCTTTCAGTAATATTCTGGACTTCTCTTCTCAGAAAAAATAGCAGTGAGTACAATTTCAATGATTTCAATGATTTGTTTATTAGACCTGCCATGATTTTGTTGGACAAAGTAGAGCCACCAAGAATAAATGAAGAAATCAAAAGAATTTTACTGTTGTCTGAAAACTGTAAAGTTGGAGATTGGTATTTGTATAAAAATTACACAGAAATCAGAGTGTATGGTGCACTCTTGGCTCCATATAAATTAATAATGTTTCTAACGACCAGAATTTTTGCCTTGGATTATTTAAGACAGATATTGAATGCAGATACAATGAACTTCACCAGCTGCAAAAATAAGGCACAATTCAAGCTGGAAAGTCAAATAGGCCCATTCATAGTCAACAATAGAAATTCTTTGAGAGACATAGTGAGTAAATTATCACAATTCAAATTTCAAGAAAGTTTCTATTGGAATTATGACCATCAGGGTGTTATAAGTAACCTTAGAATCAAGTGTAAGTTAACCCCATTCCTCCATGATTCAAAGCATTAAATTGAAAAGTATGCTAATCAAGTTGAACGGGTCGCAAATACTTTGATTGAGGATATTCAGGAGATGTAGAAAGGTAGCTTGTAGGATAAAAAGGCAGATAGTACACAGGTGGTTACAGTTAACCAACAAGTAGAGGTATCTAGTAAAAGGCCCAGAAAATAAGAAGGCTATTTGGCAGAGACAATTATTGAAAATAAATTTAAAACAGTCTACAACAAGAAGGCCAAAATGACTACTCTAGAAGAAAAAGGAGTCATAGATGTAGATGATAATAATGGTAAGAAAATCGATGATGTGGCCACAATTATTGTCAATGAAACCCTCAAGGAAATTCAGAATGAGCAGGTACAAACACAGGGAAAAGGAAAAGAAATGGTTGAAGAAGAGATAAATACAAAAGCTCCCTCTTCCTCTAAAGAAACAGGAGAAAATGATTCTGAAATTAAGAAAAGGTTCAAGCAGATCAGGGAAAAGAATGAGGAAATCCAGAATGAATTTTATTCTAAACTTCTGAAGGAAAACCCAAAAGATAAAGACAGACTTGTGACAATGTTTTATTACTCAAAAAATAAAATGATCATGTATTTTCTCCAACCAGTAGTAACAGATCCAAAGTCAGTCACAGACTACAGGAAAACAGAGTTTGAAGTGAATGCTGATACTATACATGAACTAGACCAAATAGAGTTCCACGGGAGTGCTTCAGAGATGCTATATTCAAAGGTAGTAAGAAAAACCATGAGTGCTACCATGCTCCAAAAAACAATATATAATTTAAAAACCCAAATGAAATTAGATAAAGCATCTTTACATGGTAAGGAATTGAGGATCAAATCCTTAGAATATTTGGTAATAGAAATTGGAGTGGATCCCTCTAATACTGAAGTTTCCAAGAAATTGATAAGGCAGAAGAATGAAGATATTGTTGCCTTGAGAAGACAACTCAAATTTCCACAGAGTGAGCACTCACAGACAAAATAAATTCTTCAAGAAAATACAGAAAAGGATGAAACTATGCAACTAGTTTTGAAGATGACAACTCATATTAAAGAGATGCAAAATCAAATAGAATCTCTAATTCAAGAAAATGAAACATTGAAGAAAGCTCATGAATTCTCCATTCCCACAGTTATTCCAACTGTAAGTACAACTATTCCCTCTACATTGGTAGAACATTTGGCACCGAAAGGAGTATTGGAAACTGCAGTGTCAATTACTTCTAAAGATATCTCTGCCACTTCATCATCTACCTCACAAGCAAATCAAACAGGTGAAATAGCTGACATAGTAAAGGCTATGGAAGAAATTTCCATAAATAATAAAGAGATAATCAATTTAAAAGGCACCATCCGAAGTCTTGAAACATCAAATAGAGATGCCTTGATCACATCCAAGGGACATGTGCAAAGAGCCAACAGATTGCAGGAACAGGTAAAGATTCTACAACAACAGGTTAACCATAGTGAACAGGTGGCATATATCAAGAATTATCTTTGGAACAACATCATTCAAGGCATACATTTACAGTGGCCTTCAATCCAAATTATTTATGAACAAAAAGAGTTACTCAAAGTAGCACAAATAGAAATTCAAAAGACAAAGGAAGAACTGGCTGACAAACCTGCTCAAGCTTTAAAGCTTATTACATTTCTAAATAGCAAACACAAGGAGGAGCTTGAAGAGCTAAAAATTTAGGACAAGACTGAGAGAATATTACAAATCAAGAAAGTCCTGAATAAGAGGAATATGATGAATAATTTGGAGGAAAGATGTAAAGATATGAACTTGGCAATCACAAAATTTTGGGCCAAATACACAGTACTAACACAATCAGACCTTCCAGACATTCATGCTTTGAATGAAAAGTTAATGGCACACAAGGATTATGACAAAAAAATCAGGGCTTATGCTAAAGAGTAGGTCAACAAACCTTTACCACAAGGGTATCCAACTGTTAAAGTCATTTTGGAATATTTTGAGAACTTGTTCTTTCTACAAAATGAGATCAAACATATTTTCATTGTTAAGCCCAATTTTTCTAAGTATATAGAGGTAGATGAAAGTTACAGGAAATTGAAGAATATGATAATTCCCAGTGCAGAACAATGGCAAGAATTTACTGACTTGATATAGAGATTTGCAGTCAAAGTGTATCAGAATGCAGAGTCAAAGCGTATCAGTCAAAATGCCTTTTTACTGCAGATTATTCTTATTTTACAACAGTAAAGAAGTAAAAGAAACATCGTAAAGAGTGTCAATGACAAAGCACATGCTAAAGGATGTGAAATGGAAAGAGTGTCTTTCAAGATATCTTCAACAGATCTTTTTCCAAAAAATGCTAGCAAGCATTTCCAACAGCTACAACCGAGCAACAAGTTAAGATAATTTGTCCTATTTTTTATTGATAAGAGGACAGCTTGCTAGTTTGTTTTGCAGCTGTCCCTCCTTCTATGTAATAAATCTTTATTTTTTTCTAGAGATATTCATACATGTCTCTCAGATATTTTGTAATAATTTTTGTATAAATACTTCTCTTTTTGAAGTATTAAGTGTGGAATAAAAGTTGCTGAGATTATTATAGATATTTTTGCTGGTGCTTCAGAGGCTAATGTGGTGATTTCATAGTAGCAGACTGGAATACAGCTAGCTGGACTTCATAACTCAGGATTCTTATGATAACTTAATGAGTAAAGTTATTTCTTTATGTCATTGTTTCCTTTTCTGAAGTTCCATTCTATTTCATATATGTGTTCAAATTTGAATGATTAATTAGGAGTATTCTTTCAGGATAAGTGTTAAAAAAATCCCTGTCTTAACTAAGTAATCATTTCAATATTTTCTGCTGATTTCCGGACCTAGGAATTCTTAGTTGCTCCTGAGTCCCGTTTGACCTCTGCCTCGTCTTCCTTATTTCTGGATTAGAGGATCCTTCACTGCCCTTTATCCTGAAAGCATGTCATCCCATCCAATCAAAATATTCAAATCTCAGAGGGTTATCTACCTTTCCCTTAGTATATTAGCATCCTTTTAGCCTTGCCTTTCAGTCTTGCTTGCTACTTTTGACCCCATAGCCCAATGGACTAGTAAATCCCTCTTTAATTTGTCTCCAAGTAATCTTATTTCCAACCAATCATTTCAAAGAAACAAATTTCTCAATCATGTCTAGCCTAAAACTCAAATCTAAAACAAAGTTAAATCATAAGGAAAGATCCCTCTCCGAAATTCAAGAAGGCTAGATCCTGAAATCTAAAAGATATTATTGGTTACCCCTGGTTTTCTTTAACTATAAACCAAAATCCCGTGACCTAAGAATTACTAGGGTGATAACACCACAAATAATATAGAATTGTAAATGAGACTTATCTTTTAAGGGGTTCAGTCAAAATATGTCCCTCTTTCCAGCAGGTATAGCAATAAAATATTCTTTATCCTCATCCACGACCACAACCCCTGTTGTTATAGCTGCCTCAATGTCTTCCATAGCCTACTTAGCCTCGTCCTCTTCCATTGAATGAAGATGATTATGCAAGTTGTTTTGTAGCCTAAGTATGATAGATAATGTCGTAGTTAGGTTTGGTTTTCCCATACAGTGGACATTCCAGAGTCGAATGTATGTTATCTTCATATATTGATCAGCACCTTGTCTTGGAGCTCCGTAGGTTTCATTGGCAATATTTAATGGAGTGACTAGAAGTAGTTTGACAAATATCACAATATACCTCAGTTTGTCTTCTTATAACATCTTGATCAAAATAGTCTAGGAACTTATAGGTGTCTTTTGTAGGGCCTTCGATATGAAAATTGGTACACCATATATGATTCTTTTGAAGTGATAACTATATTAGAGATTTTTTTTAGTTTTTCTAATTTTTCTTCAATCATATTTTCAGTTAGTACGATAATCAATTGACCTTCTTCATCTTGTTTGATTCGATGTGCTAATTTAAGGGCTTATTTGCATGATGTGACTTCATGCATCTAAAGTGCTCCATGATTTTTCTAACGCCAATCACATACCATTGTATTAGAATATTTTCGTTGATGGTATATGGAATATGGATTAGTAATTCTTCGAATTTTTTGTTATACTCTTGTACATATTCGTTTTGTCTCTGCATGTTTTCCTTTAGCTTTTATGTTTCCAAGCTCTTAACGTTTTGAGCTTTGAAAAATGTGAGGAAGTTGGTCTTGATCCCGTCTCATTTTTTTTGTTAAGTTCATCAACCATGTTAGAGCACATTTCCTTAAGGCTACACCAAACTAAGCCATTTTCTTATCTTCATCTTTGATGCCATTCACAACCCAAAATTTTTCACAGAAAAACTAATGACTTTTCAGATCCTCATCACCTTCATAGATGGGTATATGATTCATTCCCATCTTACTCGTAAATGGTAACATCAGAAAAAATGGTTGTTTTCGTTATTTTTTACGTTAATGCTTGTGTCTTTATTTTCCTCGTTGTGATTAACGTCTTGATATAGTGACTAGTTGTTCTAATACACCCTATCTATGTATTTTGTGAGCCAACTTATATGCAGTCGTGACTCTTCATCAACCAATTTTTTGCTTTTTATTTATTCAACAAATACAAGCTACAGTAGTGGGGTATGAACATGATATTAATGAGTTGGAGAAGTATTTTTTCTAATTCATTTTTATTATTTGATTGTTCCTAGATAACATTTTCATTTTCTTGATGGCTTCTTTGTTGTTATTTGATATGCTATATTACAGGTATTTGAGAATAGTTTCCTAACTAAAGTAATTATCGAATGATGGAAGTTGATATAGGTTTAATTGGATTGTTCCTTATTGCTGGACTAGAGCCGTTTATTTCGATGGTGTCTACTTTATCACTAGGGGTTATCAGTAGACCTTCATTCTCCATCAGTGCGGGCGGTGATATGCTTCTCTTCTCTTCTAAGGACTCTCGATCATCTTTTCTCTCACGATCTTGATTCTTCATTATTTTCCTTTGGTTTTATTATTCTCCAATTTTATCCCATCATTGTTGTCTCTTATCCCTTACTATTTTTTTTATATCAATTGATTGTTTATATTTTCGATGACTACTTGGTCAGTTATTTTCTTCTTGTTGTTTGTTTACAAATGACTTCCTTCCTTCCATATATTTCAGTTACAAGTACTTCTCCAAATTTATCTCTTTTGTTTTCATTTTCCTTCTTTATTATCACAATCCATTCATGCCCCCCCATGTAGGCGAACTAGTGTCAGTTTGGAAGGGAATATCCATTGGCCATAATTATTTGCTTATGAAATAGTCCCATGCTTCTTTTTTATCTTTATAGTGAGCGTTAATAAATGTGGACCAATTTTTTTGTTCCTTTGTTTAGTTGGTGTTAGCTATTGTCCCTAATGGTGGTTGGTACTCGACAATATGGAAAGCACATTTATCAAGAATAAATTTGTGTAGTAGGGTTGTAATTTTGCAGAAGAAACCGTAGCATAAGTCATCATAAAATATAGTTTTTATGTGTTTAACAAAATTTTGATCTTCTAGGGCTTGTTCAATGAAATAGTCTTCTAGAATCAACCCAAGCTACTCATATAAATTTTTTTTATCATGATTTGAAAATTTGAGTAACACTCAAGTGTCAATTTAATTTTGACATTTTTTCAAGGACGATGTTGTCAAGGAAATTTTTTATCTCTTCTAGAGAATATTCTATAAAATGCTGATGTGCTTCTCTAAAAAAGTTAGCTCTAGCTTCCAAAATTGACAATTGATTCCTATGTGTGTAGTTCTTCATTTAATTATTAATCTTTTCTTCCCACCATAATTTTATCTTGTCTAATGTTAACATTTATAGTTGCATAATATATGACTCGAGTTCCGACTTTCAAAAATAGAACTAATGTTGTAATCCAGTGAAAAGAATACATTGTTACCAGTAGAAAAGCTTCGAGCAATTACACAGTAAGCATATAAAGGTACGAGAAACACAGTAATGGAGAGATAGCCAAGACACAAATATATATTATTTATTATGTATTTAATCAATCTCTTAAATTGTTATGCAAAAATATATATGTAGACTGATGGGATAGTTATGCAGGTATAATTTTCCTACTAATTTTCCTTCTTAATCTTTCATTATTTAACCTTACATCACACTAGAGACTGGAAACTTTATTGGGGCTAGGCGGCTTGGACAGCTAACCCATTTTCATCATACTAGTGTCACTGAGTGAAATATACTAGCACCTTCAACATCATTTATTCATCTTTTTATTTATTTCTTCACTTGAAGATTTAGTTTCTTGAATCACTATGAAGGTAGGGTGTTCGAAGTAACATTTTACTTTAAGAATCCTTTGCTTTCCTTTGTAGTTGATCCACCTTATATTCCTAGAGATCGTTTTTATCAAGGGGGGTTGTTGGAAGAGGTGTAAACCTATGCAATTATCTTGATTCTCCTTGAATTGACTACGATGTCTCCTAATACCTCCAAGATTTTTTGATAATTTTTACATATTTTTTTATTTTCATCCTTATTTGGATTTTTTATTTCCATCATTGGCTGGGCATGAACATTGACTATTCCCAAACTAGATTCACCCATTGATGCCTTTTGAGCATGTTGGTGTGATTTAAGGATAGCTTTAATTTGAATATTGACATGGTTTTGAATATGGATTCCTATCCTTATAGGCCTTATGTATTCCTAAGATATTTAAAGAATCTAGTTCCATGTCCTCTTTTATCTCAGTAGTTTATTTATAAGAACATTATAATGTTCGTGGATCTTGGGATAGAGGATTCAAGGGTATGGAACGATGAGCATGAGCGTTAGATGAGGATTCTAGAAAAATTTATACTCTTGCATGTATATTTATTGTGGCGTAGAGGTCATTGTACATTCAGGGTTCTTTAAGGAGGAGAGGGTTTGAATATATTATTTGTAGGAAAAGTCTTTTCATAGTGAGGTTGTGGTGTGAGAGGATTCTTAGATCCATAACACCTACTTCCTAACGAGTAGAATCCTTTCAGGTCTATAGTAATAATATGGTCAGGACTCAAAATAGAGGTAAGAAAAAGACAATTGTGATAAATGTGTCCATACTCATAGCATTTTTTGTAGTGGAATGTGATACACTCATGGTCTATGGATTTTTTCGAGAGCTCATCCTAATAGTATATATCGATTGACTCCAGGAGATGTTCCAAGATGTTCATATGAATAGAAATTTGGTCATATGTAATATACTTAGATTTTTTGGCATCTTATGATGACTTGAAAAAATGTATGAGGGAATTTCCAATGCTCGCTAATGTATCAACATTCTATAATTCCCATAGCAGGGAGTAAATTATGATCTAGATCCGGGTTGTTGTGAAGTATTTTTTATTGAGGATGACTCTTTCAGCCCAAAATATGAGATATATAACTATGAGTTAAAGAGATATAGATACTTTTAAAAATATTGCATGTCATCCTCAATGCTAATGGAAAGGATGGTGAAGAATTTGTTAGCCTCTTTCATAAAGGCAATTATAAATCCAAAAATACATAAATTGAATAATGTAAAGTTAGGATAAATATATTTATTAAATCATAATATTTAATAAATATTAGAGATACTTGGAAATAGTATTTTGTTAGTAAAAATAGGACTCTAGAATTGAGTCGTTTCCTAGGCTCTAAAATAGGAATAAAGTTAGTGGGATGGTTAGAAGGTCATTTATTGTAAATGGACACTTGTTGATTTTCCAAGTGATCCATAACTAGATTATGTTAGAACATAGAGCTTATAAATAGGATTGTTTCCTCATTTCATTGTGTAATGTGAGAGTGAGAGTTTACGTTTGTAAACTCCTGCAATTTGATATGTAATATTTTTTCATGATCAATAAAAGTATGTGTCTGAGGACACTTCTATATCTACATGTGGTATCAGAGGATATGGTGTGCTGTGTTGAGGACCTGTTGAGAGAGTTGTTTTTCCGAAAGAGCTGTGAACTATCAAGTCGTGGAAGCTGAAGCGTGGCTACAGTGAATGAGGCAAGGTCTGCTGCGTTTGAAGCAAAATTTATAATGTTGTGTTGCAATTTGTAAGTGTTTTCATCCCATATGTTCCAATCTCTAGAGAACACAGGCCATCAACTCGGTTGAGTGATGAGCGAATATTCTATTTTTTCATCCGAATAATCTACAATATTGTTAACAATGGCCTTCTGATGAAGAAACTCACAAGAACACCCTTTGTGGCACGCACCTTTGGAAAAATGCAAACATATTGCTTTTGTTTTTTCATAACTATTCTTGATATCCCCTATCTTGGGTGACTTGTTCAAGCACTCGCCATGCCTTGGAGAATGGCTGCGATATCTCAATCTAGAGCCTCGACATAGATCATAGAGATTGATCTGGCCACTATCTGCATATAGACTGAGATCATTCTCGAGGAGTAAACTATCCATGTGATTCCTATGGGAATCAATGTAACAACAGTCACGGATCTGTCTCGGTATTGGCATTCTGTCCCGGAGGAGGCCGATTACAACATTCTGTCCGGAGGTCGATTATTTTTCGGTGTTTCTTATCACATGATCCTTGCCTGCATAAAATAATTTCAGCAAAGGTTGAATAAATCTGCAACTCGTCTGAAAATTTTAAGTGAATTATGTTTACATGGAGCTGTGTATTGAAAGCGAAGAGCTATGTAAACCCCATCTGAAAATGTTAAGTGAATCTCACGTAAGTGGAGCTGTGTATCCAAATGCGGCAGAATTCACCTCAAAGTCTTTTTAATTGCAAAATTTTATCTTCCGCCAACATCTCTTAGCATTACTTCACTTCTATTTTTTGAATTACAATCTGACTTATTGCCTGCAATAACACCAACAAGACTGGCGGATACTAAGCTGTCTTCTCTATCTAAATGAGAAAAATACTCCAGTAACCCCCTCTCCCCGTCTAATAAAATAATTAAAATCTGCGGCATTTGTATTTGATCTGACAATGTTAGGCGTTCTTTCGGTTTTGAGTCTGGGCAGCAGATGCCCTGGGCTAAACACAGTCATGGATTCCACATCATCGATTCCACAATTATTTCTGCATGTGCGCTTGATGCAGCATTATTCAATTCTATTTTGATTGTATGCCAAGACAGTGTATTTTACGCCGAATTCCTTCAAAAATCTTAACAAACTCCATTCCAATTTCCATTTTTCCATAGCTCTTGACCAAGCTGTTCTGACATTGTATGCCCAAGGGTTATTGACTGGTCTTGTTGTAGATTCTGGAGATGGTGTGACCCATGTGGTGCCTGTCATTGATGGCTATTCCTTTCCACATCTCACAAAACATATTAATATAACTGGACATCACATCAACTCTTATCTTTTGGATCTTCTTCTTCGCCGTGGGTATGCATTAAATAGAACTGCAGACTTTGAGACTGTGAGAGAAGTAAAGGAGAAACTCTGCTATGTTAGCCATGACTACAAGTGGGAGTACTAGTTAGGACTTGAAACAACTATCCTAGTTAATAATTATACATTTCCAGATGGAAGAGTGAAGAGGATCAGTTTGTTGGAGAGATTTTCGTGCCACCAAAAATCAAAAGATACCTATTTTCATGTATTGTAGCAGTGTGATCAGATGGTGGTGATGGAGGCGTACCCACAGCTTCTACAGCATCCCAAGTCATCATTTCCAAGTCGAGAATATTCATATCCGTTGAAATGTCTTGTTGTCTTTTTAATTTGAATGCTAGTCTATCTCTGTATTCAACAAAAAGAGATGAACCTG
The DNA here is from genome assembly GCA_034641835.2 of Pinus albicaulis. NCBI lineage: Eukaryota > Viridiplantae > Streptophyta > Pinopsida > Pinales > Pinaceae > Pinus > Pinus albicaulis. The sequence goes on from CM076575.1 coordinate 139,799,052, forward strand.
CTCTTTGCCTTACGAAAATTTCAGTGTGGAGGACTATGAATTTTTTTAAGGTGAGATTCATTTTTTAAACGACTTCATACCCACTATTTCAATTGTTTAAAGTGCCATAAGCAAGATCTAATATTATTTGGGCTTATGTTTTTATATCCAAAATTAAATATTTTCCAAATAAGTTGAAAGATGAGAGAATTGAAGTATTTTGAAGATTACATTAATAGTTCTTTGAAGAGTATTTGAATATAAATTCACCTTTTGAAAGTGACTTCACAATGTTCATTCCATTTTTTTAATGGAAATTATGTGAAAATCATGATTATAGTGGCTCTTTAAATATTGATTGGGGAGAGATAAGAAATGGCAAAAATATTTTTGTCAGGAGAGTCATAAGGGTGAAGACTGTCATTGATTTTGTAATAAGAGTGATACTTTTGTAATTTTTGGAGTAATAAGGGTGATGTTTTAAAATCCTTGGAGTGATAAGTTGTATTTTGTAATTTGGAGAGCTAATGAGTGTTTCCATTTGTATTTAGAGTGATAAGGGAAAGACATTATTGTAATTCAAAGTATTGTTTTACTTTGAGAGAGATCATGTCACTATCCATTCAGATTTTGAAGGCACGTTGTTTCAAAGGGTTGTCAGCTTGGCATTATCATTGCTTCAGATGTACTCAGTGATTAATAAAGATATCATTTTTTTTTTGTGTTGATTTTTCCTAGATCCGCCCGAAATTGAATAAGGGGATCTTAGGTACACCATATGTGTTTGATGGCGCATGTTTTTTATATCTTCATGTTGTTTCTTTTTTATTTGTGTATAATTGTGACACATCAATGATTTCATTTAATATCACATTAATCAGCAAGCACAACACATATAACGAAATAGTTGCAAGATCAACACATGCATCTACACAACTACAACATATAATCAAAGATTGTCTACATCAGCATTCTACATCAAACAACAAATTCACTTAGTCAAGTTAATGCTTTTCACAGCAAAGTCTTCATCAACGTTCTTGAAAATCCCTTTAAAGAAATTGTAATCAAATTCATTGATTTAAGTGAATCATTAAAAATTCATTGTTAATGAATTTTTAAGAGAACAAGTGAATTCATTGCTTTTAAAGTGAATCATTGTAAGCTTTTTTGGGTGCATTGTCAATAGTGTTCGACACCCTTCCTTTATGCAAAATCAATTGAGTGCATGAGTTTTTTAAATAAAATAAGCAACAAGTTCACATCTCCTACAAGCGAGCGTGTTTATTTATTCAAGCAATTTTCGTCAAGACAGTACAAAGTTCAAAACATTAAGAGTGAAGTTTATTGCAGCGACCATCAAAAGCAACCTAACAAGTTCAAATCTGACATCAATCAAGCAAGTTGACATCGACATCAAGTGAGCATGGTTATTCATTCAAGTGAGCGTGAAGTCATCAAGTAAGTTAAGTGAGCGCTTAAACAAACGCGATCGTCATCAAGCGAGCGTGAATTCCAGAGTTTAAGCGATAATATTCTAGCAAGTGTTCCAAGCAAGTGCAATAAGTAATAAATCAAGTGAGCGTGCCAGTCAAGCCACATTCAAGCGAGCCTGACATTCAAGTGAAACAGTTCAAAGTATGACATCTCCGATGAGAGAGCTTGTTTTCAAGTGCGCAAGTTTAGATGGCGCAACATATTCAGTTGTTAAACATTCTTCACAGTTTGATCATCTCTAGTGATGAAGACATGATGCACATCAGCAAAGAAACTCTTACTGATCTTTCACGACATCTACAAAAAACACATGAAACCATTGATTTTCTTCAACTCGAGTCACAAATTCAAAGGATTGAATTGCAAGAAAAGAGTGATACTTTCCAGTCTTTGAACCATCCAGATGATAAGTCATTCATTCAAACAGCTTCACGTGTCGAAGTTGTTCCAGTTCAAATTTCTTCCAAGCCCATCATCAAGCCCTGGGAAGAAATTTAGAATAACAAGAATCGACGAGGCTTAGGATATGTCACTGATGACACCAACCTACATATCCTAGATTATTCCAAGCCAATTAACTTCGCCAGTGCAGGATTTCTTGCACCACTCACCTCAGCAGATTCTGAGAAAGTTGCAGACAACCAGCAATGCATGCAACCCAAATTTGCAGACAAAATGAATTGCACACAACCTGAAGTTGAATTCCAACCGAATTTTTCTCATTGTCAAAGAACCCATCATATGGAAGATCAGTGTTTTGATATCCATCCTTGTCGCCATTGTGGAAAACAAAATCATTCTTCAAAAAAATGTCGCAACCAACAACAAAAATCAGCTAGATTGCAGATACATTATGAATGGATCGACCCTTGGAAATGGTCATCCACAGTCAAACAATTGTCTCAGTTCTACAATCGAATCCAATCACACATAGTGAAGCCAATAGTTAAAAGATGATGGTACTCTCATGCATTTGAACGGGGGAGTACACCAGTGTAAAACTCCTACACCTGAAGGGGGGGAGTTCAGGAATACTTTCCAGATAAGTGTCTCTCCTTTCAGTTGACAAAGGGGGGAAAATTTCAATGAGATTGACAGTGGTTGTCAGACTGAAAGTCTCGATAAAACTAGCAAAAGCAGCCAGTGGGCATCTTCAACATCTAATGGGCATCAACAAATTTGCAGTGGGCAGTCGATAGCACATAAGCAGTGAAAAGTTTTCAGCATAACAAAAGCAACAGTGAGTTGTTTTTGACATCATCAGCTAGTGGGCCTTGAACAAAAATTTTAATGCTGATTTCATGCAAAGGATAGATGGATCCTTTTGCAACTTGGCACGTATTGGAGTTGTCAAGCAACATTCAAAGATGAATCAGACATACAGCTGACTCATGGTCTCTTGAGATTGAAGATTTTTTTTCAGCATCAACTTGAGAACTTGGAAGATGGTTCCTCGTTCTTCTTTTGGATTTATCGTTGAAGGGGGGAATGCTAGCCTCTTTCATAAAGGCAATTAAAAATCCAAAAATACATAAATTGAATAATGTAAAGTTAGGATAAATATATTTATTAAATTAGAATAATTAATAAATATTAGAGATACTTAGAAATAGTATTTTGTTAGTAAAAATAGGACTCTAGAATTAAGTCGTTTCCTAAGCTCTAAAATAGGAATAAAGTTAGTGGGATGGTTATAAGGTCATTTATTGTAAATGGACACTTGTTGATTTTCCAAGTGATCCATAACTAGATTAAGTTAGAACATAGAGCTTATAAATAGGATTGTTTCCTAATTTCATTGTGTAATGTGAGAGTGAGAGTTTACGTTTGTAAACTCCTGCAATTTGATATGTAATCTTTTTTCATGATCAATAAAAGTATGTGTCTGAGGACACTTCTACATCTACAGAATTCCTTGGCTCCAAGTTCTAATTCGATTTTCCTCTTACATTTCCATATTTTTTGGATCTAGTAATAGACGAATTTTTGTGAGGGTTATATGCCTAGTAATTTTCTATTTTGGGTGTGATCATACATTTATTTTATGTAACCTTTAATGTCATTGGATTGAACTTCGGATTTTGGATTTATAATTTCTTTTGGAAGGACGTTTCCAAGTAGACATTTTCCAAAATGGGTGTGAGGAGGCAGGCCATTATGGTGAGGAACATGGGAGTGCTAAGGAGAAAAAATGGGATTGGAGAATGAGGGCTACAATGATCGAATGTAACCTACTGTGATATAGTTGGAAGGAGTTGAAAACTGAGACAACATGAATGATGGTTGCTAGGGTTTTTTATGGGTTTTAAAAATTTTCTACAAATATCCATGATAAAAATTAAAATGAACTAAAAATATTAACAAATAAATAAATAAAATTATTTTAAATTATTATTATTAATTATAAAAAATCAATACATGACTTAAACATATATACATTTAAAAAACATGTGATGAGATTCTTAATCACAGAGATCTATCACCACATAACCGTGGATATTCTTAACCTATAAATAGAGTATGTTACAATACCATGGCTTACTAATACCACAAAACATAACTCATGTTCACAAGCCACATGTTCATATGAAATTTGTTTTCCTAATTAATCAATTTAATTAAAAAGGACAGAAAAGACATAATTTAAAAAAAAATAAAATCTCAACCTCTCATTTATGACTACTGCGAAGAATATTATATAATATGTTATGGAGGTTAAATCCCTACCATCCACTTAATTATTATTGATAATTAAATTCAATTTCTATAATACTTATTAAGAAATATATGCACCTATTAGCATTGTTGGGGTTCCCATGTTTTGGCCAGGTTGACAAAGACCAAAATATGAGACAACATAGAACCACTTTCAGACCTTAGGATCTAGCCCTCCTAGGTCCAGAGAGGGATCTCTCTATGATTATCAAAGGATATATGTCTTTGAAGTTCTCAATTGTGATTTTAGGCTAGTTATAGGCTCAAGGTTGTTTGTTTGATTGTTTGAGTTTGGTTGTTGAGAATCGGGAAGGAAGGTTTCACCATAAGACAAGGATGGGTAAAGAAGGAAGCTAGGCAAGAATAGATAACTCAGGGAACATCAAGGCCATTGGGCAATGGAGTCAAGAAAGGATTTACTTATGTTCAATGTGTAAGCTTCAATTGGGCTAGTCATCTAGAGCATTTGGATCTCAAAGGCTGATTGGTGGGATGGAACACTAAGGAATGAGAATGAAGGATGGAAAACCATCTGATTCCGTCTATAGATCAGGCCAGAGGTCATTTAACTCCAGGCCTGCTTGGACAAAACCATAGGCAACACAAGGGGTCTTGAAAAGGTTTGTATGGAAGGGTGGGTTATGAAGAGGCAGCGACAGGCTTTACACCTCCCAATGTTCCTAACCTCTTTCAATTAAATCTTAACAAAGACATCTGAACACTGATTCTATCAACTTGCACATCAGAGAGCAGGCAATAATCATCCACTACACTGTTTTAGTCAATTAAAAACAATATTCAGATACACATATGAGCAGAAAACATTAAAGACTGAGAGAGATGGGACATAAGGTACCTAACAAGGGTAAATCTTATGTCATGCATTCATATGTCAGTTAGAAGAACATGAAATGAAATGGAAATAAACACAGAGATAATGGAAACATCACCAACTGCTGTAGATCAGGATCCAATGAAAACTGCTTATCATGTTAAACACAATACCAATCAGGTACATCACTGCCCAAAGCTTTTACATTCAACCTGAATACATCATATTTCTCAGCCTATCATACAATCATTACACTGGGAACTTGGCTCAGGACAAAAATGCTTGCAATTCACTGATAATGCATCAACAACCATTACAATGATATCCTTCTGTGCTTTATAGTAGAAGAGACACAAAGTACTGACTGAGGAGGTAGGTGAATTTTAAATGTTACATTTAAACACAACAATGAATGCGGGGCCGAGGCCCATTCCGCTTGATATGCTGTATATTTAATCTTTGTCACCTTCCTTGTGAAAGAAAGATCTGCTCCGGATATGATTTGACCTTTTGGCTGCAGTACTCCAGGTGATTTGAACAAAATGAAAGAACTTGCTGAGGGGTCTGCCTCATGGATGTTAGATTGTTTTGAACTATAGCTGGGACGAGAAATTCCTTCAAGGACACGGCGCATAATAAAGACTGTATGGGAGACCTGTCCTTTATGGAAAAACATTTTGCTGATAAGAAAACCTTGATATTACCTCTTATTGATGTTCAGGATCTCCAGAATCGATCCTCGGGGTCTTCAAAATGATGCTTTGCCTCTTTAAACCTCTGTTTCAGGGCTCAAGATCTTCTTTGACGCGCATTAATCCCTCTGCTCTGTACTGAAAATCCTTGCTGCTTCATTACTGCCTCTGTCAAGTTAGCTCGATCTTTAAATGGCGCCAGAAGGATTTCAGCGTTTGAACTCTGCTCTCCATTAATGTGAGTCCTGACGGCTCCATTTCTTGACCTTCTTGATGGTACTGGCTCATTAGATTTGATCCTGACTGCGCTGCTCGCCATTGAGGTAGTACATTGAACAGCGGCGGTCCCATCCTCTAGAAACTCTGCAACACAGCGAACTTATGAAGAAAACAGTGGATGGAGCGATGAATGCAGGGTGAACGAGACGGTGGTGCGGCGGTGGCGGAAACAACGCTATTATGATGAAAATGCAGTGGAGTGGTGGAATGTGCGGACAATAGGGTTTGGTAGAAATATGCAGCACAGACCGTTGGATTCAGGCCTGGAGATGGAGATCGACGACGAAGATTGACCGGCGTAACAATATATGAAACTAACAAAAAACAAACAAAATGAATGAAATGCGACGGAGATGAATGAACGAGTGGGACCCAGCGGAGGGGGAGGGCGATTAGATCCTGACCGTTAGATCGGGGGAGGATGAACGGCCCAGATGTAATCGGGCAATCGCAATCGGAGGGGAACAGGGGTGACACACATTGAAAGTTCCGATTGCGATTGGGCGGAGAGAGCGCTGACCGTTGGATCGAGGCGGGGGATGGACGGTCAGGATGTAATCGGAGGGGGAGACGGAAGAACTTGCGATTAACGCTGGACCGTTGATCTGCGGGAGGAATCAATGGTGCAGAACGCGATCGGAGGACTGGAAAACAGGGTTGCGATTAGCGGAGGACCATCGGATCAGCGGGAGGACGGACGGTCAGGATTCAATCGGAGCACGGTGGAAAGGGCTTGCGATCAGCGATCGAGCAGGGGTTGCGATTGAGCGACAGCCGTTGGATCACGCAACAGATGGACGGCTGGGATTGAATCGGCAGTCAGCGGGGAAGGCTTGCGATTGGAGGAAATGGGAGTGCAATGGCCGTCGGATCTGCAGGAGGATGGACGGCAAAGATTAAAGCGGGCGATCGCAATCGGAGCTGTTCCAATGTGACTTGCGATTGCGATCGGAAGGGGGGTTGCGATTGAGCGATAGCCGTAGGATGCCGCGGGGAAGCAGATGGCAGAGATTTAATCGTAGGGGAGACGGAAGGATTTGGGATTGGGTTCATCGGAGGAATGGAGCGATTGAGCGCTGGCCGTCGGATCGGCGGGACGGATCGACGGTCGGGATTGAATCGGGGGGGGAACTTCCGATTGCGATTGGCAGGGAATTAGCGATGGTCGTTAGATCTGCAGGGGAATGGATGGCCCAGATTAAGTCGAGAGATCGCAATCGGAGCACGAGTAAGAAGGCGTGCGATTGATCGGAGGGGATTTGCGATTGGCGGAGGACCGTCGGATCGTGGGGAGAATGGACGGTCAAGATGCAATCGGGGAATTTCAATCGGGGCGGCACCAATGGGGGTTGCGATTGCGATCGGGAGGGATTTGTGATTAGCACTCAGCCGTTGATCTGGTGATAGATCGACGGTGCAGAACCCATCGCAAGACTTAACGTGTTAAAACGAATCGCATCGGGACTTTGGAGTTTACAAAGGAAATGCGCCCGCTGACGGCTCCGATTGCGACTGGCCCCCAAGGCTTAAGCGCTTGGTCTTGGGGAAGGGTCACGTGGGGAAGTGGTTTGACAGGGGCTGGCGGAAAGGGTCTAGGCCTTATAATAAGGTCGGAAGATGGGTTTTTTGCCCATTTTAATGGGTTTTAAGGGATTTAAAGGGAAACGATAAAGGGAAAAAAAAAGGGGGGGAGAGTGGCCAACAAAGGTTAGGGGGGAATTTAAAGGGGATTTTAGGGAAGTTTGAAGGGAAAACAGGGAAAAAGAGAGGGAGGCAAGGGGGGACGAAAGAGGCTAAATGAGGGTAAAAGAAAGGGAATTCCGACAAAGGGAAAGAGGGGGAACTGATGCATGTTGCAGGGGTAAAGGAAGGAATGACAGGCCTTTTTAGCAGTTTACTAGCAGAGGTGGATTTGTATTAGGAACAGCAATTGAGAGGCTTCAAGGAGGATGGATTTTCAGGGGAAAGGCATTCCTTGAAGACTCAACAATGATTTAGCCCCCTATTTTCTTGTCAAAAATTTCACAGGGGGGGGCTAACAAGCACAACAATTTATTCATCATAAAACAAAATGAGACATGTAAACTATAATTTTTTAAGTGCACTTTTAAGTTCACTAATTTCCTTCTTTATGTTATAATTGTTAATATACTTTTAGCTTATTATTTATTCTTAACTTATATATATTTTCCCTTTTGGTAAGTTAAACTTTTCGATTATCCACACACAAAATATATATATATATATATATATATATATATATATATATATATATATATATATATATGGTTTAGATCATTGAATTTATTTTTGGTTCACTTAAAAAAATATCACTGGAACAAAAGATCATTTATTTAGTATAGAGCTAAATACTAGAAAGTAACTAAAAGAAAGCAAGGCCGAAGATTTCCCACTAAAGTCTCCACGTTGATAACTAAACAAAACTTAAGAACCTTCATATGCCCTAGTAGACCAAAAAGGAATAAAAGATAAACGTTTTCAAAGGATTAAGATGTGCTAGAAGTTCCAACCTCAATGGGTGTCGAATTAGTTATATTATTCAGATCAAGTGTGTTTCCATCTATGATAGAAGTCTCCACCAATGCTAAGTGGTTGTCGAGAATTTTCATTTGTAATCACATCCCATCTAACATCAACATGATTTCTTCATTTACATCATTTAATTCTAGAAGGACCTTCCCAATGAGTGATTTAAACTACTAATAAATATACATACTATGCAAACAATGGTCCATTCATCCACTTGAATTGCCTATATCACGCACCTATGTGATTTAAACTACCAATAAATATACATACTATGCAAACAATGGTCCATTCATCCACTTGAATTGCCTATATCACACACCTATTCTATTATTGTACCGACAATCAGAAAACTTTAGTGACTCTAGATCCTATTGAAACTTTGATGGAGTTTGGAGGTGGAAGAGTCAAGTCAAAAAATGGGCACGAGCTTGGGATCATCAGCTGTAATGAGCCCGGTCATTATGAAAATATGTTAATTGTCCCGATCATCGTGCACTCATGTAGATATGGAAAAGGTTGTTTTGGTTACTTTACATGGCCATTATAGATACGTTCTTGGTTAGTTTTATAAATATTTTCTACAATTGGAAAATGCTAAATATACGTATATGTCTTTTTTGCTATTTTTGTAAATATTTTCTATGATAAATATACATTCCTCTTTGGTCACTTTGCAATATTGAAATTGTTCCAATATTGTATAGTGGAGATATATTGAAATTGTTCCAGTATGGTATAGTGGAGATATATAGCTATATATGTGTGAAATTTAAGTTAGTGGGGGAATCATTGTCTTGCAGGTAACACATAAATATATGCAGTTTATTATAGACTTCATGAAAAATATCGTAAAAAAGGAAATATTTAACAAATGGAAAGAAAAGGAAAAAAAATCCCAAGCGACAAAAAGGTGGATTTTCTCTCAAGAATGAAAAGTGTAATAACAACAACAACAGATAAAGAAAACCTAAAAACTAAGGAAAAGGGGAAACAATAAGAACAGAAAATCTAAAAACCAAGGATGAGGGGAATTTTTGGTTGGTTCAGAGGGGTTGGGCTAGACTGGATGCTAATCAACCACAAAGAGATATCAAATAGTAGAAAAGAGAGGGAATGGAACTCAAAAAAGACATGGAAAAAGAAATCAAGGGAGGGAACACTGAAAGGAAAAGAGAGAGCAATGGAGAAGGAAAAGAAAAGGAATACATTGAATAAAACTAAGTAGTGAGTTTTTGTTGGGAGATATAGATGATCTTTGCTAATATCAAGGAGGACTATTGCATAGAGGACAATGTAACAACTAGGTAATCAAAACTTAAATTCATAGCTCTTTGAGTATATCGAGCTTAGTGAATCTTCTTGTATTGCAATTTGCAGTGAGCTTAATCCCTTGTTTTCTTTGTAAGGTCATCATGTCAAAAACTTGGTGGTTGAACAAATTATTGTTAATAAGCATGTCTAGTTACCAACTTCTTACATTGAAGTTACACATTCTCATTTACTGCATTTTCTTGCACGTTTTTATAAACAATATGACTTTGGTGGTTTGGTAAAGTCTGGTTGATAAGACCATGTGTTTACCAACTTCTCACCCTGAAAATTACATTGTAGTATCCACGTAAACGTTAGAGATGGCTTATTTTATAAATTTCGACAAATAAATGTTGAAATTTCCATATCTCCTGTAAATATACATCACAAGTAATTAAACTATTCTTTCATGTACTAGCCTTATAATTGGGATATTATCACTTTTGAAGAGTTGTTTGACATTATTATATTGAGATAAGCATATCAGGTCAGCAGCAACTTGGAGTTAATTTTGTGATATACATATTCATGGAAATATGTCTCTAAAGTTCCCAAATTAACTGAGGGTGGAGGCTCTTATATTTAGAGTCCCATAGTGGCTAGTGGGTGGAGGAAGTGGCTTCCCTGTACAAGCCTCCCTTGAATAGAGTGCTCAAATTGCAGTAGATTTAATACAATAGTAGATTTTGGGTGGAGGAAAATCTCTGAAGCCCTTGAAATACATGAGGGTCCAGGTTTTCTCCTCTCGAGTCCCTCATTGGCTTGTGGGTCGAGGTGACCTACCTTTGGAGTCCCTGGACTAGCATGAATCTAAGTGCTTTAATACCAGAATGGTGGAGGTGGGTTAGACCTCTGTAGTCCTTGGTATATCTGGTAGCGTGGTCATTGAGAACAATATTCACAAGCTTGCATGAGAAACATGATAGCAATAGGTCTATGGTTGCGTGGTGAATTTATGTCTCTGTTCTAATACTCAATCCTATGAAAGTTGTGATTTCCTTAGGAAAACTTCAATAGTAGGTTTTACTGATTTGAGAACGATTTTTTTAGGATGTGCTTAGTATTACTATCATGGCTAAGTTGTTGGGTACATGATTACCGTTATCCTTCTATAATTGATATTCTCTTTTACATCATATGTGTTGTAATGTTACTGCTACTATATCGATATTGCGTGTAGAATGGATGTATAATTGGAGTATGCATGAAATATTGTGATTACTAACCCTGGGAAAAGGTAATAATATATTGTGTTTGGAAGGTTGGAAATAAGTCTAATACTTTGCTACAGTGTTCAAGGAATTGTGTGTGTAAAAAATTTCACAGATACTAATTGTAGTGGGGATGGCATGTTATATACATGTGTGTATTGTTGAAGCTTCATGGAATGTGTGCTAGGATTATAGCGATTACATAGGATTTACTGAGGAATCACGAGTGAAATGTCTGAGTCCATCTCATGACTTTGACTATTTGAAGTTATCCTACCATGCTTTCTAAATGTTGTGTAAGAGTTGCTAGCTTTATGTGAGTTTTGTTGTTAACGAGGAACATTTTCCATTATGGATTAAACATCTATGAAACAAGGTAAATTATCCACCCTGCACTTAATCACTACTTTTTTGTTATGTAGCCCTTCCAAACTGTGATATGTTACCTTTTCCAGTGGGTTGAAGGAAATATAAATCAGAATTGTTTGTTTGATTGGAAATAATTGATGAAATGTGTTGTAGTTGTTGGTTTCAATTATGGATGCCACACGATTTAGAGAGTGTAAGCCTATTCATGCATTAAAATCCCAATTACTTTTTGGTATGTGTTGGTATGTGTGGCGTGATTTAAAAGGGCCAGAATAATAAATATCCATATTTAAATTTCATTTTTGTTTTGACTCAATATTGTGAGGTATTAAAATTTCAATGTTAGTTTGACTCAAAGACGTAAGGTGTTGATGTAGGAATAACTTAATGGAATTAAAGTCTTATGCTGGAAACCTATGCGAAGAAGTAATTTGGTTGGAAAATTTTCACATGAGAAACTCTAGTGAATGTTGAAATATTAAATCCAACAGCGCAGAGGAAGGACAGCAGGAGCTGAAGTCAGTTTTTGTTTTTTGCTTGCACACCACCATGCGTTGAAGAACTGTCCATCCCTCCATTTAAACTCTGCAACCACCGCTCATAAACGCCCTTTGTTTTTTTTATTATTTAAATGGACCACGTCATATTCGTGGAGCCCATGTTCCACGTCACAGTCCATCGACCAATCCGGTGCCGATCGCATAGAATGGAGCTGATGTCACCACCTCCCAAAATGGATGCAATAAGAATCTATGAAATCCGCTTGAAGATTGTTTGAAGTCCATTGGGCTCCACCAGCAACCAATGAGGATCCAATCGCATGGTTTTCAAGTCCAATCAGCAGGGACAAAGAATGGATGTGATGATTTATGAAAAGGATTTTGTCACATGTTTGAAATCTGCGATGTGTTAAACTCTGTGCACATCAAAAAACACGATTATTGCTGATCTGAGATCAACAGTAACCCGCGGGCACAAACAACCTGTTTTCTAAATGGAGGAATGCCTATGAATTTGACTTCATCCATCACACATTGACCAAATATCGACGGTGGTGATTTACTGTGGGAGCACAACTCGACTCTTCGAACTCTCCAAGGGGTGCTGCCACAATGACCTTGCCAAGCAGTGCTACCGTGATTAACGTGGCTAGCATGCTGTTCGACCACGTACAGGAGTTGTTAAATTTTCTTTTTGTGCCATTGAATGGCATTGAATTATATTAGGCTAAGGAATTTTTATATTCATACAATCAGTTAGTGGAGATAAGTAGTAGAAGATAGTCTGATGAAACTATTGTAAGCCCAAAGACAGAATAGAGAGAGAGAGAGAGAGAAAATTCTAAGCATTGTGTGTGTGTGAAGCAACCAGAATAATTTCCATTGTAATCTAGAACTTCATTCTGAAGACAAAATCTCATTCTGTAATAGATTTTCATATTTAATGAAACAATTTGTTTTTATGCATATCTGTCCACATCTTTTGAGTTAAATCTCTGTGTTGAATAGAGGAATTTTATTTCCTCTATGTTATTTGGAATTGTTCAGAAATTCCAGCATGGTATCAGAGCTAGTGTATGCACTCAGTGAATGAAGCAGAGATCTCTCTTCACTGCAGAAGCTGTAAGAAGATTGCTGAAGAAAATTTCTCCTGTAGAGAGAAAGCTTTTGTTTGTTTACACAGTCAAAAGAGTTTGATTGTTTTTGTTGTGTTAGCATAGTTACGATGGCAACAGCGGGCACCACCCTAACGAATCCCCAACTTCCACAGTTTAACAGGAAGAACCATGATTATTGGGAAATCTTGATGAGAGCCCTGTTTGCTTCACAGGACATATGGGAGCAAGTAGAGAATGGCTACCCAAAACTAGCAGACGCAGCAGTGCTAGCTGCTTTGACAGCAACAGAAAGAGACTTGTGAAGAGATAATGGAAAGAAGGACTCCAAAGCCCTCTTCTATCTCTTTCAATCAGTGCACGAGAGTATTTCCCCAAGGATTGCAGCAGCAAAAAAGCCTAAGGAGGCATAGGATATTCTCAAAACAGGCTATCAAGGCATGGAGAAGGTGAAGACAACAAAGTTGCGAATGCTGAGGAGATATTTTTAAACTCTCTATATGAAAGAGTCCAACACCATAGACTCATTCTTCACGCATTTTATTGGGTTGGTTACCCAGATAAGGTATCATGGAGAGACAGTTGAAGAAATAATAATAGTGGAGAAAATCTTGGAAAGTCTACCCTCAAGATTTGATGCCATAGTAGTGGCAATAGAAGAGACAAAGGACCTCTCATTATTTACAGTGGATGAGCTTAGTGCATCCCTGATGTCCCATGAGCACAGACTGAACAAAAGAACATATTCCTCATTGGAACAAGCTTTTAAGACTCAAATGTCTTTTGGCCAAAGCAGAGGTCGAGGAAGAACAAACAACCGAGGAAGAGGAAGAAACCCACATAGAGGTGGAAGAAAAAACCCTGCAACCACCAATGGAAGGAGTAGCAATAAGGATCGGAATGAAGGCTTAAGCCAACATCAATCACATGGACAAAGGTATGACAAATCCCAAGTCCAATGTCATTACTCTAAGAAGTATGGCCATTATGCCAATGGATGTAGGAAGAAACAGAATGACATGAATAATAGTTAGAATGCTAATTTTACAAAAGAAGAAAAGAACCAAAATAATGTGTTGTTAACATGTAATGTAGCACAAGATACACAATATGATGTATGGTCCTTATATTCATGCTGTAGTAGTGGAAACATATCAATGTTTTTCAATCTTGATGAAAATGTTAAATCTGAAGTAACAACAGGGACTGATAGTAAGATATCTGTCAAGGGAAAAGGAAGAGTATGTATCCTGACAAGAAATGGAGAACAAAATTTTGTGCCAGATGTATTTTATGTGCGTGGCTTGAAATGTAATATTTTTAGCATTGGACAACTCATAGACAAGGGCTACAATGTATTCTTTAAAGATGATGTGTGCAAAATCATGGACATACCTCCAAGCAAGAAATTCATTGTAGAGGTGCAGATGACAAGCAATAGGATGTTTCCTCTAAAGCTCAGAGCAGACTTGAAGGAAAGAAGGAATGTAGCAGATATAACACAAGAGGCCTTTCAAGAGGAAGTGAAAGATGAAAACTGGTTATGGCACTTGAGATTTGGACATATCAATTTCGGAGGCCTAAACTTGTTGCATGGAAAGGGAATGGTAAATGGATTACCATTGATTGAAAAACCAGACAACCTTTGTGAAGGTTGCATCTTGGGCAAACAACATAGAGAAAGCTTTCCAGCAGGGAAGAGTATAAGGGAAAAGACACCCTTAGATATTTTCCATTCAGATTTGTGTGGACCAATACAAATGCCATCTTTAGCGGGCAACAAATATGTTTTGACATTCATAGATGATTACACTACAAAAAAATGGGTGTATTTCTTGAAACAGAAGAGTGAAGTGTTTGAACAATTCTGCCACTCCAAGGCTCTTGTTGAGAAGCATAATGGGAAATACATTAAAGTGCTAAGAACTGAAAAAGGTGGAGAATACATCTCCAAATATTTTCTACGTTTCTGTAGGGAGAATGGCATACACAAGAAGTTTACCACAAGGTACACACCTTAGCAAAATGGTTTTGCTGAAAGGAAGAATAGGACCATCATGGACATGGTTAGAAGTATGTTGAAGGAAAAACATTTTCCAAATGAGTATTGGGCTGAAGCTTTCAATTGTGTAGTGTATATATTGAATAGAGGCCCAACCAAAGTTGTCATGAATAGAGTTCCAAAAGAAGCATGGAGTGAAACAAATCAATTTGTCAATCACATGAAAGTTTTTGGATGTGTGGCTTATGCACATGTCCCAGATAAATTGAGAAAGAAGTTGGATAGCAAGGGGGAGAAGTGTATCATTTTTGGATACAGTGATGAGTCCAAGGCAACAAACTCGATAATCCATCCACCAAGAATGTAATAATAAGCAGAGATGTGCAGTTTATTGAAGAAGAAGCTTAGGATGGAAGCTTAGAGAAAACAGTGAATGTGAAGACATGTGTGTCTCAAAAAGAACAAGAGGAAGGGAAAATAGTAGATAATCCCTCCTTTTTGGCTCCTACTCCACCACCACAAGCATAAAAAACAACACCACAATCTAGAAATATAACAGCCTTGATAAATCAAGGAAGTGCTTCTCCAAGCACTACACAGGGAACTAAAACTTCCACGAGTTCAATTGAAACTACAACTACACCAAGAAGACCGAGATTCAGAAATCTGAGTGAGACTTATGAATAAGGAGAGGTAAATGATAATGTTGGTCTAAATTATTTATTTTCTTTGTATTGTCATTTTGATGACCCAATTCATTTTGAATAAGCCATAAAAGAGGAAAAATGTATTGAAGCAATGAATGAAGAGATTGGTGCAATAGAAAAGAGTAATACATGGGAGTTAGTGGACCTCCCTAAAGGTAAAGACGTAATCGAAGTAAAATGAGTCTATAAGACCAAGAGAAACGCTGAAGGAAAGATTGAAATTCACAAGGCCAGACTTGTTACCAAAGGCTACAAGCAGCAACAAGGAAGAGGCTATGAAGAAACATTTGCTTCGGTTGCAAGGATGCAAAACAGTGAGAATAGTGTTGTCCATAGTAGCACAACACAAGTGGAAAATTTACAAAATGGATGTGAAATCCGCATTCCTGAATGGAGTGTTGAAAGAAGAGGTATATGTTGAACAACCTCCAGGCTATGAGATTGAAGGCTAAGAGCACAAAGTATGCAAGTTGAAGAAAGCTCTTTATGGGCTGAAGCAAGCACCAAGAGCATGGTAAATCAGGATAGATGCTTACCTGAATTAAAATGGATTTGAGAAATGTGATGGAGAACCCAAACTCTACATAAAATAAAATGATGGTAAGATTCTTATTGTTGTTTTATATGTATATGATTTAATCTTTACTGGCAATGAAGTTTCTCTCATTACTGATTTTAAAGCATTCATGAAGAGTGAATTTGAAATGACTGAATTGGGTTTTTTGAGATATTTTCTTGGAATAGAAGTAGAGAAAAATGAAAATGGGATTTTTAATTCCCAAGAAAAATATGTTGAAGAAGTGTTGAAAAGATTCAACATGCAGAACAACAAAGAAGTTGTAACTCCAACTGTCATGGGGTTAAAATTGAGCAAAGAAGATAGCAGCAAGGATTTTGATCGAAGTTTGTATAAAAGCATAGTTGGAAGCCTCATGTATTTGACTACAACTAGGTCTGATATTATGAATGGTGTAATTTTAATTTCTAGATTCATGGAAAGGCCAAAAGAGACTCATTGGTAGGAAGCCAGGAGGATTCTAAGATATGTGAATGGAACAAAGAGGTATGGTATTTTATATTCCTCATCTGAAAATTTTAAATTGATTTGTTATACTGACAGTGATTGGGCAAGAAGTGTAGATGACAGGAAGAGAAAATTTGGATATGTGTTTCATATGGGTTCAGGGTCCATTTCATGGGCTTCCAAGAAACAACCAATTGTGGCTTTATCTACAACAAAGGCAGAAAATGTGGCAACAACAGCAGCAGCATGTCAAGCAGCTTGGATGAGAAGAATGTTTAGGAGTTTGTGTCATGAATAGGTAAAAGGAACAACAATATAGTGATAATAGCTCAGTAATAGCTTTGTCAAAGAATTCAGTGTTTCACAAGAGAACGAAACACATTGATGCCAAGTATCACTACATCATAGAGCTAGTGAACAATGGTGAAATTGTTTTGTAACATTGTAGAACTGAGGAGCAGTTTGATGATATATTGACAAAACCATTGGGGCAAAATAGTTTTAATTATTTGAGAAAATGTTTGGGAATGCATGAGAAT
Organism: Pinus albicaulis; assembly: GCA_034641835.2. Classification (NCBI taxonomy): domain Eukaryota; kingdom Viridiplantae; phylum Streptophyta; class Pinopsida; order Pinales; family Pinaceae; genus Pinus; species Pinus albicaulis. Next base: position 139,816,374 of record CM076575.1, read on the forward strand.
GCAGTATTCAAACTTAAGGGGAAGTGTTGAAATATTAAATCCAACAGCCCACAGGAAGGACAGTAGGAGCCGAAGTCCGTTTTTGTTTTTTTCTTGCATGCCACCGTGCATTGAAGAACTCTCCATCCCTGCATTTAAACTCTGCAACCACCCCTCATAAACTCCCGCCATTTTGTTTTGATTTAAATGGACCACGTCATATTTTTGGAGCCCATGTTCCACATCACACAGTCAATCGACCAATCTGGTGCCGATCACATAGAATGGAGCTGAAATCACCACCTCCCAAAATTGATGCGATAAGCATCTATGAAATCTTCTTGAAGATTGTTTGAAGTCTGTTGGGCTCCACTAGCGGCGAATGAGGAGCCGATCGCATGGTTTGCAAGTCCATTTAGCAGGGACAAAGAATGGATGCGATGATTTATGTAAAAGGATTTTTTCGCATGTTTGAAATACGCGATATGTTAAACTTCATGCACATCAACAAGCACGATTATCGTTGATCTGAGATCAATGGTAACCCACAGGCACAAACAACCCACTTTCTAAATGAAGGAGTGCCTCCACAGTTGACTTCGGCCATCGCGCATTGACTGAAGATCGATGGTGGAGATTTATTGTGGGAGCATAGCCCGACTCTTTGAACTCATCGAGGGGTGTCGCCACAATGACCTTGCCAAGCAGTGCAGCCGCGATTAATGTGGCCAGTATGCCATTCAACCACGTAGAGGAGTTTTGAAATTTTCTTGTTGAGCCATTGAATGGCATTGAATTGGATTAGGTTAAGGAATTTTTATATTCATACAGTCAGTTAGTGTATATAATTAGTAGAAGATAGTGTGATGAAACTATTGTAAGCCCTAAGGAAGAATAGAGAGACCAAGAGTGAAAATTCTAAGCGTTTTGTGTGTGTGAAGCAGCCAGAAGAACTCCCATTGTAATCTAGAACTTCGTTCTGAAGACAAAATCTCATTCTATAATAGATTTTCATATTTAATGAAAAAAATTGTTTTTATGCATCTTTGTCCACATCTTTTGAGTTAAATCTCTGTGTTGAATAGAGGAATTTTATTTCCTCTCTGTTGTTTGGAATTTTTCAGAAATTCCAATAGTGAAGGAATTATGTGTGAATGATTATTTCGTAAGATGACATTGTAGTGTGCACCTTAATTTATTAGAGTAAAATGAGGCTTGGATTCCAAATGAAAGATTAAATTATTAGGTAATTCTACAGCCTATGATATGCTCGTTTAAGCAAATTTATTCTTTTGCATGTAGGCCTTGCTTGAAGAGGTTACTAGTGAATGTAATTATATTTGTATTTGCAATTTCATTTCATGGTTTTTATAGCGAGTTTTGTAATTAAAATGTTAATTTTATTGTGATCATCTTTTCACCTTCATATTATAAACCTATGGTTGGAAAGAGGAACATACATACTGTCCATTCCTTAAATTAAAGTAATAGAAAATCAATCCCATTTCTCCTTTACCTTGGAAGGTTGCATAGCATTGCACAAGTCTATGATTCCCTTCATTGATAATTGAATTATTTTCCTTTTGGATTCATAAAACTTTATTGCTGCAATTCTTCAACTCAACACTAGGAACTAAGCACACACAAAATAATGCAATTCCATTTTTTAGAGTTTTCAAGGGAGGAGGCTTCCCAATATTTATCCTTTCAAATAATAAAACTAGTCAATCTCTCATGATGAAGGGGATATGATAGGACAAAATTTTATTGTTTATAAAATTCTCCCACAATGTCTTTGGCTATAAATTAGTGTTTAGTCAATCATGGGATGTTGTCCACCTTCCAATTTTTTTGAATCAAGACCACAAGAATGTATCCATTTATGGAGTTCGAGATGCGTACATGTATTTGATATCATAAGATACCATTCAAGAAAACGTAGATGTGAGATATTTCTCCCACTAATAAATACTTTCCAAAATTCCTCTTGACAAATGTAATTGTGGAAATGTATCTTAAGATGTTCATCTAATTATGGTGAATACACAACAAAACTTCCAGCTCATAGTATCCTCTTCCTAAAAATTATTTAGAGTATTTTGCTGCTAGTAATAAGCATAAGATTTCAAGGTAAATTTCCAGCAATAAAATTTTTATATAAACAATGGAGTCCAATTCTCTTTCAATTTTATACAATGGATAGAGTGAAAACTCAACAAACTTCTAAGTTAGGTACAACATTGTTGTTTCTAGACAAAGGTGTGATCGTAGGTTTATATGGTGAAGATTAGTGCTCTAACTCAACTTACAAAAGCATAGTTGCCATTATACTTCTAGACGTTATATATTTAAAATTTTTATGAAGCAACCCAAACTATAGTTTCCCCCACTGCTGGTGTATGAATCCTAGCATAAAAGGAATTCCAGCAACAACGCACAACACCATAATACAAATCTGATTTTCCAAATCATATTCTACAGTTCTCCATGAAAGAATGGTGTAGTTTGATATAACTTGAGGGGATTTGTTAATGAGGATACATGGAAACTTATTTTGGATTTAACCAAACATTTAATGGTTTGAATACTACCAAGGCTATTTTTAGATCTAAAACCACCGATTAAAGGATTAAAATCATACTAATCTTATTTCCCTATGGTTATGGAAATGCTATAGAAGATTACATAAGTAGATAACTCTTAGTCTAGAATGAGATCTTGCATTTTCTTAGGAAATTCATTTTCAAATCTATAGCTAGTATTTGGTGAACAAACCATTGCAAGGAACTTCTAAAGAAAAGCACAAAAGAAAAATGCTACCATGTTAAAATACACTCATGAAAACATAATTTAAGATACTTTTATTAAAGTTCGATAAATGATCATGAAAGTAGGCCAATGGCACTGAAGAGTGTGACCAATATGAATATAATTTAGAAGTGCTAGCACATATGCTAAAAAATACTGAAATTACTACAAAGAAAAAAAAAAAGGAAATATATAGACCTCATTCTCTTAAAAATACCTTGGGAATTGGGTCTACTTAATAACCAGCACCTTTGGTTCAAGAATGTAATGGGGTGTGTTACATGTGCTACCAAGGTATCATTATCCACCACAACCATGACTATAGTGGGCCCTATATCTCAACATATTTGTAACATGTTAAGACAAAACCAAAGCTAGTTGAGATTGGATACCTTCATGAAATAACCACTGCTGAGAGAGGGGATCCCAATGAGGAAAGGCAAGTTCCTTGACCAAAGACGAGGATCCAAATGAGGAAATCCAAGTTCCTTGACTCGAGACTGAATTAACAAGCCCAAAAATCCTTTAAAATATATTCTTGTATGGAAAGATAATTGTTCCCTAGATAAACATAAACCATGGGCTAGTAGCATGAAGTTGAAGATACAATGTTCGAATTAAAAATTGTGAGGGAGGATTCAAACTAGAAGGGACTATGCCATAACGAAAAATATGACAAGATGGGAATGTACCTAGAAAAGCCACAAGTAGATATAAAGGAAACGTCCTCTATCTAGCTCAAAGAAAATTGGAAGCCAAAATTGGCTAACGAGAGGATTACCATTAAGATATCAAAGAAAAATTACAACCAATTCGATCATAAAATAAAATGCAGGTACATTTAAAACCTGCTTATTAACAAATTCCTACCCATTAGAACTGTGATTCCATGTGGGAATTTATGGATCAAGTTTAAATTTCATTAAATCCTAAAAAAAAAACACCACCTAACCAACCCACATAACACTCATATTATGAAAGGTTGTGGGAAAATCTCTGTTTATCATAACATGAAAAAGTGACACCCACACCCCCTTAACACCCTCAAAAAATCCTAGCAACATCATTTTTTGGAACATATATATATATTAATATGATATTTAATAATTTAATCTCTAACTGAATAAAATCAAAGAAACTCAAAATTTGAGATGAAACTAATATAGAGTCAAAGTTGATTAGTAAAGACTTTGATTGTAGGCTTCTTCACTTTATTCATTATGGATTTTTTGGTATGGGGATTATTCAAGGGTTTTATTGTAAAGATTTAAGGGCTATACGTTTTCTCCATTTAATATTACACATTATCTCTATAGGTTTTAATTTGTAATTATAACTCAATTACAAACAAGAGGAGTTGCAGGGCAGGAAGTCCTTCCCTCGAGTGGGCAAGTAGTTGACCCACAAACTTGACCCGTAGTTGAGTTAAATTTGGTGCACATTGAATGAAAGAGCAGGCAGATTCACTCAACACTATGCAACTATAGTGCATAGGCATAAACTTTGGCCTTTCCCTACATGTTGTGTGCAACCAAACTTGGTCCCATTTTCACTACAAGAAAAAAGGACATTGGTGAGGGTCATGTTTGCGACGGACCTTTAAGGTCCATCACCAATGTCACATATGGTGAAGGTCCTTAAAAAAGCGTCATTGTAAGTGTATATAGTGATGGCCCTTTAAGGTTCATCACGAAAGCCATTTTCAATGACACTTTTGGTGAGGGTTGTTAAAGGCCCATCACTAATTCTCTCTTGGGTGACACTTCTAGTGAAAAAAATTTAATGACCCTCACCAATGCTCTTTTTGTTACTTTTGGTGATGGTCAAAATATGTTCGTCAGCATTGATCATTCCAATGAGTTTTTGATGACGCTATATGCATATTAATATATATTTTTTTGAACGATAACGATTTAAGGCCATTATTGTGGAGTATTTTTTTTTTTAATATTTCCAAGGCCATAGTGGTTATAATCAATTAATTTTTTAAGAAGTAATTAGTGTGTATCGTTTCCGTCAAGTAATCACTAGTCAAATATATTTTTTGTATGAGTCAACACATGATTCATATCTATTAAGTTTATTATCTAAAAAATTCCCTTTAGATAAAGTTCCACTGGAGTGTATAGGAAATATATTATTTAATACATAATCAAGCTCTGACAATTCTATTAATGAGAAGGACCTAACACTCCTCACAGTCCGGGCACACCTTAAATAAATGCTTTGTCACACACTAACATTTCTTAGAACCTCGCATGTCTTGGAACATATTTGTACCTAGAACATCTTGTCATGAAATTGATGCCCAAGCACATGGTCGAATGCGCTAGCACAACATGGAACTCTCCTAGCATGTGTTAGCATGCATGTAGTCCCTAGCATGCCCTGGAACACCTTGGTTGAATGCATTGACATACATTAGTACTTGGCACACAATGCCACTTGGCATGTATTGGGACCTATTATTAGTGTGACTAGCATGCCCCTTTTGAAAAAGATAAAGTCCTGACTTATTAGCCCTCTTATGTGTTCATTTCCTTACATTTTAGCTTGGTTATTCCTTTTGTTGCCTTGACACTTCTTGACACATATTGACATACCTTGACACCTTGCACATCCTTAGCACCTAGCATGTATTGGCATATATTGGAACTATTTGGAACATATAATTAGCACACCCTGGAACTCCCTAGCACACTTTGGCACCTCTTTACATGCCTTGATATTCCCTTTCATTCCTTACCAATGCTTAGCATACCTTGTCACTCCCTCCTTGGCATGACAACTAACACTCATTAACACTAGTCCCTGCACATGTTCGTCATATTCATTAACTTCCATGAATTTTGACCTAGTTCTCCCTTAATGTTTTGTCCTATTACTCCTTAACACTCCTAAACATGCAACATCACTCTCTAGCACACCTTAGTAGTCTTCAACATGCCACTCCACTTCATAGCATGCATAACAGTCCCTAACAAATATTTTCACTTGGCACGTGTTGGTGCTTGGAAAGTCTTAGCATGTATGGAACACATTGAGATGCCTTCGTATGATTTGGCACGATTTAATATTAAATTTATTTTAGATCAATTTTTGGAAAGTAGATGAGAAGCAGCAAAGGAGTACTTGGCACTTATAATGCACTAAGACTTCACACTTGGCACCTATTGGAGCCTAGCCATATTTGTGTGCCTAGCATGCCCCTCTTAGAAAAGGTAAATTGATGACTAATTAACCCTCTTATGTGTTCATTTCCTTTTTGTTTAACTTTTTTCTCCCTTTTTTTGCCTTGAGAGTCCCTGGCACGCATTCACACACCCTTGCACATCTTGGCATGCCTTATCACTAGGCACATATTATCATGTTTGACACGCCTTCACATTATATGGCACATCTTATCATTCCATAGCACACCTTGGCACTAATTTACTCACAGCTAGCATTTACATGTTTTCACAACTTGGGAACCCAATAAAGTCCTTGGCTACTATAGTTCATGTGAAAACACTGGCCTACTTCAAGCCCAACAACTTGAACAATTGCACCTACTACAAGTATATTGTGCCTTGTTCACCTAATAACTGCCTATAACTCATCTTAATATGACACTCATGTCCAATATCTAATTTTCCCACTTAACTATTTACCAAGACAAGGATCACATGATCCAGCCATGGCCATAAAACAACTAAGAAACATAGCTTACACAGGAAATATTTCACATGTATGTTCGGTTCATATAAATAATAGAACATTAACTGAGAGTTTTCAAGAACCACAAGATTTACAAGGCACACAAGATATAATCTGACACAAGCTGAGTGCCCCAAAACTTATACACAATAATGTATAATATGCAATTATCTAGAATAGTTTAAAACATGAGCATGTAGCCAAACTATGCCACATCTCATATATAAAAAATAACTAAAGGGAAAACAATGTTGTGCCTAGCACAAAGTGATCTCCCTTTGTCTAAAATTGTTATGTGAAGCCCCTTATAACAACCATAGGCTTGCCTCCTGTAAATATTATTCTAAACTTCTCCTAACACACTTCATCCTTAGCACATTTGAATAAGCTAACACTCCCTTGCACACACTCTTATTTGTTCCTTTCCATGCATTTTGACCTAGTTATTCCTTGATATGCCCCAACTCTCCCTAACACTCTAGTTCAACATGCATTGGCATTTTCCGACATGTGTTAGCATGCCTTTTCATTCCTTTGCATGCCTTGGCCCTCCCTAGCTATCATGCCCTCACAACTACCCTTAATTTTCGACTCGGGAACCCAACCAAGCCCTTGTTTGACTACAAGAGCTTGACCAAGTTATAGTCACTACAACTAGACTATATTGTTGAATTGTGTACCTTGGGAGGTACTCCACAAGCCTAGTGAGATGGATTTGTGTGATTTTGGTCACAAAAGGATTTGTGGGAATATAAACAAAGAAAAGAGATTTTTGACCCAAGACAGGGTTTAAAATCTAAAAGAAAATGAAAAAGGAAAATTAATATTTCGTAAGGTCTAAGTGGATAAAACCCGTAAGTTCTAGACAGTTCCTAAGCGGTCTAGGAAAAACTATTTAAGGAGTCCTTAGGATGAAAGAAATAACATCAAGTGGGAAGGAGCTCATTTGATAAGGGGGTGAAGAGACATGTAGTCCTAAAGAGTCCATGATCATTATCATGTATAGCATTCAAAGGGGTGAAGGGACATGTAGTCCTAAAGATGCCATGATCATTACCATGTATAGCATTCATTAAGATGCCTCAATATACTTTGGCATGGTTTAATATTAAAGTAATTTGAGATAAGTCATTGGAAATTAGAAAAGAAGTAATAGAGGATGATTTGGCACTTAGAATGCACTAACACTTGGCACTTGACACTCATTTCCACCTAGTGTTGGTGTGCATAGCATGCCCCTCTTGGAAAATGTAAATTGATGACTTATTAACCCTATGATGTGTTCATTTCCTTGTATTTTAACTTGTTTTTCCTTTTTGTTTCCTTGATAGTCCCTGGCATGTATTGTCACACCATTGCAGATATTGGTATGCCTTAGCACTTGACACATCTTAGCATATTTTACATGCCTTCGAACTATTTGGCACATGTTAGAAATCCCTAGCATGCCCTGGCACTCATGCCCTCACAAATATCCTTACATTTTTTCATGACTTGGGAACCCAATCAAGTCCTTTGCTACTTCAGTTCATGTGACCATTGGTCTGCTTCAGCCATAAAAACTTGATCAATTTCACCTACTACAAGTATATTGTGCCTCATTCACCTAAGAACTTCCTATACCTCATCTTAGGCTAGTCATGTCCAATCTAAACTTTTCCCACTTAAGAAATTACCAAGAAAAGGATCACATCTAGCCACAGCCATAAAACAACTAAGAAATATAGCTTACATAGGCAATATTTCACATGTATGTCAAGTTCATATAAATGGTAGAGGATTAACTGAGAGTTTGCAAGAACCACATGATACACAAGCCACACAAGATATAGGTTAACTGTGGTCGATTTCCCCAAAACTTATACATAACAATGTACAATATTGAATTTTCTAAAATAGTTTAAGACTTGAGCATTCGGCCAAAGTTTAAAAACAATAGATAAAGGAAAAATAGTGTTGTTCCCAACACAAAGTCTCCCTTTGTTTAAAATTTCTTTGTCGATCTTGTTTGCACTCTATAATTTAGAAGATTTGCAAAACTAAACTATAAATCACAACATCAAACCTCTTTGGAGTCTAGGACCTAGCCTTCTTAGACTCAGAGAGGGATCTCTCTGTTTTATGATTTAAATTGATTTAACTTGTTGGTCATTCATACTAATATTAGGCTAGTTAGAGTGATGGGGGTTGTTGATTGTGTGGTTGGACAGATAGGTCTGCAGAAGCTATTCCATTGGGCGATGGAGTCAAACGCTGGAATGGCACATCAAAATCAAGAGAAAATCATAGGGCAAGCTAACTGTGATAAATGGATTTTAAGAGCTGTATGAATTATAAGGTGAAAGAAATAGTAAGGTTCCGTAGTGACTAAAGAAAAATTAAGAATTATTTAATCAGACTTTCACCGAAAACATTCAGATTGTAAATGCAGACACAATTAAGATGCTTCGATAGTGAATATTAATCTAAAATTTCTGATTTACAATTATATGAGCAAATACACATCAGAGAAAACAATGGAAACATTTAAAAAAAGATGAAACACATCACCATTTTGACACAACTCAAGAATATTATAAACGGTCTTTGATTATTGATGTCTAGCTCCAAAAATTAAAGTGCTTCAATAGTAGTTCTTACAATACAGGCGCTAAAATATCCAACCTTTTATAATGAGAATTCTAGTGGTATTCAACTAACAACTAAGTTGTTTTTCCCTAATCTACCCTCGACAACTTTCATTGATTACAATCTGAGCAGAAAATGGTCAAGTATGGCCATGCAAGGCTATGATGAGGTGAATTTTTCACCCACCATTGGTTGTATTAACTTCGATGACCCTTCGTGAATTGTAAAGTGAATGAAATTGGGCTTTTAAATTTCTAAAAAGACAAAGTGAGTCAAAATTGGTGTTTGGTCTAGCCTTTCTTGCACCGCCTTGGTTGGATCATTAACTCCAGTGCGGCACCAATAAATTTGTTGTCCTAACATCATATTTTTTTCCACTATTTTTATGGAAAATGGTTGTCGAAGTATATTATCCTTATTCACATCTAATAACTATCATCAAAAAACAAATTCTTGAAAATCTTGGGATGTTTGTCATGCCGTGAAAAATGGGCGAAATTGCTAAAAATAGGGGTCAAATTAGACATTTTTTTGTCCCCAACGGTGACACCTATGAAACGTATGAGAGAGGTTATTTTTATTTTCCCTGTCCTTGTCAAAAACCTCTCTCTAATTTTCAAAATTCATCTCCATCTCTCCACAACAGTCGCTGCAAAATCATGACAAATACAGAAAAAATGAAAATCCGAAAAATAGGGTTGAGAGATGACTTTTGATTATCCCAACTGAAGACACTTGTGAAAAATCTAGGAGAGGGTTTTGTCCTTCAGCCTGTGCTGAATAAAAATCTCTCTCATTTTGTCAAAATTCTTTCCCATATTCCCAGAATCTCCCTCGAAAATGGATTGGTAAAACTGGCTAAAAAATGGTTCTTCATTTGGGGAAAATAGTTTTGCAGGAGAAAAGTGGTATTTCAGACCCTTAGGAAGTGTTAAGTGGTAGTAGAAAGGCGGGGTGGGGGGGAGGGGGGGGGTGCGAATTCATGAGAGAGTGACACATAAGGGGGTCCCTTTCTTGAAAACCATTCGTTTTGGACCCCCCTGCAAGGATAAAGTAAGGATGGTAAAGTGGGGTAAGAATGAAACGTAGGCCATTGGATTTAAAGATGATGGTGACGTGATGAGGTGGAAATACTTTGCTTATTGCCAGGTATTTTGGCCTATTTATTCATGAAATGAGCTATAAACCTTGTAGTCCCTAATTGACCTATTATACACACAAATCATAGTGACAACTCGTTCACCTAGACCTGAAATTCTGTAGAATTTAGTTATGAAGTGGCATCGCATTTGCGCACTTCACAAAATTTATAGTTAATTAGTTTATAAACAATACAATCGGCGATCTGATAAAATGGGGAGGTGACATGGAGGGTAAGTGGGACAATACTGAAGCGCACATCACAATTTGTAGCATTTAGTTATAAGCGCAGAATATGTAAACTCTAAAATCTGCGAAGTGCGATGCGTGAGGGAGGAGATGAGTGACGTGGAAGAATAAGATAGAGGTTATTTTTCTTTGCCCCGTGCTAGTCAAAAACCCCTCTTGGATTTTCAAAATTCATCTCCATCTCTCCATAACATTCGCCGCAAAATCATGACCAACACAAAAAAAACAAAAATATGAAAAATAGGGCTGAGAGATGGCTTTTGATTATCCCAACTGAAGATACCTGTGCAAAATATGGGAGAGGATTTTTTTCTTTAGCCCATTATGAATAAAAACCTCTCTCAGTTTGTAAAAATTCATTCCCATATTCCTGGAATCTCCCTTAAAAACAGACTGGTAAAACTGGCTAAAAAATGGTTTTTCATTTGGGGAAAATGGTTTTGCAGGAGAAAAGTGGTATTTCATAGCCTTATGAAGTGTTAGGTGGTAATAGAAAGGGTGGGGGGGGGGGTGAGAATTCATGAGAGATTGAAACATAAGGGGGTCCCTTTCTTGAAAACCATTCGTTTCCGACCACCCGTGCAAGGATAAAGTAAGGATGGTAAAGGGGGGCCAGAATGAAATGTAGGCTGTTGGATTTACAGATGATGGTGGCATGATGAGGTGGAAAGAATTTGATTATTGCAGGGTGTTTTGGTCTATTTATTCATGAAATGAGCTATAAACCTCGTAGTCCCTAATTGACCTGTTATACACACAAAACATAGTGACAACTCATTCACCCAGACCAGAAATTCTATAGAATTTAGTTATGAAGTGGAATCGCATCCGAGCACTTGGAAACCTTTATAGTTAATTAGTTTATAAATAATATGATTGGTGATGTGATGTGGTGGGGAGGTCACATGGAGGGTAAATGATGTGGAGGCTAAGTGGGACAGGACCGCAATGCACATCGCAATTCGTAGCGTTTAGTTATAAGTGCGGAATATGTAAACTCTAAAATCTGAAAATTACGATGCGCGGGGGAGGAGATGACTGACGTGGGAAGAATTGGGACTGGACTTCATGCGCACATCAAAATTATTAAGTTTTATTTATAAGCTGCGGGGTTAACTCCTTAAATTTCCAAAGTGTGGGGAAGAGGGGCCCATTGGCACTTGGCGGAGTGTTATGAATCGGTGAAAGGTTTTTAAGCAGTCAGTGTTATAAAATTTTATTTGATATAACAATGTATTGCAATGGATATGTAATGGGGCGGAGCTGCTGAGGTACGAAGGACTTACCGCATCGCAAAATAAATAAAATAGATTGCGGGCGCTCACAGGGTAAAACAATGCGATGCGATATCACAAATCAGCGATCAAATTATTTAAAATTTAGTTCCAATTCCAAAGACATAAAGTATGTGAAATGCCATGAGGGCCCCACTTTGATCGCGATCGAGGAATAAAATGCAATGAACTGGTAAAGGTGGAAGGGTAAAGCAGAAAGGTGGAAGAAAGGTAAGGTAACATATATTTCAAAATGGAAGATCAAATGGAAGAGAAGCATGGCATGGAATGGGTTTCAGAGCATGAGAGAATATGGAGGAAATGAGGAGGGCAAAGAGGGTGAATGAAATGAAATGGAACGAGGGTAGAAATGAAGTTTGATCCCCATCACACCTTGTTAGCAACATTTTTTCTCGTTTCCACTAAACTATAAGGAAAATTGATTCATTTGATTCTCTTTGATACTTAGGGTCTCCCTTTCTTCTGTGAAAATAATTGATAGCCATATAATACTATTTTCAGTATATGAACAATATTCTAATCAGTGATCATTCACCTTGTGATAATGTGAAATACATGAGTCTAGCAAAGAGCCCCTTATCACAATCATAGGCTAGCCTCTTACAAATCCTATTATGAACTTTTTCTAACACACTTTGAATCCTTGGCACACTTGAATTCATTGAGACTCCCTGGAACACACTCTTATTTTTTCATTTCCATGCATTTTGACGTAGTTCTCCCTTGTGATACCTCGACACTCCTTAACACTCCTTAACATGCATTGACATTGTCTAGCATGTGTTAGCACGCCTTTTCATTCCTTGGCATTACCTAATCCTTCCTAGTTATCATTCCCTCACAACTACCTTTACTTAATTTTCAACTTGGGAACCCAACCAATTCCTCGCTTGACTATAGGAGCTTGACCAAGTTATGATTACTACAACTAGACTATGTTGTTAAATTGTGTAGCTTGGGAGGTACTCCGAAAACCTAGTGAGATGGGTTTGTGTGATTTTGACCACAATTTTTTGTATGGAAAAATAACCCAAGCGAAGGGGCTTTGGACCTGAGCTGAGGTTTAAAATATAAAAGAAAATTAAACAGAAAAAAAAAAATATTTCCTAAGATCTAAGTAGATAAAATTCATAAGTTCTAGAGCGTTCTTAATAGGCCTAGCTAGGAAAAGCTATTTAATTAGGCCTTAGTATGAAGGAAATAATATCAAATGAGAATGAGCTCATTTTATCAAGGAGTCTAGGAGAGATGTATTCCTAAAGTAGGTCTAGTTAGAGGTCTGAGTAAGCGTTGCTGAAAGGAGGCCATGGTCATCCACCAAGAGTAAGATCATCATGTGAGGGTTCACAAGAATGTCACATACCTTAATGGGTTCGAGATTTGAAGTAGGATGTCATATTGTTGGTTCTCTTAGGGCAGATAAAGCTCAAGAGGGACGACTCATGAGAATTTGGGCATGTGATTTCAGTGGTGTTTCTGTGTGAATTTTGCATCAAATTTTGAAATAGTAGAGAGGATTGAGACCCTACCTTGTGCTGGTTTCTAGGTTTCAAGGTCGATGATAAATACCAACACAAATGGAGAAGGGTCTACACTATAATTTAGGGCCAGAAAAGAAGTAGTCACAGGTGTAATATTGACTGAAGTAACTGTAGTTGAGGGTTGTAGAGATCTAAAGTTCAGGTCAACATTCAGTCAATGAAATGACCAAAATCTATGGATCCATATGAGCTAGGCTGAGTCTCTTATGGAGGAAAGAGTTTTATTTTTTTCTATGGGTGGATATGGTTTGTTCTAAAGCAATTAGAATAGAAGTATAATTCCCTATTTAGGGAGGTTTCCTAGCATGTTCAATCCATAAGGTATGTCATTAATACTATGACAAATCTGCATAGAAGAAGAGGGGTTGTGAACCTTACAGAGAGGTTTATCTCTGCAATATATACCACAAATTTGGAATATGGTTTGCATAAGTATGTGCGAAGATAGAAAATCCGAAGGAAGGTGAAACCTAAGTAGAAGATGGAGCAGAATAAATGTGCCATATGAGGAATGGATTTACATGAAGAGGAGTTGATTTTGTTGGACTGTCCATATATTTTTGGGCAGAGATCTGAAGCAACCTATAAAAATTTAGTGAATGGACTGTTAATGGATTATTTGTGACCCTACTTCAGTCATCTAAAAATTGTTAGAAGGATGATAAGATGAGTAGTTTAGATTTTTTCATAGATTGGACAACAAAAAATTGGTACACAAGAATAGTGATTTTGAGAGTACTCAAATCACTAGTAGGTGGCATATTTGAAGAGCCCTAGATGAGGAAAGTGTTGTGGGAACTAGATCAATAAAACAAATTACTGTGGTTGTGAAAATTGATGGCAGTCCAAGCAAAATTGGAAGGTTGTTAGGTGAATGTCAAAGAAGATCTCTAAGTCCTATACTTGTGAAGGAAAACAAGACTGGTAGAAGGGTAGGTGTATTGGGCCTAAGGACATGTAGAATTTGAAGGACTAAAGTAGCAGTAAAGTGGGCTAGTTGGGCTAGCCAACTAGCCCTAGTTCACTACATTGTAGAGTATTGCATCATTGAAAAGAAGAGAAACCTCCATATCCGTAGACTTGTCATCGTGGAGTAGCAGTATGGAAAAAGTGGGCAGACCAAAGAGTTGTTCGCAATAGAGTTGTGAGCAACTAATCGAAAAATTTAAGTGTTGCAGACCTTAAAGGAAAAAAGAGGTAGATAGAGGGAATTTTTTTTGAGGCGAGTTTAGTAACATAAAGGAGTTTATTTCATTGATAGAGGTAGATTGAGGAGTTGCATAATGGGAGGAAAGAGGATTTGCCAAAAGTATTCAAGACATGTAGTTTGAAAGGGCTATGTGTGTCCAGCATCAAAAATTGGGTCAAGTGTTGTCTTGTTCAAGGTATATTTGTTCTCAAAGGACTAACACCAAGCCCTAGTTGTATTCCTTGTGTTAGTGTGACTATAAAGGGCCATCATCCCTAGTACGAGAGCTCTAGACTATTCTATTAGAGTTTGTAATTTAACAAAGAAAGGTTTGAAAAACTTAAAAATTTTCATGTGCACTAATTGATTCCCTGATGTGTGTAGATTTCCTTGTGAAAAGATGATGTTTTGTGTCACTTGAGTGTGTTTCCATCAAATATTCTAAGACCAAACCTAAATTCTCATGTGTCGTGGAAATTCAACATATGCCTTGTTCACCTAAGAACTACATGTAACTCATATTATACTACTCATTTCCAATCTCAATTGATTCGACATAACAAGTTACCAAGACAAGGCTCATCACATACAACTGTGTTCATAAAACAACTAAGAAACATAGTTTACATCTTGACATGCCATAACACATGATATGTATTAAATGCCTTGGAATTGTTTGGCATGTGTTAACATCCCCTACATTCCTTGACATGATTTTACACTCCCTAACACACCGTAGCACTTCCTGACAGACCTTGGTAGTTTAACATACCTTGGCATTGCCTAGCATATAACCTTGTCACTCCTTACTTAACACACCTAGAACTCATTGAGACTCCATATCACACACTCTTATTTGTTCATTTCGATGCATTTTTATCTAGTGCTTCTTTGTGTTTACCTGACACTCCCTAACACTCCCTAGCATGCATTGGAACACCCTAACACCTGACACATCTTGGGATGCCACCCTAGCACTCTAGGATTAATTGGCAATACCTAGCATACCTTTTCACTCTCTCCTTAGCACACCTAGAGCTCATTGAAAATCCCAGTCACAAACTCGTATTCATTCATTTTGATGCATTTTTACCAAGTTCTCCCTTGTGTTTCCATATCATTCCTTAACACTCCTTGGCACGTGTTGGTACACCCTAACACCTAGGACATCTTTGCATGTTGCCCTGGCCTATAGTATGCCTTAACACTGCCTAGCATACATTGTCAAGCCCTCCTTAGCACACCTGGAAGTCACTAACACTTCCAATCCAAAACTCTTATTTGTTCATTTCCATGCATTTTGACGTAGTGTTCCCTTGTGTTTCCTAGGCACTCCTAGTGAACACCTCCTTGCACACATTGGCACATCTTGGTTGCATCCCACCCTATCACTCTATCATTCCTTATCACTTCCAAGCATGCCTTGTCACTCCTCCTTATCACACATGGAACTCGTTGAAAATCCTTGTCACACACTATTATTAATTAATTTCCATGCATTGTGACATAGTCCTACCTTGTGTTTCTCTAGCACTCCCTAACACTCCTTGGCACACATTAGCACACCCTAGAACTTGGCATGATTTCCTAGCGCTCTATCATGCCTTGGAATTGCCTAACATACGTTGTCACTCCCTCCTTAGCACACCTCGAACTTGCTAACACTCCCTCATTAACACAAGGCATGTCTTGGCATGCCTTGGCACTATCTGGAAAATATTAGCACACCCTGACACTCGCTAACACCCCCAACACACCATCTTATTCATTCATTTCCATTATTTTTTACTTGATGATTTATGTTTTATGGGGTGCATGTCTAGAAAGAACTCCTTTAAGAGAATAAAAAAATGATCTCACCATTACTGCCAAAAGTAATTGAGAGATTCTACTTAAATGACATTACGAAACTACACAATCGATTTTAAGAATGGAATTTTTATGGTTTTTTGTAGTGTACCTAGAGGGGATAATATAGGGTACAGAGGGAGGTACCCAAGGGAATAATATGATGTATTAATATAAGAATGATAAATAAATGGGCCATATTTAATAAATAAAGTGTTTAACCCACATTATGTAACAGACCACATGTAGCAAGGGAATAAAGTGATAAGCCCATTGTATTGGATGTATGGTATTGAGAGACCCATGGTAACTACCCATGGTATTGCATGTATGAAACCTATATAGAGGTTAGAGACTCTCCATTGAGAGAGGTCAAGGATTATTGTATGGGCAAGCATATGGCTTGTGGAGTGATCTCCTTCCTTAAGGAGTGAATGTATGGTGTTGCCCTACCTTAAGGGTTTTGATATTAATGAAGATCTGAAGTTTTATCTTCTATGGTGTTATTTCTTGGAGAGTCTCTAACCTCTATATAGGTTTCATACATGCAATACCATGGGTAGTTACCATGGGTCTCTCAATACCATACATCCAATACAATGGGCTTATCACTTTCTTCCCTAGCTACATGTGGTCCCTTACATAATGTGGGTTAACCACTTTATTTATTAACTATGGCCCATTTATTTATCATTCTTATATTAATACATCATATTATTCCCTTGGGTACCTCCCTCTGTACCATATATTATCCCCTCTAGGTACACTACATTTTTTTTATGGTGTGAAAATGGTAAGAATTGAGTGGTCAATAAGGTGTGTGACTGCTTAGAATATGTTCTCACTCCCTCCTTGGCATGACAACTATCACTCATCGCCACTCCCTACACACCCTCATATTCATTCACTTCCATGTATTTTTACCTAGTGCTCCCTTGTGTTGTCCTAGTCCTCCTTAACACTCCTCAAAACGTATTGGCACTCTCTACTTAGCACTTTTCGACATGCCTTGCCACTTCATAACATGCATAAAAATCCCAGACACACATTGGAACTTGGCTTCTAAGTAATTCAAAACTTAGGAGAAGTTTGGAAAGGTCCAACCTCCTCATCAACAACAAATTCACTATTGAAGCTTACCTTATAACTATCAATATCAATCAACCTATAAACCTTATACTGTTGTTGTACCCTATAATCATTATCTTTTCTCTTTAGATCTAATTTGGTTATCTTTTTAGCTAGAATCCAAGTGTAGGCAATAGAACCAAAAACATTAATATGAATTACTTGGACTTTCTTCCAAACCATGGTTCTTTGTGACATTCTACTTCATCTCCATTGTGGGAGATCTATTCAATAGGTATTTTATTGTGAACATTTCCTCAGCTCAAAACCTATTTGGAATAGACTTCCTCTGCAACTTAAACCTATCCATCTTTGTGATAGTACAATTTTTCCTCCCAACCAATACATTTTGTTGTGGAGTGTAAGGTGTAGTATATTTTCTTTAGATCCCATGTTTAACAAAAAAATTATTGAAATATTTTAAGTAGAATTCCCCACCAGTATCATATCAAATAGAGGCAATATGACAACCTAATTGTTTCTCTATTAATGCTTTGAACTTCTGAAATTCATTAAACACATCATATTTTAATCATAGAAAATATATCCACATTTTTCTACTAAAATAATAAAAAACGAAAGGAAGTACCTAGCACCAGTGGTTGATGTCATGTTCATTGGTCCACATATGTCTAAAAGGACCAACTGAAGGACCCTCTACAGCCTCCACGCTTGTCCTTCATAAAATGGTATTCAATGTAGCTTCCCTGCCTGACAAGCTCTGCAAACTCTATGGATCTTACTCTATGGATCTTCTACAAAATGTTTGGAAGTCAGTATTGTCACCATGACCTGGACCATCTATATATAGATCATAAATTACTATTCTAGGATACTCTTCATGCTCAAAATCTTCCACCCCCCTTCAAGTGCAGCTACCTAAAGCTTGACACCTGAATCCTCAACCCCTTTCAGCTTCTAGGTATTTCAAAATTTAGGATAAGTTTGGAAATGTCCCACCTCCTCATCAAAAACAACTTCACTATTGAAGCTTACCCTATCAGTGTCAATATCAATCAACCTATAAACCTTATAGTGTTGTTGTACCCTATAATCATTATCTTTTTTCTTTGGATCTAATTTGGTTATCTTCTTAGCTAGAATCCAAGTGTAGGCAATAGAACCAAAAAATTTAAGATGACTTACTTGGAATTTATTCCAAACCATGTTTCTTTGTGACCTTCTACTTCATCGCCATCATGGGAGAAATCTTCAATAGGTATACTATTGTGGACATTTCCTCAGCTCAAAACCTATTTGGAATATACTTCCTCTGCAACTTACACCTAGCCATCTTTGTGATAGTACAATTTTGCCTCTCAAACAATACATTTTGTTGTGGAGGGTAAGGTGTAGTATATTGTATTTTGATGCCATGCTTTGCACAAAATTTATTGAAATATTTTAAGTAGAATTCCCCACGAATATCATATCTAAGAGAGGAAATATGAAAACCTAATTATTTCTCTATTAATGCTTTGAACTTTTGAAATTCATTAAATACATCATATTTTAATTATAGAAAATATACCCACATTTTTCTACTGAAATAATAAAAAAACAGAAGGAAGTGCCTAGCACCAGTGGTTGATGTACTATTCATTGGTCCACATATATATGCAAGTACCAACTGAAGGACCCTCTACACTCTCCAAGCTTTTCCTTCATAAAATGGTATTAAATGTAGCTTCCCTGCCTGACAAGCTTCTAGGAGACTCATCATGCTCAAAGTATTCCACCCCCCTTCAAATGGAGCCACCTAAAGCTTGACACCTGAATCCTCAACTCCTTCCAACTTCTAAGTAATTCAAAACTTAGGTGAAGTTTGGAAAGGTCCAACCTCCTCATCAAAAACAAATTCACTATTGAAGCTTACCTTATTAGTGTCAATATCAATAAATCTATAAGCCTTATAGTGTTTTTGTACCCGATGATCATTATCTTTGCTCTTTGGATCTAATTTGGTTATCTTCTCAGCTAGAATCCAAGTGTAGGCAATAGAACCAAAAACTTTAAGATGACTTGCAATTTCTTCCAAACCATGGTTCTTTGTGAGCTTCTACTTCATCACCATCATGGTAGATCTATTAAATAAGTATACTATTGTGAAAATTGCCTCAGCTCAAAACCTATTTGGAATAGACTTCCTCTGCAACTTACACCTAGCCATATTTGCGATAGTACAATTTTTCCTCTCAACCAATCCATTTTGTTGTGGAGTGTAAGGTGCAGTATATTGTCTTTGGATCCCATGTTTAGAAAAATATTTATTGAAATATTTTAAGTAGAACTACCCACCGGTATCATATCTAAGAGAGGAAATATCACAACCTAATTGTTTGTCTATTAATGCTTTGAACTTTTGAAATTGATTAAACACATCATATTTTAATTATAGAAAATATACCCACATTTTTCTACTGAAATAATCAACAAACGGAAGGAAGTACCTAGCACCAGTGGTTGATGTCATGTTAATTAGTCCACATATATCAAAAAGTACCAATTGAAGGACGCTCTACACTCTCCAAGCTTGTCCTTCATAAAATGGTATTCAATGTAGCTTCCCTGCCTGACAAGCTCTGCAAACTCTGTGGATATTCTACAAAATGTTCAGAAGTCAGTATTGTCACCACCACCTATATATAGATCATAAATTACTAGTCTAGGAGACTCATCATGCTCAAAATCTTCCACCCCCCTTCAGGTGCAGCTACCTGAAGCTTGGCACCTGAATCCTCAACACCTTCCAGCTTCTAAGTAATTCAAAACTTAGGAGAAGTTTGGAAAGGTCAAACCTCCTCATCAAAAACAACTTCACTATTGAATCTTACCCTATCAGTGTCAATATCAATCAACCTATAAACCTTATAGTGTTGTTGTACCCTATAATCATTATCTTTTCTCTTTGGATATAATTTGGTTATCTTCTTAGCTAGAACCCAAGTGTAGGCAATAGAACCAAAAAATTTAAGATGACTTACCTGGAATTTCTTCCAAACCATGTTTCTTTGTGACCTTCTACTTCATTACCATCGTGGGAGATATATTCAATAGGTATACTATTGTGAACATTTCCTCAACTCAAAACCTATTTGGAATAAACTTCCTCTACAACTTACACCTAGCCATCTTTGTGATAGTATATTTTTTCCTCTCAACCAATACATTTTGTTGTGGAGTGTAAGTTGTAGTATATTGTCTTTGGATCCCATGTTTAGCACAAAATTTATTGAAATATTTTAAGTATAATTCCCCACTAGTATCATATCTAAGAGAGGCAATATGACAACCTAACTATTTTTCTATTAATGCTTTGAACTTTTGAAATTTATTAAACACATCATATTTTAATTATATAAAATATACCCACATTTTTCTACTGAAATAATCAACCAAAATAAGGAAGTACCTAGCACCAATGGTTGATGTCATGTTCATTGGTCCACATATGTCTGAAAGTACCAACTAAAGGACCCTCTATGCTCTCCAAGCTTGTCCTTCATAAAATGGTATTCAATGTAGCTTCCCTTCCTAACAAGCTCTGCAAACTATGTGGATCTTCTACAGAATGTTCGGAAGTCAGTATTTTCAGCATGACCTGGACCACCTATATCTAGATCATAAATTACTAGTCTAGCAGACTCATCATGCTCAAAATATTCCACCCCCCTTCAAGTGCAACTACCTGAAGCTTGACACTTGAATCCTCAACCCCTTCCAACTTCTAATTAATTCGATACTTAGGAGAATTTTGGAAAGGTCCAACCTCCTCGTCAAAAAAAACTTCACTATTGAAGCTTACCCTATCAGTGTTAATATCAATCAACCTATAAACCTTATAGTGTTTTTGTACCCTATAATCATTATCTTTGTTGTACCCTTAAACCCATAAACCACTAACACCTAAACCCCTAACCCTTTAACCCTAAACACCTAAACCGTTAATGCTTAACCCATAACCCATTAACCCCTCACCCCTAACCCCTCAAATCCTTAACCGCTAAATCCTCTAACCCCTAAGCCCCTAATCCCTAATCCCTTAACCACTAAATCATTATTCACCTACCTAACAGCGCCTAAATCCCCTAACCCACAAGCCCCCAATCCCTAATCCCTTAAACACTAACTCATTATTCCCCTAACCCCTAAATGCGCTTAAATCCCCTAACCCCTAACCCCCAAATCCATAACCGTTTAACCACTAACTCATTATTCCCCCAACCCGAATCCCTAATCCCTTAACCAATAATTCATTATTCCCTTAACCCCTAAATGTGCCTAAATCCCCTAACCCCTAAGCTCCCAATCCATAACCCCTTAACCCCTAAGCCCCTAATCCCTAACGCGTTAATCACTAACTCATTATTACCCTAACCCCTAAACCCTAAACCTCCTACTCCTAATCCCTTATTCACCTAACCCCTAAGCCCCTAATCCTTAATCCCTTAACCACTAAATCATCATTCCCCTAACCCTTATATCAATCCTTAAAACCCATGGGATTTGCCATTCCAAATGAGAGCAGGTCTAGTTGGGACCTACGATCAGGTTAATTCCCCCTTGTTCGCAAAGTGGAATACTATGAACAAAACCATGGGTGGAAAAACCTCTCCTAAATTTACTATTTCATCTCAATTTTATTTTCATAATTAATTTAAAAACTCTTCTAGATAACTCAAAAATTTCTTAAGGTCGACACCTTTCTATGTGGTTCATCATCAATGTTTTTAAAATAAAATTATTAGAATGAAATTGAATTGATTTTTGAAACTTCCTTTTAAACAATTGTTAAAATTACAAAGAATCAAGGAGTGCGCTTACCATTCATCAAAACAACAATAGGTATGATATTAAAAATGATATTTGGAGAGAATAATATTAAAAATGATATTTGGAAAAATGGAGAGATGGAGTATTCATTTTTCATTTAAATTTTAGACCTCGAGTTAAAATAACATTTCTCTCGCCCAAAACATATCTCTCGCTCATCTCCCGCTGGCTTAATGATTAGGGTTTTTTTGTGGGTCTTATTCTATCAGGCCCAAGGGAAAGCTATCAGTGAGCAACATGGAAACAATTTCATCTCTCTTTTCACGTGAAGTAATTTCTTGTTCCATCTATAGCAGGAATGGTCTTGATATGTGTAAGTTTCGAGCATTAACAATCTCTTTAATATTTTTGAAGCAACCTTTTTATCTCAGCATCCATTTCCTGTGTATTTCTTAGTATCTGGTTTGGTTTCATAATTGAAAGGAGTAGAATTTTGTCCCCTTAAGGGTAGCTTCTTTTGCACAAGGATTTCCTCTGCAGCCAATAGGTTCATTGCTGAATAGTGCGTAAGAACTAGGGCTACAGAAACTAGCAAGAGGAAATCCTTGTATAATTCAAATAACTCCCTGCGGCATAATTTCTGAGCAACACCCTTGTCTCTATGATTAATATAAATCGATGAACATTAAGGGTTGTTAACGATCCATTTAGGCTTGTTTGAAAACCTTTATATCTATCTCTCTCTCTCTCTCTATATATATATATCTATATATATTCAGCCCTCATTAGGACTTTGTTACTAAGCATGAAAGGTTTGACGGTATCACATTTCATTGATAGTTTGGCTGTAAAAGAAATTGCATGAATAGTTGATGATGTTTCTAGAATTGTAGCATAAGCCCTTGTCTCTGTGGAATATCACTCTAATCCTTGAATTTCAACATATTTTCTATCTTGTGAAGTGAGGATCTATTTTGATCTTCTTAGGGCTACAAATCAATCAGCAAGGATGAGTTGTTAAGACGTGAAAGTATTGAAGTTCCTTTTGGGTTGCATTGTATTTATAACTTACACCAGTGATCCTTTTATATGTATATTTTTAAATAATATAAAAGAAAACATCAATTCATTTAAATGATTCTATGATCTTTTGCAAGCACACATGGTGAGAAACCAAATTTTCTACCAGACAACTCAAGATCTACCTTCAGATTTCTTTTCCCACCACTCAAAAAACTTCAGTTGGGCATCCATGGAGTCAAAATTATATAGACGAAGTGTATGGTTTGCAATTTACTTCCCAAAAACCCAAACAAAAGTAGCTTCTGCACCTAAGGAGAACATAGCTATGATTCTGTGTCTAGAATATTTCCATGAAACCCCAGCTGTTGAAACTGCATCGATTAGACTCCCAGTGGCTACTATCTTGGCAACTTCTCGCATGAGATTCAGCTGAGGGCCATAGACGAGATTCAATTGGATGAAATTCTCCACATCTGCATCGGTCCACTTGGGCAGAGGTTTTTCCCTGCCAAGGATATGCTTATACTTATTCAAATACAAAAACCTCTCCTTACAAAATTCCTTCATCACCTCCCATAATGACGATTCCTGTTCTGATGAAGTGTTCTCTCCCCCCATTTTTCTCCAACCTCCCAATGATCCTTTTATATTGCAAACTATTTTAACATTCCCCAAAATATTGTTTACAACTCCTTGAAGCATTTCAGTCATCTCTGGTTAGGGAAAGGGCATATGACCTATTTCAGATCCGCGGATAATTTTTTTACTGATATGTCTGCACCTTCTTTTAGATCGCGATTCTTCTGCACTTTTTTGGTCATCAGTTCAGTCATTCTTCTGCACTTTTTTGGTCATCAGTTCAATCATCTAAAACCCAACACCATTATAAATATGAATCATTCAAACATTTGATTCAGAATTCTGGAGTTTGAATCTAAATATTTCAAGGTCTATTCATACATATTATAGTTTTTGAAGCATTAAAACTCTACAATATGTAAGGTATTCAAGCAGAATTTTGTGTTTAAGTTGGCTTCACTATAGCATCATTATTGGGAATATAATAATTTTGTCAAAGGCTTCCTCTGTATGCAGCAGTATGAATAGACAGAGGACTACTATTCATAGTTCTCATGCTGCAAGCCTTTTATCTATATTAGACAGAAGTAGCATATAAAAGGCCTTGCAAGGTTTTGGATTGATGGCAGTCTTGACCTTATTAAGCAACAAAGACTATACTTGATAACTACATATGTTGATGTCAGAATCCCTCACACCAAGATACCTTGTAGGCTTGAGCAGATATGTGACATAACAATAACAGTAGTACTATATAAGATAATTATCTGATATTTTTTTTGTTGTGACACACATTGGAGAAGACATTTTTAGGTACCTTAAAGAGTTTAAAACCTAATCCGAAGTCCAAGATTTGAAGAGTAATAGCATTCGAAATTTGAAGATGTTTTGAATATGTGCAACAATTTCGTCACTATTGAGTATGGGAAAAGATTAATTAGCTGAACTTGTATATATATTGCAAGTTGTTGCAATGAATCCTTTAAATCTAAAATTGGCTGACAATAGTGGAAAAACATTGGAAAGACATTGACTCAAGAAGGTGACTGTAATTACCTTCTATCTATCTATTATCTATGATGGGATGATGTATTAGATTTAGCACAATGACATACAGTGACAGTGAAGTGTCAATGATATTTAAGTCAATGTTGATTGTGCAATAACCCTTGTCACAACAACAAACAATGGTGTGTACGCTAGATGATGTGCAAAAGTAACATCAGATTTCATCACTATCATTTGAGGTCTGGTTAGCTTTGCAATAAATTGGTAAGGGTCCTCTTTCATTGATCCTAAAGAAATTCTATAAGCAAAGGTTGTTGATGGTTTTAAGAACAGAGCATCTATTTAATAAATGGAAGTGGAAAAATATAATAAAACTTTTGGTTTTTTTCATTTACCTTATTTAAAAAACAAACATACCTACTTTTTACAGACTTTAATCTCATCCCTCCACGTGAAAGCAAAGAAACGTTTTGGCCAATATTCTATTATTGGTCATTATGAAACATGTTATAATTGATTTAAAATTGCATGTCCCTTTTTCTAGGAGTCAAACTCGATAGCTAGGTAGCATTTATACATACTCAACCTAGTTAGTTACTAAATTTTGGAAATATTGTCATTGATGGCAAAGGATCACAAAGGAGCAGCACCTAAAATATCACTAAGGAAAAGGAACAGAGAAGAACCAGCAATAAGGCAAAGAATAAGTGGAGTAATAATGCATTAAGAAACCACAGAGGCAATGAATGTAGAGAGGCAGCAAATATAGCAGAGGCAGAAAATGCAGCTAAAGAACAAAGGAAACAAAAAAAAGCAAGGGCAGTAGAGAAGTAGTTAAGGAAGAAAAGGAGCAAAGGCAGCAAAACAATCTTAGGAGAGATCAACGCGCTTAGAAACTGAATAAAGCTCAGGGAGGAGCAGCATGGAGGAACCGGTGTTGTAGAGCGGCATCGTTATAAAGCTCAAGAGAGAATCACGTTGAAGAAAATAGAAAAATCTCAAAAGGAGTAGCGTGGAGGAACTGGTGTCACAGAGTGAGACAGCGTAAACAAACAGAAAATAGACTAAGGCAGAGAAGTATTTGAAGAATTCCAAGTGAGGTGATTGGACAATCACGATTAGATTGCAACAAAAAAGTCAAGAAATGGACGGATATGATTCATCGTAAGATAAGCGGGGCAGAAATACAATTGAATTGCAAACAACAATGAGGACCATAGATCTAGACAGATAAACAGTGATGATCACATCGGCATAAATTAGATCGAAAATCGGAAGTAAGAGAAATGGATATTGTGATAACAGATATTGCGATGCGATATTGCGATAGCCAATATTGCGATGTGATATTGAGACACCTGATATTGCGATGCGATAGCCCATATTGCGATGCGATATTGAGATAGCCAATATTGCAATGCGAAATTGCGAACTGTGAAGTACAAAAGATGATGTGGAAAGTGACGTGGTAGAAGATGTGGACCTGACCCCACAAATTGCATATCACAGATCGCAAATCTCAGAAGAGATAGCACTCATAAAGCATGTTGAAAGGCCGGAGTGCGATAAAGGGGCCAGATGTGATGCAGCTCAGAGCTATTATTTAAGAGATCTAAAGTCTGGAAGTATGGATTTTCTCTTTTTAAATCTCATTGGAGAGAAAAGGAGCCATATAACAAATAATTATTGAAATGCCAAAATGCAATAGAAAGAGAACGCGATACAGTTCAAAGCTAAAATCTAGAGGAATTGAAGTCTGGCTATGGGACCCAATCGGATATCGCAATTTGCAAGTCAGGAGGACAAGCACTCAAGAATCATGTTGGAACGTCGAAGTGTGAAGTGTGATAATGAAGTGGACGCGATGCAGGTCAACGCTGAAGCCTAAAGTATTTCAAGCCCGGGAGTATGGGATTTCCCTTTGTTAAATTGTTTCGGAGAGCAAAGGAGGATTATAACGGAAAACAAAAAGGAAAGCCTGAACGCAAGATTAGACCCGAGTAAGACCCGACACTTGTGCAAAATAGTGGTTGATGCGGCAACGACATTTTATGAAGAAAAGGTTGAACATGGCAGAAGGACTCGGGTAGAATAAGACCTGACACTACGTGTAGAGAGTAAAGCAGTTCCGCCATGATAATGGAAGAAAGTATGAACGTGGGCAGAAAGGCTTGGGTAAGGACCCGACACAGAGAAAAGGGAAAAAACGAGTGTTTAGAAGAGCGGTGAAGGTTGAACGTTGTGGGCATGAGAAAAAGAGGCAGAGTCGGGAAAAAGGAGAATATGGTGGCACTGTTGGAAACACAACAGTTGGGTCATGATAGTTATGTAGAATTGTGTTGAATATAATGGCAGGAACCGAAACGACTCTGACAGAAGCAGAAAAAACAAATGCACAACGAGAAAAGAGATGAAAGGGTTGGGTGAAATATATTTTTTGTAACTGTAAATGCAAATGAATTTATTATTTTTATTGTATGTGATGCAAAGGAAATTCTCCATAGGCAAATAAAAACTCCAATGTCATACTGAAATGATTAGATAGTATTGTAACATCCTGAATGTCCTGAGCGAGAAAATGAGGTGGTGGAAGGAAAAGAGTCATACTTGTTAATTTCATATTCCCATATGGAATGCAAATAGCTATGAGGTGATCTTTATAAATGATTTTATTTTCATATGCATAGAGGTGAGAGAGTGGAAGAAGAAGAAGGAGAAGATAGAGAAATTGTGAAGATCTAGAGATGATTTAAAGCATATATGAAGGCTGGAAGGACAACAGTGAAGAAGGAGAAAAACAAAGCTAATATCCAGGTAAAAATGCATATGATTTTATTTTAGTGTGAGGGAGTTGGTGCTTCCATATTAATTTATAGCTTGATATATGTCCAATTGTAGCTGGTTGAGGTAGGAGCCTCCTGTGGGTTGTAGCCTACAGAAAATACATGGGAGTTGGCGCTCCCATTTCAAATTGTAACTTGCTAGATGTCCAGTTGTAGCTGGCTGAGGTAGGAGCCTCTTATGGGTTGTAGCCTACAGAAAACAGATGGGAGTTGGAGCTTCCTTGCACATTGTAGCATGCAGAATTGAGGTAGTAGCCTCCTGTAGGTTGGATTCTACAGAAAATCAGTGGTGAGAGGGAGTTGGTGCTTGCCTTTGCATCACAACAAATAAGATGTGGTTTTCTCCCTTATGGGTTTCCACTTATATCTTTTGTCCATATGTATGATGATTATGTGTTGATATTCTGTATTTAAATTTGCTTAATACTTACTTCTCACTTATTAAGATTGTGGTTTCATTATTTAATAAGTTGATCATGAAATGGAGGTGTAAATAAGTTCAAAGGAAAGTTTTAA
This sequence comes from Pinus albicaulis, assembly GCA_034641835.2. Taxonomy (NCBI): domain Eukaryota; kingdom Viridiplantae; phylum Streptophyta; class Pinopsida; order Pinales; family Pinaceae; genus Pinus; species Pinus albicaulis. The sequence goes on from CM076575.1 coordinate 139,844,620, forward strand.
AAGACCATGAATGTATTAAACTGATTCACCCCCCCCAACCCTCTCAGTTTAACTAAGGGTTCAACAATTGGTATCAGAGCTAGTTCCTTCTGTATAAGTTTAACAACTGGAAGGAGATCCTTGGCCCCCAAGATGGCTAGTCTAGAAGGATTCTCAACAAATAAAGCCCCTTTGTTTACTGGCACAAACTATTCCTTCTGGAAAATAAGAATGTGGACATACATAATGTCTCTAGGAATAGAAGTTTGGGTTGCTGTGGAATTAGGATATGCCCCAAAGGATTCTGACACAGAGGAGGAAGCCAAACAAGATTTTACAGCTAATGCAAAAGCCATGAATGCACTCCTAAGTGGTCTGTGTGAGGTAGAATTTATCAAAGTAATGCACAACAAGACTTCCAAATAAATATGGGATACTTTAGAAGGTATCCATGAGGGATATAAAAAGGTGAAGATGGCCAAAATGCAAGTTTATAGAGCTTAGTTTGAAAATATAACAATGAATGAAGAAGAAGGTGTTGCCAGCTTCTTCTTAAAGGTTGTAGAAATTGTGAATAACATGAAAGCTCTAGCGGAAACCATTAGAGAAAGTATAATTGTACAAAAGATATTGAGGTCTTTACCATCAAGGTTTAACCCCAAGGTTTCTACCATAGAAGAAACAACTGACTGGGAAAAATTGACCATGGACCAATTACTTGGAAACTTAACAGCCTATGAGATGAGACTTCCACAGAGGAAGTCAAATATGAGGGAGGCAGCCTTTAAGGTAGAAAATAACAAAGAATAAAAGGAAGATACATGCTCCTGCTCTAATGAAGAAGAGGCCAATTTTGTCAGAAAACTGGATAGAGGCTCTGGCAAGTATAAAGTTAAACTTCCATTTAAATTCTTTAACTATGGAAGAGTTGGACACTATGCATCAAATTTTCGTCATAAGAAATAAAAGAATCAGACACAAGATACAGAGAAAACAAAAACTAATAACTGGCAGAAAGGGAAGAGTTCCAAGATAAAATCGTTTTATGCTCAGCAAGATAGTAGTGCATCTAAAAATACATATGAATCCTCAAATGAAGAAGCAACCTCTGAATTTGTATTGATGGCTAAGGAAGATTCTGAAGGATTCCCTCTATAAGATGAGGAAGAAGGAGACGTAGATCTTGATGGGGAGCTAATAAGTACCCTGGAAGAAACAGACAGACTTAAACTCAAGTATAGAAAACAGAAATACATTCTCCTGAAATATGTAAAAGAAGAACCAAATTCAGAAGACCTCATTCAGTTGAAAGTAGAACTTGAAGAAGCTAAGAAGGTAGAAGACACTCTACTAAAGAAAATTAAGGATAAAATTCAGAAGTAAGAGAAATTGGAAGAAGAAGTAGTATGCTTGAGAAAGAAATTAGTAAACACCCAAAGGGAATTATCAATGAACACTCCATGAATGACAAGCTCTAAACAGTTGGATAAAATACTAAATGCTTAAAGATCTCCTCTCATAAAGACTAGGATATACTATGAAGGAGAAACAAGTAAGTCCAAGGGAGAAGATAACCAGACTATCATTTTTGTAAAAGTTGTAAAGGATAATGAAGCAGCTCAAAAGTTCCCTACAGAAGTAGAAGAAAACAAGAACATGACCTGCAATGAAGTAAACAGAAACAAGAAGAAACCTCAAATGAAAAAGAACAAAATGAAGAAATAGTCAGCTGAAAAAGGGTCTTACAATCATGAATATGAATTGAATAAATTTGGAATCTATCAAAAGAGATTCTTTCCTCCTATGATAAATATCACTTGTTTTGTCTGCCACAAACTCAGACATATTGCAGCATATTGTCAAACAAAGAAAATCTAGTCCCAACAAATGATGCAGAAAATGAAAAGACTACCTCAAGCAAACAAATGAAGAGGACTACCTTTCACCAGGTACACAAATCGTTTCCATGGGTATTTTTTTTATTGTAAGGGGTTTGGTCATAAAGCCATGGAATGCAGAACGTATGGACAAATACTGAAGTATGAAAACTCAAGAAGATTTATGAACAATGGAGAATTCACTCATATACATAATCCATTCAGAAATATAATCAAATGCTTTATCTGCCATCAAATCAGGCACAAGTCTCACAAATGTCCTCTCAAAGACTATGGTCCATCTTCTCAGGAGAGGTACCAAAACGAAGGTGAATAAGTGTGACCTAGTTCTAATAACTCAAGATCAGAAAAGCCAATGGTATATGGACAGTGGATGCTCAAAGCATATGAATGGAGATTGAAGCAAGTTTGTAACATTTGATGAAAAGAAATCTAGAAATGTAACATTCGGCAATGATAAAGTAGGGAAAATCAACAGAAAAGATCAGTCAATCTGAACAATGGAAGAGGAGAGGCTCAAGATGTACTATTTCTGGATGGGCTAAAAGCCAATCTGCTAAGTGTCAGTCAAATTTGTGATAAAGGTTGTGAGGTGCTTTTCAGAGCCCAATATTGTGAAGTAAGATCTAGCACCGCAGGAAAGACCTTGATCAAAGGTGTTCGAACAGAAACTAATGTCTATATAGTGAACGAAGAGAATGAAGTGTGCCACATAAGCAAACTTGATGAATCATGGTTATGGCATAGAAGATTGGGACACCTAAAATTTGACCACATCATCAGTCTGAGCAAGAAGAATGTAGTTAGAGATATGCCTGCAATAAAGAAGCCTCCAAATACCAAATGTAAATCCTGCCAACTGGGCAAGCAGACCCACACATCTTTCAAGACCAAAGATAAACTATCTACAAGTAGGCCACTTCATCTTGTACACATGCACCTGTGTGGACCTTCAAGAGCTAATGCACCAAGTGGAGAATCTTATTTCATGCTCATAATAGATGATTTTACCAGATTGACGTGGGTGGCATTTCTGAAATATAAATCTGAAGCACTTGAGAAATTCAAGATATTTAAGGCATTGGAAAAAAAATCAAACAAGATGCAAGATAAAGTGCATTAGATCAGATAGAGGAGGTGAATTCACAGTCTATGATTTTGCAGATCTATGCAATGAACATGGGATAAAACAACAGTTTACAATTGCAGGTACACCTCAACAGAATGGAGTGGCAGAGAGGCAAAACAGGTCAATACAGAAGATTTCCAGAGCCATTATGCAAGAAAATAACATTCCCCAAACCTACTGGGTAGAAGCAGTACACACAATTGTTCACATTCTTAACAAAGCTCATCTAAGACCAAACTATGACAAGACACCTTACGAATTATGGCATGGTAAAATAGCATCAATCAAGCACTTTAGAGTCTTTGGAAGCAAGTGTTTCATAAAAAATAACGATGAAAAACTGGGGAAGTTTGATGCAAGAGCTGATGAAGGAATATTTTTAGGTTATGTATACAAGAGTAAGGGTTATAGGTGCTCCAACAAAAGACTAAAAAAAATTGTGGAAAGCATTGATGTAAGATCTAACGAAGATCTACCAAACAAAACAAGAAGCACAAGTTGCGCCAATCCTCTAGATGATCATGAAGATGAAAACCAAGATAATGATGAACATAGAAAAAAAACAGAAGATACTGAATTAAACTCAAAAGGTCCCTCAAGACACACTCAAAAGAACCATCCAGAAGATCAAATCATTGGGGGCAAGAGTGTGGGAGTCCAGACAAGAAGGCATATTGTTGAACATATAGAAGAAGTATACCTGGCCATGTTATCTCAAATAGAGCCAAAGAAGTTTGAAGAAGCCAACAAAGACAAAAAATTGGTAAATGCTATGAATGAAGAACTAGACAAATTGAGAAGAACAATACCTGGGAATTAATTCCAAGACCCACTAGGAAAAACGTCATTGGCACAAAATGGATATTCAAGAATAAGATGAATGAACAAGGTTAGGTATTTAGAAATAAAGCCAGACTTGTATGTATAGGATATTCTCAAATTGAAGGACTTGATTATGATGAAACCTTTCCCCCTATAGCCAGAATGGAAGCAATCAGAATGTTTTTGGCCTTTGCATGCTATCATGATTTCAAGGTATATCAAATGGATGTGAAGTCTTCCTTCCTGAATGGATATCTAGAGGAATAATTCTACATCGAACAACCTGAAGAATTCTCAGTAACAGATAAACATGACTATGTGTGTAGATTAAAGAAAGCCTTATATGGTCTTAAACAAGCTCCTTGTGCATGGTATTCAATGCTAGACAAATACTTGCAAAAACAAGGGTTCAAGAAAGGAGGAGTAGACAACAATTTGTACATAAAGGCTAATGAAAATGAACTCTTAATTGTAGTAGTGTATGTAGATGACATCATGTTTAGTAGCAGCAAAGATGATTTAGAAAAAGGATTTTCTGAAGAAATGAAATCATAATTTGAGATGTCAATGATTGGAGAGCTCACCTTTTATTTAGGACTTCAAATTCAACAAAAGAACATAGGAATATTCATTTCGCAAGAAAAATACTTAAGAGAAATGTTGAAAATATTTCAAATGGAAGACTGCAAACCTGTATCAACTCCCAGATCACTGCATGAAAACTATGTACTAATGATGGATCAACAAATGTAGATCAAAAACTTTACAGATCCATGATAGGAAGTCTTCTATACCTAACTGCTTTTAGAGCAGACATTATGTTGGCAGTAGGACTCATGGCAAGATATCAAGCAGCACCAAACCAAAATCACTTACTTGCAATCAAGAGAATATTTATATATCTACAAGGAACTTCACATTATGGCCTATGGTATCCAATAGGAAAAAGATTCACATTGACAACATACACAGATGAATATTGGGCTAGTTGTGTGGATGACAGGAAAACCACAAGTGGAGGTGCATTTTATTTGGGAAAAAGTCTGGTGGCATGGCTAAGCAAGAAGAAAAATTCTCTCTCTCTATCTACAGCAGAATCAGAATACATAGCAACAACAGCATGTTGCAAACAAGTAATGTGGATGAAAAAAACTCTCCAAGACATGAAGGTAAGCATTGATGAAACTATATCTACCAAATGCGACAATACTAGTGCAATAAGCATATCAAAAAATCATGTACTTCATTAAAAAACAAAGCACATCCCAATAAAGTACCACTTCCTCAGAGAACAAGTAGCACAAAAATTAGTGAAGTTGGAATATGTACCAACAAAGGAACAAACAACAGACATATTCACAAAACCTCTTGTTAAAGAACCATTCGAATATCTAAGAGACAAACTAGGAGTAGTGTCTACAGATGTTACTCTCTGATATGATCAGAAATCAAATATATATATATATATATATATATATATATATATATATATATATATATATATATATATATATATATATATATATATATATATATATAGAAAAGGGTCGTACACAAGGAATGGGGTCAGTGCGGTAGACAAGTGATAGTTTGTACCAGACAAGAAAACATCATTCCAGGGGGAGAGCACTCAATAAAAATTGTCACAAAAGATCTAGAGAAACGGAGCAGTGCATGGAACAGGTCCTCAAGATCAGATTATTATGCAAAGATATAATCTACACTGGGAAATTTGCAACCCTTTTCCATTAATGTCAAAGGGGGAGGAAAAGCAAGCAGAAAAAGAAAGGCTCTTCTAAAAAGAAAGTAGAGGAAGAAAGATACTTCTCAGAATGAAAGGGGGAGGAAGTCCTGGATTAATTATTGGAGTATTTGTGGGTGTGTTTCCATCAATGCCAAAGGGGGAGACTGTTGGAAATATTTTCATTGATGGCAAAGGATCACAAAGGAGCAGCACCTGAACTATCCCTAAGGCAAAGAAGCAGAGAAGAACCAGCAATAAGTCAAATAAGAAGTGGAGTAATAATGCAGTAAGAAAGCAGAGAGGCATCGAATGTAGAGAGGCAACAAATATAGCAAATGCAGCTAAAAAAAAAGGTAGAAAAGAAAATCAGAGGCAGCAGAGAAGTAGTTAAGGAAGAAAAGGAGCAAAGGCAGGAAAACAAGCTCAGGAGAGATCAACGCACTTAGAAAATGAATAAAGATCAGGGAGGAGCAGCATGGAGGAATCGGTGTTGCAGAGAGGCAGCAGTATAAAGCTGAGGAGAGAATCACGTTGAATAAAATAGAACAAGCTCAAAAGGAGTAGCGTGGACGAACTAGTGTCACAGAGCAGGACAACGTAAACAAATGGAAAATATACTAAGGCAGAGAAGTATTTGAAGAATTCCAAGTGAGGTGATTGGACGGTCATGATTAGATTGCAACAACAAAGGCAATAAATGGATGGATATGATTCATCGTAAGATAAGAGGGGCATAAATTCAATTGAATTGCAAACAACAATGAGGACCAAAGATCTGGATAGATAAACAGTGATGATCACATCGGCGGAAATTAGATCGCAAATCAGAAGAAAGAGAAATGGATATTGCGATGCGATATTGTGATAGACGATATTGCGATGTGATAATGAGACAACCGATATCACAATGCGATATTGAGATAGACGATATTGTGATGCGAAATTGCAAACTTCGAAGTACATAAGATGACATGGCAAGTGACATGGCAGAAGACGTGGACCTGATCCCACAAATTGCATATCACAGATTGCAAAGCTCAGAAGAGATAGCACTCATAAACCATGTTGAAAGGACGAAGTGCGATAAATGGGCTGGATGCGATGCAGGTCAGAGCTATTATTTAAGAGATTTAAAGTCTGGGAGTATGGATTTTCCCTTTGTAAATCGCATCAGAGAGCAAAGGAGCCATATAGAAAAGACCAATTGAAATACCAAAATGCGATAGAAAGCGGACCTGATACAGTTCAAAGCTAAAATCTAAAGGAATTGAAGTCTAGTTGTGGGACCCAATCGGAGATCGCAGTTCGCAAGCTCAAGAGGATAAACACTCAAGAATCATGTTGGAACGCCGAAGTGTGAAGTGTGATAATGAAGTGGACGCGATGCAGGTCAATGCTGAAGCCTAAAGCATTTCAAGTTCGGGAATATGGGATTTCTCTTTGTTAAATAATTTCAGAGAGCAAAGGAGTATTATAATGGAAAAAAAAAGGAAAGCCTGAACAGAAGATTAGACTCGAGTAAGACCCGACACTTGTGCTGAATAATGGTTGATGCGGCAACAACAATTTATGAAGAAAAGGTTGAACACGGCAGAAGGACTCAGGTAGAATAAGACCCGACAATACGTGTAGAGAGTAAAGAAGTTCTGCCTTGATAATGGAAGAAAGTATGAAAATGGGTAGAAAGGCTCGGGTAAGGACCCGACATAGAGAAAACGGCAGAATCGAGTGTTTAAAAGAGCGGTGAAGATTGAATGATGTGGGCACGAGAAAAAGAGGTAGAGTCGGGAAAAAGGAGAATATGGTGGCACTGTTGGAATAAAACAGTTGGGTCAAGTTAGGACAAAATGATAGTTATGCAGAAATGTGTTGAATATAATGGCAGGAACAGAAATGACTCTGACAGCAGCAGAAAAGAAAAATGCGCAACGAGCAAAGAGATGAAAGGGTTGGGTGAATTATATTTTTTTTAACTGTAAATGTAAATGAAATTTTTATTTTTATTGTATGTGATGCAAACGCAAGTCTCCATAGGCAAAGAAAAACTCCAATGTCATACTGAAATGAGTACATAGTATTGTAACATCCTGAATGTGCTGAGCGAGAAAATGAGAAGGTGGAAGGCAAAGAGTCATACCTGTTAATTTCATATTCCCATATGGAATGCAAACAGATATGAGGTGATCTCTGTTGCTGTCCCGTGCTTTTATAGTTTGGAAAATCAAAAGACAAGGCAAAATCAGAACCAATATTTAGAGTTACAGGATCTAGTCCTCCTGTTCTTAGAGAGGGATCTCTCAAAAGTTTGTTTGCAAAGGTTTATCTTGTGTGCTTTGAGTATTGTTTTTAGATTTGTTATTAAGTGCAGGTGTTCATTTTTTTTGTTTGGTTGGGTTGAATTGATACAGCAGAACATGAAAGGTCTACGAAAGATAAAAAGAATGGAGAAACATCTGGTTCATTGGGCAATGGAGTCAAGAAGAGGTCATAACAAACTCATCCATGGATATGGGATATTAAAGGGCAAATCTAACTTGGCCACGGGATCCTTTTGTTTTTGGAATGAGATGAACATTAATGATTTGGAAACAGAGGTTTAATTCTCAACAAAGGGAATTCAAAAGCATAATTTGAACAATAAAGAGCTCTTTGATAGACAGGGCTAACCATAAATTCTATAAATCACACCTTTAAGAAAATAATGATTTCAAAACAAATTTTAAAATGAAAATCTAAGATTCGGGGAATGCCCTATTTCCTCAAAGATTTTATTTCAAATGATTTATAAAACATAAAAGATTCACTGATAATTGCAGTCATAGAAGAGGGAACGCCTAATACATCTATGATCATAATTATAACGAACTTTAAGCCAACTGTTTAAGCGAAGACAAAGGGCAAGATCAAAACCGGCCTCTTTGATTCACTGTAAGCAAATAACTTCAAAGGGAGACTTCAATAACAGTTTTTAAGTGGCAACAGACAAGCAGGGAGAACCATAAATCATGCTGAAACCAACTGTTCGAACTATTTAGGAAATAAACAAGCATGGAGATTAAAGAGAGAGATTGAAGACTCTAAAATACTTCAGCAGAAGAAAACATGAAACAATGAAGGATGAATAGGTCTAAGGTGCTTCCAGGAGTCATTTCTTAGCCTAATAATTTCTATCCTACTGTAGTAAGAAATCATGGAACATAATGAAAACAGGGGAAAACATAAAATAGTTCATAATACTTCACCAGCAACCAAGCTCATGGATCCAATGATAGAGCCTTCTCAGGAACAAGCATGCAACGACATCATCAAGGTTTCCAAGACTTCAATTTCTTCTTCAAATTCAATGGACTATGTATTTATTTCAAAGAGTTTCAGTATTACTACCTATGATCAAACAACAACCAACCCCTCACTCATCTTTTGTAGAAGTATATATAGAAGGATGAGGAGGTGAGATCTGATAAAAAATCTCAATTACAATTAATACAGACTTAATGGCTTCTTGGCCTTTGAGGGTCTCAGTGAAGAAACTTACATACATATCCTCTGTATTAAATTATTTTACATAAAGATTTAAGCTCTGTGGGAGCTTTTGTTGACCTTTGAGGCTCTGTGTGATGTTGAAGTAACTTTGCAAATGTTCCTCATTAATTTGTCTGCAGATTTTACCCTTTGGTTGTGTTGTGAGGCAGATATCTGGTCTTGATCAATAAATTCGGCCTCTTATTGAATACTTTGAGGCACAGGTGGCATCATGGTAGCTAGAGGGATCAATTTGCCTCAATTTGTGGCAATGGAGGGTTTCCTGTCGATAAAACACTTCAAATCCTCTTTAACCTGTGTTTTAAATTGGGGATTAGGCTTTTGATAAACATTCTTAGCTGTGATCCCCACAAAATCTGTCTTTTAATCCTCTGTCCTGATAAATTTGGTCTTTGTCACTGATACTCTCTGACAGTGCCTGACTTATGGGTTTTTGCTAATGTACAGGGCTGCACAGGTTTGACAAGGCATCAATGACTCATGAATATTTGATAAAACATGAAATTTGAAATTTGCGAATGATTTCTCTGGTATATCGAAGGCGGGAGGGTCTTCACTCTCTGATTTTGAATTTTCTTTAAACACAGCGGAAAAATCATTAAAACCCTGCAAAATACGAAAAAAAATTATAAAATCCATGCATTTATAGGTTCATTGCTGCGGAGGCATGTGGAGGAAGCGTGGCCATTGGATGGCATCATCCAACGATCAGGATTGATCAGAGAAGGTGGAAGAAGGATTTAAATCGGAGCCGTTGATTACACAGAGATCGACGGTCGGGAGCAAGGAGGAAAGTCAAAACGGAGAATCGTTGACTGGGTGACGGAATCAGGGCGATGGAATATGGATCGTCGATTTGCAGATTAGATTGACGGCAAAGATTAACTGGATGGCACGTCGTAGCCCAGTTAACGATCAGGTATCTTCGGTGAGCAATAGTCGTTGGATGGCCCGCCCCAGATCGGACGGTGGACAACAATATCACTGGGCATCCACGTTCGAACGATAATGCGCGATGGGTAAGCGGTTTTGAAAAAATACACGGGACGCATGTCATGCGATGTATGGAATCGCTGGCGATCGGGGGAAAACAGCTTTCGCCCAAAGGCGGTGTGATAGATATCGTTGGTTTTGGGAAATCGGGTTATGGACGGCGGGGACCACAGGGAGACGGACTTCGCACTGTCGATCTGCAGATCAGATCGATGGTGGAGGTTAATTTGAAATTCGGACCGGCGGATAAGTTATAAAATAATTAAAAACCTAAAAATCAAAATAACCAAAGGTTTTAATACTTCGGGCGGAGAAATATTTAAAGGCTTGGCGCCCGACTGTGGGGCCGAGGGTCATATGAAGGGTCATACGACCAGGGATTTATGCGGGAGGGGGCTAAGACCAATATATGTATAAAATGTGGGTTTTTATGTTTTTCCAATGGTTTTCAAGGGAAATTGAGGGTTCCGATAAGGCTTAAAAGTGGGTTTTAAACCTTATAAAAGTGGATTTTCATGAATGGAAGAAGAGAACTCATGGAAAAATAGAGGAATTTTATGGAGAAATAGGGAAGCAAATGAAGGTTAGTTTTGGAAGAAGGGGAAAAGGGAAATGGTGCTTGCAGCAACATTTTGTTTTGGAAATCAACAGGATTTCTAAGTGAAAGATGGGAACAACAGTGAATTTTTGGACAGAGGATAGGCATGAGGCCTTCAAGAGTCTTCAAGAGCCAACAATTTTTAGCAATGAAATTTGTTCCTTGAAGGCTCAAAAAGTCTTAGCCACTTTTTGATATAAAAAATTTTATAGGTGGCTAACAGTGGCTCCACTTGGGGATGGTGCCTTCTTGAAGGCATCAAGAACTTCAGACTTGCATTCTCTAGGAGGCTGACCTGTGCCACATCCATTATTTTCTCTGGGGGGCTGATCAGTTGCCTCGTCCATTGGGATGCCTTTCTTTCTGTGGATGATGTGTTCTGAAAACATATTAAGAGCCATAAAAATAATGGATCTTCATCAATACAAACTTCTACCTACCCAATTCTACTGATCTAACATTTTTTCTTCATTAGAGTGCACTTGGATTGGCAAAATTTTTTACAACATTTTATTCTTTTGAAAGAATAAAACTAATCTAATTCTACTCCTTATTTCTCCCTGAGCTCAGATTAAACAATTGAGTTCAGATGCTTCTCTACCTATTCTACTATCTGTTGGGATTAAACTGTCCAACAGATTTTTTATTCTCTAAATTCTAAAACAGAAATTGAAAAATAGTTAAGTCAAGATTAAGTTGTTTGACTTGCTGTGATCTATGGCATAAAAACAAGTTGCACATAGACATTTATTTTGCAGAAAATTTAAAACAAAAATGGAAGGCTTAAGATCTGAAATTTTCTTATCATGGCCTTCTCTTCTTACAGCTCTGTTTTGACTCTTATGTGAGTTGTTCCTCCTTTGTTCTCTGGTTCAGATTTTGAGTTAATTAGAACCAGATTTACATGTTTTTTGACTCAGAAAATGAAACAGATTTGAGTCATATTTTTGGAAACTTAGGTTCAGATTTTGATCTTGTTTGAACCTTTAATTTCTATCCTAATCTATCTATTGATAAGCCAAGATTAAACAGTTTGGAAAATCGAATTCACTATACTATCAGCAGAAAATTTAAAACTAATTAGTCAAGTTTAGGCTGTTTGACTAACTAGAAGTGTGTTTTGTAGGAGTGGCATTTAAGCTTGCACACTTTTAGATTTGTTTCTGTTTTTTGGCATGGGGCTATACCATTCTTGTTTTCACAATCTGCCCTCTTTTCTTTCTTTTCATTGTTTTTGTATTTTTGATTTTTCTTGAAAGAAAAAAACAAAAACTACCTACATGCTCAGAACTGAGCTTTATTGGCATTTCTATCTAACCTATTCTAAACATGGAGTATTTACATATTCATATGATACAAAAGTGCCAATGCAGCTAGCTGAGTAATGTCAAGAGGAAGAAGAAAGTCTGGTTGCTTGTCAGAGGTATCCATAGAACATATTGAAGACTAACCTTCAATATAAAGGCTATCACAGAAGGTGACAACTCTTCATGTCTCTGGCTCTTGCAAAGGGTCACTGTTTGATAATTTGAGCCAGTTGGGATTTCCACACACTTTCTCATAGGATCAACAAAGAAAAGATGAAGATTCTCTTATTCTTGGTCCTCCATGTCTGGGGGATTGTCTGCTTCCAAGGCTTCAGCTTTGAGGAGTATATCTTCAGAAAGTTGCTTGGAAGCTTCATCATTCTTGACAGAAAAGGAAAAAGATTCTTCTTGAGAAAATGGTATATCCTCAGTAGGACAGTCTTCTATTTGTTCCCCTCCCTCTTCCTCATCATATGAGCTGGAGGACTCATCATATTTGGCAGTGTTGTCCTCTTGTAGCCCCGGTAAGCTCTGGTTTAGTGGACTGTACTCTATGAGGAGGTTATTATATTCTTGAGCAGGGGTATGTTCAATTTCTTCCTCTTTTTCAAGAGAAGGCTCCTTGATTTAAGCCTGCTCAAAAATTCCTTTGTTTCTTTCCTCCTCATCCTTTGAGCCAAAAGTATGCTGAGTCCCAATCATATGGAAATTATTACTGATGATCTGAAAAGAATCAGAGCAAAGACCGAATGAATCTTCACTCACTTCTAGGCTTTGAAAATTTTCATCATCAGTATCATAAATAGTCCGCACTGGCTCATTACTTCTTTGAAGGAACTGATATTCCTCCCATAAATCTGCTAATGATGATCCTGCAAAATTAATATTTGTTTGGGAAGCATCATCACTAGATGGGTCAAAGTTAGGAGAATAAAAAATATAAGTAATACTACCAATCAAACATATTGGGTTATCAACAGGTCCTTCTTCATTCTGATCTACAAAAGAACTTTCTAAATCTGTACAACAAAATTCTCTATGTAAATGGGCAAGAGTGTTTGTTTTGCAGAAAGTTTTAGAGGCTCACTGTTTATAAATAGTCTGATCTATCTCTTTTTCTGTCAAAGGGAAGGATGTTTCTATGTTCCTTTGAACAGGAGTGCAACATTTCTCTATTTCTTGCGAAGACTGATTTTGAGTCTGGATGTCTTCTTGAGCCTCGGCTATAAGTGATGATGAATCAATATTTTAGTTTTTAGGGATATCTTGAGGAATGTTCTTTACTGCTTGGATCATATCTTCCTCAACTGATTCATCTATGTTCTTGAATTTTTTTAATAGGAGATTAAACTCATGAATGGCTGTAAAAAGATCTTTAGGATGCATCTCTTCCAAAGCTTCCTCATTATCTATAATGTGTTGGGTGATGTTTTTTGATGGATCATAATATATTGCACCCAATGATAATGATGTAGTGTTTTATTTATAGTTCTCATAGAACACATATTCAAGGTCTCTTAAAGAAAACAAACTACTAGATCTTAAGCATTCGTACCAATCGCTAGCTTTTCCTTCTAATGTTAACATGAACATTTTCATTAGGCAGTCTTCATGCCATTCAACTTTCAACCTCCATACACGTACGTGAAATTTGATAAGATGTAATAAAGGTTCATCAAACTTTTCACCTTGAAAAACAGGTAGGTTGTCATCCCAATTCACCTGGGGCATCTTATGTGGAAACCCAGGGATATGATTTCTACTCATTGGGGCATATATTCGTTGTATTCTTGGAATCATGTTGGTAAATCAAGAAAGAGGTCACTGTGTCTAGTCAATCAATTCAGGGTCTTCTACCAGTGGAGTCATTTGGTCTTCTGGGAGTCTCAGAGTGTGGAGTCGCCAGGTGGAAGATTTTTAGTTCCTAAGGAGGTAAAATGTTTAATGGTCCACCACCATGTGTTTCTTGTAGAGCTGCAAGGTTTTTAGGAACTGAATTAGCTCTCAAGGGTGATCTGAAAAAAGTTGATAATTTTATCTTAGGATACTTTCTAAGGATACCTTCTGGGTTATCAACTACTTCAGGTGGATCAGGGTCAGGATGGGCTCTAGTGTGAATCTTTCTAGGAGCCACTATGATGTGTTTTTCAGACCCAAATAAACAAGACAAGTTTCAACCAGGTATGACAATCTTTAAGAGGTTAACTAATCTGTTTTGCAAAAATTTTAATCCTACAGTCTTTTGACTGAGTTTGAAAGATATTATAATGATGATGGTTCTTCCCAGTGGAGTCTAAAGGTCTTCTAAGGATTGTGGAGTCACCAAGTGGAATTTTTTAGCTCCTAAGGGGGTAAAAGGTTTCATGGTCCACCACCAAGTTTATTATGAAGCCAAACTGAATTTTTTTTTGGGTTTTTCTGAGTTATTTTGGTCTTATAGGTTAAGAGAGTGTTTTAAGTCTAACTTAACACTTAGCTAGGGTGTCAAAACGTACAAAGTTTACTCTTATGGCTTGGTAGCTGAAATCTTTAAGGTTTGACAAGGCTTTATGAGAATCCTAAGGGTTACTTAGTTTGTCACTGATTCAAAGGTCCTATCATGATTACCATTATGCTTGGTAGTGCCTGAAGAAGGTTACTTATGTTATGCTAGACAATGAGTGTTTTGTTTTCTCAAGATTTTACTCAGAGTCCCACCGTGATCGCCATTATGTTGGTGGCGATGAGATGGCTAATAATCACTGGATATTCTTGAAAATAAGGGATTTCTAGAGTCCTAAGGGGTACTTAGATTGTCACTGACCCAGAATGGTCCCACCGTGATCGCCATTATGTTGGTGTCCCGTGTTTTGATAGTTTAGAAAATCAAAAGACAAGGCAACATTAGAACCAATATTTAGATTTACAGGATCTAGTCCTCCTGTTCTCAGAGAGGGATCTCTCAAAACTTTGTTTGCAAAGTTTTATCTTGTGTGCTTTGAGTATTGGTTTTAGACTAGTTATTAAGTGTAGGTGTTCATTTGTTTGTTTGGTTGGGTTGAATTGATACAGTAGAACATGAAAGGTCTAGGAAAGATACACAGAATGGAGAAACATCTGGATCATTGGGAAATGGAGTCAAGAAGAGGTCATAAGAAACTCATCAATGGATATGGGATATCAAAGGGAAAATCTAACTTGGCCACAGGATCCTTTTGTTTTTGGAATGAGATGAACATTAATGATTTGGAAAGAGAGGTTTAATTCTCAACAAAGGGAATTCAAAAGCATAATTTGAACAATAAAGAGCTCTTTGATAGATAGGGCTAACCATAAGTTCTACAAATCACACCTTTAATGAAATAATGATTTCAAAACAACTTTTAAAATGAAAATCTAAGATTCGAGGAATGCCCTATTTCCTCAAAGATTTTATTTCAAATGATTTAGAAAACATAAAAGATTCACTGATAATTGCATTCATAGAAGAGGGAATGCCTAATACATCTATGATATTAATTATAACGACCTTTAAGCCAACTGTTTAAGCGAAGACAAAGGGCAAGATCAAACTGACCTATTTGATTCACTGTAAGCAAAGAACTTCAAAGGGAGACTTCAATAACAGTTTTTAAGTGGCAGAAGACAAGCAGGGAGAACCATAAATCATGCTGAAACCAACTGTTCGAACTATTAAGGAAATAAACAAGCATGGAGATTAAAGAGAGAGATTGAAGACACTAAAATACTTCAGCAGGAGAAAAAATGAAACAGTGAAGGATGAACATGTCTAAGGTGCTTCGAGGAGTCATTTCTTAGCCTAATACTTTCTATCCTACTGTAGTAAGAAATTATGGAACATAATGAAAAAATGGGAAAACATAAAATAGTTCAGAATACTTCACCAACAGCCAAGCTCATGGATCCAATGATAGAGCCTTCTCAGGAACAAGCATGCAACGACATCATCAAGTTTTCCAAGACTTCAATTTCTTCTTCAAATTCAACGGACTATGTATTTATTTCAAAGAGTTTCAGTATTACAACTTGTGATCAAACAACAACCAACCCCTCACTCATATTCTGTAGAAGTATATATAGAAGGATGAGGAGGTGAGATCTGATAAAAGATCTCAATTACAATTAATATAGACTTAATGACTTCTTGGCCTTTGAGGGGATCAATGAAGAAACTTACATACATATCCTCTGTATTAAATGATTTTACGTAAATATTTAAGCTTTGTGGGAGCTTTTGTTGACCTTTGAGGCTCTGTGTGACACCAAAGTAACTCTGCAGATGTTCGTCATTAATTTTCCTGCAGATTTAACCCTTTGGCTATGTTGTGAGGCAGATATCTGGTCCCGATCAATAAATTCGGCCTTTGATTGAATACTTTGAGGCATAGGTGGCATCGTGGTAGCTAAAGGGATCAATTTTCCTCAATTTGTGGCGGTGGAGGGTTTCCTGTCGATAAAACACTTTAGATCTTCTTTAACCTGTGTTTTAAATCGGGGATTAGGCTTTTGATAAACATTCTTAGCTGTGATCCCCAAAAAATCTGTCTTTTAATCCTCTGTCTTGATAAATTTGGTCTTCGTCACTGATACTCTTTGACTGCACCTGACTAATGGTTTTTTGCTAATGTACAGGGCTGCGCAGGTTTGACAAGGCATCAATGCCTCATGAATCTTTGACAAAACATGAAATTTGAAACCTGCGAATGTTTTCTATGGTAAATCGAAGGTGGGAGGATCGTCACCCTCTGCTTTTGAATTTTATTTAAACACAGCGGAAAAATCATTCGAACCCTGCAAAATACGAACAAAAATTATAAAATCCTTGCATTTATAGGTTCATTGCTACAGAGGCATGTGGAGGAAGCGTGGCCGTTGGATGGCATCATCCAACGATCAGGATTGATCGGAGAAGGGAGAAGAAAGATTTAAATCAAAGTCATCGATCGTGCAGAGATGGACGGTCGGGAGCAAAGGGGAAAGTAAAAACGGAGAATTGTTGACTGGGCGACGGAATCAGGGCAATGGAATATGGACCGTTGATCTGCAGATCAGATTGACGACATAGATTAACTGGATGGCACACCATAGCCCGGTTAACGATCAGGCATCTTCGGTGAGCGATAGATGTTGGATGGCTTCCCCCAAATTGGACGGTGAACAGCAATATCGTTGGGCGTCCACGTCCAAACGATAACGCGCAATGGGCAAGCGGTTTTGAAAAAGTACACGGGACACGTGTCATGCGATGTATGGAATCGCTGGCGATCAAGGGAAAGAAACTTTCGCCCAAAGGCAGTGTGATGGATATCGCCGGTTTTGGGCAATCGGCTTATGGACGGTGGGGACCATAGGGAGACAGAATCCGCACCGTCGATCTACAGATCAGATCGATGGTGGAGGTTAATTTGAAATTCGGACCGGCGGATAAGTTTAAAAATAATTAAAAACCTAAAAATAAAAATAACCAAAGGTTTTAATACTTCGGGCGGAGAAATATTTAAAGGCTTGGCACCCGACTGCGGGGCCGAGGGTCATATGAAGGGTCATACAACTAGGGATTTATGTGGGAAGGGGCTAAGACCCATATATGTACAAAATGTGGGTTTTTATGGCTTTCCAATGGTTTTCAAGGGAAATTGAGGGTTCCGATAAGGCTTAAAAGTGGGTTTTAAACCTTATAAAAGTGGATTTTCATGAATGGAAGAAGAGAACTCATGGAAAAATAGAGGAATTTTATGGAGAAATAGGGAAGCAAATGAAGGTTATTTTTGGAAGAAGGGGAAAAGGGAAATGGTGCTTGTAGCAGTATTCTGTTTTGGAAATCAGCAGGATTTCTAAGTGAAAGATGGGAACAACAGTGAAGTTTTGGACAGAGGATAGGCATGAGGCCTTCAAGAGTCTTCAAGAGCCAACAATTTTTAGCAATGAAATTTGTTCCTTGAAGGCTCAAAAAGTCTTAGCCACCTTTTGAGATAAATTTTTTTATAGGTGGCTAAAAATCTCTATAAATGATGTTATTGTCATATGCATAGAGGTGAGAGAGTGGAAGAAGAAGAAGGAGCAGATAAAGAAGTTGTGAAGATCCAAAGATGATTTAAAGCAGATATGAAGGCGGCAAGGACGATAGCGAAGAAGGAGAAAAATAGAGCTAATATCTAGGTAAATATGCATATGATTTTATTGTAGTGTGAGGGAGTTGGTGCTTCCATATCAATTTTTAGCTCGATACATGTCGAGTTGTAGCTGGTTGAGGTAGGAGCCGCCTGTGGGTTGTAGCCTACAGAAAATACATGGGAGTTAGCACTTCCATTTCAAGTTGTAGCTTGATAGATGTCTAGTTGTAGCTAGCTGAGGTAGGAGCCTCCTGTGGGTTGTAGCCTGCAGAAAAAAGATGGGAGTTGGAGCTTCCTTGCACATTGTAGCATGCAGAATGGAGGTAGTAGCCTCCTCTAGGTTGGAGCCTATAGAAAATCAGTGGTGAGATGGAGTTGGAGCTTGCCTTTGCATCACAACAATAATAAGATGTGGTTTTCTCCCTTATGGGTTTCCACTTCTATCTTTTGTCCATATGTATGATGATTATGTGTTGATATTCTCTATTTAAATCTGCTTAATACTTGCTGCTCACTTATTAAGATTGTGGTTTCATTATTTAATAAGTTGATCATGAAATCGAGGTGTAAATAAGTTCAAAGGAAAGTTTTAAAAGACCATGAATGTATCAAACTGATTCAACCCCCCCTCTCAATTTAACTAAGGGTTCAACATAAGAAAATGACTAAAAGTTTCATATAAACGGCTATATCATAATAGCATTTTACCCAAATATTAAAGAAACTGAAGATGATATTGAAGGGTAAGAAAATAAATAGGTAGTATGCATGATATGTTATTCCATAATTCAATACCTTTCCCATTTATAAAATAGTTTCTACAACAATTCACTGCATATTAGTTCTTTATGTTGCTATTTATTGAGATTTTGGCTCACACGGAGATTACAATTAGCCTTTCCACAAGAGATACAGATGGTTTATGCAATTGGCATACCATTGTTTTTGCTATAACTAACATTTCTTTATAATAATTTACAGTTGAAACATTTCATTTACTTGTTTTTCCTTCCTAATTTTTTTGTGTTGCATATATAATACCAACTGTCCATTGGGATTCATACATGACCAAATGAAAACGGCTTTAATTGTTTCTAAATGAAAAAATGTGACAGGCTAGAATTGGAGGGATTTTGTGCAAATTATAATGAAAAATAAAAAAGTGAAGGCATGTACCTCTAGTGTAGTGATAGCAGGGTTTCCTATTCATAATATTCTAGAGTTATTATTATTATTATTTGTTCATTTCTTTCTAACTATTTCTTCCTGGTCAAGGTGTTTCTCAAGTTTGTCAGCTCCGAATGTTAAAGACACTGCTTGATGTCTTGTAGTGGAAACACCTCACATCTTAGCATAGGTACAATATCTATTTCTAGTACAATAGCACAAATTGTGGAAGATTTGGTAAGTGCCTACTACTAAACGCCTTGCCACTATGACCCAAGTGCTATTTGGCCACAACTAGAAGGTTAGTGAATTGGGAAAAAGAGAATGTTGTGTGCGTTGATGCTGCACGCAGGGCATATTTTTGCAAGCCCTTTTTCCCATCGCGTGCAAGAGAAGTTTGCATCAGCAAGATGCACATAGCATTCTCTTTTCCCAATAAAATAACCTTCTAGTGTTGCATGAGCTTCTAGACTCTTTAGACTAAGGAACTGTCCAGAACTTTGCTAGGGGCATAGGTTGGTGGTTCTTTTCCATCGTGCCTTGATATTCATAGGGAATGATGGCAATCAGTTTTTAGTGATGGATGCTCTTTTGACCATCACCAATAAGCTTATGGTGACATTTGTTTACCCTCACCAAAATATTAAATGGTGACAGTCAATGAACGCCACCATATATACACATCAGTAGTGACCACCATTAAAGGTTCGTCACCATAAATCTTTGTTGTTGATATGAAATAGTTAGGGTTAATGTTTGTCATTATAGTCATTATTCGTGACGGACCTTGATGTCACCAATGAGCTTATACTGATGGTTAATGAACGTTGCCATATATATGCACCAATAGTGACAGCCATGAAAGGTCCATCACAAAAAATCGTCGTTGTTCATATGAAATGGTGACGGTCACTTTTCATGATTATAATCAATATTCGTAACGGACCATGAGTGTCACCACAACACATACTTTCGGCAACACCACCTTTGGCGACATTCAGTTTTTTGGTGACGGAGGCTATTTTCCATCACCATTGCTCATATGAAATGGTGATGGTCATTGTCTATCACTTTAAATCATTATTGGTGATGGACCTTGAATGTCACCACAACACCTATAATTTCGGCGACGCCACTTTTGGTGACGTTCAATTTTTGGTGACGAAGGCTCTTTTGACCCTCACCAATGAGCTTATGGTGACCATTTTTTCCCCTCACCAATTTCCTTTTTTCTTGTAGTGTAATTTGGTCAAACACTCAACATTTTGAGGAGAAGAGTACGTTGTACCGCGAATTCATATCTACCTTGTGAAGTCTAGGGACTTTGGGGTGTATCGAAGCCCCTCAATTTGTAATAGGTATTGGGGTTTTAATTGATTTGTTGTCAAGTTGATCATATGTGGACCATGGTTTTGTATCGATGTAATCCTATATAAGGAGATGTAATGCTTTGTATAGATCAATGAATCAGATCATAGACATTGAACACAATTTGGTGTATCTTTTGTTCTGTGTTTTAGGAATTAAGGAAAGGCTTCGTAGCTGAGCGTGTGGACACCTTGGAAGATTATGTAGCTTAGTGTGCATACCACCTATAGTTGTGTGCCCACATCGAGAATTTGAATGTACTGAAGTGACTCATCTGAATGAAGAAAAGAGAAGTTTTAGGAAATATTTTTTGTTTATGTGTATCTTTGTGTTTTCCTTCTATCTATGATGCAAAGAACTGATTATGCTATGATAGCGCAATTATATTGTTTTATAATATTCTTATGTTAAAATGAACGTGTTGAAAAAAGTAGTTGAGTTAGAAAACATAGTAATGATATGTATTCTATAAGAATAATTAAAATAGAGAAAAGAAAGTAGGAGCTACCTCATGCAGTCCCTCAAGGTTAGAAAAACTTGGTTCTGCAACCACCCATAGCCACCTCGGGTGAAACTACGATCTGCTTGCAAGTCCTTGCCGAAAGGGTCAATGTCTGACGATTTTGTTGGTTTTAAATACAAGTAGAAACCGGGTCAATCCCAAACAAGCGAAAAAATTATTTTTTTGTCGTGATCTAGATTTGTTTGAGTGACATGTGGATGTGGCATCCATCGGAGAAGGAAATACAAGATTGGGTAGATGAGAAAGAACCAGAGTTCATAGCTCAGGAAAATAGAAATCCATGATTCACAACTCAAGCCTAGTTGCAAAGGTATCTTTTCACAAAACCACATGAGATTTTATTCACGTTGTTTTCTAATGAGCTATAGGAGTGGGTTTCAAGGTTGACTATGAACAGGAATTTTTTTAAAAATGACGAGCATATTTCGTGCAACCCTCAATTGATAAAGTGAATCAAGAATACCAACAACAACATCTCAAGGGTTGTTTATTTTTGGATTGACAGTATCTTGGGAGGATTTGTTATCAATTTCGCAATAGACACAATTGTATATGAAAATGAAGCTAAGAGAATATTATTCAAGGGAATACAAGTTAAGTATCTAAATTATTTGAAGCTGCGGATTTATGTGAAAAGGGAATGCTACGAATGCGATCAGATTAATGTTTAGACGAAAAGGGAATAAGTATGAACTAGGAACTCGGTATACGTAAAGCGGAAAGCGATATAGAGCAGATCGTGAACCGAAGAAATTTATTGAGACTAGTTATAGTCCCTTGTTAGGCAAATATGACAATGAAAAAGAAATAAGTAACCCCAGAACCCCACAATATTCCCAACCCCAACCTAAAGGTGCATCGAAGTTAGAAGCTAAGAATAATCATGTCATATTTGGCATTCCCCATCCCTCTACTCCGCTTACCCCTTGTCCCCATCCCCCTAATTCCCTTACACCCCATCTACCTCCCCCCTAATTTACCTACCCCTCCCCTTAACCCTTTAAGAAGAAACATGGTCGATGACATTAAGTTACATGTTTTTAGAGGACTGGGATCACAAGATCCTGAGCAGTTTATGTTTGTAGTTGATGCAGTATGGAAATCAATATAGGTTATTGACAAGTTGTAAAGAAGGAGTAGCTCATCACGACGTTGCGAGAAATAATGCTGACATGGTGCATGAAGTATTATTTTATTAATCAGGTTGGTTCATTGGATGATATTAAGAAAGTGCTAGTATCATAATTCAAGAAGTTGATGTCTAAGTCATAGTGCATTAATGAGATGAAGGAGATCAAATATATGAATTACGAATCTGTTTGGGAGTTGGATCAAATATTCAAGGTGTTAATGGGACAAGTATGCTTTAACATACCCCTAGATCAGTATAATGAATGGTTTATAGTTGCACTGCTACCACATAGGAGGTTACCCTTGACACAACACAAAGTAATAAATGAAGCCAAAGCTTTGGATATTGCAATGAAGTCGGATGCTTCGCCGGTAGGGGATACTCATGTGGAATTACAATAGATTTAGAGAAAAATAGCGAATTCGGCCTTGGAACTACAAGATCTCAAGAAGGGAAAGGAAGTTAGACAAGAAGTTTGGTGTATAAAGTGCAAAGCAGAGGGCCACTCTAAGGAACAATTCCCTGTGTTCATAGGTTACTTGGACATTGGACACCTAATACATTAAATCTAGGATCAATTCCATGGAGTGAGATATGTATAACTACATGATAAAACCATCTAGAACAATGTTATTTATTGCATAAGTATGTGCAAACTCCAACGTAGATGTTTTGAAACTCTTGTAAATCACTGAGACATAATGAGATTTTTTTTTGAATTTGGAATTGATGATGGAACACACAGTTGATGCTTATAGAATGGAAGTTGAAGGATATGCACATGAAGATCAAGGTCAACATTCTCGACGAGGAGCTTTCTAAGGAAGATAATGAGGACTAGGAGGAGGATTTGGTCGAGGAAGCGAGGAGACTATCTGTTACAACTACAGACAGACATGACACTATGGAAGGAATTGTCATAATCCTAGTACAACTTGTAAGTATTGCAAATATTTTTCTCATGCCATAGAATAATGTCTGGTCCTTATGGAAAAGATGTAGGAGAAGAATGTCTGGTCCTTATCGTAGATGGTGGATTCACTATCAATGATACTCAACACAAGGATTGGTTTATTGGTTTGTTTCTCCCACATCTGTGCTAGCCATTGAGTCAACAAAATATTTCTAAGTAGGCTGAGGCTGTAGAAATCGGGATGAAACTAGAAGTTGTGCCAGTGCCTATTGTGATTAGAACTCATCAGATTCAGAGTCAGTTAGAAGCAATACATTTGGAGATTCATAATCTGTGCAAAGAGAAGGGAAATGAGGCATGTGCAGAGGTGGGGTGCATATGATGTAAAGTTGTCAGACATCATAAGGACTAATGCCCTATGTTTAATGATTATCTATACACTGGAGGACTAGGACCATTAAATATCGTGGTTGGACCGAGTGGGAAACCTCCAGTATGGTGAGTGATTTGTCAGACTATGAGCTTGAATGTAATAGATTTATTTCCACATATTGGAAAATGCATGCCTAAACTGAAGCAGCTATTTTCTATATTCTATTCATCACTAGGAGATGATGAAAAAAAATTTCAAAGTTTTGATTTGATTATTGAGAAAGATGAGTTGTATACAATGCAGGTCGAACCCCTCACCAACATCCCCATCAGGGCACAGTGGATTCCAGGCTAGAGGAAGAGGAAGTGGAGGAGGGTTAGTTGGTCGAAAAAGGGGAAAGGTCATTTGATACAATTGTGGAGATGTTGGTCATTATGCATGAGAATATCCGCATCCTGCATGACAATCATGTAGGTATTTTAGGAAATTAGCTCATGTAATAGAATATTGTCCTATTTTAATTTTCTAAGGTGCAGGATAAAAATACGTAGACTCTGACACAAATATTCATATGGTCAAGGTGGAGTTGCATGAAGAGGATCCTAGCATGAATGTTGTCCCTCAGAGTGGTGCATCCACTGGTGAAGATAAGGGAAAGAAGACGGATGTTGATCTTTGGATTTGTAAGGCATCTGAGAAAATGTATGGATTTAATTTACAACACGAAAAAATAATTTTTTTTTGATTAAAGGAAGGGGTTTGTAGTATCAAGAGCATCAAAAGTAGGTAGACGTATGAATGAGGGAGGAATAGACGAAGAAACAACACCATTTTTAAAAGCTTACATTAAGTTTTTGCACAACAAGAAGGCAGTCAAGAATCTTCAAGCATTGATAGATAACTGTGCAGAAAAGGAGTAGACTCAGATGAAATAGAAATCTGTCAACAACATTTATAAGAAAAATAAAAAAAGAAATATATGCAAGAGATGCATTTGAATGCTACGATCAGTGCTTATGAGATGGATCATGTCACTCTCGATCTAGGGTCTGATGCAAATGTTTTACCTAAGCAAACTTGGAAGCGCAGGGGAGAGCTTAAGTTGTAGTGGTCTACTATTCAACTGTGCATGGCAAACCAACATAAAATCATTCCATTAGGAAGACTGTCATAGGTAGTAGTAGATATTGAAGGAGTTAAGGTGCTTGTAGATTTCAAAGTCATAGAGATCGTGGATGATAATGATCCTTATCGTGCAATCTTGGGTTTAGATTTGGCTATTGATATGGATGGCATCATAAATCTAAAGAGAAGAAGTATGGTATTTGAGAACAATGGAACTAGATTTATAGTTCCCTTAGATCATGCAGAAGGTGTAATATATATAGAACATGTGCACGCGGATAATGATATTGACCATATCTATAAGCTGAATGCAGGAGATGATGATTGGATCAATCCAACAACTGATGGAAGGCTTAATTGGAAAAAATACAGTTCCTGCTTCTCAGTTTTAGATGAAGAGTTGGAGAACTCGTAGAACCAGTTACATGAAGTATCAACGCTCTGATGCAATCTAGTGACCAGATATCTTCAATGTGTATCATCAGAGGTATGATAATTACAGTATTATGATGGTTTAACTAATGTGAATATGTTTTTAGGAAAAATTTAAAGAGCTCTTCCAGAAGGACAAATATTCCATGCATTGGATATAGCATTGTGCGCTACTCTAGCACGATGGTGGGAGACTCACAAGGGAAACATGGGAAATTAGGAAGGATGTGCTCGAATGATGATATTGTGCTTTGAGTGTCCAACTACCATAATGGAGGAAGCTTATTATGGAAAGGGTGATCTACGCAAACATCTGGCAACATGGACTGAAATATGGGGCATAGAGTCGAGATTAGAATGGGTCCACATGTTCATTAACATGTTGGAGAAGGTACCTACAAATTGGTACCTCGAGACAGAGCTACACCGATGAACCAATGAATGGTTTGCATTGACTAAAACCTTCATTTTGACATTTAGCTTTTAGAGTGGATTTGTTTCTTGGGAAAAGCACTACAAGGTATTGAAGAGGTTATATTTGATACAACCATGTCGAATATAGAGCGCGCTTTTCCATAATGGGATGCGCAGATGAGCGATATTGTCAATTGCAGAAATCTGATCGTAGAATAAATTGAAGAAGATCCACAAAATATCGCAATTCTTGAATTTGAGGTACTTTGGGCAATTTCTAGGCCTTCAATTACATTGCTGGATGTCACGAAGCATCTAAATTTTCGACAAGTAAAATTGGATCTGAAGAGAAACCGAAGTTGGCGAATATTGGAGATTATTGGGACGATGAAATAGTGTGAAAGGTTGTTGAGCTAGTAACAGAGTATCATGACCTGTTTCCTACAAATTTTTATGAGTTCAAAGGGATAATTGGAGAGCTTGGAGTCGTGAAGATCACTTTGAAACCTAACGCGCGACCTTTGAACCAGTGCCCATATATATTGAACCCCAAGTATAAACAGAAAGTGAGGGACGAGTTGGATAAAATGGTTGTTACAGGCATTATAGAACCAGTGGAAGAGTCTAATTTGGTGATTCCTATGGTAGTGCAAGATAAGAAGACAAAAGGAGAGATAAGGATTTGTGTTGACCTATGCAAACTGAATGATGCCTACGTACATCATCCATTCCCAACTCCATTTTCTAATGATATGCTCAACAATTTAGGAGGAAAAGAGGCTTTTTCATTCACAAATGGTTTCTCAGGCCATCATAAGATTAGGATTGCATAGGAGGTTAGAAGTAATACAACCTTTGCAACAGAATGGGGATCTTCTCAGTATACAGTCATGCCATTTGGATTGAAGAATGCACCTTCTATCTTCTCACGTATAGTAGTAGATGCATTCAAGGAGTATATCCACAAGTTTCTAGAAGTATAATTTGATGATTGGACTATCTTTGGGTTGTTGAAAAATCATGTATCAAGTCTGCGCTTAATGTTGGATACTTGTAGGAAGTATGAGATCTCACTTAATTTGAATAAGTGCATATTTTGTGTGCCATTTGGTATATTTTTGGGTCACATTGTCTACCAATAACAATTGATGGTAGATCCCTCAAATATCACAGTAATTTTTAATATGGAAGTTCCTATGAATGTGAAACAACTGCACTCGATACTGGGGCATACTGGATATTATCGAAAATTCATTCAGGGTTATGTGCAACTCACTGCGCCCATGGAGAAATTTCTCAAGAAGGATGTGACATTCTGTTGGGATGAGGAATATCAAAAAAAATTTTAACTGTTGAAGGAGAATATGGTCACTGTGCCCATATCGATCTTTCCTGATTGGTCAAATGTGTTTGACATGCATGTTGATGCCTCCTGCAACATGCTTGGAGATATTTTAGCGCAACTAGGAGCAGCGGAGTTTCACCACCTTATTCCCTATGAAATTAGGAAGCTCTCAAGCACAGAGCATAATTATTAAACCATGGAGAGAGGAGTATTGGTGATGGTTTGTGTGCTGCATAAATTCCACCACTATCTATTAGGAGGACATTTCAAGATGTTTACTAACTACTCTTATTTGAAGTACCTAGTCAATAAGCCTGTGTTGGGGGGGGGGGGGAGGGGGGGATCTACAGGTGGTTACTGTTGTTTCAAGAGTATGATTTTGAAGTCATTCTAAAGCCTGGGAGACTGAATGGTGGGCCATACCATCTATCGCTCATTGAGAATGGACAAGAGCCAAATAGTTTGGAAGATGGTTTACCCAATGGCACGCAATTATTTTCTATAAAGGTGGTTGATAATAATTTCCCTGATATCATTCATTTCTTTAATACTGTACATGCACCCGATACATTGCAACAAAATAAAGAGCTAGTGGCGTGCGCAGCTGAATTTACTATCATTTTTGGTGAGTTGTATAAGCTGGGTGCAGATGAAGTCTTGCAAAGATATGTCTTGGAATTTGAGAGACGAGACATCTTAGTTGAAGCTCATGGAGAGGTTGCTGGAGGTCACTATGTGAGGAAATAAACTGCATATAATATTTTGCGAGGTGGTTTATGGTGGCCTACGTTACTCAATGATGCATATGCGCATTGCAGCACATATGATGTATGCCAAATGATAGGAAAGCCATCACGCAGATATGAGATGCCCTTGTATCCATATATGGCATTGCAAGCATTTCATAAATGGACCATAGATGTTTTGGGTCCTATTGACCCTCCTAGAAAGAAGACAGGTGCGTGTTACATTATCACTGCGACAGACTATGTAACCCACTAGGAAGAAGCTAAGTCGGTGAAGGATTGTAGTGCGGACAGAGCTGTGAACTTCATTTTTTAGAACATATTGACTTGGTTTGGATGTGTAATATTCTAAAATTTTCATGCAGCAAATTGGAATATTAATTTTTTTTTATTTCACTGAGGAGAATAATAAATGGGTAAGGAGGCCCATGCATAATAAAAACCTAAATAAAATCCCTCATAGTATGAAAGGGGATCATCAGTGGAGTTGGTTTTCACACCCTCATGTGTGAACAGGATCATTTTCAAGTGGACAAGGTCAAGTTTGACCAAGTCAACAGTGCTGGGATAGGAGGTGGAGAACACTTAGAGAAACAACACAGTAGGAGTGGGAAGGGGTTTATTTGGTGAAGGAAACCCTAATGAGTGGGACCCATGGTGAGAGGGATCTCACTTGTTTAAAAGGAGGGCAAGGTAGCCATTGTGATTCATGCATATGATTATTGATTTCTTGTCTGCTTAGACTATTTGCAGTCTCCTTTTGTTTTGCAGAGTTGCAATGCTGTTTAGCATAAGGAATTCCTATTTAGGATTCCTTCTCCTTCTTGAGAGGCCTCTTGAGGGATTTCACTTCATTTCTCCACATTCAGGCTCAAGGCCAAGCCACCTCGTTCAGCTACAACGTTATTTTTTCTAAAGTATAACATTGTGTTGCAAGGTCTTGCAGTGGAGATCTCACAACACCATTCCTTGGCTTGTTTTCCAGAGGAGGAGGCATTCTTTCCTTTGGGAGATCAGTGAGGAAGGATTTAGAGCATATTTTAGATCTTGGCACTTGGCCAACACTTTCTATTACACCTACAGCGCAGTTTCCCTCAGTGACTGCATTATTTTCAGTATACATCTGCAGTGATTGTCAGAGGGTGAGATCTTCAGTGTTAGGATGAGCCTTTCACTTGGAAGATCAATAGGAGGAGTTATTTTATTTTATGTAGCATATTCAGTTTTCTCTATTCATTTTCAGTTCTTGAGTTACAACTGCTACCCTGTAACTTTGACATTTTTCCATTTTTGTATATTTCAGCCAATCCTTCTAAGGATTGTTGTATTATTGTTTTCTGGGGTTGAGAGCTTGCTCCCCCTCATTTCTTGAGCCATACATTGTCATATTTTTCTATTATTATTTAGTATGATGCAGTGTCGCCAATAAAATGCGTCCTTTTAGCCTGTAGAAACTCCTATGTAGCAGTGATCATCTATTCTAATGTGCATGTTCCATTGAGGCTGCATTACTTTTCTTGAGTGTCTCTTTCCTCAAGGATTTGTATACAATTGCTGCTATAATATACATTTGATGTCTATTCAGATATTCATGTGTTCTTGTTCATAAAAATAACAATGTTGCTCTATTATATGTTCATACATCGCTGCAATCCCTTCATCGAGCACTTTCTCAAGACAACTAGGTGTGGGAGACCTGCTTAACCCACATAGAGTGATTTATTTTGAGCGTCCTCTTGGATTTCGGTCTTAGATACATTGATCTAAGGGATCTAGGTCTTGGTTTCAAATCCTGTAGCAACCATTCATGAAAAATGCATTTCTCATGCATGCCTTGCTGAGCAATCCCATTTTGGGATATTACAGGATGCCCTAATATTTTGATGCGTGATCGAGGTATGTACTTAATGAAACCATTGAAGCTCTACTAGAATAATTATAGATTCATCATTAGCGGAGCACTTCATATCACCCACAGGAAAATAGTGCAGTAGAAGAGTTCAATAAGATATTGGAGACTGCGCTTAGTAAGATTTGCAATGCTAATTAGAATGATTGGAATGTATTCATACCTTTGGTTCTTTGGGAATATAGAACTACATGAAAGAAGCTGATAGGAAAGAAACCATTAAGTATGGTACATGGGAAAGGAGTTATTATTCCAATGGAGTACAATGTTCTAAGTTCGTGCATTGCATCATTCAAAAATATGGCAGAAAAGGATATTATGGAGGAATGGTTGTCACAGTTGGTTGCACTGGAAGAGGATCGCTTTATTTCAAATTTCCATCAACAAGTGTAGAAGGCATGCGAAAAGGAATGTCATGATAGGCATATCAGATAGAAGTTATTTAAGCAAGAATATTTGGTCTTGTTGTATGACAACAAATTTCAATGCCACCCAAGGAAGTTCAAAATGCATTGGCTAGGCCCATATATTTTTAAGGATATCACTGATGGAGGGGCAGTGAGCCTGACCAAATTGAGTGGAGAATATATTCCTAGGTATGTCAACGGAAGCCGATTGAAGCCATACATGGATGACCCTCTCCCTGTGCGCACAAAATGACTATATAGCCGAAGTATTGGATCTGCATAGAAGGGATGGTGGATGCGTAGATAGGTGTGACATGTTCACGGAGGTTGGATAGATCACAGAAGTGCCCAAACATAATCACTGGAATAGTAAATCGGGAAAAGATAGTTTTATTGCCATTTGGAAGAGCTTCTAAGTTGCAATTAATGAGGAGATTTATCTAGATTTGTAAACTTTTGTCATTTATCGAGACGCATTAATGCATAAGGGACTGTTGAAGATGCACCTAAGGTATAAATATGATTGAAGGGGTTGCATTATTTTTCTTCGTTTTATGTGTGATTTTTGTGCCCTGATATCTTTTATTTCTTGCCTCTACTTGTTGTCTATGTTTGGTCTTGATCTGGTGTCCGAGGAGTGGGGTCCCTTGGGGTAAATTTTGGTAACGTTTTTGTCTATATTTTTTTGTCATGCATGCTACGTGGAAGAGTCAAAGGGGATCTAGGGTAGTTCAAAGTCCCTACTTTATGTAAATGGGTTTTAAGGGAAAACTATGTGCCTCAAACCGTGGTTTCATACCATTGTATTTGCGCGCTAAGATGATATAAATATAGATACAAATTAGCGAAGAATCTCATGCTTATGTTGATTAACATTTTGTAAGGATTTCAGTCCAAGTCTAGGTTTTGGGTAGAAAGGCTCCTGCTAGCTGTGTGCACAAAGACCTAGTCCTAAGTGTGTGTGGACTCCGCTGGCTGTGTGTACAAAAGGGTAATTTGTAAGTGAAGAATGAATGTATTGAACTGTTGAATCTACTTATGAAAGACCATTTTGGAAAAATCTAACATTCTATATGATTGATATGTTATCTATCTAATTAGTGTGAATTTATTTTGTTATTCATTTAAGATTTCTTTTACTTCTGTTATAACCAAATGAATATGCATAAATGAATGAAGTGTATGAAGTATATTATGAATAGATATATTTAAAGTGTATATTTTATTGCGTGCAACTATACACACTGTATGCTAGAATAATCCGCCAAGATCTTTGATTCTATTATCTGTTTATACACACTTGCATGTATCTGCGACAAAGTTTATCTAATATTTTTTTGATATGTTATGCATGCATCTTCTTATATTTTGTGATAAGTTATATTAAAAGTATATTAAGGGCCACCACAACAAATTCTTCCTCAAGGTGCAGAAACCTGCTTCCAACACCCCCCCATACTGCTTCGAGTGAGACTATGATCTGTGCAATAAGGTCATTGCTAAAAGGGACATTAGTTAGAGGGTTTGTTGGTTGCGCAATAAAAACGAACCTTGGTTAGGACCCTTCAAGCCAACACCCACACCATTTAAAGACGAAGTGTTGGACAATTTAGGAGGACAGGATGCCTATTCTTTTAGATATGGCTTTTCAGGTTACCATTAGATCAAAATTGTGCTAGAAGATAGACATAAGACAAAATTTTCTACAAAGTGGGGCTCTTATCAGTACACAATGATGTATTTTTTGTTGAAGAATTATCGTGCCATATTTTGTATTGTTGTAGTTGTAGATTTCAAAGAATATATACAAATTTTTTTGAAGTTTACTTTGATGACTAGACAGTCTTTGGGATGTTGAAAAAGCATGTTGCGTGCTTGAGGTTTATGTTGGATACATGTACGAAATATCAGATATCATTAAATATGAATAAGTGTATTTTTTCATACCATTTAGCATAATGTTGGGCCATGTGGTTTGTAAGAAGTAATCAATGGTGGATCCTGCGAAGATAGTAGTCATTGTAAACTTGGCACCCCCTAAGACATTGAGACAACTACACACGACACTTGTACATACTGGCTATTACAGAAAATTTATAAAGAGGTATCCATAGATAAATACACAAATGGAGAAGTTATTGAAGAAAGATGTCACTTTTCAATGGGATGAAAAATTCCAGAAGAGCCTCAACATACAGAAGGAGAAAATGGTGACTCCACATATTATGGTTTTCCTGGATTGGAATAAGGACTTTCATGCACATGTCGATGCATATTGGATAGTGTTGGGTATAATACTGGCACAGCCAGCAGAAGGAGAAATTGATCACCCCATATATTTTGCAAGAAAGAAACTTTCTAAGGCAGAGAAGAGTTAGCTATGGTTTGTGCATTACATAAGTTTTGGCACTAATTTTTTGGAGTGCATTTCAATATTTTTGTTGATCACTCAATGTTGAAATATTTGGTGAATAAGAATGTTTTAGGAAGAAATTTTTTTTGATGGTTGTTGTTGTTCTAGGAGTACACCTTCGGTGTCGTAGTCAAACTAAGAAGATTGAATATTGGACCTCATCATCTGTCAAGATTGGAGACATGAGAAGAACCCACAAGTATCAAGGATAACCTACCCAATGTGTAGTTATTGACAATCAGGGTCGTAAATGATCAATTCACGGATATTATTCAATTTATTGCCTCATGAATAGTCTGTGTAGAGTACACTATGCATCAAAAGGAGCTGGTAGTAAAAGTGGCAGATTTCTCATTGATTGTAGGACACTTGTACAAAATGTGAACAGATAAGATACTGCACAGATACATCCCTGAACATGAAATGCTGAGCATTATGGAAGAATCTCATGGAAGAGTAGCAGGAGGACATTTTTAAGGAAAGGTCACTGCACATAAAATCTTAAGAGATGGGTTATGATGGCCAACAATAAATAAGGATGCAAAAGAATTTTTTCGAGCATGTGATGTATTATAACATGTATATTTGAGTACCAAGAAAATTAAGATTTTCTACCGCAAATTGCTGTCGCTACCAAAATTTGTCTCCTCGGTACCAAACTGTCAAATCCCATTTTTAAAGCCTTGCAAGAGCCATGATGAGGTATGACAGGGTTGTCTCGAGTGTTCTATGAGTTCATCTAAGAGTCAAATTCATATGTCTACACTACCTTTTCATAGAATGATGAAACACTTATGTAAGAGGATAAAATGGTTAGAAGTAGACAAGAGAAGGTCAAAGAGGCAAGTCAGAGCTTTAGAAACACAAATTGAAATGATTCAAGCTGAGCTTTTGAAGAAGGGTCTCAAGATTTTTGTTGAAATTGATGACATTCGTTGAACATGGTAATATCATACATTTCTGGTTATGTTGTGGCAAATAAATATTTCTAGTAATATACAAGCTTGTATAGGATATTATAAATGACTTGGAGGTGAAGAAAATTTTAAAAAGACAAAATCTCATAAATTAGGAATTTTCCTAGCAAATATCCATATTGAAGGTGAATATTTGCTACGGATTTGCAATATCTTTTCATGGAGGAAAAGAAAAAATTAAACTTCAAAAATGGGAGTTAGCAAAGCGTATGTTGAGATTATAAACATCAAAGAAGACCCTAGAACTTTCAGAAATATCAAATAATTTGAAGAAAGGTGTTTTTTGGCATTTGCTACTAAAATGCCTATACTCTATTTTTTACAGCATAATGAATATTTAAATGAATTTTTGGGTAGTCAAATAGTAAGGTAGTGGATAAAGAATAGTTCAAATGTTTCCACATCAAAAATTTCAAGGAGGATAAGTATTTTCTGCAAAATAGTCAAATACAGAAATTCGATAGCAAATTCAGTTATAAAAATAGAGTATTTGCTACGAAAGTTCTGGAAATGAATGTTTTAGTAGTCAAATTCAACCTCACTTTCTGACCAAATGGAAATGAATTTTAGATATATGAAGGAGATTTGTGTTTAGCTGAAGCTCATCTACAAAAGCCTCTCTTAGTTTTTTCACAACTATTAGAGTTTGGAAAATAAGAACTTATTTTTGAGGCTTATTTTACAAAAAAATTTCCTATCTAGATTTAGTTGTAGAAATTTGAAATTTGACTTGGCGGAGGTCCAACTCAGCAGTTCAACAAGTCAACCTCCACGTGGCAGCCAACACATCAACTATCCAACACATCAGAAGTTAGTTATATTCGATAACGTTCATTAGAAAAAATTGCTAAGTTATTTAATGATGATAGACTCCTTTTTGTTTCCAAACTCCGTTGAAACAAAAATATCCCTATAAAGTCTGTATGTTTTGTAATTCAACTAGAATTAGGTCTCTTAGCTAAGGAAATGAGTCTAGTGCAGGTGGAAGTGGCCTTACTCTATATATGGGGAGCATTTTCACTTTGAAGGTTGATTGATGTTATGAGAGAACCACCCTTGTAATCATTTCTTTTTGAGTTAATAGACATTGCACCATACTATCTTTTCCACCTGATATTTTCTTTGGCTTATATGTTTTATTTCTGCATATTTTTTGTATTGTTATTAGTTTCATGGAAATTTTATTACCTGGAATTCATGTTAGATGCTCCAACTTCCTTAATTTTCTCTGTTTTACTATAAAATTTTATGTTTTAAGCCAAATTTGCCTCAGCTTCCATAAAATAAGTGATGTTTGTAATTGATTTTCCTTAATTGACTCCTTGCCCAATGATGGTTGTCATCCCATTCTTTCACCTGCATATCACAATAAAATTCCAGAGTTATCCATATGATATTTTGAGAGATCCCTCTTAGACTGGAAGGGCTAACTTCCAGTGAAAGTTGGTATTAAATAGTTATGCTAGGTTGATGGTTGACACAACCGAACTTGTTTTAGCCCAGTGATAAGATCATGTATGTGAAAGAACAGGAAAGCCATCCAAAAGAGATGAAATGTCATTAAATCCACAATTGACATTGAAAACATTTGAAAAATGGGCTATTGAGTTTTTTGGACCTATTATGTAATATTCCTACTTAGCTTGAGGTAAGAGGGATATACATTTTGTTTTTACTTTCTCTCGCATGAATAAATGAATAAAGGAGGACATGTAAAATTCCTAAAAAGAATGAATAAATCAATGGCCATATGAACAAGGATAAATCTAGGCCATGTAAAAAAATCACTTTCAGGTGTGAAAGGGGTTTGAGCTATGAGACTGGGTAAACCTTGACCAAATCTACAACGCTGTCCAGATACAATGTACCTCATGAAGGGACAACGCAGTTCTAGAAGGAGGCCCCTCATGTGAAAGGAGCTAATTCATCAAGGTGGTTTAGGGTTTGCAAAGGCTTTCATCTTATAAAAGGAAGGGGGAGGCAACAAGAGAAGGTTGTTGATTATGTATATTTTTTGAGTATTTTTTTTATTTAGACAAATACCATCCTCTGTTGTTTAGGTGAGGATAGTGCTACTTAGCACTTGTGGATTCCTATGCAAGGATTTTGTCTCTTCCCTTGAGGATTTATTGGAGGAGTCTTACTGATTTTATCCACTATCAGGCATCTGGCCAAGCTCTACTTCCAACTACAACGCATATCCAGTGAGGGTTCAACTAGTTTTGCAAGCTGCAGCAAGTGGAAACACTAGATATGCTCATATCTAGACTTTACTAGTGCCTCTTCTGAGTGAGTGTGTCTTTTAACCTCCTGGAAGAATGCATTAGCTCTGTGAGCTTCAGATTTTTATCTTAGCATTAGGCAAAATCAATTATTCAAGCTACAGTGCAGTTTCCCTTGACAGACTGCGTTATTTTTAGTGGAGGTTTTGCAGGGTGTTTTGACCCCATTTCTGATGAGAGATCTCTGGTGCTGGGCTTTGCCTTTCAATTTGGTGATCCATGGATTAGCTTGTTGATCCATGTTCTGTATAGATCTAATCTGTTTCTAATGTAAAATCATCTTCATAAATTTTTGAATAATATTGTAGATCTACTACTTAAAACTCAAATCTACTCTTTATATTGCATGATTTGGTCAAAACCCCAAGGGGATCTTGTAATAGAGACTTTCTAGTGTATAGATCTGAAATGGATATGATATTTTGTACAAAGATCTGCTCTAGATCTGAAGTGTAACATTTAGCTACTGCAACTCCATTAAATAACGATGTTAAGCCATTTTGCAGTATATACATGTGTTGCAGCCCTCTTTTCTGAAGATTTCTTTCTCTCTTTTCTTCTTTATTCTATTGTATAATGTAAGAGTATCAATGTAAATATGATTTTCTGCTATATATTCAAAATATGATCTGATATAATGGCCTCCTAATCATGCTCTCCAAAACTGCATTATTTCTGAAACATTTTGTTGTACATAGCTGCAGCCCCTCTCATCGGGTGTTTTTTAGCTAGACTAGTTTGTGGGAGATCTGTTTAACCCACCTAGTTTGATTTGTTTTTTCTCTCCTTTTGGATTTAGATCTTAGATGAGATAATCTAAGGGATCCAGGAGCTGCAAACTCATTTCTATACATATATTACCCAGAAGTGCGTTATTTCAGTAGGCACTGCTGTGCTTTCCCATTTTGGGATATTACAGTGGTATCAAAGCTCCTTTCTTAGCACACCCTATGCTTTCATTGGAGAACCACAACCATGTTTCAGTTAGAATAATATGAGATTATTACTGAGAGGGAGAAGAGGTATCAGAATAGAAGCCGCAAGAATTTTGATTAGACTACTGAGGATCAAGACAAGGGTAAAGCCCCTGAAACTGGAAGTGATAAAGAAGGAGAAGTGTTTGCAAGAACTCTTTTGGTAGGCATGCAAGATCTTGCTAGAGAGATAAAGGATATGATAATGGAAATAATGAGGGAATCTCCTGGGATATTCATCTTGGGTAAATCTTGGGCATGTCTCACCACTGGACTAGTCAACCAGTGAACCAGCCACAAGCTCCACAATGCTCCACTATGCCTACCTTCTTGGCTGTGGAGAATGAAGGACCACAAGAGAAAGAATCCCTTGAAGACTACTTTGAGGAATATGAATCTCAGAATAAGAGATTCAAGGACCACTTGAGTTTCCAAGAGTTTTTTCACCTTAAGGACAAAAGGAGACCAAGGCATCTGTATAGAGATGGTGGGTTCGTTCATAATCATGATAGACATCACTCTATGGGAAGATTTATTTTTCCCAAGTTTGATGGGTCATCCACCAGTTCTGCCAAGGCATGGGTAGAAAATCTGGATATCTACTATCAGTTGAACAAAGTCCTTGAGATTGAAGCCATCAATATTGCAGCGCTGCACTTTGAAGGTTAAGCACACAATTGGTGGTTCCATGGGTTGTCTCATTGGGCCATGCCAATGTGACTGCCTATTCTGAATTCACTAGAAGACTGGTGGAGAGGTTTGATGGAAAGGATCTAGAAGAACCTTTCATGAGCCTTGGAAAGTTAAAGCAATCAGTGAATGCATAAAATTACATATCTAAGTTTATGAGATTATCTGTTATGGTTCCTGATCTGTCTACAACAAGGAGGGTGTACATGTTCATCGATGGCTTGGATCAACCTTTGCATGGGTTGGTTAAATCTACCAAGCCCATCAATTTTCATGATGCCATTGAGAGGGCTAGAGACCTCCAATATGCCTTGCCAAAAGCAAAGGCGACTTTTTAGAACAAGGCCCCTTACCTTTCTAAAGGGAAGGAAGAGAAATTTTCTCCTTTCAAGGATAGCTCATTCAAGAAGCCTCTTGATATTGAAGTCAGGAAGGAGATGAGAAAGAAGAGGCTATGTTTCAGTTGCCAAGATCCATGGGCACCAGGACATATATGTGCTGCTGGGAAAGCACACTACATAGAAGTCTTCTAAGATTTTGAGGAGGAAGATGAAGATGATGAACCAAGAAGAGGTCGCAGCGCTGACAAGGTTGAGGGAGATCCAACACTATCTGGAGATGGGAATGGAGCCTTTTCTCCAATAGGAGGTACTCTTGCATCTCTGAGAGGAGTACCCAAGTACTTGACCTTGAGAGTACAAGGTTCAATCATGAATCAGAGGGTATCTATACTGATTGACAGTGGGGAAACCCACAACTTTATTGATGCTCATCTTGTGCAGAGGAGGGAAATCCCCACTGATAATTTTGAGGGATTCTCTGTTTTGGTCCCAAGAGATAGGAAAATGAAATGCGTGCACTATGTCCCATCACTTTCAGTTACCATGGGGTCCTACACCCTGGAAAATCACTTTTTTGTAGTTGACATGCCAGACACCAACATCATTTTGGGAGTCCAATGGTTGATTACATTGGGGAAAGTCACTACTTATTGGAAGGCCTTGCAAATGCAATGGGTGGAAATGAAGAATGGTAAACCTGAAATGATCCAAGGCATGCATACATACCCCTCACCTAGCACTTCCACACAAACAACAGAGATGGATTTGTGCAATGGAAGCAAGGATCTCACAGTCCCTTCTCTTATGTTCATGAGGATTCTACATGGGACATTCCTATCTAGTGGAAAACCATCAGGGAGGCCACCAGATTCAGATCTTGTGGGGAAGGCCTCACAAACTGTTGCTCCAAACTTAGATGTAGGAGGCATTGGAGAAATGGAAGACCAAGCTACAACGCTTGGAGGCTTGGGACAACTGAAGAGTAAGGAGGATCTTGTCCCTTCATCACTATCACTCCCTCTAATTTCCAAATCTGTGTTGTGGGAGGAAGAGAATGGGAGGATCATCCTTCCAACACACATATTTTGCGTGGGAAATGTCAGAGAAGAAATCAGCAACATGAGAGATACTTCCATGAAGGTATCACCATTGCTGTCATTGTTGAGCAGTGTGGATCTGTACTGGAAATCTCTACTGCTTGTAGAGTATTCCAAAGATCTCAACACTTGTAGGATACTAGATCGCATGCAATAAGAAGAGGGCTACTTAGTCCAAGGGGGAGTCATCTACTATCATGGTAGGGTCTTCTTGTCTAGAGCTTCCAAGCTCAAGCAGAAGATACTACAAGGGGAACACAAAGAATTTCTTCTCATCCATATGCAATCCATGAAGATCTAAACCCTAATCATGAGGAGCTTTGATTGCGAATGGATGAGAGAGGAATTACATTAGCACTTTCAAGAGTGAATTAGCTATGAGGAATTGGGACAACCAATGGACTCTTTGCAAGAGTCATTTCAGCCAGTTCTTCGTTCTTTTGAGAGAAGGGAAATGCCTATGGAAAACTCCATGTGTATGAGGAACTATGAGGGTAAAGGAGCTGATCATGCAAACCAAGTTTTATTTTCTGATCTATCACATTATTTTACCATGTTTTTGCAGGTTATGACTTCTAAAGGAAGTGAGATATCATGTGGATCTCATGGCTTTTGGAGGGCCAATATAGATTCTGAACTTGACCACTCCCTTGTTGCGCAAAGGGAGATTCCTTTTCATGATGGGTGCTTCCCAAAGGAACCAAACATATCTAACATCTTCAGCTATGTTAAGATGAATCATGCAAAAAATTTGTGGTGGGAATGCCACTTTCCACACCTTGATCTAATGCAGGCAAGAGATGCACTGTGCTGGCAAGACATGTGGGAATTTGACCCACTTCTTCAAGCCCAAATTTATGTTTGCATATATGTAGTCTTGCTCCCATACATGGATGAAATAGTTGTACTATTTATGGGATTGTATGGAGGGAGGATGGGTAGTTTTTATGTACCTCATGGACTGGAACTTCTCTATGTATCTCATGTTACATTTTTTAGAGAAAGCATTGCTCCAAACATGTTTATTTCTATTGAATTTTTCACTCCTTGTGGGATGAACTATACACCTCTTATGATGACCTTGGAGGAACAATTCATGATGTGTTGGCTTGGTGAACACTTGGATTATTAGGAGGACTTGATCTTTTATGTTGTCACCAATGGAGGAGTGGAAGGACTGCAGCACTCACCCTACCAGTTGCTTGAGGATAAGCAAAATTTTGGAGGGGAGGACTGTAATATTCCTACTTAGCCTGAGCTAAGAGGAATATACATTTTTGTTTTACTTTCTGTTGCATAAATAAATGAATAAAGGAGGACATGTAAAACTCCTGAAAATAATGAATAAATCAATGCCCATATGAACAAGGATAAATCTAGGCCATGTACACAAATCACTTGTAGGTGTGAAAGGGGTTTGAGCTATGAGACTAGGTCAACCTTGGCCAAATCTACAACGCTATCTAGATACAATGTACCTCATGAAGGGACAACGCAATTCTAGAAGGAGGCTCCTCATGTGAAAGGAGCTAATTCATCAAGGTGGTTTAGGGTTTGCAAAGGCTTTCATCTTATAAAAGGAAGGGGGAGGTAACAAGAGAAGGTTGTTGATTATCTATATTTTTTGAGTATCTTGTCTTTTTAGACAAATACCATCCTCTGCCATTTAGCTGAGGATAGTGTTTCTTAGCACTTATGGATTCCTATGTAGGGATTGTGTCTCTTCCCTTGAGGATTTCTTGGAAGAGTCTTGCTGATTTTATCCACTATCAGGCATCTAACCAAGCTATACTTCCAACTGCAACATAGATCTAGTGAGGGTTTGGTTGCTTTTGCAAGCTGCAGCAAGTGGAAACACTAGATCTTCTTAGGTTTATACTTTACTAGTGCCTCTTCTCAGTGAGTGTGTCTTTTAACCTCCTGGAAGAGTGCATTAGCTCTGTGAGCTTTAGATTTTTATCTTGGCATCAGGCCAACTCAATTATTCAAGCAACAACACAATTTCCCTTGAGGTACTGCGTTATTTTCAGTGGAGGTTTTGCAGGGTGTTTTGACCCCATTTCTGATGAGAGATCTCTGGTGTTGGGCCTTTCCTTTCACTTTAGTGATCCATGGATTAGATTTCTCATCCATGTTATATATAGATCTAATCTATTTCTAATGTAAAATCATCTTCAGAAATTTCTGAATAATATTGCAGATCTGCTACTTAAAACTTAGATCTACTCTTTATATTGCATGATTTGGTCAAAACCCCAAGGGGATCTTGTAATAGAGCTTTTCTAGTGTACAGATCTGAAATGGATATGATATTTTGTACACATATCTGCTCTAGATCCGAAGTGTAACATTTAGCTGCTGCAGCTCCATTAAATAACGTTTTTAAGCCATTTTGCAATATATACATGTGTTATAGCCCTCTTTTCTGAAGATTTCTTTCTCTCTTGTCTTCTTTATTCTATTTTATAATGTAAGAGTATCAATGTAAATATGATTTTATGTTGTATATTCAAAATATGATCTGATCTAATGGCCTCCTTCTCATGCTCTCCAAAACTATGTTATTTCTAAAGCAGTTTGTTGTACATAGCTGTAGCCCCTCTCATCGAGTGTTTTTCAGCTAGACTAGTTTGTGGGAGATCTGTTTAACCCACCTAGTTTGATTTTTTTTTGCTCTACTTTTGGATTTAGATATGAGATGAGCTGATATAAGTGATCCAGGAGCTGCAAACTCATTTCTGTGCATAGATTACCTGTAAGTGAATTATTTTAGCAGGAACTTTTGTGCATTCCCATTTTGGGATATTACATATTAATCCACGAGGAAAGAATACCGACGCAAGATATATAATCACCGCAACTGATTATTTGACAAGGTGGGATAATTCACAACCAATGAAGGATTACAACATGGAAACTACCATGAATTTCATCTTTGAATATATCTTTTCTAGGTTTGGGTGTCCAAAGATATTGTTGAGTGACAGAGGTTCACATTTCTTGCATAAGAATATTGATGTGCTGAATGAAGAATTCCAATTATACCATTAAAAAATTACCCCATATCATTCACAGGTGAATGGGATTGTGGAGCCCTTCAATAATATTCTTGATAATTCACTCACAGAAGTGTACAATGTGAACATGAAATATTGGGATCTAAGGATTCTAGCGGTGTCTTGGGCATATAGGGAAACATACAAGAAACTGAAAGGCCATAAACCTTTTAGGTTGGTATATGTAAATGAAACTATCATGCCTATGAAGTACATTGTGCCAAGTTTGAGAGTTTCAGCCTTCATGGATATGGAAAGCTTCGATATAATGGAGGAAAGGATGGTGCACTTGCTTTCTCTGGAAGAAGACAGGTTCTTCACATGTTTTCATCAGCAAGTACAAAAAGGAAGGGAGAAATCCTGGCATGATAGGAAAACCAAGAAGAAGAAATTTCGAGAATGATATCTTATACTTTTATATAATAACAAATTCATGAATTTCCCAACAAAATTTAAAACACATTAGTTAGGGTCATATATCATCAAGCACATTTTTTATGGTGGCACAGTTCAACTCACGAAGTCAAATGGTAAATTTATTCTTGGACAAGTGAATGGAAAAAAATTGAAGGTATATAGGGATGATTCTACCCCTAAAGCTTCGCACTAAAAATAAAAAAGAGAACATTCTTATTTCCAACTGCTATTGAAAGTGGGCACTGGACTATAAGATACTCTGTAGAAGTGGCTTCGCCAAAGGAATATTACAACACGATATTTAGGATTATGTTGAAGTCTGTAAGAACCATTCGAAAGGAATATTACTATGTGACATGCAGGAGTATGTTGAAGTTCAAAATAACTGCGATGAAGGAAGGATTGTTGCGACACAGAAAGTGACTCATCAAATTTCGTCGGAAATATGACCATTGGAAGGAAAAAGTTGTCGTTAAAAGAAAGTTTTCGTTAAGAGATGTGGGAGAAATGCAATTATGAATCAGAACTGGTCGGACATAGTGCCATGTCTATATTAAATGAACAATATCTAAGATATCATGATGTTTGAAATTCAAATTTGATATAAAAGCTATCTCTCGCTCCACATTTTACACTTTGCGCTCTGGAGAATTTAGTTGGGAATTTGTGGCCAAGTGTGGGACAGGCATGTCACTGTATTTTTGAGAGAAGTTTCAAAGAGCTTCCTAGATTATTTTTGAGTAAATGGATAACAAACATCATGGAATATGCAGAATCGAGTGTACCTATATCCCCAAGAACGTGAGGTCGATGTGAAAACAAACAACCCCAAAAAAACAAACAAGGAAAAGATACAAATTGAGGCTTCTGGAGCAACGACATCCCCCAGAACTAAGGTAATGAAAGAACAATGAAAAAATACCAAACAGGATAAGAAACCCGTGGATAAGGTGAAGAAAGTAAAAGAAACAAGTATAAATTCATGGAAGTGAGGATGGATCAGGTGGAGACAGAGGGCATCGAAATTTCCTCTATGCTGCCACCATAGTTTTCACCAAGGAGGCTAGGTGAAAAACTTGGTTAAAGACCTTTAAAACAAAAAATTTCAAATTTTAACACAATTATTACCGGAAAAAGTTCCATTTTAAGGAGAACAACTTGGAAAAATCCCGCAATTGAAGATGGAGGACCAGGACTTCAATGGCCGAAGTAAGTACCCACAATTCAAGATAAGTAGGTACCTACATTAGGTATACTATCCAGAGAGAGAAGTCACTAGGTTAGAGCAACACCAGTGGGTTGAAGGATTGGATAAATTAGGCTTGCTAAATATATTAAATGTTCCACACTTCAGTAGAAGTACCATCAACACGGTGTGCATTCAAAAACTCCCTGTATTAGTGCATGATAGGTACCTCTAGCTGGGAGAGAAGATACTGATTGATGAGAAGTTGATAAGAAGGATTACTAGGTGCCCTTATCAAGAAAAGTATCCCACCAAATAATTTTTTGGTAAAACGCAAGACAAGGTAGTAGCAAAAAATATAAAATACACATATGGGATAGTCAAGAAGTCATGATGTTATGACATTAACTCCATCCGCGACCAAGCCGTGCACTTAGACAAACATATATTGGCTCGAAGAATTATGCAGAAGTGCAGAGAAAAGGAAGTCCCCGCAGTCATGATTTCCTAAGCCACACATCGAAGTAAAGGGGTTCTTCTTAACTGGGTCAGATATTTATGCAGGGATATTTTGGAAGACTATCGATAAGAACTAGAATAAGGCAAGACATTTCACTACACATGGCTCATCTTGATCATCGTGTTGTTGGAATAGAAGGAACCGAAAAACTCCTAGTTTACCAAAATCGAACCATATGTATGTGAAGCCATGTGGTATGCCTCACTATGGCATACCAAGGAGC
The DNA here is from genome assembly GCA_034641835.2 of Pinus albicaulis. Lineage (NCBI taxonomy): Eukaryota > Viridiplantae > Streptophyta > Pinopsida > Pinales > Pinaceae > Pinus > Pinus albicaulis. The sequence continues at coordinate 139,888,776 of CM076575.1, forward strand.
CGACACGCGCATAGGAAAAAAATATTTTCTAGGTATTGATGGAAATGGACTTGTGCATGTGGTGAGTCAGCATCCTAGGTTATCCCTAATGTTTTTTAAAAATATCAAAATATTATAGAATTTAAGGTGAATTATCTTAGGATATACATAAAGGGTTGGAAGGATTCGATGGAGACATGGAATCCTATGTCATATCTAGTCACTGAAAATGACCTTCTTAGAATAATATAGCATTGGTCAGCAAAGTGGATGAATCTAACCATAGGAGACAAGGAAGCAAAAGACAAAGCTATCGCGCAACATGTGGGTACAAGTGGAAAGGACAAGGAAAAATACACAGAGAAGATAGAACCAGAGCATGATCAGGGTACCCCAGACCCTCTCAGCGACATATATACAACAAATTACTCGTCATTCATCATAAAAAATAGGACACTTGCAACGACTGGGATGAGCGCAAGGAGAAGCAGAAGGTGGACGAATCAAAGGGTGCAACACCACTTGCTCTCACTAAAGGGAACATCGATGAAACAAGGGACAAAGTTAAAGAAGTTACAATAGAGTCATGGAATGAGATATATGATTACTACAATGCGCTCCTAACTGATGTCGAGGAAATAATGGCAGAATTAAAGGTATTGGTGCAGAGAGCCAGACAACCGGTGCAGATGGGTCAGCTAGTGCAGCCAGAGTAATAGATTGAGACAACACTTGCACTGAGGAATATGTAGATACCAGCTGGATCATCACAGTTCAAATCCTTCAAGGAGAGAGAGTGAAAAAAAACATGGGATCATGTCAATATGAAAATATGTGCACTACCAATTCAAATATTTCATGATTTCCATGAAGGTATATTAGCAGAGCTGAAGGAGTGAGAAAAATGGACTTCACTAAAAAGCTCAGGTGGAGAAAGAAAGGCATTCTTTGAAGAAGGATCTCGAACAATTGATCAAAGAAATGTACAAACTGTTAGTGTCAGTCCAGTCATACTTCCATCAGTGATTAAAAATGCTCTTTTGCATTTGCATATTAGGAGTCCCATAATAATCAATTTCACCATTTCGCTAGGTCATGGATTCATTGATGGTTGTAATTTTTTATCAGTTTACCCTCACGAGATACTTGCTGATTTTCCTCCCTATGGTCTTCAGTCATGAGTCACTTTCAGTCTCAAAATCGTATCAGTAGGTCATAGGATGGGTCTCATTAGTCTCTAAGGTCTCACCATGGTTAAATCAATGAGTCAAGTGTCAAATAAAGATCAGTAGGGTCATGAGGAAGTCAATAAATGCAAATTTATAGCACCAGGAGGATCAGAGATATCATTCATTCAGTTTGAGGTAATTTTCACCTCAAAACCATGTTTTGAGGTGAAAACATAATGCTTTGCCTTTCAGTCACAATTCAGAAGCTGTTATCTCCACAAAGTGAGGTCCCTGCCTTCAAATAAGTTTTCCACAGCGTGTTCGGCACGAGGTCATCTTCAAAGCAGATCCATCAGAAAGAGCCCGGAAAGAGCTTTCCAACGGTATACTACACTCTCGAAACTGACTTCTGGATTGAATTGTATGCTTAAGTGAAGTAAAATTCCCTATACCCCCTATTTCCCATTTTTCCTTTAAACTTTGTTCTATTAAAGTTTTATACCCCTTTAAAAACCCCTTCTTTCCCACTTTCCGATTATAAAATCGCATTACAAAACTTTAAATACATATGTGATTTAATTAAACCACTTCCCCTTTTTCCATACCCATAGACTTTATAAGAAAAATTTATGTTATATATAACCCCCCCACTGTATAAACCACTTCACCGCGCATATAATATAAACCTTATAATATAAAGTTTAAAGTCGCAATCGCAAACCTTATCCAAATCGCAATCGCAAACATTTATATGGAAGTTTTGATCGTCTAATCGCTCGAATCTCTGATTGCGATCGATCGCACCATCCCCCAATCGATTGATCGCACCATCGCAAATGTTAAATATGCGATGCGATCCGCCCATCGCAAGTCCCCCCTCCGATCCTCCGATTGCATCTTCCTCCGATTGACCCATCGCAAGTTCTCCCTCCGATTACCCGATCGCAACACCTCTCCCAATCATCCCTCCACCGTTGATCTCTCCCCACCGATCCGACGGCTTAAATTCAATCGGGCCAATCGCATCGGCGTTTCACATATGTTGCGCTCCTCCTCCCCTCCGATATTGCGATTGCGATTGGTCCTTGGGGCCCACCATAATACTTCCGCCCAATTCACATATAAAGGGCCTAGTTCTTTGTTAATGCAAAATTTTGGTTTTGAATTATAATACAAAGGGCTTTCCTCCCCATCGCATCGGAAAGATGGTATACACCATCCCGCTCCGTCCCACCTCCCGATTTGCGATTGCGATTGCGATTGGTCCTTGGGTCCCACCATCAGTACTTCCGCTCGTTCATAAAGAAAAGGCCTAGCCCTTTGTTAATTCAATACTTTGGTTATATTTGTTTATTACAAAGGCCGTCCTCCCATCGCATCGCATATCTGTAATATCACTCCCCTCCCGCTCCACTCCGATATTGCGATTGCGATTACTGTGTTATATCATATCTCTGGCCCGCTCCTAATCCCGATTGCGATTTTCATAAGTTTCCCGCCTCCATTTCCCTTCCCTTTCCCATTTAAATACATTCCTCCCTTCACGAATGCATAAATTCATTTTTCCAAAGCAAATATAAGAAAAGGCAGTTTTATTTAAAGAAATAATGGAAAGCGAACAGTCAGAGGCCGAGAACCCAGATTGTAACAGTTACATTTTCGGTTACATTGCAGAGATGATCCACGCTACAGGTTTCGCCTCCTCATTGGGTATCAGAGAATTTCAAATGAAATTATGTAACACATCTCTTCCTTTACGAAAAGATTATTGGCTCTTGGTTTTCCATCTTTAGTTATGATTTCTCCTCTTTCTATCGTTCTATATTCCCACAAATCTGTCTATTTATTGTAAATTCTAATCATTTGTAAAAGGCTGGAAAGTCTGAGATCTGAAAACTCAGAAGTAGGGGAATAGTGTGGCAGTGAGCTTTGCACTCCTTTTGTACAGTTTGGCAGGGATTTAATAAAGTGATGCAGCTCTGATTTATGGGATTCATGTGGTATGAGTTTTAGCATATGTCTCTCCTTTATGTTTCATATGTATTTTGTTATGTTTCACAATTCATTCATAAACATTACCAGTTGAATGTTTTCAAGTAGAAAGGTAGAATCCATTTTATATGCTCTGCCTTGGGAAACCGTTCATACTCTGTGTGTTTTCTTTTGTTTGAAAAGGATCCATGTATTATGCCCTTTTCAGCTCCTCAATAGTCTTTTCATTTCACCTTATTTCAATTTGATTGCTAAACCTCCTTCCTACCTTGCCCCATGAAATATCCTGTGTCCTTGATTTAATTCCTCAGTTTCATACTGTCCTTTTGTCCCATACATCCCTGAAAATTCAGTCATCTATCAAAACTCTTTTTCCCATTTATATACCTAGCCTAAAATCAGTCTCATTATTGTTTTATTGGATATCTATTCTATGGAGAGAGCCCTCTCTTGTCCTTGTAGGGCTAGCTACAAGGCTGAGCGTGGTTTAGTTGTTACCATGATTTGCCTTTCTCAGCCTGAGGTTCAGATTGGGTGCTAACACAAACCATGCCAACAAAAAAAGAAGCTAGACGACGCCATCACAAAAAATTGTAGTGAAGTTCTAGATGTCAAGGTCTACGTAGAAGAGTCACCAACATATAAGGTTGTGAAGCTCGGCTTTGCAATCAAGGATTCGAAGAAAAAGTTTGAAGAGATAAAATTTGAGTATGATGTGAAGATTGTTGAGTTGCAAATAAGGTTGCAGCTAGTCACACCACCGTAAGTACATGGTAAGAGGTAGATGTAACTAAAAGGTGCAGTAAAAAAATATTTGACAGAGTGACGAATTGTGACAAACTCCTAGATGACACCATGAAAATTTGGACCTCACTGCAGGAGGATCCAAATATTCAAATGATTCAGGAGGAGCTCTAGAAGAGGCAAAAGGAGTTCGAAAAAATCCGGAAAACTCTGAAGACCTTACTAATCGCGCAAAATCTCACTCGAATCACTGAAGGGAAGACTCTTCCAAAGAGATTGAATATATTCCCAAAAAGGAGCATATTTTGATAGAAAGGACTCAATCATGGTAGGATGAGTCCCTCCAGATTTAAAAAAAAATCAAGGATAGGCTCATGGATCTATGACAGAGGCAAAAGGAAGTGTTGCAAAAGATAACCAGGCCAATAACAGAGGCATTACTGGAAGGTGTGAAAATAGGAAAATAAGGTTACAGAAATATTTCAGAAGTATACTGTCGCCAATATGAGCATCACAGAAAACATCTTGGGCACAAAAACTGAGTGAATTAGGAAGAGTCACATGTGAGTGTTGGGGGCATGTTTTGTGCATCCCAACTTGGTCCAATTTTGGTGAAACACTACGCATTTTTAGGAGTGGAGTGCACTATACTGCGGAGTCATATCTACCACGAAGATTCTAGAGGATTCGGGGTGGGTCGAAGCCCCTCATTTTGCAATGGGAATTGGGGTTTTAATTTATTTATTTTCAAGCCCATGTTATGTGGACCATGGTTTTTTAGCTATGTAATGTTATATAACGAGATGTAATACTTTTTAGAGATCAATGAATCTACTCATAAACATTGAACACAATATTTTGTATCTTTTGTTTTGTGTTTTGGGCCTTAAGGAAACGCTCCGAGGATCAGTGCAAGAATACCTTGGAATACTCTACACTTGTGTGTGGAGGTTGAGAAGTTGAATGTACTTAAGAGACTCATCTGAATAAATAAAAAGAAAAGTTTTGGGCAATGTTTTGTGTTTAAGTGTATCATTTTGTTTGATTTCTATGTTTGATGCAGAGTGTTGATTATTTTATGATAGCGTGGTTGTATTTTTATGTAATATTCTTATCTTAAACTGAACGTGTCGAAGTAATTAGTTGTGTTAGAGAGTGCAATAATGATATGTATGCTACAAGAATAAGTAAAATATAGACAAGCGAAGTAGAAGCTATTAGCATAGTTCTATGCTAAGTCATAAGTCTATTTTTTATTTTTCTTTTTAGAATAAAATTTGCAAATTTCAAACAAATTTACAATGCTACTGAAGTTTCCGGTAGCGTCTATTGTAGCCCATTTCAAACAATTTTTTTAATTTTTTTTTTTGTATGTTTTTCTTTAACCCGATGCTATCAGAAATTCCTATAACTTCCCCTGATTTTTTTTCAAAAACTAAAAAAGGCCATCCGCTTTTGTGTGCAGTCACGTGTTCCAATTATCAACCAAATTTTTTAAAAACCTTTAATCATGAGTTATTTCATGGGATAGGAAAGGTTTGCGTTGAGTTATGTTAAGTTTAACTCATGGTTATATGTGGTGAACGTTAGGTGTCAATCCGCAGTTTTTAAAATCCTACCATTGTTTTTCCTCTTTGTCAGCTGAGTCATTTAATCCACATGTAAAATTTTGTGTTATGTGTTAAGAAATATCATGGATATGTAGTTTTAATGTGATGATAGTTTGGTTTGATCATGCATGGACGCGACTGGAAATTTAGATCTGTAATAAATATATAGTGAATGTGACTTCCAGTTCCAGCTTCGCTCATCTGCTACCTGTAGCATACCATATGAAACTCTTCATCCAACTGAATTTAATCATGACTACCATGGGGTGCATGCTATGGTCTAAGATATTTACCATAATGAAAAATCTCATGCATGGGAAGGTGAACCAACATATCTGTTTTAACCCATTGAAAAGAAAGGAAGAACATTATTTTTGAGTTAAACTTTTGGTGAATGAGATATTCTAGTGAGAAACTTGAGAAAGGAGTCTTATAGTTTAGACAAATCTCATATAAGACACAACAACACCTGTTAGGTGAGCTCCTCTAGTCTTGACACCTATCAAATTTCAGCAGACAACTTTCTTTATTACTAAAAATGAATAAGAAAGGAGGAAATTTAAAATGAATTGAACCCTAAGGAGCTAATCTAGTTGATGCTAGTTCGAATGTGAGAAGGATTTTTGTTCAATCAGTGTGGTATCCATTGTGTTCAAGATTGGGAATCTCTCATTTAGGAGTAGCTTAGGAGTTTTCACACTCTTTCAATGGAACATGAAGCAACTATCTATGGTCTGAGATTGCGGGTATCAGCAAAGTAATTGTTGAAGCTTTCAACCTTCCAAAGGAAGGAGAAAATCGGTTTAAAGGCCAAGTCATCATTGGAGGATACCTCAACAGTTTCATGAAATATGGACCCACAGATCCCAACTGCGCTAAAGGAATTCCCAACAATTACCTCAAAAATGAATGGGTTGAGACTGTAAGGCTCATCAAAATTTACCTCACCTATGAGAGGAGGTATATTGTAGTTTTTCTTTATCATATGATATTTTAGTTTCATATTGCAGGTATGAAGACCCTCAACTTACCATTTTTTCTACTACAGATCTTGAAAAATATGTCAACTAGGATTCAAACACACACAGCTACATCAGAATACAACTTATATCATCAAACTCTTATTAAAGTGTTGGATGAGGAAGAACTAAGGAAAATAAACCAATCATGGGACCATTTTCTGTTTTATAGGGCAAGCCAACCTGCACCTACACTAGATGTTCTTGTTCAACCATCTCTAGCTTCACAGCAACATCCTCAGCCTGCTAAGAGAACCAAGAGAAAGGCTAAGAATGAGAACATCCATAAAAAGGCTAAAGGCAGAAAATAAAAGACTCCTTCAATCAAGGTTGAGAAGAAGTTGGAGAAAGGAGAAGGCTCATCAACCAATAAGCATAAATCCATGAAGATGGTGCCTCCCATTTCTCCTTTTCCTAATGTTTATACCATATCATGGAGAGGAAAGTATGAAACTGCAGAAAAATCCAAAGCATAGGTGCTACCAGAAGTTTTATAAACATATATTCAATAGAAAATTCAGAAGGAATATCAGCCCACTAAGTCTGATGAAGAGCTCCTAAAAGATGCAGGGTATGAAATTAGTAGCAAGAGAAGGAAAGAGGATGCAAAACCTGTTGTTGGTAGCAGAAAAAGGCACACCAAAGACAACAACATGTTTAGGCTCAAATCTAAGGCCCTGCATAATCCAAGTTTGCTGACATAGGTCATAGATGTTGAAGGACAATATGAAGGGTTACAGAATGTAACTCCTTCAATTGTAGAGACTAATGAGTCCAATAATAAAGACAAAAGAAAAGCCCCTTTAGGCCAGCCAACAGAATCCTCAAAAATAAGAAAAATTCAAAAGGGTTCAAAGGAGAAAAATACCACTGTCAAAGAAACAACCACTAGGACCACAAGATCAAAACCAGTTGTCGAAAAAAAATCAGATTTGACAAGCTTGTAGAAGCAGCAACCCATATGGAAGAAAGGTAAAAGGGTTTCCTAATAAAATACCTTTTTTCTTACTAAGTACATTTTTTAGCAGCAGCTCAAGTTTCAAAGTGTATAAGTCTGCACATGTTTTTCAAGTATTTGTTATGCATTTTTTTAAAAGAAACAGAGTGCTATCGGAAATTCTGGTATCAATAAATTTTTTGTGTAGTTATGGGTTTTTACCAGAATTTCCCATAGCGCCTATTTTAAATGATTTTTTACAGTTGTCAATTGAATCTCCGAGCCAATTCAGGATAGATAAAGACTCATAACGATATGGATATAACAAGTGATGGTTGATAAGTGGTTATGATGTTGTTGAAGGTCACATTTAATGAAGACACGTGGTTATTAAAGAACCAAAGTCATGAGGAGGAAAATCAACAGAAAAAGGGGCAGCATGTCAGCACACTCAACAATATATTCCAAAATGTCTACTCTTCTCTCATCTACATCTTTCATGTTAGTTATATTTCGATGGGATATACCTTTAATGTCCTATAACACTTATGTAATGTTAGGAAGAGTGGTTCCTTATTTTCAAGAGAGATGGAGTTGGTGCCTCTCTCTCTATATATATCATTTGTAAATACCATTTCATGGTTGGATGTTGGTCTACCTGAAGACCCAATATAATAAATAAAAATCCTTTTTGCACTTGATGCTGGAGGATTTTGTGATTCAAGGACAATCTAATGTATGGTGTGTTTCTCTCATTGTTTATTTCTTTTGATTTATGAGTTGCAACAACTAGTAAAGTATGAGTAAGATAACTATTAGAGGATCTAATAGTTAATTATTAGTCATCTAGTCTTCTACAAATCATATGTATGTTGCAGAGCATGTTAGTGAAGGTTTTGTGAAGGATTTATGAAATTATTTATACGTGTATGCTACTTTTTAAATTTGGTTTACTTTACATAAAACAAAGTTTATGTAAAGAGCCACTATTGTAGTTGTGTGACTGATTTATGATATGAATATTTCTTAGAGTAACTACCAACTATATATCTCCTTTCATTTGTTACAATATGATTTCTATACTACCAATTTACCCATACAATTTATACATTCCACAACTTTCTAAATGCATGAAAGTCTTAAATAATAAAAATCATTTCAAACTCTTTAAGAACTTATCCCACCACTCAAAACCTTTAAATTTGAAATGAACTATGATGTGTAAGGTTTACTCCTTTGTATGCAAGGAGTGACTCCTTGGGCTAACAAAAGCCACATCGTGTAGTCCCTCAAGGTTGTAGAAACATGGTTCTCCAGCCACCCATAGCCACCTCAGGTGAGATTGTGATCTAATTGTAGGTCGTTTCTGAAAGGGAAAGTGTCTGAGTGTTTTGTTGCTGTGAATTACAAGTCGAACCTTGGTCAATCCCAAAAAATACAACACTCGGTACATGAGCAAGAGTTGAAAAGTTAGAGAGGATGCAATGGTTTCAACGATCCTTGCTGACTAAGTGAATCGATATTATTCAAGTGATTAAAATACATTTCTAAGGTGTTTTCGTATGTGTATAAAGGTGTGATTTGAATCATCTGAGTATATTATTCCTGGTTAAGACATTAAATTAAGACAAATTAATTAGTATTGTAACAACTATTCATTCAAGAAGAAGATAAAATAGCACTAATTTTTCTTTATGACCCATATTATTTTTGAAACTCAAAGTGCTCAAACATTCCAATTGATCATGACTCATAAGTATAAAAATAATTAGAGATATTCCTTGCAAACTCACATACTACTTCATGTGAAGTTTGAACGACCCATCTAGTACAACTCAAAAAGAAAATAAAATAATACTAGCTTGCTTAACTATTGATATGTCTATCAAACTTCAAAAACCTAAGAACTCCAATTTTATTGTGGAAGAAAGCTTGTCTTGATCAATCACAGATATAACTAACATAAAAAATAAAATCCCTTAGATATTCCTACTAAAGAGGGAAACAAAATAAGACCAACTTGTACTGATCACGAGATCAAGTCTCTTGTGGAAAAATGCTCAAAAATGAAGTTTCTCAGAATTGGTCCGAAATAGATCGAATGGAAAGAGCTCAAAAAAAATATCCTGTAGACGTGAACGGCACTGAAAACCGACGCCATATGAAGAAGATATTCAGTTTTAAATTTTTCCAATTTCAGTTAAAAAATGGCCCAAAGTTGACTTTATAAAAAATATTTTTTATTAAAAAAAGAATATTCCACAGAATATTCTGGGAATATTTCGTGGAATATTCCACAAAATATTCTACAAAATATTTCACAGGTGGCCAATCAATGGGTGCCATGTGGCCAGCCCGGAGGCCGCCACGTGGCCCTAAGATCCAACGAAAATGGCAATTCAAAATTTGTTTGAACGCGGACGGATTCGATCCCGGGTCGGCGGGGTAATAGTGGAGTGTTTTGACCGTTGGAACACGTAGTTGGTTTGTTAATCAATGGGTGCGAACATTTATTTAAAATTTTGAATTTTCTATTGGCGCATATCAAATGGGGACATGGTTCCGTGGAGTTAGCACTTGGAGCGGGATTATTAAACATGCGCTTTAAACCTTAACCAATTCCGCATTAAACTTAAAGTTTTAAAATGATTTTCGGAGGATGTGGTCACGTTGACCCTTATCTCTTTAGCCCCCTTCATTTTGGCGGAATAATTGGCGGCTCCCTAAATTTAGCGCCCGTCACCAATTTTAACTGGAGTTAACTCCAGTTCTCCACATTTAGTGGAGTTTTTCTAGGTGACCTGGGCAAACTTCAGTTAGCCATAACTTTGGCTAGGGAAGTCCATTTGGGACAAATTTTTTTTTGATTTTGGGGTATTGAAGCATTCTGGAGCTATTGGGAGAGTTTGCAGAGCCATCAGGGTGCTCTATCAGTGATTTTACCAGCGATTTTGGTTGTGGAGCCATCAGGACCTAATGAAAGATCAGCTGTGTTGGACTATACTTATCCATTAGAGGTGAATGAATAGTCGATTTATATTGATTTCAGCCTTCTGTTTCTGAATTTTCAGCTTATTTTTCCTTTTGAGGCTTTCTACAAAGTGTAATTCATATTTTGAGCATTAATTAAAAATGGAAAGCCTAATTAGAGGCTTTTGGACCCAGTAGAGGTAGCCCAAGAGAGGGGTGAACTGCTTAAAAAAATGCTTACTGTTATGCTGTGCATTTTTGCGATTATATTTCAGATTCTGCTACATTAAACAGTAGCTTTTCATAAGTACACTTTTCTCAAGCAGACTTATACAGTGAACAAAACTCATTAGTTCAACTTCAAACCACATTACTTCATTTGCAAAATACTTAAACTTGCTTATTCACATATAAAATTTGGATTAATGAATACTTTGCACATAAACAAATACTTTCATTGATAAGATCTATTTCAGTGTTTACATTTTATTTCTTTAGGCAGAGCCAGTTTGTGGGCCAGAAGCTTCTAGTTTCATCCTTTCTAGTAAAGGTGAAATAACCAGTAAAAGCCCCTTATTGTCAATCTCTGTATGAGAAATACTTTGTTCTCACAATTTCAAATCAGATTGGTATCAGAGCTCTAGGTTTTGCTTAAGAGTTTGTGAAATTTGTGCAAGAAGATTGTGTTATTCTGCAAAATTTGATTCTTACTAGGCTGAAATTGAAAAGAGGGGAAGCTCAATTGGTTAGAGAAGAAGTTAATCCTCAAACAAGGAGGGCTAGAGTGCCATTATATCCACCATCCATTTCATCCTCATTAGCCTTAGAATTAGCCACAAACATGTCTTCTAGAGAAGGAGAAGTACATGACGAAATGGATCCCAAGGAAGAAGAAAGAGTCTTTAGAAAAGCTTTCTTGGACATGACTGAGATGGTTAGGATCCTATACCAGGAGAGAAATGATAGGATTGCTGGAGAAGGGTCTAGAAACCAAAAAGAAGAAGGAGATTCTTCAGGAGGAAAGAAATACAAAGATGAGTCTAAGAAAGGGAATGGAGGAAATGGTGATCCACCATCTCCATCGTCATCCTCATCCTCCACATCATCCTCTTCTACTTATGTTAATAAGTCACACAAAACAAAAACATCTCTTAAAAATCCTTTGTGAAAGCTTGATGTGAAGTTTGAGTTGCCGATGTTTAATGGTGATGTGAATGCAGAAAAATTGGATAACTGGATTAGACAGCTGGAAGTCTATCTAAGAATTCAGAATTTGCATGATGATGACACAAAAATCCAATTACCATATTTGAGAATGGATGGAGAAGCTTTGGTTTGGTGGGAAGCCAAGACCAAGGAGGAAATTAAAAATCATGGTAAGATAACTCTAACTTGGAATGAGTTTATTACAGCTATTAAGAAACAATTTTATCCTCTTGCTCATATTCAGAAAGAAATCATGAATTGGAAAAATTTTAGGCTACTTAAGGGTCAAAATGTGCAAGATTATACCCAAGAGTTTAGAAGGAGAGCACTTCTACTTGGAGTAGACTTACAAATTCAAGACACCTTGTTGAAATACATAGGAGGTTTGCACAATTATCTGCAACATAATAATCTAATGTTTAATCCTACCAGCTTAGATGAAGTCTGTGTGTAGGCTACACATCTAGAATCTAGAGGAAAGAATACTTTTGATGAGGATAGTAATTTCAAAAACAAAGGAAAGAAGAGAGTTGAAAATTCAAGAAAAGAGAAAGGAAAGTTCTTTTGCAAGAACTGTTCGAAAAAAAGTCATGATGAAGATCATTGTTGGAAGCTTCATCCTGAACTGAAACCAGAAAAATTCAAGAACAAAAACAAGACCAAAGAAAAGGAGAAAACTGTAGCAACAATTGAGCAAGACTTAGGGTCAAACTCAGGAGATGAGACAAAAACATAGCCATGGTTTTAAAGAACATTAAGGGGAAAGAAGTGGTGCAAGAAAAAATTCCTAGTTCTAGCTCTTTGAATTGTCACAAAGATACTCATGAAGAAAATAGGAAGATAGAGATTTTGCATGTCAGGGTAATTTCAAAACATACCAAAATCAACACATTGTTTGACAGTGGGTCACAAGCGAATCTTATATCTGAAGACTTGGTCAAGTAGCTTAAACTTGAGACCATTCCACATCCCAATCCTTATCAACTTGGATGGATATGCAAGGATGCTAATTTTTAAGTCTCAAGGAAGTGCATATTGCGCTTTGCAATAACTGCACATTTTATTGACACAGTGGAACTTGATGTGGTGCCGCTTGATATCTCAGTTATTGTTTTGGGAAGTCCTTATTTATTTGACAGGAAGGTTGTCTTTCATCGCCATGAAAACAAATATCACTTGTTCAAAGATGGTAAAGAGTACATTGTGAGAGCTCACAAGAAGACGATGGAATCTTCTTTACTCCATACAAGTCAATTGAAAAGACTGGTTAATGCAAGTCAAAGTCTAACTTTGTTAATGTTGAAACGACCAGATTTTAAGCATTAGCCTTTTTATGATGTTGCTAATGATTTGTCTCAGTTTGATAATAGTTTGTATTTGAAAGAATATGATGTTATGTTGCACAAATTACCTTTTGGGTCAGCCAATGCAGTGAAGGAAGTGTCAAAGCAAAGCAGTGCAAGCAAGGAGGACACACAATTCAGCATGGGAAAAAGTTGGTTTCAGAATGGTAGAATTCGCCATGGGAACAGTTTGCAAGGTGAAAGTTATTTTAAGTCTTTTGGGAAGTTTGATAATTGTAGAAAAAGTTTGTTTTCTGTAGATTACAATTGTTGTTCTACAAATTTTGATCATTTGCATCATGACTCCGTCAATCTTAGCAATGGTCGATCAGTTGATTCCAGAGACAAATTATCATTTTCTCAAAAGATTTATTTGATGAAATCGGGTAGATTTCAGTTATTCAAGGGTGGAAGAGTGGAGAATCAGTCTCCACATCATCAGTTTCAGTAATCAGAGAGCTTTTGGGGTCCAAAAGCTTCCCATTTGGGAGGTGTGATCAGGAGATCAAGTCTCTTGTAGAAAAATGCTCAAAAATGAAGTTGCTCAGAATTGGTCTGAACTAGATCGACTGGAAATATCTCAGAAAAATGATCTTATAGACGCAAATGGCACTGAAAACTGACGCCGTATGAAGAAGATATTCAGTTTTAATTTTTCCAATTTCAGTTAAAAAATGGCCCAAAGTTGACTTTATAAAAAATATTTTTTATTAAAAAAAGAATATTCTGGGAATATTTCGTGGAATATTCCACAAAATATTCTACGAAATATTCCACAGGTGGCCAATCAACAGGCGCCATGTGGCCATCCCAGAGGCCACCACGTGGCCCCAAGATCCAACGAAAATGGCAATTCAAAATTTGTTTGAATGTAGACGGATTCGATCCCGGGTCGACGGGATAATAGTGGAGCGTTTTGACCATTGGACCACGTAGTTGGTTTTTTAATCAATGGGTGTGAACATTTATTTAAAATTTTGAATGTTCTATTGGCGCGTATTAAATGGGGGCGTGGTGCTATGGAGTTAGCACTTGGAGCGGGATTATTAAACATGCGGTTTAAACCTTAACCAATTCCGCATTAAACTCAAAGTTTTAAAATGATTTTCGGAGGATGTGGTCACGTGGACCCTTATCTCTTTAGCCCCCTTCATTTCGGCGGAATAATTGGCGGCTCCCTAAATTTAGCGCCCATCACCAATTTTAACTGGAGTTAACTCCAGTTCTCCACATTTAGTGGAGTTTTTCTAGGTGACACTGGGCAAACTTCAGTTAGCCATAACTTTGGCTAGGGAAGTCCATTTGGGACGATTTTTTTTTTATATTTTGGGGTATTGAAGCATTCTGGAGCTGTTGGGAGAGTTTTCAGAGCCATCAAGGTTCTCTATCAGTGATTTTACCAGCGATTTTGGTTGTGGAGCCACTAGGTCCTAATGAAAGATCAGCTGTGTTGGACTATACTTATCCATTGGAGGTGAATGAATAGTCGATTTATACTGATTTCAGCCTTCTTTTTCTGAATTTTCAGCTTATTTTTCCTTTTGAGGCTTTCTAGACAGTGTAATTCATATTTTGAGCATTAATGAAAAAAGGAAAAGCCTAAATAGAGGCTTTTGGACCCAGTAGAGGTAGCCCAAGAGAGGGGCGAACTGCTTAAAAAAATGCTTACTGTTATGCTGTGCATTTTTGCTGTTATATTTCAGATTCTGCTACATTAAACAGTAACTTTTCATAAGGACACTTTTCTCAATAAGACTTATACAGTGAACAAAAATCATTAGTTCAACTTCAAACCACATTACTTCATTTGCAGAATACTTAAACTTGCTTATTCACACATAAAATTTGGATTAATGAATACTTTGCACATAAAAAAATACTTTCATTGATCGAATCTATTTCAGTGTTTACATTTTATTTATTTAGGCAGAGCCAGTTTGTGGACCAGAAGCTTCTGGTTTCATCCTTTCTAGTAAAGGTGAAATAACTAGTAAAAGCCCCTTACTGTCAATCTCTGTATGAGAAATAATTTGTTCTCACAATTTCAGATCATGTACTAATCTCCTATATTTCTCATAGATTCAGAGGGAAGAACCATTCCAACTAGATTTACAAATATACTTGAGGAAAGCAAGAATGAATAGAAGAAGCCTAGCTACTGATTGGTCACTAGAATCACTCCTGGAAAATTTAAAGGACCACAACTAGTTTTCCAAAAAGACAAATAATGAAGAGCCATACTTATGGTAAAACTCAAAGGACCTTTTAACCCATACTAATTGTGTATGTGTGTCATGTTATCACTAGGTTGGTATAGATGGGTTGCTCAACCAGACAACTTAGAGTAACTATTTAAACCAAATTTTGACTGAAGATTAGCCTCTTCAGTCTGAGAGGGCTCTCTCAAGGTAACTTATGATTTTTCAATGAAAGATCTATTAGATGGCTAACTCTATGAAAATAACTTGATTGTAATTAATTGCGGGTTAAAAATATAGAGGATTTTTGAACCCTTTTCCTTTCACCAACTTTGTAGGCTTGATTTCTATGTCATACTCGAGCAAAGTAGCTGTCCATTTCCCTCTTTTTCCATCAAGATCGGCTTGTGTCAAAATATCTTTAACCACAGTGTTAGGTACAAATGCAATGACATGAGAGTGTAAAGTATATATTCTAAAGTATATAAGAGCTTTGACCAAATAATATTCTTGTTTTTCTAGAATATTATACTTCAGCTCTGAGTTGGCAAGAGTTCTACTAAAAAATGAAATAGGGTGTTCAGTACCTTGTTGTCCTTTCTGCAATAAAACTCCAACAGTGGTTTTTTCAGAGGAAAATGTGAAAAACATAAATTCACTTGAGAAAATTAGACTAATAAGATTTAGGGTTTGAGTGAGTGATTTATTTATCTATTCAAATGATTTCTTAGCTTCAACAGTCCACTTAATATCAACTTCCTTCTATAACATCTTGGTAATGTCTTTGACAATTTTAGCAAATTTCGTGATAAACCTTCAAACAAAGTTTACTTTTCAAAGAAAGGACTAAATTTATTTCTTGTTCCTTGCAATGTTTATCTTCTGAATTGCATTAAATCTATTAGGATCGATATTTATCCCATCATTTGATATGATATTTCCAAGAAATTTTCCAGAAGTTAGAGAAAAAAATACTTTTAGTGGGGTTAAGAGTGATACCAAGTCTTCTGCATTTCTGCAGAATTTTCTCCAAACTTTTCAAGTGATCCTCCTCCCTTCTTGAAAACACAGTTATGTCATACAACTAGACCACAACTAATTTTTCTTTCTCCTGAACAAAATAAATGTCCATTTCTCTTTGAAATGTCACTCCAACATTCATCAAATCAACAGGAAACTTGGCGTACATGAATGTCCCCCATGGTGTGGTAAAAGAAATATTCTCCTGATCTTCCCAGTGTACGGATATCTGATTATAACCTGAAAATCCATCCAGCATGGACATCCATTGAGAGGCAAAATTATTCTGCAAAATCCGATCCATATTGGGAAGAGGTTATTTGTCCTTCAAGGAAGACTTGTTCAAATTTCCAAAATCAATACAGATTCTGATCTCACCTCTCTTCTTTCTAGCCAGTACCAGATTAGAAAGACATTTTGAAATTATTATAGGAACAATTATCTTTACATCAAAAAATTTCTTAATCTCCATCTCAATCAGAGGAATGAGAAATGGATTAATCCTTCTCAATTTCTGTTTGAAAGGTTTCTCATTCTCTTTGATAGGAATAGTATGTTGTATACTACTAGGATCATACCTTTTCAGATCATCATAGCTCCATGAAAAAACATCAATGTATTTTTTCATCATCTCAACATACTTGTGTCTCATCTCCATAGATAGAAATTTGGAAATATTTACCATTTTAGGCGTTGCTGATGTACCAATATTGCAAGTTTCTACCTCCTTGTCATCAGCCTCAATTCTAGGAGATTTGAAAACATCACTTTGATCAAAAAAATTTTCAAGTGGAATAAGGCCCTTTTCTGTGCAATTTTTTTTCAACTGAAAGACTTCAGAATTGACCTTAGTTTCAGAAAACATGTTTTGTTGATCCAATTGTATGTTTTCAAACTCCTCCTTTAACTCTAGAATATTTCAGACTTGCTAGTCATCTTAAAACACTTGTCAATGAATGTTATTATCAGGATTTGCACGCCTATTTCAGACTTCAACTTCATACTTCTCAGTAGAATGTGTAGGGATGAAAAACAAACTTGTAGAAACAGCTAGAGAATCATCCACTTAGAGTAACTATTTCAACCAAATTTTGACTGAATATTAACCTCTTCAGTCTGAGAGGGATCTCTCAAGGTAACTTGTGATTTCTCAATGAAAGCTCTATTAGATGGCTAACTCTATGACACTGCCTTGATTGTAATTAATTGCAGGTTGAAAATATAGAGGATTTTCTACCATTGGGCTAATGGAGTCAACATCAAGAAACTCAATGAACGTAACCCTTCTTGCGGAATTTGAGGCAAGTGAAAATTTCAATGAGAAGATAACACACATACACAGGAAAAAACAACAGTTCAATATCTAGAGGAAGTCAGAGCATGTTTCCATGAATTCCGAGTAATTAGACTTAAACATACTGTAGATAAAAATATGAAATATATAAGACATGAAACTCATTCAAATATCGTTCCAATCTCAGGTGAAGAAGGTGAAATATCCACTGTATATTACTGAATATGAAATATATTGCAAAAGTAGAAGTTTGACACAATCTTATCCAACCCTTAATTCATCGAAATACTTTGGCTATTAATAGGCATCAAACCTTTACATCGAATTTTCCAACAAGGCTATATCATTAAGTCCTTTTGTTGGCACCTAGTCTAGCCATAAGCTAGATATTTGGAATTAAAAACTGACACCTACTAACTTTAGGAGTTAGAGACCTATTAGGACTCTACTTATATTTATTACATTATCCAACTGGAGAACTGCATGTTTACATAGAAATAATCCATTTCTTGAGTGGCACTGGCTATAAGAAAGACATAAATTTCCTCACTATCTTCATGAAATAGATCTTCCTACTTTTAAGGTGTTATTGCCATCACACATGATAATATATATCCGTGATGAACTGATAAGCTGAAGATGAGCTGGATAGCTTCGTAGACCAAACCTGTATGAAAATATCCCCTTCACCATATTTTACCTCTACATGTGACCAAATAACCTTTAATGCATCATTTGAAAACAAAATTCCTTCAAAATTTAACTTGTTGCCAAAACAGGGGAAAACAAGCCAATTTTGTAGCATCTTTTGGTAGTGAATTTAGTTCACCAACTTCTGCCACCTGTTAGCTCTCTCTACTATCATCGATCTATTTGATAGGTTAAAATAGCTAATAAAATGTTTTCCCAAAGTTTAATTTCAAGTCTAACCCCCCTTTTTATCAAAAAGTCTTCTTCAGAAATTCGTAGCACTTTTTGGGCTTAAAGCCTGGAAAGCGCTACAAAAATGCCTAATATGTCAAAAATGGAGGAAAAATCCCCCTTTTTCAAAAATTTCACCTTTTGATGAGTAGAAACTACTGGGTGGCATCTTCAAAAATGACAAAAACTTACCCTTACTCCTGAAACCTTGGTAGTTTTATCCTTCTCTAAAGCTTGAATGTCTTTAGGCTCATTAATGACTGTAATTTTCAGGCCTCTCTTTTTTAATTCATCTTGTATCATTTCCATCTGTTCTTGAAGGTATTTTACTTGATTCTTCAATGATATTCTTACATCTTGCAAGTGCATATTCCTCTTTCTGGTATGTTTGGAAAAAATTCTTAGGGTTTGGGTTCTTTTCAATGATTTTTTGGCATCAATTATGGATCCTTTAAAGACTTAAAGTTCACTATTCCATTTCTCCATCATCTGATCAAACTCAATATTTTTAGTCTTGTGCTTCTTTTCATCCAATTTTAATTCAATTATTTCTTCCCTTGCTTCTCTTAGTTGTTCTGTGAGGAGCTCCTTTTCTTATATTTCAACCACCTTCTCCTTTCCTTTTCTCTACACAATGATGACTTCTTGTAGTGGAGAGAGATAAATAAAATATTGTATCAAAGGATGATTTCCTTTATCAATAGCTTGAGACATAACACATTTGGCCAGCTGTGATCTAGTTAATGGTTTTCTTGGATGGGAGACAAACTATGCCTCCTCTCTAGTGAAGTCAAGCTTTTTAGCAGTGATAACCTTATTTTGCATTATGCTCCCTCCACCATCAACAACCTGGACTACTGGGGATTCTTCTATGTCTATAGCTTGAAGGATGGCTTCCAAATTAGCTTTCTCAATTTTTGACCCTTTTTTTTAATTCTTCTCATCCTTTCTTGTTTATTCTTGCTACTGAATTTTGGTTTCTTTCGTGTAGGTGCTGATAGTGACACTGGTGTCCCTTGTGCAGGTTCTGTATCAATCTCCATTGGCTCTTATTCAACATTCATAGGTTGTACAATATACTCTGTTTCTTGTTTTTTTACCTCTGTTTAATTAACAGGCTACTCACTCTTAATTGGGTGAGTGTCCTTAGGTTTAGGAGTCTTCTTAGGAGTCACTACATCAAATTCATATCCATTAAGAAAGAGAAAAGGAGACCAATCTCTGTTTATTTTTCCTAATTCCTCCAACACTAATAGCTTAATAATTCCATGATGAAACACATATGTATCACTACTTTGTGGCCTATCTTGCACCTTATCTACCATCTTGTTCAAAATTCTAAATAGGTAAAAAGGAAGACCAATGGCTTGCTTACTAGTGAAATGCAGCAGAAGCTTGAAGTGATATTGGTACACCATGTGGAACCTACCTTCACAATTGAAATACTTCTGAATGATCATTAGAAGTTTAGAGTAGTATTCTTTCAAATATGTTCTTCGAATCCCAGTAGCTATGTCAGTTCCAACATATTCAGGCTTCATGAATTCATCACAATTTTGTATCTTGAATTTAGTCGACTTAAACCATTATTCACCTTGTCTTGGGATATTTGTAGCTTGGGCTATTGTCTCAGGCGAGAAAAAAATGTTCAACATTCCTACTTTACATATTTTTCTAGTGAAATTTGTTGCAAATTCCTTTGGAATTTGAATGTGAAAACCATGCAACTTCTAGCAGAATATCGTACAACCTGTGTTTCTGAAGGCTTCAGTGAAATTGGGCTCCTCGTTCAACAAATTCAGGTCCATTGGTTAAAATATCATACAATAACCTCTCTTATATACCTTCTTCTTGGTTTCCATCCTCTTTATACTGCTCAACTTCCTCACTGTTGTGACACATGCAAATATAAGGATGGACTGAGACATGCTTTTGGATAAAGATGAGCTTGATTTGGTGATAGTATAACGCTGCATGCAAAAGATCAAAACTAACTATGACAAGTATGAGCTGAACAAGCTAATGACAGGGCAGGAGTGAGTGAAAAACTATTAAAACAAAGGTAAAAACTTAAAAGTGGAAAATTTGAAGAATGAAGTGGAAAGCAGGAATAAAAGCACAACAATCATGATTTAAAATGATGATGACTACCATAACTAACTGGAAAAAACCCACTTTAACCCAAAACCAATTAAAAAACGCCATGTCATTCAGACCTCTTTCTCTCGCAGAAAATCAGGATTCTGTAGTGCCAACACTTTAAAATCTGACACATTTGCTGTGGAAAGTTTAGGTGTTTCCGTAGCGCAAATTGTCATTTCATAGTTATGTGCACTACAAAATATGGTAAAAACAGGCAGGTTGACAACAAAGTTTAAAAATCAACCTTGATATTGTTATCACAAAATCAGACCTGATAGGCTACCAATCAAATCAATCTCATGTAACTGTTTCAAACCAATCCTTTGATTAAGGCTTAGCGTTCTCAACCTGAGAGGGCTCTCTCAAGGGTTAATGATTTTTGATAAAAATATAGATGGCTAACTCTATGTGGGGTAATAAGTAGATAAATGATAGATATTGGTTGTAAATCACATTAGCAAGTGCACAATGGACTTATGGAGTCAAAATATCCTCGGTAAAACCAAACAATCTACCTAGCATGGAAGTCAAGGCATATCAGAGTTCTAGTCAAGAAACATATATGTGAAATTGTAAAAAACACAGTCAGTTTATCTATGAAGGAAGTTAGAGCATCAATGATGAATTCTGAGTAACATAAGAAAACACCACTGCAATAGGGTCATAAAAATATGTAATTAGAACAAGAAAACACTAGAACCATTTATGAATCTCAAATTGGCTAAGTATAAAACTATGTATTAAGCTGAAAACCAGTTACTTACAATAAACATAGTCTTTTTCTAAAAATTTCCAACCCTTGGAATTTCGATTTCTTCATCTTTTATAGATCAATTAAAACATAAGATAACCTTATCCTGAGCTAGATAAATCGAATTCCTAACTTTTGACACCTAGCCTAATAATATGACATGGTATTTATTACAAAATGGCAGCTGGAAATCTAATGAACAATCCTATTACCAATAGGATTCAAACTCTTTAATTATACTCATAGCAACATTATCTAAACTGTATTACATCATTTTCCAAATTTATTCCCATAAGGTTGAATCCATATGATAAGCTTCAACACTTTATGACCATAACACTGATCTCCATCAAAATAGGAAATTGTCCCCTCTTTTCTAGGTATAGGATTCTTCGTATTCTTGAGACACTCTGACCATCATGAACCCATCACTTTGAGGTTATTTACTGTTAGAAACTTAATTAATACGTGCCAAAAATCATTCTTAAGTGCCATCTGTCGAAGACCACCATCAAACTATTCAAAATAACTGAAATAGACCTGCGCTACGAGAACAACATGGTTTCGTAGCCCTTTTCGTATCATAGCCTTTTAACCCTTTTGCCTTCAAAATTTTGGTTTATTTCCTCTAGGATTATTTTCATTATCACTTAACACAACTTCCCTAGCAATTTCAGGTCATAATACACACATTTTCTCTTCAAAAATTTAAGAGAAAGGGTGAAAAAGTCTGCTATAGCAGTTTCATAGCGCTTTTCACTCTTTTTGCACTATTTACGCTACGAAAATGCTGAGTGAGCAGTTTTGCCCAAAAAATATTCAAACTTTAAACCAAAAATGTGCCAAAACTTCACAATACCACTATTTTCATCAAAACAAAAATTCAAATGAATTGAAAAACACATTTTCATGAGGTTCCTTCTTAATTTTCACTAGATTTAGCTTTTGGCTTTTTTAATGATTGTCATTCTACACCTCTGTTTTTTAGCTCATCTTGGGTCAATTTTAGCTACTGATCCAAGTCCTCCACTTGATCTCTTAGTCTTCTATTACTGGCTCTGAAGTGAGTATTGATTACTATGACAAATTTGGATTCCTTGATGGCTGGAACTATCCATGCGAAAAATTGTTCTGAACTGCTTGGAATTTCAGACCTAGAACCAGTTTGACCATCCCAAAGTGCCTTCATTCTTTTGAACTTTGTTTTTTCAATACTGTGCCTTTTGGCCCTCTTTATCATCATTGAAATCTCTTGGTTTTCTAACCTCAATCTCTCCTCAAGATGTTGACACTCAGTCATGTGTTATTTTCCCTTCATTGTTTTGCTAGCTGCATACTCCACTGTTGGTGATGAGAGATCAACCACCTCTTTAGGGACTTTAGCTATTTCAATAGTTTCTTGGACCTCTTTTTTTTCTTCCTTGAGTTTTTTACCATTCCTAGTTAAAGGTTTCCTTGCTTGAAATATAAAGGCTTCTTTTTCACCCTCAAATTCAAGTTTCTTTGCTGACTTAGCCTTTTTTTATTTGTGTTCATCTACTCCAATGAAATCAG
This sequence comes from Pinus albicaulis, assembly GCA_034641835.2. Classification (NCBI taxonomy): domain Eukaryota; kingdom Viridiplantae; phylum Streptophyta; class Pinopsida; order Pinales; family Pinaceae; genus Pinus; species Pinus albicaulis. The sequence continues at coordinate 139,911,625 of CM076575.1, forward strand.
CTTGTACGATGGGTATCTCTTCTATATCAATTTCTTGAAGGATGTCATCAAAATTTCCCTTTATCATTGGGTTGTCTTCTATACCTGAACAACTATTTTTCCCTTTGATGCCACTCCTTGGCTTCTTGTCACTCTCTTGATTTCTTGCTTGCTGGAAACTTGTTTTTGTTTTTCCTCTTTGACACTTTTTGAACTCTGTTTTGTAGGTGATGGACTAGCTGTAGTAAGAACTTGTGTCTTCGTTGTCCTTTTTTCAACTTTTTTCCTTGGTTTGAACTTTACAAACCTCTTTGATTTTGCAACCACAGGCTGATTAGACTCTGCTACTAGTGCTGAAGGAGTTCCTTTAGTTTTAGGGTTTCTAGCTAGGGTTAGGGTTTCCAGTTCAAAACCATTCATAAAAAAAAGGAAGACCAATCCCTGCGTATTTTTTGAAGCTCATTCAAAACTAATAACTTTATCAAATCATGGGGAAATAAATATGTTTCACAACCATCATATTTGGCTTGCACTTTATCAGCCATTCTGGCAAGGCTCCTATGCAAATGAAAGGGAAAATCTAGTGATATCATACCCGTGAAATGAAAAAGAACCTTAAAATGATAAGTATAAAATTTATGGTATTTTCCTTCACATGTAAAGTATCTTTGAATTTTTAACAATAGCTTTGCATAGGTGTCTTTGATACATCTTCAAGGTATTGCATTATTGAGGTCCATATCTTCATACTCAGGTTTCATGAATTCCTTGCATGGTTCCATATCAAATTTAAAACCTTTAAACCAAGTTTCCTACCCCCTTGGTATTTCTGTCACAGAAGAAATAATCTCAGGTGTAATTGGCACATTTAACATCCCAAATTTGGTAGTTGTTCCACTGAAGTTTAAGGAAAATTCTTTAGACACATGTGTGTGACAACCCTGTAACTTTTCACAAAATCGAAGACAACCTGTTTTGCTAAAAGCCTCCGCCACTGTTTGATCTTCAATTGTAGCCTTCATATTTTCAGGCTCATACCTTAAGAAATTTCCCCCTTTGTGGACTTTCTTCTCCTCTGCCATGATTCTTAGAAAAACTTGTCAGCTTCTTTTGAATCTATGGAACAACCTCGCTTGATTAGGAAATGAACAGCCTCGCTTGAGTATATGGAAAAGCCTTGCTTGAGTATATGGAATAGCCTCGCTTGATTAGGAAATGAACATAGCCTTTGTAAAGAAAAACCACAGGCTTAGTTTGGTTGCTTCAGAGCTTAGACATTCGTATGGAGGAAAATGAAAATGAGAATGACCAAATTAGGCAAGATTTTGAATTTAAGATGTCATCTTATAACTAAATGATGCCTCACTCATGCCCTATCATGACGATGATGACTGTGAGACAGGTAAGTACATTGAATCTAATCTCTAACTGACTCACCATACCATTATCTTATCATTTCCTAACAGATTCTGACAAATCTCAGCTCAATTGACAAGACGGTTAAGAAACCGCGCTTTCATAGCGCCCACAGTGTATTTTTCCCAGTTTTCACTATGAAAGTATTAGCGCTTTCATAGCGCAAATCCACTTTCTTGAACTAGCGGCGATACGAAACAGAGGATTATTGGCTAATTGCAGAAATTTAACCCAAAACCTTATGGAATGACTCTAAAATGGAAAATGTAAGTATTTGATCATGGAATGGACCTTTAAAAGACTTTATTTGAATTCAATGATGACCTTAAAACTTATAAAAAATATAACCTACCCTTAACCAAATCCTAGAATGACTTTCAAACTCATTTTGAGACCATGATAAAAAACAGAGTTGACACAATGATGTTTTGAAAATTTTTGGGTGATAACAGAGATGATATGCAATGACAAATGACTGACGAGACATGGTTTATGATGATTTTTAGCCTTAGGATAGAAATTATTTCCACCCTCCTTTCTCGATTTCATGATCTAAATTGACATAACACAAAAACTAGGAAGACCCTATCTAACTTTTTGCAAAATTTTGAGTGTGATAACATCTCCAACTATAAATAAGTAAATAAAGAATGAATAGAAGAATTCCATCTCTGAGGACCTTATAGTCCAAACTCTTTGTGCATTTTTGTATACATATAAATAACTAAATAATGAATAAAAATATAATAACTCTGTTTGGTCACTGACATCACTCTCGATAAATTAAAGGAAGCTCAACTAGGTGTCAAAAAGAAAAGGAATGAAAAGACACAATAACACTAAAATTCAGAGCACCTTGCCATCCAAACTAGTGGTTTATTTGTGTCTAAAAATAGATATAGACCCAAACACATACACATGAACTATAAATTTATGCTTCGATTAGTCACGAACATCATTTTGTAACTTTTAAGTTGCACGCACCTTCCAATTAGTTGAAAAAGGAGAATTAGTTATTGCTCCAATCAACGAAATCCATGAAATGGAGTTGATATTTGGCAGTTGAGAGAGAACAAGTGCAGGGCATGTAAAAACCAAATATCACTCAATTGTTGTTAGTGGGTTGGATTTACAAATTTTACTACAAATAATTTGGAAAAATAACTGCATTTCCCCCCCCGCCAATGATCATTAAAGCTGTTGCAGTGTCCGCTAATAGATAAAGGGTCGAAAAAGTGGAAATCCAGAAACCCATATTCTCACCTATACCATTAAGGTAATTTAACTCATGTCATTCTTCAGCCTTTTGGTGACTCTATAACATTCTAAATAAAATTAGAACAACTTCCACACTAAGCTTTATTTTTTTACAAAATTTAAAACTTATTTCTCTAATAACAACCCAAATCTATTAATAAGAGAATTATACTATCATTTCCTTGTATGTATAGTAAAGAGGGCATGATAAACAATTGAATTTGATAGGAAAGAAAGTTCAAATAAGTTCTCAACGTTGGGAAATTTTTTTTTAAGAAAATAATTTCAATAAGAAAGAGTGATTTTATGTGTTACCAAAAGCATCTTTATCGATCTCCACATATCAGTTTTATTGTTTCCCCAGCATAGATTCATGTAAAATAATCAAAAGCCATAAAGTATACAATTTACATATATACGCTTCAAAGAGATAGATGACTCCCCATGTCTTGTAATATTCAACTTAATGAAATCAACTTGACTTGCAAGAACTCAAAATTGGGTTATAAGAAAAATTTTCTAAGCAATAAAAGAAAGGCAAGGTGTCTCCAAATGAGAAGACCTTAAACAACTCAACCAAGAGAAGGTGACATGCTATGTTACTCAAAATAGAACCATTTGTATTAAGTATGCTGAATCTTTGAAGGCATAAGCTTAAGGTATTACCAAAATAAAATAAAGGAGAGAAGTCTAGCTTAACCACACATATTAATTTGTCCAAAATTGAAATTTTCTGTCCACTTCAATTATTTGTAAATAAGAAAGCTAAATTTTGGCTTTTTGGGATAGAGAGAGTAGTCTATAGAAGTCAAGGGGGCATAATAATAATTATAATTTAAGGTTAAAGAGTAGAAAAAGGAAAATTTGAGGTATGATACTGCCTTGTTGAGATGAAACAAGGGAAGACTAGCTTTGTTTGATCACACTTACAACTTTGTGATATATAATTCATAAATGACCTACCTACTTGGCCTCTTGGATAAAATGAGAAAAATTCTAGTAATAAATAACCTTACAACATCATATATAATTTATAAATGACTTGCCTACTTGGCTTGTTGATTAAAATGAGAAAAAGACTAGTAATAAATATCCTTACAACATCATACATATTTCTCTTCAAAGGGCCAAGCCACTCCAGGTAGTCCTTCAGAAAAGATATGATCTTCCTACACTTTATCACATAACCTATAATATGGAAATTCAATTGGTTTGTCTATGCCAACTAGTTGTTGTGGTTGTTCACACTAATGTCTGAGGGACCAAAACTCCATATAGTTCATACACAGGAAATTAAAACATTCTTTTAGATTTTATCACATATTATTTAGTAAAACAAGGAATACATATCCCTTCAACTAATTTTTGAGAATAAAGTGAGATATGGTGATCTTTGTTCATAGAAAGTACCTAGCCACTACAACTAGTAGTTAAAAGGACAAAATATTTTGCATTGATAAAAAATATTGCATTATGTAAACATTAACAATGGATCTAACAAGTCCAAGTAGTTCTTTATAAGAAAATAAAAGAAAAATAACATTTTTGGGTTGCAAATATGACCCTTAAAATTGAAGAGGGCTAGACATTCCAACTGGTTGTGTATGAAAAATATCAAAAGTATAGACCTGCCTTGCTCAACTATAGACCTCACTATGCTCAAAATTACTAGGATTTAGCTATAAGAACTATTTATCCAAATCTACCATGTCCAGTTAGATATATTTGATCTTAATATTCCAAAGTCCCAACCAATTCCAAAGATTCCATGAAAGCAACAAAATAGATACAAAAACAACATTCTCTATGACATTTAAAGGAATGTATATAACATATAAAAAAATTTCTCAAGAAGAAAAAGAATGGTGATCATACTGCAAAGTCCCGGACATTACCTACAATAATTTAAAAGAGCCTTGACAAAAAGAGGTAAAAGATACTTATCCATTGATTATTCACATACATCATTTTCCGTAGAATTTAAAGTACTCGTCTAATTCAACTTGAGAAGAGAGAAAAAAAAAGGTAGCCTTGTTCAATATACAGTTCTCTTCGAATTAAAAGGGCTTGGCCAACCAAATTACTTTCCTAGAAATGAAATAAAATCATGACTCTACAAATTATAAAAGGTCTAGCCATTCTTTCAGGATGAAGACAATAAAGAACTAATGTTTCTTGATGACCCATACTATTTTTTAAACTCAAAGCGCTCAAACATTCCATTTGATCGTGACTCATAAGTATAAATAAAAGTAGAGAGCTTCCTTGGGGAGTCATATACTTCTTCATGTCAAATTTGAACAGCCTAGTGAGTGCAGGTCAAAGAGAAAATAAAAGAAGACTATATTTATTAACTATTTGTATTGCTATTAAACTTTATAAACCTGAAGATTCCAATTTGGTTGTGGAATAAGGCTTTTCATGATCATTCACAAAGATCACTAACATAAAAATTAAAAGGGCTTAGTCATTCCTACTGAAGAGGGAAACAAAATAACACAACCCTAGCATAATCCCCTATATTACTCATATATTCATAGGGAAGAACCATTCCAACTAGATTTAAAAATATAAAAAGGAAAAAAAGAATTAATAAAAGAATCCTTCCTCTGATTGGTCACTGACATCATTCCTGGAAAATTTAAAGGACCACAATTAGCTATGAAAAAAGACAAAGAATGAAGAGCCATACTTATGGTAAAACTTAGAGGAAATTTTAATCCAAACTAATTGTGTATGTGTGTGCAACTATAAATAAGTAAATAAATAATTAATAGAAGAATTCTTGCTCTAAGGACCTTACTGTCCAAACTATTTGTGTATGTTTGTATACATATAAATAAATAAAGAATAAATGAAAGAATCCTAGCTCTGATTGGTCATTGGCACAACTCTTGGTAAATTTAAATGAAGCACAACTAGTTGTCCAAAAAGAAAAAAAAATGAAAAGCCACACTAACACTAAATGTTAGAGGACCTTGCCATTCAAAATAGTGGTGTGTGTATGTCTACATATAGATATATACCCAACCACATACACATGAATTAGAATTTTTTTCTTCAATTAGTCATGGGTATCACTATGTAAATCTTAAATGGCATGGACCTTCCAACTAGTGGAAAATGGAAAATAGAATAGTGAGAGGTTTTCTTTCCTTTGCTGCAGACATCAATATAGCTAAAGTTTAAAAGGTCTAGCCATTCAACTCAAGGAGGAAACAAAACATGCCTGCTCTTTCTTAAATGACCCATCTATTCCTAAAATTTAGATTCTTGGAAATTCTAACATGTTGAAGAACAAAGGAAATGAGCCAACCTTTGATTAGTTACAAACATCAACTTGCAAAATGGAAAATCATGGGAAATCTAGCTAGTTGACACAAATAGAGTATTAGAAATTGTAACTAAATTTAAAGATACATACCATCCCAAAATTGTGAAAGATGCGGGTATAATCAAGGCCTGGAAACCAATTCCAACATTGCGATTATGGAAATATGAATAGTAAGCATTCCCATTTCTAGATTATATCATGGGTAACCAAGCATCCTGAGGATTTAGACTTGTGAGGATGCCCTTCAGCATGAAAAAATACACTAGTTAATTGGGTCGGGCAAGGATGGATTGAGTTCTGTTGGATATAATTTAAACAGGGATGGATTGAGTTCTCTTAGATAGAATTTAAACTTTCATTTGATTCAACAAAATAAGAAATAAACTACCTAATAATCATTCCCAACCATGTTTTCTAACCTAGAGAAGGTATTGCTTTGGGCACCGATGGATTGATTCTCCATACCATGAATAAATGATAATCTATCAGTAACGCATAATAAAAAGTTAATCAATTATTCACATTCGCCGTATAGATTGAAATTACTATATTTTAAGTAGATAGGAGAATTTATTCCTAGAAGAAGCTTGGCTGAGTGTTTCCAATTCATCAGAGAGTGGTTTCAAAATCATTGTTTCTCACACCAACCTTGATTTACTACAATGAACCTGAGGCTTTTATAGAGAATGAATGGGACCTTCCTTTATTTACTATAATAAACCTGATATTACCAAACTAAAGTTCCTAATGTGATCTTCTAGGCCAGCAATTTAGACAATGCAAAATATTTGAATATCTCACTACAGCATTACTTTTTTCCATCTCCTTTTCTTAACACACCTGCAATCCATGCAAAAATTATAACATTCTACTATGACAAGACCAAAACAAACCCTTTCAGAGTGATTTTTCAAATAATTTTGAACCAAATATTTAAAACATGACCTTTGGGCCATATGGGCCCCATGGATACACTTTCCTCGCCACTCTATCTTCCACAACATGCCATGAGTCCACTTTCCTCATCACTCTATTTTCCATAACATGCCATGAAATATGTGGGTGAAGCCACATGAAGTTGGGGCATGCGAATATGATTTTATATGGGTTAATTATATGTAAACAAATCTCACAAGGAAAATAAAAAATTGTATTCTGGCACTTTTTGGATTCAACAACCACTCTGTAAACTTCTGGATCAACTTCTCTTGCTACCTTAACTTCATCCCACATTATTGGATCTACTATGTGGTGCATAAATAGTTGTAAGGCTAAAGAGAAATCACCCTGGATCTATTAAGTGGTGCACAAATAGTCGTTAGGATCTACTAAGTGGTTTGTAAATAGTTGTGGGACTATGGAGAACTCACCTTTTCTATGACTAATTTCCCATATAGACAAAGTTTTCGGGTTAAAATAGAGAAATTTGTCGGGTTCAACATTCAATGGTGCACTTTGTTCTGCTACAAAAATAAAGGGTGCATAAATAATCGTGAGACTAAGTGATCCAGGTGGATATTTGTGGCCACCCACCTCTTCCACTTGGGGCACCACCATTGTCTCTTTCAGTTTTTCAGCTTCGACACAACTTACTATTTTTGGTAGTTTTTTGGGTCCTGAAATTACAGAGCTGTTTTGAGGCGCTAAACGACATTTTTGGAAAAACCAAGAGCGGCATTTTGAGTTTCATCAAAAGTTGTAGTCCTTGGATATATATTTCTAACGAGGTATGGTGCATGTAAAACAAAGATTGTATGCCAAAGTTATGTCCACGGGAAGTTGAAACACCAATTTACCCGAACAGGGCCCATAGTTTTGGTGCTTCATCTCCTAGGGTTAGGGTTTTATATGTTTAAGGTTTTCCATTGTTTCTAAATAATAAATAGGCCCTCGAGCCTCATTGTAACTCAATTCAGAGGCCTGTAGCCACCACATCTCTTCTCAGAGATAAGCTACTAGCGCCCTAGCTAGTTTATTTCTATTCTGTCTGTAAGAAAATTTCAGTTCTTTGATATTAATGAAATGAAGTGTTATTTTTGTTCCATATTTGTATTCATGGTTACATTTGTATTCTATTGCGTTCCTGCATAAATCTGGATCAATGGTATTAGAGCGGTTTGCTTTTTCTCGATATTTCATTGCATGTCCCCAACGAGGTCAGGGTATAAAGAGTTAGGGCTCGATCTGGTTGAACCTTTGCAAGATCAGCCTCTCAAACCTCGACGGTCGCCCATGGCGGATGAAAATAAAGATGAGGGAGCAGGAGATCCTATCAAAATATTGCTTGAGGAGGCCCTCGAAAATCAAAGGAATGCAATGATGGATAACTTTGCCTAGATCCTTTAATGACTTCCCACTAGCGGTGCATCTGCATCCAACAGCCACTCTGGAGGCACGACTCCCTTTAAGGTACAAGTAAAATTTTACATTTCCATATTTGAGGGTCAAATAGATGCAGATGTCGTAGATAGATGGTTGAATCTATTAGAAGGATATTTCTCGGTTCATGACTTCTCTGACTAGGAGAAGATTATTTTTGCACTCCTCAAAGCTACCCCCCATGTCAAGGACTGGTGGGAAACCTACTATGAGAAAAAGGATGAGACAAAACCCTCTATATTCTCAGTCATACCCACTTGGAATTATTTTCGAGATACCATCAAGGAACAATACTATCCCGTGGGGAGCTATGAGGACAAGTACATACAATGGACCATGCTACGACAACAAATGGATCAAGATGTGCATGAGCTGACGAATCTATTCCATACCCTGTGCGCAAAGTTGGGTATCAAATATTCGGAGAAACATTTGGTGCTAAAGTATCGCAGTTGTCTACACAGATACATTCAGGACGAAATGGATTTCCTCAACATCTCCTCGCTTGGTACGACATACTGATATTCTGGCAAGATTGAGCAAAAATTCAAGCAGAAGAAGCGAGACTTTGGATCTATGAATCAAAATCAAGGTAAAGGTGCCTCCAAACCACAAAACAAAGGACAAAGCCAAGGCATGGCGGCCCAAGACAACCTGCGAAAGCCACAAGCAAAGAACAAAACTGTGAAACCAAAGAAGGACACAGGAAAATGGTGTGAGTTCCATAAGAGATCCATTCACAACACAAGTGAGTATTGGGCGAAGCAGTTGCTCGTTCTGATATGAAGGCTTCTAAAACAGATGCATGCTCCGACTCTGAATCAAAACCTGACAAGTGGAATGACAAAGGGAAACATATTATTGATGCAGAGCCCAATGCCTCTGATACCATTGATCCAGATTTATGCCGGAATGCAACATAATACGCATGCAACCATAAATTAAAATATGCAGCAGAAATAACACTTCATTTCATTATTATCAAAGAACTGAAATTTGCTTACAGACAAAATAGAAATAAACTAGCTAGGGCGCTGGTAGCTTATATCTGAGAAGATATGTGGCAACTACATGCCTCTAAACTGAGTTAAAATGAGTCTTGAGGGCTTATTTATTATTTATAAATAATGGAAAACCCTAAACATCGAAAACCATAACCCTAGGATATGAAGGACCAAAACTATGGACCCCATTTGGGTAAATTGGTGTTTCAACTTCCTGGGGACGTAACTTTGGCATACGATCTTCGTTTGATGTGAATCATACCTCTTTAAAAATATCTATCCGAGGACTAAAATTTTTGATACAACTCGTTATGTCACTCTTGGTTTTCCAAAAAAACGTCGTTTGGGGCCTCAAAATGGCTCCAAAAGTTCAGGACCCGAAAAACTACCAAAAATAGTAAGTTGTGCTGAAACTGAAAAACTGAAAGAGATGATGGTGGGGCCCCAAGTGGAATAGGTGTGTGGCCACCAATATCCAATCAAATATTGCATTAAAATTTTTAGTCCTCAGATAGATCTTTCTAATGAGGTATGGTGCACGTCAAACGAAGATCGTATGCCAAAGTTACGTCCCTGGGAAGTTGAAACACCAATTTACCCAAAGAGGGCCCATAGTTTTGGCACTTCATCTCCTAGGGTAAGGGTTATAGATGTTTATGGTTTTCCATTATTTCTAAATAATAAATAGGCCCTCAAGCCTCATTGTAACTTAGTTCATAGCCCTGTTGCTGCCACATCTCTTCTCAGAGATAAGCTACTAGTGCCCTAGCTAGTTTATTTCTATTTGTTTGTAAGCAAATTTTAGTTCTTTGATATTTAATGAAATGAAGTGTTATTTCTACCGTGTATTTGTATTTATGATTACATGTGTATTCTGTTTCATTCCTGCATAAATTTGGATCACTAAGGAGAACTCACCATGTATGAGATTAATGGCATGAAGCACCACTAGCACTAGCGGAAAAGCACCACTAGAACAAGTGGTTTTAGTTGTTGAACCATATTTGGATTTTGAGCTTCATTAGTGATGTCCAAAATTCAGGTCATACAAAAAGAACTCCTTTTGAACCAAGCACGTTTGCTGCATTATCCCGGCCTTCCTATGGCTTAGTGTATCTATCAATAAGCTATTGAGCTTAACATATCACTTTTCTTGTGAATTTTCCTCTATATAGAGTAAAAAATCCATATAACAGCCACAAACAGAAGAAATTTCACTTTCTTTCTCAATCCATGTCAATGGAAGGAATAGTCAGGCCTTGATTTTCAGTTCCTGTGTTTCCCTTTGGGTATTTCTAATGAAACTTCAGTTGGAGGCAGTTATAGCTATGAAGTCGGAAACCATCCTTCGCTCTGCCTCAATTTATGTTATTTTCACAGACACTTCTGCCTTTTTCATGTCTGCATCATGCCTTACTTTCTCTTCTGCATCTTCATCTATTACGCATGAAAACTGTTCTCTTATCTTTTCTTCTCCCAATTTATTTAACTCTTCCACTTTCTAAATGTATATCTCTCTAATAGGAGCATAGTAAATATAATCTATATCTATGACAAAGACATATCTAGTTGGATAGCTAGATGTGGAGCTATCAGTTGTAGAAGATGTGGAGTTATCAGTTGGAGCAGCAGATCAAGTTGCAAATCAAGTTCACATAAGGACAAAGCATCATCGATAGAATGTGCATATCCTAAGTCACGAATACGAAAAATTTTAGGGGAAAATTTTCATACGCGGGCTAATTTTCCCTGACCTTTCCAAAAAAAGGAGTCACCAATTTCCATTTTTTTGAAAATTGATTCGCCCAATTTTTATAGTATAAAATTATTCTACCCAAAAAATCACCAAAATTTTTACAATTTACATATTGGGGACTATTAAGATTCACTGGGGTTTCTAAAATTTAAGATAAACTTCCATCCTTAAATTTTTACCCGGGACTCACAAATTATGGAAATGATAGAAAATCACCACTAGAATATTCATATACTCTAAAACAACTTATAGAACACCTATAGGTAAGCCCTTACCTTCCCTCTATAGGATTTAAGGTCTCATTGTTTTTATGTTCTAAGAATACATTCTAAGGCTAGCAATAGAGAGAAAAATTCTACACTTACTTAGTATTGATATACATAATATTTTGTTTACCCCTGTTGGCACATATGCTCATTTTGCTTTAATTTCAAATAGAATAAGCTCATTGTGTTATATATGCATAATGTGTTCCTCATTGTGGAGACATAGATATGTAGAGAATTTCTATCACCTGTAAACTTTTTGGAGGACTAATACCATAAACATACCTAGTAACCTAAGTGGTTGATCCATATTTATGCAGAAATGCAACATAATACACATACAACCATAAGCACAGAGATGCAGTGGAATATTGCTTCATTTTATTAATAAAACAAATGACTGAAATGAACAGCTAGGGTGCTGGTAGGCGTATCTCTGAGAAGATATGTGGTGGCTATAATCCTATGAACTATGTTACAATGATACATAACAGAAATGAAAAACTAGGTTACTGGAAACGCTTATCTCTGAGAAGAGATGTGTCGGCTACCAGCCCCTAAACTATGTTACAGTACATACATGATAAAAATAAGCGAGCTAGGGCACTGGTAGTGCTTATCCCTGAGAAGAGATGTGTCGGCTACCAACCCCCTGAACTGTGTTACAATGAGGCTCGAAGGCCTATTTATTGTTGAGAAAAACTGAAAGAATTGATGTTCAAGGGTCCAAATGGAATAGGTGGGTGGCCACCGATAACCACCTAGATCATTCCTCCCTCCTTAGGAAGAAATGGTCTCCATTACGTTAACTTCATCCATGGTAGGGTGGCGGGGGGAGGGGGGAATTCTGTTGAACTTGGTCTTGGATTTGTCCAAGATGTCACAGACTTTTTGGCGGACGTGCTGGGTTCAAATGGACCTGGTGGACAGCCATTGAAGGATCTAGGAAAATTTATCCATCATTGCGTTCCTTTGTCTCTCGAGGGCCTCCTCGAGAAATATTTTGATAGGATCTCCTGCTCCCTCGTCTTTCTTTCCTTCCGCCATGGGGGGTCATTGGGGTTGGGAGGTTGAAATCCTTATACCCTAGTCGCGTTGGGGACATGAAAAAAACATAGAAAGGGAAGACCAATCTAATACCACTGATCCAAATTTTATGCAGGAATGCAACAGAATACACATATAACCATAACCATAAGTATGCAGCAGAAATAATGCTTGATTTTATTAATAAAGAATGACTGAAATAAGCTTACAAACATAATGGAAACAAGCTAAGGCACTAGTAGCATATCTCTGAGAATAGATGTGGCAGGCGTAGACTGCTGAGCTGTGTTACATTGAGGCTCGAAGGCCTATTATAGACATAATGGAAATATATGAGCTAGGGTACTGTCAGCATATCCCTGAGAAGAGATGTGATGGCTACCAGCCCCTGAACTATGTTACAGAACTGAAATGATGGGAACCAACGAGCTAGGGCACTGGTAGCACTTATCTCTGAGAAGACATGTGTCGGCTCCCAGCCCCCTGAACTATGTCACAATGAGGCTCAAAGGCATATTTATTTTTGAGAAACAATGTAAAATCTGAAACGTCCAAAAACCTAACACTAGGAGATGAAGCGCCAAAATTGTGGGTCCCGTTTGGGTAAATTGGTGTTTCAACTTCCCGAGGACGTAACTTTGGCATCCGATCTCCGTTTGACGCACTCAATAGCTTGTTAGAAAGATTTATCCGAGGATCCCAAAAAACGTCATTTAGGGCCTCAAAACGGGTTCGGATGTTCAAGACCCGAAAAGCTGCTAAAAATAGTAAGTTGTGCTGAAACTTACAAACTGAAAGAATTGATGGTGGGGGTTAAAATGGACTCAGTGGGTGGCCACCAATATCCACCTAGATCATTAAGTCCCCAAAACGACTCCGGGTGTGCAAGACCCGAAAACCTGCTAAAAATAGTAAGCTATGCTGAAGCTGAAAAACTGAAAGAATTGATGCTGCGGGTCCAAATGGAATAGGTGGGTGGCCACCAATATCCACTTGGATCAATGGTAAGGCCAACTCTGGAAATAAATTTTTTCAATATATTCTTTAGCATAATGTATCTATAACTAGTCTTATGTTAAAGCAAACACAATCAAAGGAAATGAGAATTACAATTTGATTATTCAAATTTCCAAATCCAAACTGAAGAAACATAGTGTGCTAGCACCAACATTGCAGGGCACCTCACCTAGTTCCATTGCTCCTTGCCCGTGTAAAAGCTGCAACCATATTGACATATTTGTGAGATGTAGAGTTTCTAGAGCCTATTCATATGGATATAGTTATAGTAAGCCCACGAAAACACATCCCACCCATTGACATCACATAATTCGATAGCTAAGCCCACCACAAAACATCATTACCTGACATTTTCATGACTGTATAGGTGGCAGTTACACGACCACCTCGTCGAGCAAGATTAAAAAAAGCACATCTTTTTTCTTTGGTGTATGTCCTTAATTTGTAAATATAACATAAAATGTTTGGATTTAATGTTAGCATTAGTTTAATACCTGGAAAATTCAAAGGAAAGAGATGAACATAATATATTGTTTAGCTTCCGCACCTCAAGAAGAGGCCAAATAAGATGGAAAAAGGATGGCATACACGATCAATTTAAAAACTTTGGTTATGTTCACTAGTAGTGAAAATAAGCAGCTAAAACTAATGTTAGTCTGAGTCATTATAGTCCCAGCCATACCTACGACATGGACTAATAAGTTCAAATTACCATCTCTACCCTTAAGAAAGGTGGAAGTAGGGAACTTCCTAATTTATTATTGATAATCCAATTTTTTACAATAAAATTTAGATCATTAAAATTTTAATAGATTATATTTAAAGTAATTTTAAACATATTAAATTTTAATATTTGTATATAAAATAAAAAATAATTATGAAATTATTTACTAAATAATAATTTCATATATGTTATACATTTAAGTCACTTTTCATTATTTTTGGTAATATATTCCGAGTTCCTTGAATTTAAATGAATATCTTTTGGGGTTACATTGCCATTGGATAGTAAAATGTGTGATAAATGTTTATAAATTCAATAATTACAATTAAAAAAGAAATTAGTTTAACAAGTATATTATATAATGAAAATATATTCAATTATATTAATTTTAAGGGTTTTTTTAATAGTTATTTTGTTATAATAATTCCTTAATTTATATTTTAAAAAAATTAATTTAATACATTAGTGATAGGAAAAAAGCTAAGTAGATGAGATCATCTCTAAAATTGTAGTTTATATAGAAAAGAATTAGATATCAAAATAGTTATGAAATCTAAAACATTGAGATAAGTGTTGAAATTTAGGGTAAGTAGGTTAGAAAAATAGACTATAAGCTAAAAATGAAAAATAACAATAGTAATAATAGGAATTAAGTAGAGGTATCTGAATCAGTAGTGGCAACATGAGTTGGGACTTCATTGTTGTTGAGGTTTATTTTATTTGAGGGATGAATTTGTGACTGCTTCTCAATAGAATCCATGCGCTATTCTATGTCCCTCAAATGTTGATGGAGGTGATCTAGAGAGTGAAGGATATCCACTACATGCTCAAAATGGCCCATAAAAATGAAACCCAAGAGGAAATTCAATTTCTAGTATAGGTCAATGATGTGCATGTATTGGTTGAAGCACCTCAAGTGTGGCCTACATCCAAAACCTAGTTGATCAGTTCAGTGTGAATCTCCATGTCATAGAGTACCTATCATGTTGAGGCTCCTTCACATTCTAGGTAGGCAAGTTCTTCCTAAATCAGATTAGGGGCGAGATCCCATAATATGGTGGTATTTTTTTCAAAGTGCTGGCGTGTTTGGGAGTGGCTCCTAGAAGCATGCTCCCAACAATATGTCAGATCATGGAAGATACATTCAAATTTTTGGGGCATGGAAAAAATAGCAACATGAGGAAAAAATATAATTGTCCAAGGAAACAAGGGGAGAGCAGGATTCCAAGAAAAAAGGGCCATGTAAGAAGGGGACAAGAGCAGGTGGAAAAAGAGAAAAGACAACTACATAGTTAGAAGAGTGGGAGTGAGAAAAATTCAACCAAAGGAATGAACTATAGAGAAAACATAGAATTACAGAGCAACCCAATAGACACACTAGAAAACATACAAAAGTAGCAACGGTAGGCCAAACAAGGAGTATTGGGCCACAAAAGAATTGGAGGTTGTACACAGAATGAATGAAAATGCAGAAGAATCCAGAGGAGAGAATAAAGAAAGAACACAATTGAAAACGGAAATAAGAATATGGAGGGGATTCAAACCATAAATTAATTTGACACCCACAAAAGGCTACTAATGCCTGGAGAGCCTTACCACAATTTTTCTTGAAGGTTCTATTTCATGGTTGACAGTGTGCATGACATGGTGGAGTGAAAATGGAAACAACATTTTTTCCTCGGTGCACTATGGAGCCAAATGTTTCATGTTGTAAAGTATCCATATAAGAAAGTAGGGTTTTTCAATTGGAGGCGAGAAGGAGGAGGGTTAGGGTGAAATAGTTGGATACAAATATTTAGAATTTATATAGAATAAAAACTAATATTTCAAAAGATATTCTAAGATATTAATATTTGAAAATATATAGTAATAAATAATATTTAGAGTATTAATAAATAATATGATATAGTAGTAATATTATTATTATTGTATCATAGTAATAATAATATAAGTGTCAATAATATAATAACATAGTAGTATTATAAGTGATTGATGTATTATATTAATGATACAATTGATAATAATCAACATAAATTCATTTTCAAGCTGGATATGTCAAGATCTGAAGGCTAGATTTATCAAGTAGTGAGAGGGATCAAATCTCTCAAGAAGAATACCTTTGTTAAAGTGTAAATATGAAAGAAACATTTCACTTTGAGGGATTTGATCCATGGTCGCCTTTGATAGATTTGTGCTCTCTCTCTCTCTCTAATAATAATAAATCACCACTGTATATCCATCTTAACAAAAAATTTAGCAAGCGCGAAAATAAAAAAAATTAGCAACGGCGGAAAGGGATCATCTCTGGTGAGGTGTAAGTCTATTTTAAAGTGAAAAACCTTAAAAAGGATTTAACATCTAGAGACTTGACCATGTGATATTTTTCATTGATTAAATTTCATGTTTGAAGGCATAAATCAATTCAATGCCTTGAAAATTTATCTAGGCACTTGGACTGTATAAACTAGGTAGATTACACTTGAAATTTCAAGAATTTTTTTTTTTTTTGAATTTTAGACAAAATTTCCCAAATGAAATATATATGAAAAGGAGCCAAGATGTAAAATAGTGAAATTACTTAAAATGTTTCAACCATAAGAATTATTTATTTTTCAATTTCTTTATATAATATACACATAATTTTTTTGTTTAAATTTATATAATTATGCCAGTTATAGGTGGTCGGTAGGACTTTAACCTCCATAGAATATTGTAGAATATTCTTAGTAATATACACAAATCAGAGGCTAAGAGTTATTTACAAAGTAGTTATGTTTTTTTTTCCTTTTAATTAAATTCATTAATTAGAAAAAAAGGTCATATGAACGAGTGTCATATGAAATAAGTTATAGTGTTTTGTGCATGTGGTATTGATAGGCCAAAGTATTGACTCATAATATCCTAAAAAAAACTATTTATAGATTAGGAATTTACATGGTAAAGTGGGGTTGAATCTCCATGGTTAAGAATATTGTTACATGTTTTTTTAAAATGTATATATATTCACCTTGTATATTAATTCTTTTGATGATCATGCCCACGAGGACACTTCTAAGGCACTCCAAGTGAGGATGGTAACTTACAACAACAATAATAATAATAATAATAATAATACATAAAGAGTTAATTCTTATAATATCTTGAATTTAGCAACTTGAGATGTATGATGAAGTATTATTGATTCTTACGAGTATTTACTATTCATTTAATTTACATGGTTACACTACTATATACATAGTTGACATTAGAGAATTTATTTAAGTTTTTATTATCGTTAATAATATTTATTTTTAGTTTCTTGTGTGAGGTTAATAAATTTTTTTAAAAAGTATACGAAAATATAATTTGTTTTTTTTTCTATTTTTAACTATTTTATCTTTGTTCAATGTTGATATAAAATTATATTATTTCACATTCACATCAAAATATTTTATTCATGGGTAAGAGTGAAAGTTGAATCTTTTATTGAGTTTCATTGATTTTGTATTAATAAAAAATAATGTAATTCTTTTATAATGATTTTAATTGAATTTAATCAAACATGTATATTTGTTTTTGTTTTTACAAGTTATTTTTTATTTATAGTGTTAGTATCTAACAAAATAAGGGTTTTTCCACAGATAAACTTTTCATAATTGAGATCTTAACAACACATGCAACAAATAAAACACAATCAACATCATATAAAGACACTAAATTAACATGAACTATGATGAGATCGAGAACATGAACTATTTGTTTGCTTCTTTTTGTCTATTAATTTAAGAATCTTCTCAATTACAATCTTCAACTAATCACTACTAGCAAAGAGCTCATACTCCTTAATAATGAATTATGTTGGCCACAACCAACTAAAAGCCCCAACTCCTAGAATAATATAGGAAGCATACACTTGCTTGAGGCTGCAACCTCAAAATTTCACAAACAATTAACTCAGAAATTTAGAAAGCAATTCAATATTTAACCAGAAATTTACAAAGCAATTCAAAATTTAACCAGCAATTAAATCGGAAATTTACAAAGCAATTCTGACAAAATATAACTCTGGTTTATAAGCCTTCAGCTGCTACTAAACACTTTTCTCAAAGATACAACAATTTTCCACATTATTCCATCAATCCAAGTCTTCAATCCCTACACAAAAATACGAATAACATCTTCTGTATGATCTCGGAAATAACTTTTTGATGTTATGCACTGACATGCTATAGTCACTGAATACATAGCGTTATCCACATAACACTAATTTTCTGGAGTGATTAAAGCAGTAAATACATGCAGAGTAATGCGGAGGTAAACATCTTTGTTAATACGTGATGGAGTTGGTTCGATTTCTCGAACTTTCCTCCTTGAATAGATTCCCACTATCTTTGAGTCAAAGAGATTTCCCCACTTTCATCATCTTCCTGGAACTATTTGTCCATTTACGATGTGCAAGGAAACATAGAAAATGCCCGTGGAAAAAACCTCAGTGCAGGCATAATTCAGGAGATTTCACTTGCTGGCAGTAACACACCCCATACTTATACACACCCCATACTTATACAGAGACTGCATTATAACACGGGTAGTAGCTTGGCAGGGTGAGTTATAACACTCTGTCTCCCACCATTCACTTGCATTACTTCATATAAGTATGCCTTCTTCAACCACATTTGCAGCTCAGCTTATACATTTGCAGCTCAGCTTCAGGTATAAGCTTTAGACACCGTGGAATCAATATAAGAGCATTTAGACATTATAAAAACCAACTTAAAAAAATACAAATCCGGTGATATCAATGGCAACACTACAATATCAACATATAGAATATTTTTTATTTATTTTAAAAGGGGTATGTGTCAATTCTATTTTGAGTATAAAAAAAATTACTTATCTCTGGCATATAAGGTAATTAATAGTAAAAGTTTTTAACAGTAGCTAGATCTACAATTTTGTCTTTGAAAATTTTAATTATTATTTTTTTTCTTACTATTATAGCAATTCTTATTTCAGTATGCACATTAAATAAAATATTTCAATATCAACTATATATAAGAGTATTTCTTTCTCTACTAACAAATGTTTTCTAATTATAGAATTGACATGTAGCATTTTGAGAAAATATTAATAACAAAAAACTTAGTTGTATGCATATATAAAGAGAAATAACAAGTTTATATTCCATGGATATATGATTTCTACTTTCTAATATGAGAGACATCTATTTAAAATATTATTAATAAGTTATAATAAGATAATATAAAGGGTAGTTCCCTAGAATTGATAATAACTCTTGTCATAGTATATATAATCATAACATAGATAATAATGTAACATATTATCAATAATAATAGTGTAGTAGTATAAATATCTATAATAATAAGGTACTTACTAGCACAACCAAATAAATTAAATAGTTGAAAATCATTGATACTCATCAAAATAGTTATTTGATATTTAATATTCATGTAACAATTAGCATTAGTAATGTTAAGAGATAGTGGAAGTAGAAAAACAATTACATAAGTTTTAACAAAGAAAAAATGTGTTGAAATCCCTTAATTTAATATATTATATTGCATATATTGCAAAAAATATTCTTATATTATTAAATCTAGACCCTATATATCTATATCTATCTATATATATATATATATAAAGAATGTAAATTTTGGAAATCTTATTTTAAAATAGGTCATGTCTATCCAAACTTATAACTATGATGCTATTAATATTATTATATCAACTATTAATAATGTAGAAAATCAAATAAACATAGCCTTAAAAACAAAACATGGAAGGTAAGTAGACCAACATAAGGGAAAGATACAGAGAGAAAAATAAACCACTAGAGAAAAGAGAAGGGAGAGAAAGATAAATAAAGTATGGAGGGAATAAAGCTAAGTCTAATTTTGTGTGTTTTAAGTTGATTGGCCAAAAAAAATAGTTTCTAGTAATTTCAAGATACATTGTCTTATTAATTTTTCAAAATTCTTGAATATTTCTAAAGCTTCTCTTACTACATGATGTTTGTAGTAATGATTATCTTTAACCCAAACTCAAGTTTCTATTATACATCCATGGTTCTTCGTTTTTATCGAATGTTTTGTGAGGGCTAAAGTGAAGATACATTCATGTTTTACGTTAGTTTCGTGCTACCTTATCCTTATTTTAAATACATCAGTGTTTTATGTTAGTTTCATGCTCCCTTATCGCTGTTTTAAAGGACTTCCATGTTTATTCCACATAAATAAGAAATCTTGTAGAAAAAATTATAATAGTGATTTTCAATGTTATCTTTAATACATTTTGTCTTTGGTTTCATATTAATTAAGGGTTTGAATTATATTCTAATAATTTTCTTTTTGAAGATTTTAGAAATTTTATTGGTAACCTTTGTATATAATAGGTAAAATTTCTTAACAATATTGTTCAAAGGTTAGTTATATCAAGTATTATTGGGATTAGCTATAAAGATATAGGTTAACTGGCTTTGTCCACTTTAATCAATGTTTTTGTCTCTTTTTTTTTTTGCAAGGTAATGTGATTTCTCAGATGATTGGCATACCTAATCTATGTTGTGTCTGAGGGGAATCTATGCCATCAAAATTATCTAGGGATCACACCCAGCCTGGGCCACACCAACCCTTAGCATGTCTAGATTTTTTCCCACAAGGTTTCAAACCAATGACTTTTTCACTCTAAAATGCCTTAACAAAACACTTTGTAGCCATTTATTTTATGGGCCACACCAACCCTTAGCATGTCTAGATTTTTGCCAACAAGTTTCGAACCAATGACATTTTCACACCAAATTTTTTTAACAAAACACTTTGTCGCCATTTATTCTATATTTGGGAACGTCCTACTCAAACAAAATATTTGTAATATATTAAATTTATTTATTAGAATAATTTCAACTTCATTATTATAAATAAGATTTATTTTTCATTGTATTATAAAATATTAGAATCCTAATTTAAATTTTATCCATATAAATATATTTCATATTTATAATTTAAAATAATTTAGGTATTCAATTAAATTAAATTTAGATTTGACTTTATGGAGTTCCAATTAGGTATTATACCCCTCGATTTTTCTTCTTTAAATCCATATAAGTTTTTGAAAAGATCCAAAGAACTCGAAATGATGATAAAGTGATTGTTTTATGATTTAGCAAAGCTAAGAAAAAAATGAGAATTACTATTCAAATATATTATTCAAAAGTAGGGTAGTTGAAAGTAATTTTTGTACTTAGGGAAGGAATCAAGATAATGAGAATTACTATTCAAATATATTATTCAAAAGTAGGATAGTTGAAAGTAATTTTTGTACTTAGGGAAGGAATCAAGATGTAAGCACGTGGATTAATAGGGGAATGTCCACTAATGTCAAAATCTTTTTAAGGAATACAACAAATGCAATAGTTTTGTAAGTTGGCAAGTAGCTTTGTAAGTTGGACAATGGTCTTATTCAAGAGATCCGCAGTGTTCTTGTTCGTATATATATATAATTTTTTAAGAACTTTTTTTAATATTTTTAAAATGTTTTTTATTAAATTATTTATTTAATAATAATTTATTATTAATTTAATAGTGTTTTGTCATGTATAGTATATTTTTAGTAAATTTTTGTATTTCATATTTTTTTAAAAAAATATTAAATTAATTTAGAGATTGTTTTGGTTTGTTATTTGAAATATTATATTAATGAAAAAAATTATAGTTTTTATGATATTTACATATAGAGTTTGTGAAAATTTAACAAAATAACTAAAAACTAGAACATAGAACTGGGCCGCTTAATCTAGGTTCTAATTAGAAAATCAAAATTTAACATAAACAATTAAAAAAACTAGTTTAATGAAAACTTGTCATTAAGATGCTTGTTGCTTCCACATAAATAGCTATTGTCTAGAAGATTCAGCCACCTTGCAGTTCTTAGTACTTCGAATTAATGATTAGCATGTATTAAAATGAAATCCTTAAAACTAATGACAATAATTACATGTCCAAACACACCAAATGCTCACATCTTTGAAATGATAAACTTCCATTGTACTAAGTGTCAAAACTAGCTCGGTGGGACTACAACTATGTGCCTTTACATGTGGCCACATCCCAATTAAAAAATTATTATGTATAATATTATATTAAATTGAAAATTTTAAATAATTAATAATTTATATTTTTATATTATTACGTTTTATTAATATGAGTCGAATGGATTTGAAAAAATAAATTATAAAATAATTTAACTTTCCAACTCTATCAGCCAAAACGTTAAAAACAAAAAATAATCATATTTTTAACTCCACAAACCTAAAAAATAAAATAAAATAATCATATAATACAAACCAAATATATTATTTAAAAACTTAGAGTGCCGCACATCGGAGACTCATTAACATATCCACACATCGGGTACTCACTGACATACCCTAAAAAAATTATCTTTTCATCTTACAAGGTGTTATATAATTTTCTTTTCGTCTTACAAGGTGTTATATCTGTATGTCAAATTATGAAAAATGGCCTAGCAAAATAAAATTGGCCAATTCCCAAGTCATGGTAGTTAAGGTTGAATGGGTCCAAAGGATCTGGGTCTATGTGAACATGGAGATTGATGGTGATTAAAGGTAGCAATTTTAATTTATTCAAACCTGACCCGACAATCTCGTTCATTGTCTTGGCTCATCAGAGTTGGCTGCGCCTTTTTTCCACCGGAAGGCATTCAATTTCTCAACAAATTCCACAAGAGAAGAGAAGAGTACAATGTGCTTTTAGCTGATTCAAACCCTACATTTGTTTACTAGCAAAATGCTGTTTCACAATTCTTACATTAGATTGGCGCTAGTCTCCACAAGTCATAATCTTGACTGAAAATACAAGGAGGACGTAAGCATGCTGACGGATGCATTGAGTAGAGGGTAAAACTAATATTATTATTTAATATAAAATAATCGAGTTGAATCCAATCAGAATGCGCTGGACAATGTACTTGCCCCACAGATAGGAATGAAAGGATTGCTTTATAATCGCACCAATTTATCGATGGGCACGCTGCACCACCACTGCCCCGCGTAAGTGCTACGGAAATCAATCAATCTGCGAGACCACCATGGATGTTGCAGGGACGAGTTCGAGCATGAATATGTTGGAGTTGATCCGCCACCATTTGCTGGAAGTGGAGGACGATATGCAGGCCTATGCCGCAGCCGCCGGCAGGGGCTCATGGCATGATAACAGCGGCAGATCGATATCGGCAAACAAAGTGAACGAAACTACTCAAGAAGTAAAGGCAGAGATGAAGGAGGAAGAGAAAGGAGAGATGAAACGCAGGAGGGGCAGGCTGTACAGAGGAGTCAGACAGCGCCCGTGGGGAAAGTTCGCTGCAGAAATCAGAGACCCCGCGAAGAGCTCTCGAGTTTGGTTGGGCACTTTCGATACAGCCAAAGAGGCCGCCCTCGCATATGACCGCGCAGCGTTCAAGATCCGAGGACCCAGGGCTCTGCTTAATTTCCCGCTCTCTATTGCTTCCAATTCGGAGAACGCATCGGCTGAAGGTCAGATGGGGTACAAGAGGAAGAGAGGGATGAAAAAAGCGTCAGCTAGTTGCACTGGAGGAGTTGGGGGCATATGATCGGAGGAGTTATATCGAATTTCTAAAAAGGCAAGTAAAAAGGGTTGATTGCTTATTATTATTATTATTTAATAAGATTTTATTATTAATATTAATATTAAGTATTTAAAATAATTTCAGCTAGGAGTTTTTGAGTTTTGATAAAACAGTGTTGTTTAGAATACAAATTGCGTTTTGAAAATATAGTTTCTTAACGAAAATCTGTTTGTGAAAATTTGGCAACTATCTTGTTTAATTTTAGAAAACTTTATTTATGCCAGATATTCTTTTCTCTGCTATATTAAATTCAAATATTTTTTATTTAGAGTAGTTCAATTAAATATGATTAGTCCAGATTTATTTTAATTCGAGATGTAAGAGGATCAAATTTTTAGTGGTGTAAATTTATTTTTTTAATACAAAATTTAAGTAAATGTTTATGTTTCAGGGCTTAATAGATCTAGAGTTAATATAGATGTAAGTTGGTTTCTTTCTCTCTCTCTCTCACACACACACACACACACACATATATATCGGCTCACGATGCTTGCTTAATAGATCTAGAGTTAATATAGATGTAAGTTGGTTCTTTTTCTCTCTCTCTCTCTCTCTCTCTCACACACACACATATATATATATATCAGCTCCACGGTGCTTGGAGTTCTGTTGTTAGAACGTAAAATCTAATAAACTCATGTGCTATACCATAAAACTCAATAAGAATAAAACTCAATAAGAATATATACCTCTGTCTT
Source organism: Pinus albicaulis (assembly GCA_034641835.2). Classification (NCBI taxonomy): domain Eukaryota; kingdom Viridiplantae; phylum Streptophyta; class Pinopsida; order Pinales; family Pinaceae; genus Pinus; species Pinus albicaulis. The sequence goes on from CM076575.1 coordinate 139,936,165, forward strand.
TGCAAGGGTCGAGGATATTAACTATCATTTGTTTAATTTTATATTGATACTATCATTCATCTCCTAAATAAAACTCAATCGCAATTGTATCCAAACTAAGTTGTTATGACTATCTGAGGGACATATTCTAGTAATTTTTCATGCGAAGTTTAAAAATAATTGTTGAAACAATCTAACTTAACAACTCTAATAAATTTTAACGTGGAAAAAAAAATATAAACAAAATATAGGACTTCACTTATTATATTTTATTTGTTTCACTCTCTCATTTCTCTTCACATTCAGATTCAAATTTCAAAGATATAAAATAAAATGAATAACATACCAAACAAAGTAGAAAAATGTAATCTTTGAAGGTTATGTAACAAAGTAAGAAACATTCATTTTTTCAAGTTTTACTTAGGAGACATGCATGCTATAATGTGTTCATGTAGTGTGCATTTATTGAGTGGTTTTCTCTCCTAAATTGAATAAAAAAAATTGATTGGGATTATGATGTTTGTTGTAGAAATTGATATTTATTTTGATCTAGCTAAAAAGCTATTATTTCAACAAATGTCTCATAATAGCGAAGAATACCTTTAAATAGGCTACATTAGAGAAGAATACCAAAATCACGGGGTTATAAAACTTCATTCCAAAAACCTCAATACTTAAATTTACTATTTTATCTCAATTTTATTTTAATTATTAACTATTAATTTTTTATTTTTTATTTTATTTTATTTAAATTTTAATATTTTTAATGTAACTTGACCATTAGAGAAAAATACTATGGGTAAAACCATGGGTTATGAAAACATTGAGCCCGAAAACATCCATCCATAAATATACTATTTTATGTGAATTTTGTTAACATTATTAATTACTAATAAATTAATTATTTATTTTATATTATATTATTTTATTTTTATGTAACTTGAGCATGAGAGAAGGATAACATGGCAAAACCATGGGTTTCTAAAATCTAGAGCCCAAAAACCTCTTGTGAGTTTACTATGTTATCTCAATTTTATTTTAATTATTAATTATTAATTTATTCTTCATTTCAAAAAAATTTATATGTAATTCGAGGAAGTAAAAATGTTACATAACATATATATGATTATGAACCCAAAATTTAAAAAATATTCACATATTTAACTCTTACACATCTCACATCTAACTCCTAGACATCTAACAACTAAACATCTAACATCTAACACCTACACATCTGTTATAGCATCATTTTCCACCTTTGTATACTTGATGCTCTCAGTTATGGCCCTCGGTAGCCCTTTCCCTTCTGACTTGGTCCTTTATCTAAAAAACTATTTTAAATTCCATATGCAACTCCGCCTTCTCAAAAGCGCGTGCACATGCGAGTCCATCTATACCCAACCCACGTATATAATTTGAAATATGAAAAAATATAAAAATCCCTATTTTTTGGATGGGTTTATGGGTTACACCAGAATCATACCTACAACAGCCCATGGCCTAACTGTATTTGAACTGAAAGAACTATTTTGGGGTGGTATAAATACACCTCATGGGAAGGCCTAAGGGGAGGAGAAAGATAGGCTATTCATATTATAGCCATTTTGTCATTGATCAAGTTTGATTTATCCTTATGTTTCCTTCACTCCCAGATTGTGGAAACCCTTGTTCCCTCGCAGAGATGTTCATTCCTCTTATATGACATCCATGTGTATGCATTTGGAAAGAGATTGTTGAGGCTTGGGTTGGACGGATCTAGAGGACAGTTTCGCTTGGAGCCATGGCTGAATCAGGTCGTACTCCTCCACACTTTTTTCATTTATCAATAAAAAATATTTGTCATGTTCTTGATATTCCTAATATTTATGATTTATACATGACTATGATCTCATTATGAATTATTTCATATTGTATGCTTATACGTTTACATGATATAATGCTAATATCTTTAACATGCATTGAATTATCACTAGTATATGTGATTTTCTTGAATGAGTTGCAGGTTTTGTAGCACTAGGAGAAGCAGAGGGTTTGAACCCTATGGGATCGCTTTCAAACATAGGACCTATAGGTACTACTCCTTCTTCCCATTTTACTAGTTTAAGCATTAGGACTGCAAGTTTGTATGTTTCTTGTTTTCGTATGCCTCTTGTTCTGTTGGGGTTCCCAACCCAGACCCTAATGTGTATTATCTCGTAACAAAATTGGTGACTCCACTGGCGATTACATTCTTGTAATTCCTAGTTTGGGTTGTTTCTCTCTAGATCTTGGCTTTCTTATTTGGTTTGTTCACTTTTCCAACATCTTTGATTCAATTTTAAATCTGGGCCAAAACTCTAATCTTTTGGATCAAAACTAAAATTTTATTTTTTTCTTTACTGACTTTTTTATATGCGCTTTCTAGTTCATACAGTCGTGTGCACATGCGTATATGTGTGTTTACTTGAGTACAATTGCGTATATACACAGTTCTGTTACTATGAAGCTGCATGTGTTTCATTTTAAATGTTTTTTTTTTTATTTTGAGTCCAATAAAGAGTTTTTTCTATTTTTCATTCCTTCTGTTTAGTCATTGATGGTCTCGGAGAATCTTTCTTTTTGCAACTTTTCAATTTCCTATCATTCTTGGTCAAAAACCTAGTCAACCTAGGGTTTTCCCTTTTGGTGAAGAGTGAGTTTTTATGTTTGGGATCAAGGCTTCTTGCTGAAGTTCTTGGTTTTTTGCAGCATTTGAAATAGTGAACTAGTCTTAATTTTCTTATATTCAGCCATCATACTGCTTTTCCTTTCCTTTTCTTTCGTTGGTTTTCTTGGTTTTTGTTGGCTTTTGAGAAAGGTACTTCTTGCAATCTTGAAGAGTTTTCTTGGTTTTCTTGAAATTTTCTTGCATGCTGAAGTTGTTGTTCTACTGACTAGGTCAATTTGTTTGACTTTGCAACCTCATTCAATTTTTTAAGTCCTGTCATATTATTGATTTATTTGGATTGTGGAATTTGAGGTGCCTTTTGCATAATTTTGCAATCTTGAAGTCTTTTGGTAGTTTTTTCTTTCTCAAGAACTCGTTTTGTCCTTAAAAAGAAAAAAGATAAAAACTTTTGTTTGTTACCTTTCTTTTTGTTTTGGTTTTTTTTTTTGGTATTATTTTTTTTCTTGAGCAAGTGTGAATTCTTTGCATTAGGTTGAATTTTCTTGATATTAGGAAAGCTTTGCTAGAATTTGTTCCTCCCTTTTGTCAAGTATTGGCCTCTTGATCTCTATGAGAAACACATTTGTTTGCTTTAAAAAATAATCCATAAGATCTTTGATTTTAAAGCATTATAGTATGCATTAGGATAAATGCATTTTGGGCATTAGTTCATTTCTTAGTTTTTGAATGTGTGAATGCAAAATTGATTAAAAAAAAGTTCTGATTTATTAGGCTTCTCGTAGAAACTTTATAGAAATCACTTTTCATTGAAGAAAATGAGTTGCATTTTCATGTAGCTGGGTTTTCTGTTGATTTCTTTCAAATCAAAACATCATAAGTTGCACTTCCATCTTACCCTTGACTTAAGAATAGCCATTAAAATCAAGCGCTTAACTAAAATCAGCTAGATTTTTTTTATTTTTCATACATATATCACCTAGTCTAGGACTTTTAGGGACTTAGAATAGGTGTATGGCGAGTAAAATCTCTAAGGCCACTCCAAACTGAAACATAGAAGTTGATTAAAAAGTGACATACGATGTCCTTATGCTATCTAGGAAATCTCTCCATACAAGAGAGTCAAGCACGAGGGCGAGTGAAAACATGGAAGAGAGATACCCCCTCTCCTACTTGTTTGATCTCGGCCAAATATTGTTATGTCCTACTTCCAATACTAACTGGTGACCTTATTTTCCTTTCTTAGGAACCACAAAGGTGATTGCTGGGGGGAATACCTGTGGTACCTGAGATATACAATGTATCACTCTCATTAGTACTTCTTGAGGGTGCCATTGCGAAGCTCGGGTACTTGCACCAGTACAGGCTTTTTTTTGAAGGTTAACGTAATTTTTTCTGTTACCTTTCTTGGTAGGGTTGGGGCGTAACTACCCTAGACTATATTTGCAAGGCCCTTATCTTCACTTTATTTTATTTTTTTGTCCGGTCCTAATAACCCAGAGCGAAAATACCTGGAAGTTGCTTGTTTGGTTGTATCTTTAGGGAATTTATGGCAGAAAGCTCTTTTCTCTTTGTATTTAGTTGGCTTTAGTTGGATTTTTGTCTTGTCACTTTGGACCTTGCCTTATGAGTGATTAACCAATCACTCCACTACTCTTGAAAGTCTCTTGATATTTCTTTTGAAATTGTGGATTTGTCACCTTAAGGGCAAAGTTTTGATTGTGAATCTCTGCTTTTTGAAAATCCATTTGAACTATCCCGCAAGGAAAGGATCTAAGTATAATTTGGGTATGGCCAATATTCCTATGGATGCCAACCAAGGAACCCCTCTAAAAGGGGATCCTTTTATTTTTCCTTTTTTTGGAAATGTTGGTATCCCCTTGATGGCCACTTTGAATATTCCTGGATTAAATGTAGGATTACCCATTTGGTTATGGTCCACTAAGAATGTTCCAAATGTTATTGAAGCTTCTCAGATGAATGTTTTATTTCAAGAGCATCGAATGGGTGTTAGAGTCGGTATCTTCATCCCTCCGTCAGAGATCAAATTTCTCTTGTTGCATTTCATTTTAGGTGTCTCATTCAGTTCAGTCATCTGCATTCCATTAGGAGCATGGATCTCCTGACGGTAGGGGGGTTTTCACTCATATCCCTCATGTCATGTACCTGCTGGTCCGTGTCTGTTCATCGAAATCATTTACAACCATTTACAGTCATTTTTGGTCTCCTGGTTAGCAAAGAGTCATTTTAGGGTTTTTAGTCTCATTAAGTCCAGGGTTTCGTTAATTTAGTCTTCAAAATGACTAATAATGTCAGCAGGCACATGAGGGAATTTCAAATAAGGTCTCAGTGCAAAAATTTCATCGTTATAATGTTTGATAATAATTTTTCTTCAAAAATCTGTTTTGAAGAAAAATCGTCTATTTCATTTTTTGTAATAAATGCAATGTAATTTTCAAAGTTTCTTCAGTTGTATAGTACTCCATTGTGTAGCCCTGGTCACCTTTGCCAAATCTCCATGCTCGTTATCCCTGCAAAAGAGACAAAAGCTCATCATCAGTCCAAAAAATCAAAAGGAAGCAAAACAGAGTTTATTTAAAAAGTGTCAAATTTCAAACATTAAAAAATTGGGTTTGCCCAAATGAAAAATCAAATTCTTTGATATATATAAGATATTTTCATATCAACAATCCATTTTCATACCAAGAGACATCATTGAGCCAAGACAAATCGTGGAGGGAGAAATAGTGTTTGAAGGGCGAACTGTGGGTGAAATTTATTGTCGCGGCGCATTGGGCAGTGGTCGCGGCACACTGGTTGAGCGCGGCACATAGGGCTGCTCACCACTTTGCATTTTTGAACTGGTGCGGCGCATACAACGGTCGCGGCGCACTGGGCCACTGTCGCAGCGCACAGGACAGATAGCCAAAATTTTGTCATTGCTTCATGAAAATCCAAATTGAATCGGTCTCCTTCGTTCCAAGTAAGTTCATGCGATCTTTCATGGCCCATAAATCATGCTTGTTGTTGGTTATGTGATTGGTTTTGATAATTTGAATACACAAAGGCCAAACCCTATCATCTTGTTGAAGTGATCTCTTAGGGTTTGAAGTTGGTGTTTTAAAAATAATTTTGTGGTGCCAAACTTGTTCATTCCTCACTAATTATTCCTCCCTCTCACTATTATACTATCAATTGCATTTTTTTTCCCATCTCCCTACATCTCTAGAGGTCACTTACTCCTAAGCCCCACTTCCCCATCCCAGGTCATCTCATTTCCTATCATTCTCTCTTTCTCATCTCGCTTGTAAACAATTCCCAAACCCTAACATTCCCAAACAGTTAATTGGTTGTCCCTACACTTGAGTTATCACTTGATTGAGGTTCATTGTTCCCACTATCCTATTTCTTCTACCGTCCCTTCCCTTTACCACCATATATTTGGAAATTGGAATAAAATACCAAATTCTTTTTTTCATCTCATACAAGCCAACATACAGCTTGTATGGACATCATGGAGAAAGACACTGATACATCATATGACAGAGATAGTGATTCTACCACTGAGCTACATGCAGCGAGAAGGCCTCATAATGGTGGCAAACATGTGAGAGAAGAGCCCACCTCATTGACTCAATTGCAGGATTGCCCACTTGCCATGGCATGTTTTCGAGAGCAGTCATGCTATCAGTATTGTGAGATGATTGCTAGGATCCATCATCATCAGGAGTTGGCTCATTTGTTTGTATTGCATTTACATGATGGTCAGGTAACTCTTGCTGGTGTAAATTTCACTTTCACACTAGAAACCATTTCTCAAGCAACCGGGATACCGAATGTGGGTGAACAGTGGAACAAAATATAGCAGGTGGACAGAGTGCATTATGAACCATACATTAGGCCTAGCTTTGTGAGGCAACTCAATTGGTTGTTCCCATTCCAGTTCCTAAAGGAATCCTATGCGCCTCTGATGAAACTCATTATCAGATATTTCAGTTCTGAGGGCCGGTTTTCACGCCTCTATGCCTAGCACATCAGGTTATTGATGCATTTCACCAGAGTGAGGATGATGAACATTCCTTATTTCATGTGCCGGAACATCAAGAGAATGACCACTCTTGTGCAGAAGAAATCTCCCGAGCAGCAGCACAACAGTATTTATCACTATGCACTCATCAAGATCGTGGTTGTACATCATCTTGGATTGCAGGGCATTTCATGGGAGGATTTCATTTCCCGTGATTTCTTCAGAGCTCCTTAGGTTCCTCCGGAGGTTTTTCATGAGCCAGGTGAACCTTCACATCAGCCTGAAGGTCACGAGATAGAGCCTATTAGTGTGCCAGTGTTTTTTACTTATCAGAGAGGCACCAGAGTATTATTTGCAGTAGCCCGACGAGTACTATCTCCACCTGGGGTGGAAGGGGTCTCGTTGCCGTCATCAGCAGCACAGGTACAGGTACATGACAGAGGTAAGAGGCCCATGCAGGATGAGGGCCCTTTAGGAGGCCATGATACTGATTTCATACTTATTGATGAGGATTTGAGCTCTCCAACCTCAAAGTTGACAGAGACTATTCAGGAGCAGAAGGCAGAAATTGACACATTGACCGTCAAATTGCAGAGAGCCCAATGGATCATAAATTACCTGGATCAGTGAAACAAATAGTTAGAATATTAGCAAACAATCATTGAGTTGTAAAACATTCGTGAGAACTGGCAAGCTGCTCAAAGAAGCCAAACCGAGATGACACCCATTGAGCGAGAGATTGAGGCTGATAGAGAGACTTGGCTTGAGAGGGTCAATATTCATCTTGAGAAGCTGTTGGAGAAGGAAAAAAAGGAAAAGAACATGCTCAGGCATAGGAAGAACCATTATTGGGCGCGAAATCATGTTTGTAAAGCGAGGATTAAGATCCTGAAAGCAAGGCTAAGGAGGGCACTAAAGCATCGTAAAAGGAATGATAGACTCCAAATTTTGGCCGAAGCTTCTTTGGCCTAGCATAGTGCTTGATGGTGGACATTCAGCCCAAATTTCAAGAAATTTGGGAAACGTTTTGTCAATTTTGAATTTTTTTGGCCTAAACACAGATTTTTCCGCCCGACGCGTAGCGCCACTTGTCGCGCGCTTATAATTGGCAGCTCCTTTGGAGGAAAATTCTGCATTTCTGGATTTGTCATCAAAATTTATGCATGCATATCCATTACCTAAGGAATTTGACGAGTTTTGGGTCGCCTAAAGGGTCAAAAACACCCCAGAAATGGCTTTTCTGCCACTTTTTGCACACACAGGAAGCATTGTTGGGAGATTGGATTTTTGGAGGGGCAAATGGAAACCAAATTCAGAAATTCCACTTGGGTTGGAAATTAGACAGGCAGAGATTTCCAACGAGCTATACTGCACTCAATTTGGAATTCTAGAAGGCCCTCAAAATCAGCCTCAAAGTTGTGCTACGCATAGAGATTTCAGGCGCGGCACATTGGGAAATTTGGCCTATTTTTCACTCAGTAGCTCAGATTTTCGCCTAGTTTTGGCTAGTTTGACTTTTTCATGTAACTCTTGATGTAACTTGATGTAATTTCATGACTACGATGTAATTTTGGCACATTTTTACTCATCCAAGTAGATTCATTCACCAAAAAGTGAAATTTAAGTGAATGAATCAGTTTCCTATCATATAGAGGCAAGTTGTTTCATTGCCTATTTTCCAGTTCTTAGTTTAGATATGGTTGAAACATCTCCTAGAATGGTGAGCTCAACCCCTAGAGGCATGGGGATGAGTTAGGCTTGTCTATATCTTGTATTCTTCAGTCATTTTTAGGTTTGGACACTTGGGATTGCTTGGCACTTCATTGTACATTTCATCTCTGCAATTTTGGTGAAGGAATAGACCAGGGTTTGCAGCACTCTTTGGGATCCATGTGGCTCTGTGTTTTGATGGTGTGTTTCTCTATGTGATTTTAAGTTCATTGATGTTTATGTGTATCATTTCCCTTCTCCTTTCTTCTTAAGTTAAACAAACTAGTAATAAAGGTGGAATTCATTAGATTGCTTTGCTTTGCCTTCAGTTTTGTTTAATTTTCCATGTTTTACTCTATTTGAAGAGGATTCTTGAATCCCTCTTGCCCTCTTCAGCTCCTCACCAGTCTGAACTATCCATTCATTCAATCCAAAGCATCAAAATAATTTCCTTCCTTCCGCCATTCAGAACTCTACAAAAACTAGGCCTCATCCCCGAACCCAAAACTGCCTTTCCCTTTGATTCCAACAAAACTCCCAAAATCAAAATAAAAATCCTTCACCTATATACCTAGCCTAAAATTAGCCTTTATTTAAAGTCATCTCAAGCCTTATTGATTATCGTTGTTGAGATTGGCCTGGAGAGAGCCCTCTCCTGATCTGGTAGGGCTAGCTACCAGACTGAGCGTGGTTTGATGTTACCGTGAACTCTGCCTTCCTTTAGCTTGAGGTAGATTTAGACAATAACATAGTGGAGACCACACTGGGGAATCAAATGGTTTTCATGCTAGTGTTAATTTTTTTATAAGCTACAGACGGAGCCTGAAGTTACGCCAGGTAGCCTTCGAAACGCTCTTGCTTTGCATTAGCGAAAGTAGGTAAACACTGCTTCAGTCAATCTCCAGTCTAGTTTATGAAATGAACATCTAGTTTCCTCAGTAAAGTGTAATCAAGTTAGATCTGATGGTTGATGGTGGACAACGATCAGACATCGCAAGGCTGAAATCATTCACCTGGCGACTCCAGTGTTGAAGAATCCCAAGTTTCAGAATTTTTATGGCGACTCTACTCTTCAAGAATCAGTAGCCTGAAGAATTTCTTGGTGAATTCATTCTTATCAAAATGGTTTCGCTCGATCGAAGGTATGCTCCCATGAGCCGAGATCACATTCCAGGTTTTCCAAATAAAATTCCTAAGGTAGATTGGCAAAGTAATTTGCCTACGTTTAAAGATGATGATAGGAAGGATGCTGCTTTACATCTGGTTAGATTTCACATAAATATTCATAAGTTGAAGGTTGATTTCCCTGAAGACTACTTGATGAATATATTCATGGCCACTCTGGAAGGTGAAGCTCGATCTTGGTAAGAAAGTTTTCCACCTACTTGTATTTACTGTTTAATGGATTTTCATACCATGTTCTTTGAAAGGTATAAAGAATCTTATCCATACTTAACTTTAGTTTAGAACTGTTGTAGCCATGTTCATATTTTTATTGAAAATATTGAAAAAGTTTATGAAGATGATGACTTCATGGACGATGAGATCATGGAGGCTCTGTACGAAAATCCATTTCAGCAACATAAAGAGAACTTAGAGGATACCCATCAAGATGCTCAGGAAACATTGCAGCAGGATCAAGATCTTGGTACTATGGAAAATGATGAAAGAGAAGGTTTTATTTCAGATCTGTCCATAGTAGAAGACAATATACAAGAAAGTCAAGTTTCAATTTTAGAATGTGATAAAGTCAAGTCAGCTATTTCAGATCTAGATTCAGATCGTGATGATCAAGAATACCTTGTGCTGAATCCCGTGAAGGAGAGCTTTGCTGTTGAGATCATCTGGAATGAACAAGACAAAGTTATTGATCCAAATGTTCTCATTTCATTAGAACAAAGCCTTCATGAGGAGGTAATCCAGTCAGTTCATGAAAAACAAGATGAGATCTTTGTTCAAGTAAGTGAAAAATCTTCTTTCAATAAGTCAGTGATAAATGATAATTTGATTGCCATGTCATATGAAGATGATCAACAATGTTTTGAAATTTTAGAAGATCATGGAATTAAGGACTGTCATTTAGGTTTTTCATGTTTTAAAATGTCATTTCATGAAGACAATCACTATTTGAGCAAAAGAAAACAAAAATTATTATCTCCTTTTTCTGAATATGAGATAGATAAACTCCTGAAAGGTCATGTTACAGCCCAAGCTAAAGCAGATTTGTAGTGCCCACATGGTCAAGAAAGTGTTGGTGAAACTTCTTCTTCTTTTGAAAATGATGACGGTCTTGTAATTAGTTTTATAGATCAGCAAACAGATAATATTTTCTTTCATGAAGATGATAAGGCTGTCATGTTTGATAATCTTGAAGATTGTTTTCTGTTTAAGAATGACCTAGACCATGAAGTTGAGGAATATGAGCTTGAGAGAGACAATATGCCAGAATTTATTATGGTCAAGGAACTTACAGCTAACACTCCCATGGAGGAAGCCTATACCTCTCTGTGCCTTCCTATCACTCGGAAATCAAATTTTCTTTCAAATCAGAATGAAGCGAGTAGTTGTATTTTTGCTGCTGGATCTCAAGACCAACTAGTGCTTCAGGATTTTCAAGATCCTTTCGGAATTCTTTTTCAAGCATCAGAAAAGATAAATGTTGCCTGGTTCATTATCATAAGCCTTGTTTTCAGTGGTTATTGTGAGTTGCCTACATGTACATCGTTCTACCTGCTCGAGAAAAGTGAGAGAAGAATTTTGGTATGTAGCCATCTGCTGGATTGGTTACATTGGAAGGCTCACTATACATGATTTTACATATTTCATCAGTAGGAAGTTGTTTCTCATCATGATTTGAAGCCCTCAAATCTTGATGGACTGCTGCCATTAAAAAGCTTTGTAAGTACAAATTTCAGTTAAGTAGGTCTTGAGTCATTTTTGTCAATTTCAATATAGTTTCAGAGCAAGTGTGTGTTGTGATATTTTCTTCAGTTTGGGGCCCGAGGTGAAGGCTATAACTCTTAAGAATGATTTCAGTTTTGGTTTGATTTTGTCGAGTCAGGTCTTTCAGTCATTTTGGTTTCAAAATTGAGTCGGTTTGAGTCAATTTTCGGTCAATAAAAAGAGTCAAGAGTCTTGTGTTAATTTTTTGTAGTTATGGACTCCATAGCCCAATGGACGAAGGCACTGCCTACTCTCCTAGAAATCTATAGTTCTTGGCACCTCCAAGGAGCTACCATCCCCATTGGAGCCAATGTTAGAGTCGGTATCTTCATCCCTCCGTCAGAGATCAAATTTCTCTTGTTGCATTTCATTTTAGGTGTCTCATTCAGTTTAGTCATATGCATTCCATTAGGAGCATGGATCTCCTGACAGTAGGGGGGTTTTCACTCATATCCCTCATGTCATGTACCTTCTGGTCCGTGTCTGTTCATCAAAATCATTTACAATCATTTACAGTCATTTTTGGTCTCCTGGTTAGCAAAGAGTCATTTTAGGGTTTTTAGTCTCATTAAGTCTAGGGTTTCATTAATTTAGTCTTCAAAATGACTAATAATGTCAGCAGGCACATGAGGGAATTTCAAATAAGGTCTCAGTGCAAAAATTTCATCGTCATAATGTTTGATAATTTTTCTTCAAAACTCTGTTTTGAAGAAAAATCGTCTATTTCATCTTTTGTAATAAATGCAATGTAATTTTCAAAGTTTCTTCAGTTGTAAAGCACTCCATTGTGCAGCCCTGGTCACCTTTGCCAAATATCCATGCTAGCTATCCCTGAAAAAGAGACAGAAGCTCATCATCAGTCCAAAAAATCAAAAGGAAGCAAAACAGAGTTTATTTAAAAAGTGTCAAAGTTCAAACATTACAAAAGTGGGTTTGCCCAAATGAAAAATCAAATTCTTTGATATATAAAAGATATTTTCATATTCAACAATCCATTTGCATACCAAGAGACATCATTGAGCCAAGACAAATCGTGGAGGGCGAAACAGTGTTTGAAGGGCGGACTGTGGGTGAAATTTACTGTCGCGGCGCATTGGGCAGTGGTTGCGGCGCACTGGTTGAGTGCGGCGCATAGGGCCGCTCACCACTTTGCATTTTTGAACTGGCGTGACGCATACAATGGTCGCGGCACACTAGGCCACTGTCACGGCGCATAGGACAAATATCCAAAATTTTGTCATTTCTTCATGAAAATCCAAATTGAATCGGTCTCCTTTGCTCCAAGTAAGTTCATGCGATCTTTCATGGCCCATAACTCGTGCTTGTTGTTGGCTATGTGATTGGTTTTGAGAATTTGAATACATAAAGGCCAAACCCTATCATCTTGTTGAAGTGCTCTCTCAGGGTTTGAAGTTGGTGTTTTAAAAATAATTTTGTGGTGCCAAACTTGTTCATTCCTCCCTCTCACTATTATACTATCAATTGCAGTCCATTTCCCATCTCCCTACATCTCTAGAAGTCACTTACTCCTAAGCCCCATTTCCCCATCCCAAGTCATCTCATTTCCTATCAGTCTCCCTTTCCCATCTCACTTGTAAAAAATCCCAAACCCTAACTTTCCCAAACAGTTAATTGGTTGTCCCTACACTTGAGTTATCACTTGATTGAGATTCAATGTTCCCACTGTCCTATTTCTTCTACAGTCCCTTCCCTTTACCACCATATATTTGAAATTGGAATAAAACACGAAATTCTCATTTTCATCTCATACAAGCCAACATACACCTTGTATGGACATCATGGAGACAGAAATTGATACATCATATGACAGAGATATTGATTCTACCACTGAGCTACATGCACCGAGAAGGCCTCGTAAAGGTGGCAAACATGTGAGAGAAGAGCCCACCTCATTGACTCAATTGCAGTCTTGCCCACTTTCCATGGCATGTCTTTGAGAGCAGTCATGCTATCAGTATTGTGAGATGATTGCTAGGATCCATCATCATCAGGAGTTGGCTCATTTTTTTGTATTGCATTTACATTATGGTCAGGTAACTCTTGCTGGTGTAAATTTCACTTTGACACCAGAAACCATTTCTCAAGCAACCGGGATACCAAATGTGGGTGAACAGTGGAACAAAAGACAGCAGGTGGAAAAAGTGCATTATTAACCATACATTAGGCCTAGCTTTGTGAGGCAACTCAGTAGGGTGTTCCCATTCTGGGTCCTAAAGGAATCCTATGCACCTCTGATGAAACTCATTATCAGATATTTCAGTTGTGAGGGCCAGTTTTCACGCCTCTATGCCTACCACATCAGGTTATTGATGAATTTCACTAGAGTGAGGATGATGAACATTCCTTATTTCATGTGCCGGAACATCGAGAGAATGACCACTCTTGTGCAGAAGAAAACTCCCGAGGAGCAGTACAACAGTATTTATCACTATGCACTCATCAAGATCTTGGTTGTACATCAGCTTGGATTGCAGGGAATTTCATGGGAGGATTTAATTTCCCGTGATTTCTTCAGAGCTCCTCAGGTTCCTCCGAAGTTTTTTCATGAGCCCGGTGAACCTTCACATCAGCCTGAAGGTCACGAGATAGAGCCTATCAGTGTGCCAGTGTTTGTTACTTATCAAAGAGGCACCAGAGTATTACTTGCAGCAGCCCGACGAGTACTATCTCCACCTGGGGTGGAAGGGGTCTCGTTTCCGTCATCAGCAGCACAGGTATAGGTACAGGATAGAGGTAAGAGGCCCATGTAGGATGATGTCTCTTCAGGAGGCCAGGATACTGATTTCATACTTATTGATGAGGATTTGAGCTCTCTAGCCTCAAAGTTGAGAGAGACTATTCAGGAGCAGAAGGCGGAGATTGACACATTGACCGTCAAATTGTAGAGAGCCCAATGGATCATAAATTACCTGGAGCAGTGAAACAAATAGTTAGAAGATCATCAAACAATCATGGAGTTGCAAAACATCCGTGAGAACCGGCAAGCTGCTCAAAGAAGCCAAACCGAGATGACACCCATTGAGCGGGAGATTGAGGTTGATAGAGAGACTTGGCTTGAGAGGGTCAATATTCATCTTGAGAATTTGTTGAAGAAGGAAAACGAGGAAAATAACATGCTCAGGCACATGAAGAAACATTATTGGGCGCAAAATCATGTTGGTAAAACGAGGATTAAGATCTTGAAAGCAAGGCTAAGGAGGGCACTAAAGCATCGCAAAAGGCATGATAGACTCCAAATTTTGGCCGAAGCTTCTTTGGCCCAGCATAGTGCTTGATGGTGGACATTCAGCCCAAATTTCAAGAAATTTGGGAAACTTTTTGTCAATTTTGAAGTTTTTTTGGCCTAAACATAGATTTTTCCGCCCCGCTTATAATTGGAAGCTCCTTTGGAGGAACATTTTTCATTTCTGGATTTATGATAAAAATTTATGCATGCCTATCCATTACCTAAGGATTTTGACAAGTTTTGGGTTGCCTAAAGGGTCAAAAACACCCCAAAAATGGCCTTTCTGCCACTTTTTGCACACACAGGAAGCAGTGTTGGGAGATTGGATTTTTGGAGGGTCAAATGGCAACCAAATTCAGAAATTCCACTTGGGTTGGAAAGTAGACAGGTAGATATTTCCAACAAGATATCCTGCACTCAATTTGGACTTCAGGAAAGCCCTCAAAATCAGCCTCAAAGTTGTACTACTCATAGAGAATTCAGGCGCGGCCCATTGGGAAATTTGGCCTACTTTTCACTCAGTAGCTCAGATTTTCGCCTAGTTTTGGCTAGTTTGACTTTTTCATGTAACTCTTGATGTAACTTGATGTAATTTCATGACTATAATGTAATTTTGGCACATTTTTACTCATCCAAGTAGATTCATTCACCAAAAAGTGAAATGTAAGTGAATGAATCAGTTTCCTATCATATAGAGGCAAGTTGTTTCATTGCCTATTTTCCAGTTCTTAGTTTAGATATGGTTGAAAAAACTCCTATAATGGTGAGCTCGACCCCTAGAGGCATGGGGATGAGTTAGGCTTGTCTATATCTTGTATTTATTCAGTCATTTTCAGGGTTGGACACTTGGGATTGCTTGGCACTTCATTGTACATTTCATCTCTGCAATTTTGGCAAAGGAATAGACCAGGGTTTGTAGCACTCTTTGGGATCCATGTGGCTTTGTGTTTTTATGGTGTGTTTCTCTATGTGATTTTAAGTTCATTGATGTTTATTTGTATCATTTCCCTTCTCCTTTCTTCTTAAGTTAAACAAACTAGTAATAAAGGTGGAATTCATTTGATTGCTTTGCTCTGGCTTCAGTTTTGTTTAATTTTCCATGTTTCATCTGTTTGAAGAGGATTATTGAATCCCTATTGCCCTCTTCAGCTCCTCACCAGTCTTAACTATCCATTCATTCAATCCAAAGAATCAAAACAATTTCCTTCCTTGCCCAATTCAGAACTTTGCAAAAACTAGGCCTCATCCCCGAACCCAAAATTGCCTTTCCCTTTGATTCCAACAAAACCCCCAGAATCAAAATCAAACTCCTTCACCTATATACCTAGCCTAAAATTAGCCTTTATTTCAAGTCATCTCAAGCCTTATTGATTATCGTTGTTGAGATATTCTCGGAGAGAGCCCTTTCCTGATCTGGTAAGGATAGCTACCAGACTGAGTGTGGTTTGATGCTACCCTGAACTCTACCTTCCTTCAGCCTGAGGTAGATTTAGGCAATAACAAATATCCTAGAATATGTTTGCAAGGCCCTTATCTTCATTTTATTTTATTTTTGTGTCCAGTCCTAATAACCGAGAGCAAAAATACCCGGAAGTTGCTTGTTTGGTTGTATCTTTAGGTAATTTATGGCAGAGAGCTCTTTTCTCTTTGTATTTAGTTGGCTTTAGGTGGATTTTTTTCTTGTCACTTTGGACCTTGCCTTATGAGTGATTGACCAATCACTCCACTACTCTTGAAAGTCTCTTGATATTTCTTTTGAAATTGTGGATTTGCCACCTTAAGGGCAAAGTTTTGATTGTGAATCTCTACTTCTTGAAAATCCATTTGAACTATCTCGCAAGGGAAGGGTCTAAGTATAATTTGGGTATGGCCAATATTCCTATGGATGCCAACCAAGGAACCCCTCTAAAATGGGATCCTTTTATTTTTCCTTTCTTTGGAAATGTTGGTATCCCCTTGATGGCCAATTTGATTATTCCTGGATTAAATGTAGGATTACCCATTTGGTTGTGGTCCAATAAGAATGTTCCAAATGTTCTTGAAACTTCTTAGATGAATGTTTTATTTAAAGAGCATCGAATGGGTGTTAATTTTTCATCCTCTTCACAAGAGAAACTTGGGTTCCTCTTTATCCTCTATCTGGCAATAATAAATATAAAAATAAGAGAAAGAGGACGAATAAGGAGAAGAAGAATTCTATCCCTGCATCATCATCAACCTCTTCTATTCATGTCAGAGATGAGCCTTCAGCCGCTACAAGCCATGCTAGAGGCATAGGTCTACTCATTGCAAGTCATACTAGCAATGATTTATTTACCTCTATCAATCATCCTGATGATGACTCACATAATTTTATGGGTCGGGCTGGGGGAATAAGTCCTATCTCTCACGGAAAAGAAACAATAACCTATGAAAGTCATGTTGGAGACCCTCAACCAACCTCTGAAAGTGATATTGTATATCCTCCACCAACCTCTACAAGTCATGTTGGAAATTTTCCACTAGTCGCTGCTAGTAATGTTGGGGGCATTAATTTTGATCAGAAACCTAGGCGTAAAATATTTAAACCTAAGCTCCTTTATAAGATTTGTAAGGGAGATTATCTTACTCATTTGGGCCTTGATATTTCAGTGTTACAAAGGTCATGGTCCGAGTTCATAGGTTCTTCTTTTCCTAAACCTATTATGGTTTCTAAGTAGTTAGATCAACCATTGGTTGATGAATTGGTCGAGCCAGTCTAATCTTTGGCCGATCCCAATCCTTTTTGGTGGGGTGAAGTGTCTAACAATAGAGTCTTCTTGATTTCTAGTTCGCAGTCTTCTAGTCTAGGGCACATGTCGGCCTCTTTGAGTATACCCCCTCCATGTTCTAAGAGTGTTTCCTTTGATTAGGATAGTATTTTTGAACCTTGTCTTCCTTCTAATGCATCTTTCTAAATAAGGGTTAGAGTCAATTCCACAAATTTCTGTCGATGGGAAGTGAATGAAGCATCATCTACAAGTATTGTATCCTCCTCAACTTGGAAATCTTTGGGTTCTCCAATGTTGCTCACAACTGATATTCAATTTCTAGCTTATGATAGAAGACTTGATGAATCTGTGGGTGTTCTTCCTCAATTTCCTATCACTTTAACTGGGAAGACGGTCTTAATTGATTTGATGGTGGTTTGTCACTCTTTAGACTTTAATATTATACTTGGGCCTGATTATGTCTATGCTATTAATGTTGTGGTGTCTTCACTCTTTAGAGTGGTGTATTTTCCTCATAATGGAAGTATTGTCACTATTGATTAGCTTGCTTCTGATAATTACCATCCTAATTCGAACTTATCTCAAAATTCCCCTTGGCATGTTCCAAGTGTTCAAGTTGAATCTAACTTGCCACAAGTAAACTATGTGGTTTTATGTCCTCAATCCTCAATTTATTATAAGAATGATACTTTGAATTATTATTTTCCTTCTCGGGACTTGACCCCAACAGTTGATCGATTGATTTATCCTATGAGTGTATGGGACCCCTTGATTCCCTCTTTTGATCCTTTTAGTGCTCATGATTTCCTGGTTGTTGAGTTTCCTTCACAGGAGGAAATTTTTGAAGCCATGATTTTTAGCTACCAAAGGAGTCCTTGGTCAGAGTCCTGCAAGGGGCTTTCCCTGAGGAACTATTATGCATAAGCCATAAGGATCCATGGTTCCTTGTACCATATTGTATATATAAGGTACGTGTTTTCATGTTTTGTATTCTATAACACAAGATTTTTCTGAAGTTTATATATGGGATGTATTAACTTCTTACCTAATATTCATAATTATGTCTACATAACTGTGATAATTTTTTCCTTTGGGTATGTTTATGGTTTATCCACTCTTACAGGTATTGGTTCTCGAAATTGGCATATAGGTTAGGTTCTCCACCTACATTGTGCATTATCATTTTCCTTTTCTATTTTTGCTTTAGGATCGACCCCACCAAGATGTGACACGCAACCTTCTTGCTGCTTAGACGTGTCATAACTTGTGTGTTAGGAGCCTACCTTATCATGGGTTCCCTAGATAGTACCTTGTTATCACTTGGCACCCACACTGAACTTTTGTTCTTAGGCTCAAAAGTCCTCTTTAGTGCCGCCATGGCTTTTTCAATGAAGCTTCATTCTCCTTATTCTTCATTATATTTCTGGATTTATACCCTAGAGGCTCCCACTTGTTGAGTTGTACTGATGCATTTCATATTGACTATTTGTACCTCTTGGCCTTAAAATGGCTTCACTTGGACTCATGTATAAGCCACTTTTTTACCATGTATTTATGCAAAATCAACCTTGCAATTGCTTAGCCTCTGCAACTTGACACCTTATCCATGTGGAGAGAACATCGCTTTGAGTGTCGTTGACCAATTTATTCACCTTGCATTGATCATAGGAATGTTACGGTCTGAGGAACTAGCACATATGTATTCCTACACTCGTTCTTTCCACTGTACTATAGGAATTTTTTATTTTTTTTTTGGCTTTTAATATGAAAAAGAAAAATAAAATTATATATTTCAAAAAAGAGTGGGAACAGAAAATTACTTCCATAATTGATGGCAGCTAAAGTTAGTTGTGTCGCCCTTTAACAAAGAACTCAAAAGCTAGTCTTTCATCCATTGGAATGGGCTTTAGTTTGACTTAGGAGAGCCATAACCTTGTTATTGATTCAATAGTCCCCCTTTTTTGTTATCTCTTCTAATCATATGGAGATTTTAATTATTCCTCATGCATGAAAAACTTATACAAAGTTTTCATATGGTGCCATATAGTCACATTTGAGTTGTATTTTTGTTCAAGGGAAGTAAACCTAAGTCAACCTTTTTGGTGTGTCTCTTGACTCATTTTTTATTTGGCCATAACTGTTCTTTCAGAGTTATGTTCTATCACATCAGCTATTCGGTCCTTTGCTTGTGCCAGTTAAGAAGGTATCCATTGACTTCTTGCTCGCAGGGTTTTTCTTATTGACTGCGATAATTTTCTCTGAGAGTAGGCCTAGAGCTGCATTATGGCCCTATTTCCATCGCTGATAGGTGACCTTGTGCTCAACATCTATAAACATCATGGATGTTTGACTCAGTGGTTTCCCTTGTGTTCGACGTTAGCTTACATTATCACACATTGGGATTCGTGCAGTACCTTGGCTTCCATTTGACCCTATTGGTGGATTCCTTTCCTCTTTGTCAAATTTCATTATTGGTTGGTTCAGATGGTTTCTTTCATGCACTAGCCACATCTTGTGTATGCTGTAAATGTGCTTCAGTTTGGTTACTTCATTTTTTTTCGTTCCATTCCTTCCAAATTATTTGCCTGTGGGTTACACTCACGTTGGATTGATGAGGGATTTCCTAATGCCTTCCTTCCAATAGATATTTTCCCATCGACTCTAACTCATTTCTCTGGGAATAAGGTCTAGAGTCCTTTTCAGTAACTTAGTGTTTTCAGTCAACAGTGGAAGACTCATTCACCATCGATAGTGAGAATACATCACTGTCTCCTGATTAGTAGATTCTCTCAAGTGTTTGACTTCAACTCATTTATTCACACTCGTCCGATTGTACTCAGGTACCTTGACTCTCATTTTCATTATCAGTGAGTTATCTCATGTTTGTTAACGTTATACATCAATTATCGATAATCAAATGATTTCTCAAATGGTCGACTTTTGCTCATTTATTACCATAGTGTATAAATGTACCATGGTGGTTAGTGAAGACCTCGATTTTGCATCAACATGTTTTGGTTCACTTGTCAGCTCCTTCAGTTTTCTTCTAGTGACACCATCTACCTTTTATGTTTCAGCTCATCACAACAACATCTTATATGTTGGCACTCGAGTTGCATGCAGTACCATTATTCCATTTTTATGAATTAGTACTTTGAGGATTAGTTATGTGACATTAGTGATCAAATATCTTTGTCAGCATCATTGATTAGTTCTTCTACATGTGATACTACGACATGACCTTGATATGTACTTTTGAGACTATGATTAGATGATCCACTATGTATTTTTTAGTTTCCTTTGTACTTGTATACATATTGGATTCGCTCTATACTTGATATGCGAACATGATTTATTATATCTGAGAATGGGTATGCCTACCTCAGACATAAGCTTGCTTTATGATCTCTTCCATTGGTTTTTTGGCAGGCTGAAATCTGGTGAAGTCCTCCCAAGTCCTTGCATGATTCTTCCTATACACTTAATACATTTAGGTCATCATTTACCCCTTATCTCCTCATATATTGGGGGGAATCTATTATAGCATAATTTTCCACCTTTGTATACTTGATGATCTGAGTTATGGCCTTGGGCAACCCTTTCCTTTCAAACTTGGTCCTTTATCTAAAAGACATTAGTTTAAATTCAATACATGACTTTGCCTTCTCAAAAGCATGTGCACACGTGGGTACATCTATGCCCAACCTGCGTAGATAATCTACAATATGAAAAATTATGAAAATCATTATTTTTTGGGCAGGTTTTACAGGTTACACGAGAAGCCTACCTACAACAGCCCATGGCCTAGCTGTATCCCAACTGAAAAAAATGTTTTTGGGTGGTATAAATACACCTTGTGAGAAGGCCTAAGGGGAGGAGAAAGATATAATATTAATATTATAGCCATTTTTTCCTCATCAAGTCTGATTTATCCATGTGCCTCCTTCACTCCTAGGTTGTGGAAACCCTTGTTTCCCTCACAGAGATGTTCATTCTCTTATATGACATCCATGTGTATGCATTTGGAAGGAGATTGTTGAAGCTTGGGCTGAATAGATTCGGAGGATAGTTTCGCTTGGAGTGGTGGTTGAATTAGGTAGTATTTCTCCACACTTTTTACATTCATAAATAAAGAAGCTTTGTCATGTTCTTGATATTCATGATCTTTATTCTTTATACATGACTATGATATTATTATGAATGATTTCATGTTTTATGCTTATATGCCTACATTGTCTAACGCTAATATCTTTAACATGCTTTGAATTATTACTAGTCTATGTGTTTTTCTTGACTGAGTAGCACGTTTTAAAGCAATAGGAGAAGCAGAGGGTTTGAACCCTGTGGGATCACCTTCAAACATAGGACCTATGAGTACTAATCCTTCTTCCCATTTTACTAGTTTAAGTGTTAGGAATATAAGTTTGTATGCTTCTTGTTACTGTATGTCTCTTGCCCTATTGGGGTTCCCAACCCAGAACATAGGGTGTATTATCATGTAACAAAATTTACCACATATTGGGTTGTAGAACACCCGAGCACAATTATCATATTATATTGGGTTTTTTTTATAGTTTATAATGAAGGATAATATAGTAATGATTTTGTTGTCAATATATAGAGATGATAAGTGACGATTTTTTATTTGTATTAATTCCAAATTTAGTTAATAATTTTAAAATAATATTATAAGTTATAAAAGTTAAATGTTTAGTTGAATAAATTTATACATTTAAAAATATAATTTAAACAATGTAAAATAATTTTTTTAGTTAAAATAAAAATATAAACCATTTACATTACTATATTTAATGAAACACTTATCTAACTTGTAAAAAATTATATTTTTTTAGTTAAATAATATTATAAACCCTTTAAATTGTGAGCAACGAGGGTTTTAGGGGCTTTAAAGTTTATAGAGAATTACTGCAACCTTAGGTACAATTGTCCTTTGAAGAAAGTTCTAGGCTAAGGAACTGTGTCGAAGGATCTAAAATATTGTTTGATTTTGTTTTGGATGACCAATGTTTTAGATTGTTAACGTATGTAAATCTTAATTATTCTTGACATAATAAAAGGGTTGTTTCCTCACCTTTGACATAATTAAGCTTTAAATTGTCTTTGAAAGGTAAAATTTAAGATTATATATATGCTTCATTATACATTCAAATTGAGAATTTAACTTGTCATATACAGATGATGTGTGTAAAATACTTTTACAACCAAACAAAACATACTTTAAGATAACATGAAGAAACAATTAATTCATGTAGGGGAACTAACTTACACAGATAGTTCCAATTAATTAATCTATTTAATTTATTATAAATTTGCAAGGGGATTTCAAAAAGACTAATATTTAACCTTATCTTACCTAGATTTCCTATTAACTTTAGACATGTGTAGAAATAAATAAATATGGAACATAATAAGAAAACTAGAAAACTCACATGAAAACACAAGCTACTTCAAAATGAGTCGAGAATCATTCTATTATCCTCAGAAATATTTCAAAGAATTATAGTCATGTCCAGAAGCTTATCAGAAGGCTTCAACCCTTCATACTTCGAATTACAAATTAATTATAGTTTCTTAAAAATATTTGGACTTAAAACAAAATTTAATACACAATATCTAATCAAACTGATTTGGACTTTTTTTACAAAATTAGAACTAGAAAATAAGAAATTTGAACTGATTTGACATATTGCATAGAATATTCGAGAACTACTGTTGGTGACTAGAGCTGAAAAGTTGTTGTCTTGTTTCTGGTTCTTGTAACTTTGTCCATTGTTCCTAAAAACCTATATCATGTTGCTGAAACTTTTGTTTTATTCTCAATCGATTAGCTCACACAATTTATCCCATATTTCCTCATTAGGAATAGAAATTTTGACTAACTTTATGCTTGCTTCATCAACTTCAGTGTATTTCTGAAAAGTGATTTTAGTTATGAATAAATGCTTCAACTCATGTTGAATTAACAATTCATAACTTAAACCTTCCTTGAAAGCCTTCCAAGTGATGGTTCCTTTAATTTTGGAAAATTTGGCTTTGTCCACTGCTATATCATGATGTTATGAAACCAGCTCCAAAAATAGAAGAAAAGATAGATCAACGCCTTAGAAATAAGCCACTTCGAGGGGGAAACCTCCTTTACATTACATAAATGAAAAATTCTTGGATGTTACAAATGAAAAAACCTCCTTCTATATATAGGAATCCATGGGGCCACAATATAATCCTAGCCGACCTAACAATAATAATGTAAGGTGTTAGTCATCAATATTTTTTCACCTGTTGATGATGACTAGTTTTTAAAGTCAAGTTTTCTAGAAGCTGATCTCAAATTTGTCAAATTTGTCAGCTAGAAAACACCCCTAAAAAATTTTGTCCTCCTACCTTTTTCAATCATCCATGATGAGAGAAAGCTAGTTGTCAAGCCCTATCTAGTTTCGGTCATGTAACCTTGTCCATCAGCTATCATAAGCTAAATTCATCTGCTTTCATTCACCCTCATCCCCAACTCATTCATTAACGAACTAGTTGATAATAATGTCAGCTACCCTACCTCTGGTCATCTGTCATCTTGAGATCTGGTCATACCAAAGAGAATACTCCAAATCTGTCAAAAATCTCCCCTAAGTTAGGTAGTGGCGCTTTAGGAAATCCTCCCTTGGAAAACTATCTTAGGCAAAAAGAACCTCTGTCTAATACCAACCAGTCATAGATAGCCTTCCTATTCTGCAAACAAAGCTTGATACACCCTTAGGTCGCGCCACTAAAAGTCTTGTTGTCTCAGCAGTGCATATGCCAAAATCCAAACTGATATTAGGTGGATTTACAGTGTTTTAGTGTCTCTTTCAAAAATCAGAGATGTACAAGCGTTCCAACAGATATTGTCAAGCTAAACATGAGAAGACAACTGCTTCTCATGTTCTCTTGAGCCTGGGATAAGAGTACTGGACAGAGAGGTAATTCAATGAACTTATGAAAAAAAGTAAAAAAGGTTAGTGACTTATGACTAGCAAGTAATACTCTATAGATACAAGTCAGGTTGCTCCTGGTTTCTAAAGATGCATAAGGGTATTTTAACAAAAAAAGATACATATCTCAGATCATGCCCCTCATAGCATATTGCCAAATTTTCACTTTATTACTTACTGTGATATACCAAGCATATATATGCATTACAAGGAAGGGTGACACAGTTTGAGAAAAGGATGAAATGTCATGACTGTGTTAACCTCCTCCACGCATGAGCAGGTGGTTAGGTCACTTGTTGCAAACCTCCTCCAAACATGAGCAGATGGTTGGGAATATTATGTTAACCTCCTTCATTTAAAAGCAAATGGTTAGGAACATAATAAAGGCCTCCTTCATTTAAAAAGCAGAGGGTCGGGAACAGAGGTATGGCCTCGTTCAAAGAGCACAAGGCTAACAATGCTACAAATGGCCTAAAAAACTTGTTTACACCTTTTTCTCCAGTGGATGAATCCACTGATACAGCAGTGGTATTTCAAGGGGTGCTTACATGGGTTCACTGTTTGAAAGACAGAGTTGAAATCTGTAGGAAGCAATTGAAGGCTTATGATTAGAAAAATGGTGTTAAAAACAAATGGAAATCAGTGGTACTATGATGATTCAAGGTGCTTTGTTTTTCCTGTCCATAAAGGTCTTCTTCAAAACCTCATCAAATTGACAAAAAGATAGATTAGCCTTGCTTCTGAAAAAGACCTTTGCAAATAAATAACATAGAGACAATATGTATGAGGAAAGCTATGAAAAAATGTCTCAAATTCAAGACAACATTCAATGAAACAAGGCACAACACAGTCATAAACAAGACCTCTTTATGAACATGTGAAAGAACTCTGCTGCTGTATGTGATTACATTAAGGGTATGTAAAGGTTTTTCTGCTTCATCAACAGATATGAGTCAAGCCTCGGTGATTGAAACCAAGGTTTTACCCACAATAAAAAATAAATTTCATTATAAAGATACATCAATAGTCTTTGACATTGCCCCGGAGCAGTGTTCCT
This sequence comes from Pinus albicaulis, assembly GCA_034641835.2. Lineage (NCBI taxonomy): Eukaryota > Viridiplantae > Streptophyta > Pinopsida > Pinales > Pinaceae > Pinus > Pinus albicaulis. Next base: position 139,961,508 of record CM076575.1, read on the forward strand.
TTAAAGGTCAGAAATGGACAAACAGTGACAGGGTTTCTTCCTTAATGAAGAAACAGTAAAAAAAGATTTACTTTTAGGGTGGTTTCTTTACTTCGGAAAAGGTCGTGCCTATGAAGATCTTCAAAAGGATCTGGCCACCACATGGTTATTATGAGACTTTTTTGAATAGAAGGCTTCATGGTGTTTTACAACTGAAGAAATATCAAAGACAGTACTTTACCTTTTGATATGACCAAAAATCCTTTTCAAAAGGCATCCAAACCCTTACAAATAAACTACCAAGGCATTTGAGCTCATTTGAGAGTATAAAAGCGGAGATATTGTTGAAAAATTCCCTTGTGCAAATTCAAAACACAAAGAAAATGCTCCCCTAGTTGTTCACTGGAGAGACTTGGTTTCATGCAAAATTTGAAAGCTTTCAAGGCTCCAAGCCTGCGCGGCGCACCTATAAGTTTGTGCGGCACGCCTGTGAGTGCACATACATTGAGATTAAATCACTGTGCGGTACACGGCGCACCTATTCCCACGTTCACCCACTGCCCAAAAGCCGACCCGACAACCTCCATTGCGCGGCGCCCTCTACATTAAACATGTCGCTGCTCTTTTAACTTCCAAAAATGCATTAAAAGACTCTTTGGAGCTGTTCAATCGATCAAACAAGGTCCATAACCGTTGTTCAAGGTATTTTCCATTACCTCTTGGTAAATTTCAAATTCTAAAGGGGGTATTGATGCCGTGTTTTCCAAGGAAGAAACATTGATTAGAAGGTAGGGCCTTTGGTCAAAATCACAGAGTTTTTTTTGCTATAGATGTCAAGAATCAATACAGTGATAGGGGAGGGTGTTGTTATCAGTGTGAGAGAGCCCTAGCTACCTTTAAAAACAGTGATAGCCCACATTTTCTATAAGGAGCAGAATTTGTTAAAAAATCAGCCGATAAAACAGTGAATGAAAAGAGAGGATTGTTAGACCAATATTGAAAGCTCTCCTTGTGTTATTAAAAAGCCAAAACTATACACAGTTGCTGGACAGATAAACAGGTGATTATAGAGGTCTCAAAATAGTTTTGATCATCTAGACAGTGGTAAAGGGGTGAAGGCTTGGTCTTTTTAAAAAAGGTCCTCTCTGTATTGTGAAATAGTAAACCTGGTGCAGCCCCAGAATTCAAAAAAGGGCAGAGTCTGTGTTGAAATGTTTTTCAGGTCAGATGAGGGTGTCTTGTTTACTTTGAAAAGAACAATGAATATCAAAAGAGTAGTGTTTGGAGGGAAAGGTGTTTTTGTCAAACAAAGGAGATCCTTTTTCAACAAGAAAAACACAAACCATCTTTTTAAAAATATTTGCTCAAACACAGTGATGATTTGATTTTGTTTTTAATTTGACAAGTACTTGTTTGTTGGCATCAAAGAAGCACAATAACTTGCAAATAGGAAAAGGTGTGGTGTTGGGAAACCATTTCAAAAATCATTTGAGATAGTTTGTCTTAGTAAACTAGCAAAAAGTATCCAAAACAAAATTCCTCCCAGGCAAGACAACAGAAATGGCCCTCACAGGAGGTTTGAACCTGTGTCAACTGAAGAAGTAAATGCCCATCCTTCAGTTCTGTTTAATTTTCATGAAGTTGGATGTCTAGATTTTTTTCAAAGGGTTCAGGAGGTGAAAATCTATCTCCCCTTGACACATCTATGTTCTTTGAGATTGCAAGGGAAACACTTTCAGCTGGCAGGCTTGGATTTCAAGTTTTCTCCAAGATCCATTTACAAAGCTACCAAAATCCCTTATGTCGGGGAAAAAATTGTTTAAACAGAGCTACCTAGACTCAGAATAGTACAAACCCTTTTTGAAGCCAGAGCATCGGGATACATGTCCATCCATCTTTCCTTTTTCATATCTTTTAACAAGTTATGCTCCCCTCATGAAGATAATCATGAAATATTTCACATGCGAGGGAAGGTTTTCCTGGGTCTATGCTTACCATGTCTGGTTGCTCATGCACTTCACAAGAGCCCAATTGTTAAACCTTCCCTTTTTCCTCCATAGAAGTATTGAAAAGATGATCTCCATTGTTCAAAAAAGACCTCCTTCTCAGCAGTCAGCTTGCCTTTTCCATCATTCCCTCATCAAGATTGTCATTCTCCATCAACTTGAGAAGAAGGGAATCTCTTGGGACACTTTCATTACACATCCCAATTTTGCCACTGTTCCTTCATCCTAGGCATCTCCTTCACCTTCCAATCAGCATCTTTCGCCTTCTTCAAGTAAGCCAATTCCTAAGAAGCTAAAATCTCCCATGATTGATCAAGAAGAAAAGCATGATGAAGAAGAGCAGCATGATGTAGAAGAGCAACACAGTGAGGAAAGGCAGCAAAGTGAAGGGAAGCATGATGAAGAAGAGTAGCACAGTGAGGAAAGGAAGCATGATGAAAAAGAAAAACACAGTGAGGAAGAACAACATGATGAAGAGGAAAAACACAGTGATGAAAGGTAGCACAGTGGTAAAGAAGAGCGCCATGAAAAATACCAAAACAGTGAAGAGGGCAGCCTTCAAAAAGACATGCAAGATAACAGTCAAAACATTCATGAAGAAACTCAAAACAGTGGCAAGGATGATGAGGGAAGTAGCAAGGGCAAGGAGCAAACAGAGCATGTGCTAGCTGCCTCTCCTAAGCAAGGGGCCATGCTTTCTTCTCCAAAAGTGACAAAGCCCCAGACATCAAGGAAAAGAGTGCCTCAAACTATAACTCCAAATGTTACTAGGGCCATCCAAAGCAAGAGGAAGTTGCCCGAGAAACCCATTGTCGAATTACCCAAGAGGAGGAAGACCAAGAAGGCCACCCAAAGCAAGGGAAAGGAGAAAGAAGAAAGTAGCCATGGGAAAGAGAGGGACTTTGACATAATTCAGATCCAAAGTGATGATAACGATAATGAGGCCTGAATCCTAGAGTCTCTCTTGATCAATAGAGAAGAACAAATTCATGATTTGAGGGAAGATCTAGAGAGGTCTAAAAACCTCATTCACTTTTTGCAAACACAAAACCAGCAGATGAGTGTCCACATGGCAGTATACGAGACACGAGATATCAAATATCAAAAAGAGGCCTCCAAGGTGAAAATTAAGTTGGAAGAACTCATGGGCGAGTTCAACGATAGCAAGGATGAAGATTAGCCACAAAGAAGGAGACCAAGGACCATGGGACTCAGAAGAGCCTTGGAGAAACAAAAAGAGGAAGAGGCTGCCCTTTTCCAATCCTTCCCTCTTACTACCTTATTCATCCAAGAGATAGAAAACAATCGAGAAACATGGCTTGAAAGGGTGAATGACCACTTGGATAAGAAGTTGGAAAAGACCAATAGAGATTTTGTCCTTCAAAGAAGAATGACTGGGCAATATAAGAAGCTCAATTAGTTTGCCCGACGGAAATTGACGGCCACACAGGAAAAGCTCAAGGAGGCTCAAAAGAGGCGCTTGACACCAAAAATGAAGAAAGACACCTCAAGGCTCCAAATTTTGGCCTTAGATTCCCAGCATGTTTCTGAAATCCCTTAAGGGTCATGCCCGCTAAAATTGGGCGAAATTCAACAAGTTTTAGTTTTTTGTCATTTTTGGGCTTTTGGCTAAAAAATCATGGGCATCGCCATTTCTGTTTGGGACATCCTCAAAGGATGAAAATGGTATCATTGGATGCCATAATTTTAGTGGCATCTATTCAGTGATTTTCAGATCAATTGAAGATGATTTTGTCCTCCAAAGTGGGGAAAAACAGTCACTTTTTCCACACCATGCCCCGTTTATCAGTAAAGTCTATTTTCTGGGTTTTTACACACTGGTCAGTTTTTGGAAAACATCCAATGATCAGTTTGGAGAAAAATAAACATTTGTAGAAAATATACATTTAGAGATTTCCAACGAGCCATCACGAGCCTTGTTTTGACCTCGGGAAGGCTTCCAAAAGTTGCCCACAAGATAGAAGACTTTCTGCTGATATTTTTCTTAAGTATTTTTGTGAAAAATGCACTTTTCTAAAGTGACTTTTCCTCATGTGCGTTTAGCTATTTTTGGCCATGGTTAGTTATGAAAAGTCAATATATTTTCATTTTGTATCATTTTAAGGATATTTCTATAGATATTTTGTGCCTTGGGCTTTGCAAAGCCTCAAGGACAAAATCAGATATTTTTGATGGGCCAATGAGATTGCAAGTTGCACTAAGAGGTTTTCCCTCATCTTGGCCTATATATTCCAAGAGAATTCATTATAAATAAGGCTGAACTTGATGAGTAGAAGAAATATATGGTTATACAAGCTTGGAAGAAACACTTGTCTCATGCATTGGATAGTTTCTTGAATGTTTTTTGGATGATGAAAGAGGAGTGTTGTTGGATTCCTTGACTTGGTGAAGTGGTATAGTGTCTCTCTCTGTTATGCTTCTTAGTTTTCATTCATATTTCATGCTCTTGCTTGCTATAAGATAGTAGAGAATAGATTTGAGACATGCCCTTGGAGGCACCTCAGATTTCCTGTTTATTTATAGCTTCTATGTTTTCTTCCTTCATAGTCACATCAAAGAATCCTTGATTGCTCTTTGATAATTGAAGAAGTTGTTTTCTTGTTTCATTTATGGTTTTATGCACGCTAAGTATGATTCATGGTATGCCCTGCTTACTCATGGCTAGTCATAGCTCCACCTCTGAAACCTTTCTTTGAATGTTTGATTTTCCTAGTTGAACCAAGGAGGTCTTGTACTGATCTTTCCCTTTGTCTAAAACTCTGCAATCTTACTTCAAAGTGCCCGATAGCTTGAAATACTATGTCTAGGCGTTTCCTCATAGTGGTTTGAGTTATTGTTTGTCTTAATTGTCTTTCCCTAAAGTCTGATAGCAATTTCCTAAAGTTAGAGAGTCATATATCTCTATGTATTGCTTGAATGTTTATTTCTATGCATTTATCAGTTTGTAGTTACATTCATCATGATTAATGGTTAGCCTTACCATGTTTATGTCAGCTATTGAACTATTTATGTTTGCAAGCTTTTGTTCTTCACAAAATTAGTGTCCATCCCACTTCATTTTACCTTAAGATCAATTTTACCTTGATAAAATTGGCCCACAAACATACCTTGTATCACCATCTGAAGCTTTCTTGACCTTTTCGAACCCATAGCCCAATTGATCTAACAATATTTTTATCTATCTTAGTCTTTGATCAGTTCATCCCTCAAAAACCTAAAAGCAAAACCAAAAACCTACTTCATAACTAGCCTAAAGTTAGAAACATAAGAAGCAAAACACATAAACATCCCTTATACAAATAGAGAGAGCCCTCTCCGAGTCCGAGAAGGCTAGGTCCTTAGGCTCCAAAGTTGGTTTGATGTTACCCTGTCAATTGGCTTGCCAATCAGCCAAATCATGGGACCCTAACATAATGGCGATCACAGTGGGACCCTGAGTGATAAACAAACTTAGATTCTCTAAACTTTTCAGTAGCCTTAGGAATACTATCTGATTGATTTATCCCATCGCTCTCTAACATAATGGCGATCACAGTGGGACTCTGAGTAATAAACAAACTTAGATTCCCTAAACCTTCAATAGACTTAGGAATACTATCTGGTTGATTTATGCCACCACTCACTAACATAATGGCGATCACGGTGGGACTAACTGAATACATAACAATCTAGCAAACTCTTGTAGATTCATTAGTCTTTCAAAATTTAAACAGGAAAGCAATCCATAGAATCATTTAGAGTAAACTCTTTTTGTTTTCACCACCCTAGCAAAGTGATGAATCAGTTTTAGAATACTCTAATAAACCATAGGTTGCACATAAAAACTCAAAAAACCCCAAAAACATCCCCAGATTGGCTATTCCTAGTTATTGGTGGTGGACCACAGCTACATCTCTATAAAAATAACCAAGTTCCACCTGGCGACTCCACTAGCCTCCAGTAGGCCTAAAAACTCCATAAAAACTAAAAATTTCATAAACCATACCTTTCTGTTGACTCATCCTTTCCAAAAATTAAAATTCATGTTGCAAACTCTGTGATTAGTGACAAACTAAGTATAACTTAGCAATTCAGAAAAATTCAACTAAACATAGGAGATAAATAGAAATAAACTTGCAAATAGAACCTCTAGCTTGTCCAAACAGCCTATAAAACTGTTGAAACCAAGTGATAACTCTTCCGTGCAAGTATTCACCTCAAATTTTGCTAGAAAACTTTTTCCCGAAAGCATCTTTGATAGTATTGGTGGTGGACCATAGATCTCAAAGAAATCCACCTGGCGACTCCACTAGCATTCATTTTTTTTGTTGACCATCATTCACATTAGCAAAACCTCTAGAGAGGCCATCCATCCAAAACAATCACAAATACCATCCTCTCTAAACTCTGAATTCGAAATCTGGCTTCACGAAGAATCAATACCAGATCCCATCCAGACCCAAATCCCCCTATCATAGTTGATAACCCAGAGAAGATTTTTTGGCAAGCTTCTGAAACTGGAAACTTAGCTACCGATAGGTCCATCCGTAAAGCAAGATGAGTACCTGAACACCTCACATCCTTGCAGGATTCCCCATTTGACTTAAAATCAACAAAAAACCTTTTTAGAAGCATGTCACAAAGTAAAGTAAACTTTGACGATCTTGAGCCCCTAGATTTACAACAGAGTCCTAGTAGAGAAGCCTCACCTACTACACCTCCCAAATTTCAGCTTCTCCATCACTTTGGCTCCTACCACCCCAGATCTGCTCGAAATCGGTTCACTAGCCCAAGTACATCCGCCACACCCATCCAAACCACTGCTGTTCAAATCACCTCAGCTCATCCTACAAGCCCTCATATTGTAAATCATCCATTAGCTCCCGCCATGGTAGCTTGGTATGCACCCTTGGTGTTGCCACACCCTTTGGCTCCTTTACAAAATGACTATCAATCCAAAATCCCACACTTTAGCGGAATTGAGGCTACTACCGCTCAACAACATGTAGATAGAATTAGCGATGCCTTTGAATACATGGAAATAGAGGACGAGACCATAAGAATGAGGATGTTCGTGCAAAGCCTGGGCGGGGAACCCAAAAAATGGTTTAATATCTTAACTCCAAATAGCATACATGATCTCCCAGAACTCTACCAAAACTTCATAAATAAGTGGGAAATCAGAAAGAACCCCATTCAAATCCTATCTGAGTATAACAACCTAAAAAGGGAAAATGGGGAAAGTGTCCAAGAATACTGCACCAAGTTCAACAGTGTTTATAACGCCCTCCCACCTCACTTCAAACCTTCACTTGGCTCAGCCTTAGCAAAGTTTCCTGAAGGTTTCGACCCAGACATGACTTATCAACTAAGAGACAAGGACCCCCCAACCCTAGAGGAAATGCAAAAAGTGGCTATAAATGCAGAAGCCAACTTAGCTGAAAAGAGAGTTAGGATAAGATCAGAGAAAGAAGTCACATACCATGGCGAAGTTTCCCCCTCAGTATCTTCCTTAGATCCTAGAATAGATGGTCTGGTTAAATCCATGGCAAGGATGTTGGAAAAAATGAGTGAAAAAGAACCTCTTAGGGACAACCAGCCAAACCCTCAAAACAGGAACCAGAACCAAAAATTTAGGAGAGAACAGTCTCAAAATAAACCGAGGTAAAATGACCAATAAATCAGGCCACCCTTCAATGAAAACTATGTTGATGAAGAAAAAAGGGATACAGAGATCATCGATGAAAGTCATTTTAACCTAAGAGGTTCTGATAACGAAGGTGAGCTTTACCTCACAGAAGAAAAACAAGCCTTTTTCTCACCGAATCAAAATGAAACCAACCATCAGAACCCCAAAGATCCTGCCATAGGTTTTCAGAACGGCACAATAGAAGCTCATAGGTAGCATGATCTTAGAAGTAGAAAAAACCAAGACAACTCCAAGAAAGGTAGCTCGGACACTGCTGTTACTAAAACCCCTGATAACATCCTTAAAATAGCGGTGGATAGCAACAAAATCTTGGTAAGGAAAACTAAGCAAAACAAAGATAAAGCTATTCAAACAAGCCTTAGTCCAGATCATCCTAGTACCTCTGCCAAGATTCCAGAGATGGATGTGTTGAACAAAATCTCGAACCAGAGTCAGCAAATTAAGAACATAGAGAAATTCATGGCTGAAAAAACTGAAGCGAACCTATCTAAACTACAAGCACCCTTCAGTTTTGAGGGTGAAATTGACAAAATAAAGATCACCATGCCCCTCACTGAACTTATCGCCCAAAACTCTTACAAATCCCAAGTGCTAAAGGTCCTAAATATAGGAAATGATGCAAACACCTTAAATCTAGGTGAGGACACCCCTGAAGTGTTGTTTGGTCCAAAACTAGAAGGGAAATTCCAAGAAGGAACCACTCTTCCCTTTTACATTAGTCTGAATATACATGACCAAATTCTACACAATTCCATGCTAGACTCTGGAGCCTCGCATAATCTCATGCTAAAGGTGGTAATGGAAAGATTAGGCCTAAAAATAATAAGACCTTATAAAGACTTATATTCATTTGATTCAAGTAGAGTCAAGTGTCTAGTCTTAATCAAAGATCTTTGTTTCAGTTTGGCCCAAGTACCTACAAAACACCTGATCATGGACATAGTGGTAGCAGACATCCCTCCCAAGTATGGAATGCTTTTATCCAGATCTTGGGGAGCGAAGCTTCAGGGAAATATTCAACTTGATATGTCCTAAACCACTATTCCTGTATTTAACCAAACTAGAATAGTCTATCAGGAATCACATATGAAATATATGATCAACAACCAAGAAAAGTCAGATAACATCTTGATGTACTCCTTGCATTTAGATCTGAATTCCTTCATTTTACACACTGATGAAAACATTGAGGAACAGTTGGGAGAACTTGAAACAAAATTAGACGCACCACATCAGCTACCCGAAGTTCTCTATGACGAGCTGGACACCCAAAATTATCATGACCATGAGCAGTTATGTCTTGAGGGAAGAAAGTTCGTTCCTCTTGAAACAAAAATAGAGCAGGAAGCACAAAACATTATATACCATCAAGAAAATTTCTCAAACCATATACAAACATTAGCAGTAATATCAGGAGATTTTTTCAGAACAGAGGCATTAGAAGACTTGCATATTGCAAACCTCTTTGAAAATCATGGGGAGAGAAGCTTAATGTTCTTACCATACCTTAAAGATTTACCATATCATAACTCTACCCCTTCAAATAAATCCTTGACTGTAGCCACAACAGCTAAAAATCCAGAAAAAATGTCTGATAAACTTCTTATGAAAGGATATGACGACTGCAGTCCAAATACCTAAGTTGTTTGAACTAGCTAGCATTCTTCCACTTCACCATAGACTTAGAACTGCTAGAATTTGCAAGATTGTTCAAGATACTAATACATGTAGAGAAAACAGTAAGAAGCACTATGACACTGCCATCACTCCAAGAAACAACTTTGATAAAAGAAAATACAAAAATATTGACCAAACAATAGTAATCAAAGATAAGACAGTTGGACATAGCATCTGTTTTGATTTCGGAAACACAAATACATACCCTTGGGACATAAATTATATCCTTCCTACTCAAGACCATGCTATACAACTTGTAGGTGCTTCTAATCATGTGTCTTTACAAAGTGATATTTCAAGGTACTGCCAAACAATTCCTTTGCAAAGCGAACAGCTCAAAGAATTCTTTAAGTATGCTGGAAGCAGTTCCATCTTCAAGCCCAGAATTGCAAAACCACCAGACACCAAGAACATGCTCCTAAAAGCCATGTTTCCAGTTTTAAATTTCTGCATTCTGATATACCTTGATGATGTCATCATATACTTCAAAAATGACAAAGAATATCTTCATTATTTGAAAAATATGTACAACAAAAGGAGAAGTGGAGATCAAAGGTATAAATAAGTACAATGGGAAGATACAAGGTGGTTTAGAGATTCATGCATGAATCCTTATGTTATGCTTGAAAGAGAAAATTTTCCGAACTTTACTTTTCAAGAGCTGAATGGACGAAGAGTGGTAGGAGATCCTTTAAGATGCTCAAGTTTCACCATTTTCAGGATTTCTAGTTCCAAATTCATTTTTCAATCACTGTATATACCATTGTTTGAAAAAAAAATTAAAAAAATAGAAAACTCAAAAAAAATAGAAAAATGGAAAAAGAGGACAGTTTGAAAAATAGAATGAAAGCCCCATGTTAAAAAAAAAACAGTGATTCTGAAAGCGCGCAAGTCTAAATGCCGCTACTAGTGCTCAAAATGTCTTGTTCAGTTATCTGGCCTAATCATAACTAAACATGTTTTAAATTTATTTGCTGATAAGTTAGTGAGAAAAGAGATAGTCAATATTGTGTAAACTTGACTTATCAAAGAAAATAGATTAGGAAAAGATAGTGGTTCCACATGCTCAAAACAAAACCAAAGAGGAAAACAGGGATGAAAAACAAACTATGTATCCTAGCCCTGATTTTTCTAAATTTCATTTTATCCAAAATAATATTTGTGTGCAGCTTGTCTTTCATGCCACAAGTACATGACAAATCAGACCGTCTAATCCTGATTTGGTCATTTTTCAATTTCATGTTTTATATTAGAGTATAAAATCCTGTCACAAAACTTAACCTTGACAGTCGATCTAGCATAGGTAGAGAAACAAAGGAGTTCATCAGTTTAACCTGAACTCTCGGCAAATATAAGTGTAGAATTAGATAGTGTCATTTTTAAAAAATATTATGCCAAAGGGTTGCTAGTATAAATGCACCCGAAAGAAGAAAAAATGTTAGGAAATGTAGCAGGGTAGGTAGAAATGACTTTGATGCTAATCATGCTGTCAATTTTCAGAAATAGCATCAAGGAGGAAAGAAATTTGCGCCAATGGATAAAGGCACTGGTCTTCAAAGGTTAGAGATCTAAAATTCTGGACACCTCCTGAAAAGGAGTTGCCCTCCTCAAATGGAGCCACTGTTAGTCATCAATATTTTTTCACCTGTTGATGATGACTAGTTTTTAAAGCCAATTTTTCTAGAAGCTGATCTCCAATTTTTCAAATTTTTTAGCTAGAAAACACCCCTAAACATTTTTTTCCTCCTACCTTTTTCAATCAGCCATGATGAGAAAATCCTAGTTATCAAGCCCTATCTAGTTTTAGTCATGTAACCTTGTCCATCAGCTGTCATAAGATAAAGTCATCTGCTATCATTCACCCTCATCCCCATCTCATTCGTTAACCAACTGGTTGATAAGAATGTCAGCTACCCTACCTCTGGTCATATGTCATCTTGAGATCTGGTCATACCAAAGAGAATACTCCAAATTTGTCAAAAATCTCCCCTAAGTTAGGTAGTGGCACTTTAGGAAATCCTCCCTTGGCAAACTATCCTAGGCCAAAAGAACCTCTGTCTAATACCAACCAGTCATAGATGGCCTTCCTATTCTACAAACAAAGCTTGATACACCCTTAGGTCGCACCACTAAAAGTCTTGTTGTCTCAACAGTGCATATGCCAAAAGCTAAACTAATATTAGGTGGATTTACAGTGTTTCAGTGTCTCTTTCAAAAAGCAGAGATGTACAAGTGTTCCAGCAGATATTGTCAAGCTAAACATGAGAAGACAACTGCTTCTCATGTTCTCTTGAGCCTGGGATAAGAGTACTGGACAGAGAGGTAATTCAATGAACTTCTGCAAACACAGTAAAAAAGGTTAGTGACTTATGACTAGCAAGTAATACTCTACAGATACAAGTCAGGTTGCTCCTGGTTTCCAAAGATGCATAATGGTATTTGTTTGTGCTCAACCTAGTCTCCTAAATTGAGTTCATTAATTGTCAACCAGGGTTGGTAAACTGCTGAAGTGTGGTGCACTATATGTGCCTAGGTATTTTTTTTCTCACTATGTTATGTCTAGTTTTTTTTATGATGTTTTTGGTTTTTTCTGGTTTTATGTTCACAAGGGAAATAACTAAATGCTGGTGAAAAGAAGCTACTGGTTAAAAAAAGAGTGAAGCCTAAATTATGGATGGAAAATGGCAAATGCGAATACTGAAACAGACCAAAGCCTAAAATATGGCTAGAAAACAACAAATGCAAAGCTTGATAATGACTTCAAGGAAATAAATCACAACATGAGCTTAAACTTTATCCAATCCATTCATTAAAGATGTGTTGGAAGAGCTTGGGAAATGGACAAGTTAAGTGTAAATGAAGTTCTCCTAACTAAACAAGCAACAATCAACTTACAATGTTACAACATCTCATCCATGATTAAAGGTTTATTGGAATATATTTGGAAAATAACATTTGTAGCATAATAAGATTTATATTCTAAACTAGCTTCTAATTCTGTTCTGCAACTCAATTTAACACCACTAGGCCTCACTCAGAAGTTATAGATTTCCTTTCTAGAATGGTCTTTGAGAAAAGGCTTGTTTGTGAAATGGTAAAAAGGTTGCAAAATACTCTAGGTCTTAGACTGATACTAACTTCTGTCCAAATGATTATGTATTAATATGAGGTTGGAACAAAAGAAGTTTTGTAAATAATGAAGACCGTGGTATTTAAATTTAACAACTAATATAATTTAAAAATGCAATGGATGACAACTAAACTGGAGTGCTAATACAGTGAGCTAAGACTAAACAAGAGTGCCACTAGTCTATTTGAAGTACAGTGAACAATGTTAAACTGAAAAGCCATTATCAAACTGGAAATGAAATGACAGAGCTGAACCAAATGCATTCTACCTCCGGAGTGCTATAACTAAATTAACATGCAACTAACCTAAGGAATTCTACAACCCATCTCGTTCAGTATGAATGATATTTTGGAAGAGTTTGTGAGAACAAGTATGGCTGTATTATTCAATGCAATTGAACATAAACATAAGACTGAAAGAAAATACAACTAGAATCTAAGACACCACAGCTGTTTCTTATTCATTGTTCATGATATTTTGGAAGAGTTTGTAAGAGTAAGACCGGCTGTGACACTTAGTGTAAACAAGCAACTAAAACCTACAATACCACAGTTATGCCTTATTCATCATAATGATATTTTGGAAGAGCTTATTAGAGTAAGTCCAACTATGATAATTAACGAAAGAAAATGCAATTAAAACCTACAATACCACAGCTATGCCTTATTCATCGTAATGATATTTTGGAAGAGCTTATTAGAGTAAGTCTAGCTATGATAATTAATGTAAACAAGTATGAACATAAACTTCAGAAACTTGCCTAAACTAGAAATAAAAACGAGACTAAAATACTTATCTACTGTATAAACAAGGCCGCTCAGGAGGTAGGGGCCCTCTGCCACCAGAGTAGCACGAAATCTAGTTCAAGATCGACTCAACGCGTTCAAGGAAATGCTGCTTCTTTCATTAAATAGGAATCACTTCAAAACAGAGTATTCTTGGACTTCAAAAATCTAGCAACCAACCAAAAAATCTAACCAAAATCTAACCTTGTCTCTCGGTTTCCCGAGCTAAATTTATAGCAAATTTACATAACAAAACTTGAAATAATACAGGGATTACTGTCTTTCCATATTAAAATCGAACTAGAACTCTAAAGGTGGCATCGTAATATGACTAAGGACATCTGGACTGTCCTTGTCCTATTAGGAGTCTATCTCCTAGTTTGAGTTCCCACGTGCATAACCACGTACAGAATTTCGTTCAATCTTCATGGAGAGCAAAAAATGCTGAGGGCATGATCTGGAATACGACCATGTGTGGTTTTCTTTGAGAGGACACCTGGAACCTGCTTAGACATGAAGACAGCTGCAGAATTGGCAACTAGCTACAGAATGTCTGCATTCTGTAGCTAGTCCTAGTTCAAAAAGCACTACAATGACGAAATCATAAAAACATAGCAAGTTAGTCATAATATTCATTCTTAAAGCAATTTTAACTAATTTCATTGATCATTTGAGCCTGGGATTAATAATGGACAAAAGAAATGGAGTGGAATGTGGTGGAAGAAAGAACATTCTTGGAGCTTAACATACCCCCACTGCTAGATTCTTGCATGTCCTCATGCAACTATTCCATGAAATCAGAGACCTCTGCAAGAACATCCAACCCTCTTCTTCTGCTTTTCCTGGTAGTTAAAGGCCTTCTGGGCTTCCTGATGACTAACTTGAACCTTAAATTGGTAAGTGCCCTGATTAACTTTTTGTTTCTCTTTTTCAACTTTTCATTGGCCTTTTCCACTTTGTCCATTTGTAGAGATAGGGTTGAGTTCATACTGGTTTTTAGTTTAACTTGCTCCCTCAGAATATCATTCTCAGTCCTGATATGTCTATTAAGTACTTCTAGCTCGTACTTATCTCTTCTTAGCACATATATTTCGGATTGTGGAGGACTAGGGGTTCTGTCTTTACTCTCTGAAGCTTTTCTCTCCAATGTTTCAACATAGTTGTAAATTTCTTGCTGTGCAGGATCAATTTCTGGAACTTCTTCATCAAAATCCTCCTCAGTAGGTGTTTCTTCGTCTTCTATGTTTATAACTCCAGTTTGTTTAACTTTTGTTTTCTTTAGTATGTCCCTCAGTCTGTGGCTCCTCCTCGGTTGAGATGGCCCTTCTCCTTTTTCTCTGGAAAATTTTCTTATGATCCTCTCTTTCTTAAGTTGCTTCTTAATCTGAACTAATTTTTCAGAGATCATTTCTTCACTGCTTTCTTGTATTGTTTTACCAATTTCAGTTTTGGAGGATTTCCATCTTCTGCTTCTTTTTGTAGGTTGATGTTCAGGTGAAGGTTCTTTTGGTTCCTCAAAGTGATTTCTCACCAAGAATTCTTTCCAATTATCCCCTATTTTGCTCAAATGATGTTCAATCAAAATCTTGACTAAACCATGGTGGTATAAGGTTGTCTCCAGAAATTGAATTCTCTTTTGAACACTTGAAGCCATTTTCTTTAAACTTTGAAGCAAGAAATAGGGCAAATTAAGTTCTTCTTCTAGGAAATGCATTATCAACCTAATATGGTAAACATAGAAAGTACCATATCTTCCTTCACAAGTGATGAATTTTTGCAGGATAAGCAACATGTTCCTCCATTTGTTCTTTAATGCAGAACTAGGGATACCATTTTTAAAAATAGTGACATCTATACCTGGTGACTTGAGTATCTGTTTCCATGCTTTTTTATGGAATTCTCTGTTCTTAAACCACCTTTCTCCTTGTCTAGGCAGTCCTGTTTCTTTTGCAATAAAAGTCTCTGTGACAGTGAATTTAATATCTCCAACTTCAACCTCAGCCCCATTGAAAGATCTTGCAAAAGTTTTAGTAACCTCTTTGTGGAAGCCACTGAATTTTTCAAGGAATTGCAACCAACCTGCTTGTTATAAGATTTCTCGGATTTGGGGATAGCCTTCCAAGTATTTAGTGCCAACTGGTTCTGTTCTCACGATGAGGCCCATAACTCTTCTTCAATCTTCAATTGACCAGCCTTCTGCTCACGGTGAGAATGGTCGTTAGCAAGTTGTTTTTTCTCCCCAAATGTTTTCCTCTGTTCACGGTGACAATGGTTGTTACAGAGATACCTCTGTTTTACAGAATGAAATGGTTAAGAGTTGGCTGCGGGAAAGAGTGATATGGAATGGTTACGGAATGAATTAATGAGGTGATGTGAAGAAAACGAATCAATGAGTGAAAAGACCGCAGAGATATTTTGTAATGAATTCAAAAATCATCATTAAATGCTTAGTGACGTGACTAATCCAATCACTTCAGCACTTTAACCGTTTAGATTTTGAAATGATAATCGGATATGGGTTTTGAAATGGTGGAACAAAAGGAGTTTTATTCAAAGTTTTTGCGGGAGGTTTGTTAGGCAAGATCAACAAAATTAATTAAAACACTTTTTGAATAATATACAACTAAACTACGCTAAATTTTTTCATGATATGTCATTATAATCACTTCATACCTTTGCCTTTGCTTTGATTTTCTTGTGATCTTCATATGCTTTGCTCTCCCCTGAAAATCATTACTTTTTGAGTCTTCATAACCTTCTAGATTTTTCTTGTTCATAGATATGCAAGATCATTTTGTTGCAAATCAAATGATTACTAGCTAGTGCTTTCAGGCTCTCTAGCTGTAGAATGTCTGCCTGGCTGCAGAATGTTTGACTAGCTGCAGAATGTCCAACTGATTGCAGAATGTACCTGTAGAGGACTTGAAATATGGTTTGAAGCTGGAGTGATGAAAGTGAATTTCTTAGTTGAACTACCATTAGAGATGTACATATCACCGGATCTACAACTAATGAAAGCATCAGCTGTAGCTAACCAAGGCCTTCCTAATCTAATAGGATGTCCTCCTAGATTATTCTTAGGAGTTAGGATCATGAAATCCACAGGGTACTCCCAAGAATCTAGGGACATTGGAATATCTTCTATTACCCCATCAGGTTTGATCACAGATCTGTCTGCTAATTGTAATAATGTGGGTGTAAAGAGAAGATTAGGAAGTTTCAGTTTATCCATGATTTGTCTACTCATGATATTGATTGCTGCTCCTAAATTAATGAGTGTGTTTTGGATCTCAATTCCATTGATGTGAATTTTAACAACTGGATTTCCTGGGTCTAGATACTTTGGAATAGCAATCTTACCCATCATAATGTCTACTATTTTTCCTGCCAGTTGAATTTTCTTTGTCTCTCTTATTCTTTTTCTTGTTTTCTTCATGCTCAACTCCTTTATTGTCTTTGCTAAAATTGGGATTTCCTTGATGGATTGTAATAGTGGAATATTAATGCAAACATTTCTTAGCTCATCTAGGAAATCATAATTAGGCACCATAATTTGTTTTTCTACACCTCTACCAATTTTTAATATTTCTGGAAAGGGAGGTGTAGGAGTGGATGTTGATGGCTGCTCTAATAGAGGAGTTGAAATTATTGGTTCCTTTTGTTTTGATTTTTCAATGTTTCGGTCCTGAAAAGATGTGTCTTCTTCAAGACTTTTGTTTTCTCGTAGAGAATCTTCCTCAGAGTTGTCTTGTTCTTGTATGATCGCAGAAGGTTTCCTCTTTTCAAGTATTCTTCCAGACCTAAGTTGAACATCATTAAGGTCTAGAAGAGTAATTAAATAAGTTGAAAACTGTTGGCCTTTTATCATATATGTATTCTGAGGATTTTTATTGTTGGGGTTTGGTATGGGTTGAGAAGGAAACTGATTTTATTTATGAGGAAATGGTAATGGAAGTGGTTGATTTTGATGTTGTGGATTTTGAGGATTTTTTTGAGGATTTTGTTGTTGAGGAAAACGTGGATATGGTGGATAGGATGGTGGGTACTGATAGTACTGAGAGTATCTTCCATAGGGATTTTGTGCCCCTTGTGCCCAAGCTTGAGATTGATTTTTAAATTGGGGCCAAGGTTGCTGCCAAGAATTCCAATTTGGTGGAGGTTGATTATACATTTGATCATGAAATCCTTGTGTTTGAGGTCCTTGCCAAGGCCTTCTAGAGACAAAATTGAGAGATTCTATGGAACTTGTAGGAGTTTCCTCTTGAAAGACAGCTTTAAGACCATGAAGTGAAGGAAAACTCTTGGTCTCATGTTTTTCTGAACAAATGACACAGGTCTCTACAACTTTTGCATCCAAAGGACACTCTCTCAAGGCATGCTTTTTTCTACATTTGGGACAAAAGATTGCTAAGGCATCAGATTCAGCTTTTTGCTTGTTTGTAACTTAAGGATGTCTATTTGTTCACTAAAACTCCATAAGATGTCAGATTTGGATTCATCAAGCATATTCCCTATCTCTGCCCTACTTACTGTCCCAGAAGCAGACTTACTTACCCTTGCAAGAGCAAGGTCTCTTGGGCCTTTTATAGTTTTGGATTTCCCTCTTGAAAGGTTGATACATAACTCAGATATTTCAGGTAATGTGAGCTGAGATATATCCCCTTTTCCCATCATGTTAAGGATATCCAACCATTCATCCCAAATTTTTTTCAACAAGAGAGCTTTTAAGGTGTCTTGATCTAAGTTTTCCATTTTTGCTCTTTTGATGTTGTAATGAAATCTCTCCAACAAATCTTCCAAATTTTCATCTTCTTTTTGTATCATCTTAAACACTTCCTCCTTATGATTTATTGGCATACAATAATCCAAATACCTCTCTAGAAATGCTTGTTTCATGTCTTCCCATGTCCTAATAGAACCGTTGATCAAACTCATAAACCACTTCAATGCTGCTCCTTTCAATGTTGAAGGAAATAATTTAAGTTTTTGAGCATCTTGTAAGTAGTCATAAGTTCTACATAGGACTTCAAATTCAAATAGGAAGGTTTCAAGATCTTTAGTTTTAAGTCCATAGAAGTTTGGAAGGACAGAGGATGAAATTTTTTTCATGGTTGTATTGGTTTCTTCATCTACTATAGGAAACCCAAAAGAGCTTCCCATCTCTCTTCTACCTCTTCCTCTACCTTCTTCTCCTCTACCTCTACCTCTACCCCCTCCAAATAATGTGTGTTCTCCATTAAAAACTCCTCCCCCCCCCTTCTTCTGCCATAGTTGATTCTTCTGTGGAAGTGGAAAAATTTGTGTCTCTAGCGGGGGTCCTTAAATCCTCTTCTAAGGCAGGATCAGTGGATGAAATGGAAGGTCTTTATAATGTAATATCTGATCTTAAGTTCTCTGGGAGTCTATGATTAGTAAGGGATGGAATGTGGGTCTGAGTTGGAGGTGTACTGGCTCTTGGTCTAGGTGAAACAAGTGGTATTCTAGGGATCAAGCTTCTGCTTCTGATTCTTATGAATCTACCCCTTGAGTCTCTCTCTCTACGCATATCATTGTTTTTGGGAGTTAAGAAACAAGGCTACCTAGTTACACTTCCCCATCAACGGCGCCAAAATGTTTGTGCTCAACCTAGTCTCTTAAATTGAGTTCATTAATTGTCAACCAGGGTTGGTAAACTGCTGAAATGTGGTGCACTATATGTGCCTAGGTATTTGTTTTCTCACTACGTTGTGTCTAGCTTTTTTAATGATTTTTTTGGTTTTTTATGGTTTTATGTTCACAAGGGAAAGAACTAAATGCTGGTGAAAAGAAGCTACTGGTTAAAAACAGAGTGAAGCCTACATTATGGATGGAAAATGACAAATGCGAATACTGAAACAGACCAAAGCCTAAACTATGGCTAGCAAAAAACAAATGCAAAGCTTGATAATGACTTCAAGGAAATAAATCACAACATGAGCTTAAACTTTATCCAATTCATTCATTAAAGATGTGTTGAAAGAGCTTGGGAAATGGACAAGTTAAGTGTAAATGAAGTTCTCCTAACTAAACAATCAACAATCAACTTACAATGTTACTACATCTCATCCATGATTAAAGGTTTATTGGAATATATTTGGAAAAGAACATTTGTAGCATAATAAGATTTCTATTCTAAACTAGCTTCTAATTCTATTCTGCAACTCAATTTAACACCACTAGGCCTCACTCAAAAGTTATAGATTTCCTTTTTAGAATGGTCTTTGAGAAAAGGCTTGTTTGTGAAATGGTAAAAAGGTTGCAAAATACTCTAGGTCTTAGACTGATACTAACCTCTGTCCAAATGCTTATGTATTAATACGAGGTTGGAACAAAAGAAATTTTGTAAATAATGAAGACCGTGGTATTTAAATTTAACAACTAATATAATTTAAAAATGCAATGGATGACAACTAAACTAGAGTGCTAATACAGTGAGCTAAGACTAAACTAGAGTGCCACTAGTTTATTTGAAGTACAGTGAACAATGTTAAACTGAAAAGCCATTATCAAACTAGAAATGAAATAACAGTGCTAAACCAAATACATTCTACCTCCGGTGTGCTATAACTAAATTAACATGCAACTAACCTAAGGAATTCTACAGCCCATCTCGTTCAGTATGCATGATATTTTGGAAGAGTTTGTGAGAACAAGTATGGCTGTATTATTCAATGCAATTGAACATAAACATAAGACTGAAAACAAATACAACTAGAAACTAAGACACCACAACTGTTTCTTATTCGTTGCTCATGATATTTTGGAAGAGTTTGTAAGAGTAAGACCAGCTGTGACACTTAGTGTAAACAAGCAACTAAAACCTACAATACCACAGTTATGCCTTATTCATCATAATGATATTTTGGAAGAGCTTATTAGAGTAAGTCCAACTATGATAATTAACGAAAGAAAATGCAATTAAAACCTACAATACCACAGCTATGCCTTATTCATCGTAATGATATTTTGGAAGAGCTTATTAGAGTAAGTCTAGCTGTGATAATTAATGTAAACAAGTATGAACATAAACTTAACAAACTTGCCTAAACTAGAAATAAAAATGAGACTAAAATACTTATCTACTGTATAAACAAGGCTGCTTAGGAGGAAGGGGCCCTCTACCATCAGAGTAGCATGAAATATAGTTCAAGATCAACTCAATGCGTTCAAGGAAATGCTGCTTCTTTCATTAAAGAGGAATCACTTCAAAACAGAGTATTCTCGGACTTCAAAAATCTAGCAGTCAACCATAAAATCTAACCAAAATCTAACCTTGTCTCTCGGTTTCCCGAGCTACATTTATAGAAAATTTACATAACAGAACTTGAGATAATACAGGGATTACTGTCTTTCCATATTAAAATCGAACTAGAACCTTAAAGGTGGCATCGTAATATGACAAAGGACATCTGGACTGTCCTTTTCCTATTAGGAGTCTATCTCCTAGTTTGAGTTCCCACGTGCATAACCACGTACAGAATTCCGTTCAATATTCATGGAGAGAAACAAATGCTAAAGGCATGATATGGAATACGACCATGTGTGGTTTTCTCTGAGAGGACACCTGGAACCTGCTTAAACATGAAGACGGCTGTAGAATTGGCAACTAGCTACAAAATGTCTGCATTCTGTAGCTAGTCCTAGTTCAAAAAGCACTACAATGACGAAATCATAAAAACATAGCAAGTTAGTCATAATATTCATTCTTAAAGAAATTTTAACTAATTTCATTGATCATTTGAGCCTGGGATTAATAATGGACAAAAGAAATGGAGTGGAATGTGGTGGAAGAAAGAACATTCTTGCAGCTTAACAGTATTTTAACAAAAAAGGATACATATCTCAGAGCATGCCCCTCATAGAATATTACCAAATTTTCACTTTATTACATACTTTGATATACCAAGTAGAGATATGCATTACAAGGAAGGGTGACACAGTTTGAGAAAAGGATGAAATTTCATGACTGTCTTAACCTCCTCCAAGCATGAGTAGATGGTTAAATCACTTGTTGCAAACCTCCTCCAAACATGAGCAGATGGTTGGGAATATTATGTTAACCTCCTTCATTTAAAAGCAGATGGTTAGGAACATAATAAAGGCCTCCTTCATTTAACAAGCAAAGGTTCAGGAATAGAGGTATGGCCTCGTTCAAAGAGCACAAGGCTAACAATGCTACAAATGGCCTAAAAAACTTGTTTACACCTTTTTCTCCAATGGATGAAACCACTGATATAGCAGTGGTATTTCAAGGGGTGCTTACATGGGTTCACTGTTTGAAAGATAGAGTTGAAATTTGTAGGAAGCAATTGAAGGCTTATGAGTAGAAAAATGGTGTTAAAAACAAATGGAAATTAGTGGTACTATGATGATTCAAGGTGTTTTGTTTTTCTTGTCCATAAAGGTCTTCTTCAAAACCTCATCAAATTGACAAGAAGATAGACTAGCCTTGCTTCTGAAAAAGACCTTTGCAAATAAATAACACCGAGATAGTATGTATGAGGAAAGCTATGACAAAATGTCTCAAATTCAAGACAACATTCAAAGAAACAAGGCATAACACAGTCATAAACAAGACCTCTTTATGAACATGTGAAAGAACTCTGTTGCTGTATGTGATTACATTAAGGGTCTCTAGAGGATTTTCTCCTTGATCAACAGATATGAGTCAAGCCTTGGTGAATGCAACTAAGGTTTTATCCATAGTAAAAAAGAAATAGCATTATAAAGATACATCAGCAGTCTTTGACATTTCCCCGGAGAAGTGTTCCTTTAAATGTCAGAAATGGACAAACAGTGATAGGGTTTCTTCCTTAATGAAGACAAAGTAAAAAAAGAATTATGTTTAAGGTGGTTTATTTACTTTGGAAAAGGTTGTGTCTATGAAGATATTCAAAAGGAGCTGGCCACTACATGGTTATTTATTACGAGACTTGTTCGAATAGAAGGCTTCATGGTGTTTTACAAGTGATGAAATATCAAAGACAGTGCTTTACCTTTTGATATGACCAAAAATCCTCTTCAAAATGCATCCAAACCCTTACAAATAAACTACCAAGGCATTTGAGCTCATTTGAGAGTATAAAGTTAGAGAGACCGTTGAAAAAGGCCCTTGTGAAAATTCAAAACACAAAGCAAATGCTCCCCGAGCAGTTCACTGGAGAAACTTGGTTTCGAGCAAAATTTCAAAGTTTTCAAGGCTCCAAGCCTGCGCGGCATGCCTGCAAGTGTACGCGGCATGCTTGTGAGCACGCATACACTGATTTTAAACCACTGCGCGGCGCGCCTGTGCCCACGTTCACCTACCACCCGAAAGCTGACCTGACAACCTCCATTGCGTGGTGCCCTCTACATTAAACGTGCCTCTCCTCTTTTAACTTCCAAAAACGCCTTCGAAGACTCTTTGGAGCTGTTCAATCGATCAAAAAAGGTCCATAAGCATTGTTCAAGGTATTTTCCATTACCTCTTGGTAAATTTCAAATTCTAAAGGGGGTATTGATGTCGTGTTTTCCAAGGAAGAAACAGTGATTAGAAGGTAGGGCCTTTGGTCAAAATCATAGGGTTTTTGTTGCTATAGATGTCAATAATCAGTACAGTGATAGGGGAGGGTGTTGTTATCAGTGTGAGAGAGCCCTAGCTACCTTTAAAAACAGTGGTAGCCCACAGTTGCTATAAGGAGCAAAATCTGTTAAAAAATCAGAGGATAAAACAGTGAATGAAAAGAGAGGATTGTTAGACCAATATTGAAAGCTCTCCTTATGTTATTAAAAAGCTAAAAATATACACAATTTATGGATAGATAAACAGGTGATTGTAGAGGTCTCAAAACATTTTTGATCATTTAGACGTGCTAAAGGGGTTAAGGCCTAGTCCTTTTAAAAAAGGTCCTCTCTGTACTGTGAAATAGTAAACTTGGTGCAGCCCCAGAATTCAAAAAAGGGCATAGTCTGTGTTGAAAGGTTTTTCAAGTCAGCTGAGGGTGTCTTGTTTACTTTGTAAAGAACAGTGAATATCAAAAGAGCAGTGTGTGGAGGGAAAGGTGTTTTTGTCAAACAAAGGAGATCCTTTTTCAACAAGGAAAACACAAACCATCTTTTTCCAAATCTTTGCTCAAACACAGTGATGATTTGATTTTGTTTTTCATTTGACAAGTACTTGTTTGTTGGCATCAAAGAAGCACAGTAACTTGCAAAGAGGACAAGATGTGGTGTTGGGAAACCATTTCAAAAACCATTTGAGACAGTTTGTCTTAGTAAACTAGAAAAAAGTATCCAAAACAAAATGCCTCCCACGAAAGACAGTGGAAGTGGCCCTCACAGGAGGTTTGAACCTGCTTCAACTGAAGAAGTAAATACCCATCATTCAGTTCTGTTTAATTTTCATGAAGTTGGATGTCTATATTTTTGTTAAAGGCTTCAGGAGGTGAAAATATATCTCCCCTTGACACATCTATGTGCTTTGAGATTGCAAGGGAAACACTTTTAGCTGGCAGGCTTGGATTTCAAGTTTTCTCCAAGATCCATTTCCAAAGCTACCAAAATCCCTTATGTCAGGGAAAAATGGTTTAAACACAACTACCTAGACTCAGAATAGTACAAACCCTTTTTGAAGCCGGAGTATCGGGATACATGTCCATCCATCTTTCCTTTTTCATATCTGTTAACTAGTTATGCTCCCCTCATGAATATAATCATGAAATATTTCACATGCGAGGGAAGGTTTTCCTGGGTCTATGCTTACCATGTTCGGTTGCTCATGCACTTCACAAGAGCCCAATTGTTAAACCTTCCCTTTTTCCTCCATAGAAGTATTGAAAAGATGACCTCCAATGTTCAAAAAAGACCTCCTTCTTAGCAGTCAGCTTTCCTTTTCCATCATTTCCTCATTAATATTGTGATTCTTCATCAACTTGAGAAGAAGGGAATATCTTGGGACAATTTCATTACACATCCTGATTTCGCCACTGTTCCTTCATCCCAGGCATATCCTTCACCTTCCACTCTGCATCTTTCGCCTTCTTCAAGTAAGCCAATTCCTAAAAAGCTAAAATATCCCATGATTGATCAAGAAGAAGAGCATGATGAAGAAGAGAAGCATGATGTAGAAGAGTAGCATAGTGAGGAAAGTCAGCAAAGTGAAGAGAAACATGATGAAGAAGAGCAGCACAGTGAGGAAAGGCATAATGATGAAAAAGAAAAACACAGTAAGGAAGAACAACATGATGAAGAAGAAAAAAAACGTGGTGAAAGGCAACACAGTGGTAAAGAAGAGTGCCATGAAAAAGGCCAAAATAGTGAAGAGGGTAGCCTTCAAAAAGACATGCAAGATGACAGTCAAAAAATTCATGAAGAAATTGAAAACAATGGCAAGGATGATGAGTGAAGTAGCAAGGGAAAAGAGCAAACAGAGCATGTGCTAGTTGCCTCTCCTAGGCAAGGGGCCATGCTTTCTTCTCCAAAAGTGACAAAGCCCCAGAGATCAAGGAAAAGAGTGCCTCAAACTATAACTCCAAATGTTACTAGGGCCCTCCGAAGCAAGAGGAAGTTGCCCAAGCAACCCATTGTTGAGCTACCCAAGAGGAGGAAGACCAAGAAGGCCACCCAAATCAAGGGAAATGAGAAAGAAGAAAGCAGCCATGAGAAAGAGAGGGACTTTGAAATAATTCAGATCTAAAGTGATGATAGCGACAATGAGGCCCAAATCCTAGAGTCTCTCTTGATCAATAGAGAAGAACAAATTCATGATTTGAGGGCAGATCTAGAGAGTTCTAAAAACCTCATTCACTTTTTGCAAACACAAAACCAACAAATGAGTGTCCAGATGGCGGTATATGACACACAGGCCATCAAATATCAAAAAGAGGCCTCCAAGGCACAAATTAAGTTGGAAGAACTCGTGGGCAAGTTCAATGATAGCGAGGATGAATATCAGCCATGAAGAAAGAGAAAGGACCATGGGACTCAAAAGAGCCCTGGAGAAACAAAAAGAGGAAGAGGCTACCCTTTTCCAATCCTTCCCTCTTACTACCTTATTCACCCAAGAGATAGAAAACAATCGAGAAGCATGGCTTGAAATGGTGAATGAAAACTTGGAGAAGAAGTTGGAAAAGGCCAATAGAGATTTGAACCTTCAAAGAAGAATGACTCGACAATATAACAAGCTCAATCAGTTTTCCCGACGGAAATTGAAGGCCACACAGGATAAGCTCAAGGAGGCTCAAAAGAGGCGCTCCGCACCAAAAATGAAGAAAGACACCTCAAGGCTGCAAATTTTGGCCTCATATTCTTAGCATGTTTCTGAAAACCCTTAAGGGTCATGCCCGCCGAAATTGGGAGAAATTCAACAAGTTTTGGTTTTTCATCATTTTTGGGCTTTTGGCTAAAAAATCATGGGCATCGCCATTTCTGTTTTGGACATCTTGAAAGGATTAAAATGGTATCATTGGATGCCATAATTTCAGGGGAATCTACTTAGTTATTTTTAGATCAATTGAAGATTATTTGGTCCTCCAAAGTGGGGAAAAACAGTCACTTTTCCCACACTCTGCCCCGTTTATCAGCAAAGTCTATTTTCTGGGTTTTTACACACAAGCCAGTTTTTGACTGACTTCATTTGATCAGTTTGGAGAAAAATAAGCATTTTCAGAAAATAAACATTCATATCTTTCCAACGAGCCATCACGGGCCTCATTTTGACATCGGGAAGGCTTTCAAACGTTGCCCACAAGACAGAAGACTTTCTGCTGATATTTTTCTTAAGTATTTTTGTGAAAAATGCACTTCTCTAAAGTGACTTTTCCTCATGTGCGTTTAGCTATTTTTGGCCATGGTTAGTTATGAAAATTCAATATATTTTCCTTTTTTAGCATTTTTAGGATATTTCTATAGATATTTTGTGCCTTGGGCTTTGCAAAGCCTGAAGGACAAAAGCAGATATTTTTGATGGGCCAATGAGATTGCAAGTTGCACTAAGAGGTTTTCCCTCATCTTGGCCTATATATTCGAGACTTCATTGTAAATAAGGTTGAACTTGATGAATAGAAGCAATATATGGTTATACATGCTTGGAAGAAACACTTGTCTCATGCACTGGATAGTTTCTTGAATGTTTTTTGGATGATGAAAGAGGAGTGCTGTTGGATTCCTTGACTTGGTAAAATTGTATAGTGTCCCTCTCTGTTATGCTTCTTAGTTTTCATTCATATTTCATGCTCTTGCTTGCTATAAGACAGTAGAGAATAGATTTGAGACATGCGCTTGGAGGCACCTCAGATTCCTTGTTTCTTTATAGCTTCTATGTTTTCTTCCTTCTTAGTCACATCAAAGAATCCTTGATTGCTCTTTGATAACTGCTGAAGTTGTTTGCTTATTTCATATATGGTTTTATGCATGCTAAGTATGATTCACGGTATGCCCTGCTTACTCATGGCTAGTCATAGCTCCACCTCTGAAACCTTTCTTTGAATGTTTGATTGTCCTAGTTGAACCAAGGAGGTCTTGTATTGATCTTTCCCTTTGTCTAAAAGTCTGCAATCTTACTTCGAAATGCCCGATAGCTTGAAATACTATGTCTAGGCATTTCCTCATAGTAGTTTGAGTTATTTTTTTGTCTTAATTGTCTTTCCCCAAATTCTTATAGAAATTTCCTAAAGTTATAGAGTCATATATCTCTATGTATTGCTTGAATGTTTATTTCTATGCATTTATCAGTTTGTAGTTACATTCTTCACGATTAATGGTTAGCCCTACCAGTTTATGTCAACTATTGAACTATTTATGTTTGAAAGCCTTTGTTCTTCACAAACTTAGTGTCCATCCCACTTCATTTTAAATTAAGATCCATTTTACCTTGATCAAATCGGCCCTTCAACATACCTTGTATCACCATCTGAAGCTTTCTTGACCTTTTCGACCCCATAGCCCAGTTGATCTAACGATATTTTTATCTATCTTAGTCTTTGATCAGTTCATCCCTCAAAAACCTAAAAGCATAACCAAAAACCTACTTCATATAAATCCTCAAATAAAAAACATAAGAAGCAAAACACATAGACATCCCTTATACAAATAGAGAGAGCCCTCTCTGAGTCCAGGAAGGCTAGGTCCTTGGGCTCCAAAGTTGGTTTGATGTTACCCTGTCACTTGGCTTTCCAATCAACCAAATCACGGGACCTAACATAAGGGCACAATAATAACAATATTGGGGTTACAGGGGTATAACAATAACAATAAGGGGTTACACTAACAACAATAAGGGACTATACTAGTAATATAGGGACCTAAAATGCCCCTCTCCTTCAAAAAAGTGTTGTCCTCAATGCTTGAGTAGCTCTGGGTGCTTTTGTATAAAATTCTCATCCTCCCATGTAGAATCTTCAGTGGGTAAGTGCTTCCAGATGATGAGATACTCTGAAATTGATCAATTTCGTAGCTGTCGAGTTCTTGTTTCCATGACTGCTTCAGGTTCCAATATTTTTTTTCCTTCCTCATCAAGTTCTAGTAATATTTTTTGAACTGGAATTTTTTCCCCTATAACCTTCTTTAAGCATGAAACTTGGAAAACTGGATGCACTTGTGAAGAAGCAGGAAGCTCCAATTTGTATGCCATACTACCAATATTTTGCAACACATTGTAAGGACCATAGTACTTTGGCGATAATTTATTATCCTTCTTAGCTTTCTTGAGGAAAATTTGTTTGTATGGTTGTATCTGTAAAAATACCCACTCTCCTACATCAAAACTTCTCTCGCTGCGATGCTGATCTGCCTGTTGTTTCATTCGATTTTGTGCCAAATTCAGGTTAGCCTTTAAGAGTTGGAGAACTTCTTGTTCATGCTCGATGTGATCTTCCACTGCTTGAAACTTAGAATTTTCTCTTAAAGAAGATGTGAGGGACAGTGGATGATATCCATAAAGTGTCGTAAATGGCTTCATTTTTTCTATAGTATGAAAGGAAGTGTTATAACACCATTCATCGAGAGGTAATCATTTGACCCATTGTGCTTGCTTATCAGATACAAAACAACGAAGGTATCCTTCCAAAAATTTATTCACTATCTCAGTTTGACCATCGAATTGAGGATGATAAGATGAGCTATGAGCTATTTGAGTACCCAAACAAGAAAATAATTCCATCCAAAAATTTCCAGTAAAAATGGGATCTCTGTCACTTACAATAATCTTCTAGTTTCCATGTATCTTTTTAATTGTTTCCATAAATGCAGTAGCAACTATACTTTCTTTAAATGGATGAGATAATGCACAAAATTGTGCATACTTGGTAAGTTTATCAACTACCACCATGATGACACTCTTTCCTTCGTACTTAGGTAAACATGTGATAAAATCCATTGAAATCTCCTCCCAATGTTGACCTGGAATGGATAAAGGTTGTAGAAGACCCAGGGTCTTAATTGTCTCAACTTTATTTTGTTGGCAAACCAAACATTCTGCCACAAAAATTTGAATATCAAATTTAAGGCCATCCTAAAAAATTATTTATTCACCCCGTGGTAAGTTTTTGAAAATACTGGGTGTCCTCCTAAAGGAGAAGTGTGCAATTCAGAAAGAATATTTTGTTTTAGTTGGAAATTCTTGCAAATATATAAGTGATCTTTGTACCATAAGGACTCATTTTTCCAACTAAATGTATCAGATGTACTAGGATCTTGTTGCGACTTTTGAATGGGCATCCACACTTCTCCATCCTTCTTCCATTCATTTCTTGCCTTGGTTATCTAATCTGGTTGGGCAATGGAAATGGCATAAAGCAATGCTTCAATATCTTCATCCTTTGTTGAGAGTGAAACTACAACAACATTTAGATTCCCTTTTTTGTGATGATTTCAAAGTCATAACCAAACATCTTTGTGACATATTTTTGCTGCTCTTCTAAAGATAGTCTTTGTTCCAAAAGGTGTTTAAGACTATCATGGTCATTTTTATCTTGAAGTGTCTTCCCATTAGGTAAGGTCATTATTTATTTAGTGCATGTAGTATTGCCAACATTTCCTTCTCATAAATAACTTTTGTAAATATTTTCCTTTGATTGGATGACTTTCAAAAGGAATGGGTCTTCCTTCTTGCATTAAAACATCACCAGTTCCATTTCCTAAGGGATCACACTCAACAATAAAGGTTTTTGTGAAGTTTGGAATAGCTAAGACTGGTGCTAGGAAAATTTCCTCTTTAATATGTTCAAAGTCCTTAGTTGTGTCAGGAGTCCATGAAAATGCATATTTGTTCAATAATGTTGTTAGAGGTGTTGCTATTCTCCCATAATTCTTAACAAACTTGTCATAATACCCTGTTAACCTGAGAAATCCACTCAATTTATTTATGGTTGTGGGGGATTTCCATTCCTTAATGTCTTTAATTTTGTTAGGGTCTACCTTAACACCCTCATGAGATACAATATAACCCATATATTCCACATCTTGTACCCCAAAGAAACATTTGGAAGTTTTTTCATATAATTGTTTCTCCTCCAATAATTTGAGCACCCTGTCAACATGTTGAACATGATCCTTCCAAGAACTGTTGTAGATTAGTATGTCATCAAAAACTACTAGCACAAATTTTCTAAGGAATGGTTTGGAAATGGAATTCATCAACCCTTGAAATGTAGAAGGTGCAGTGGTAGGGCCAAAAGGCATGACCAAAAATTCATAATTACCCTCATGAGTTCGAAATGTTGTTTTCAGAATATCTTCAGCCTTCATTCTAATTTGATGATATCCTGAATGAAGACCCAACTTGGCAAAATAATTTTCTCTATGTAATTCATCCAATAATTCATCAATCATAGGAATGGGAAGTTTCTTTAATAGTGAGCTTATTGAGCTCCCTATAATCCAGACACATGCGCCATGATCCATACTTCTTGTGCACAATTTTTATTGGAGCAAAGAAATAACTTTGACTAGGTTGAATTATACCAGCCTCTAACATTTCTAGAATCATACGTTCAATTTCTCTCTTTTGGACATAAGGATATCTGTAAGGACTGATGTTTGGAGGTAAAATTCCTAGAATGAAATGAATAGAATTATCATGATCATGAATAGGTGGGATTCCTTTGGGAGTTTCAAACACCTTGGAATGATTGTCCAAGAATTTTTGGAGATCTGGAAAAAAATATGATTTTGATTTTGGAACTTCTAGTGAGCATAATTGTTCAATTATGCCTCACTGTTATTTCTTCAGAAGCTTTGTCATGACATTAGAGCTTATTATCTTTCCTACCTTCCCTGCGATACCCCGTAATTCGATTTCTTTTCCTTCTGAAAGAAAAAATCAAGAAATGTTCTTGAAAATTAAAAGCTACTGTCCCCAAAGATTGTAACCATTGTACTCCTAGTACAACATCAGCACCTCCCATTAGAATGAAAATCATTGGAATATTCAATAAATATTACCCCATGGTTAGCTTGATATTATGGCATTTTCTAGAGAAATTTATAGTTCCTCCATTAGCGACCACCACTTGACATTGTAGTGCTGGGTATATGAAACAATTAAATTCCTTGGCTACCTTACAATGAATAAAATTATGGTTACTACCAAAATAAATCAACACTATTACCTTTTTCTTCTTCATATGTCCTTCTATCTTGAGAGTTTGATGAGTGGTAATTCCTGCCAATCCATTGCATGATATGGTCAGACTCATTTCTTCTTCTTCTAGGGTTGGTTCCTGGTGTATATCCTCTTCTTTGGAAGTTGCTTGTTCATTTTCTTCCTCCTCTTCACAATCTATGTAAAATAATTTCTTCTCAGCACACTTATGACCTTTAGTGTATTTTCTATCACAACTATAGCAAAGCCATTTTTCTCTTTTTTCTTCCAATTGTTGTGGTGTCAACCTTGTAGGTTATGGAAGTCTAGGAGTAGCAACACTTCCATCTTTATAGATGTGAGCGGTAGAATTCCTTGTCACCATAATTTTATATTCAATTGTTCTTGCCAACCTGAATGCCTTCTCCAATGAATCAGGTTCCCAAACACGAACTTCAT
Organism: Pinus albicaulis; assembly: GCA_034641835.2. Taxonomy (NCBI): domain Eukaryota; kingdom Viridiplantae; phylum Streptophyta; class Pinopsida; order Pinales; family Pinaceae; genus Pinus; species Pinus albicaulis. The sequence continues at coordinate 139,992,829 of CM076575.1, forward strand.
GTTGGATGTTATCCTTAAAGTTCCTATGAAGACATCAATTTTGTGTTCCTCTAGAATACCAGTTACCCTTATATTAAATTTTTGGAAGTCCTCAATGTGCTCCACCACTGAACCCTTTTGTTTGAGACTTATCAATTGGTTAAAGAAGGTGTTGCTTTTTGTATCCTCATAATGTGCTATCATTTCCTCTGTAAAAATTGACCAATTGACAATTTTTTTACGGGAGCAAAGCCATCCATACCATACAAATGTATTTTGTTCTAAATGTAAATTTGTAATGCGTACGTTTTGTGTGTTTTGCATATTATTGAGATCAAAATATTTCTCCATCTGTAGTATCCATGTTACAAGATCCTTTCCATCAAACTTTCTCATATCCATCTTTGTAATATGGTTGTTCTTCAATCCAACATTAGAGTTTATGAAATCACGATTAACATTTATTTTGTTCTCATTATGAGTTTCCTCTACTATATTTCCGCCATTAGGAATCATTTCCTATATTAACCTTGTCATCAAACCTTCGATGTCTGATTTTAGATCATTCTGTTGAATTCTTAGTTGAAGTGAGAGGGGGGGTGAATCAGTTCAATACATACATGAGATTTTTGAATTTTTCATCAGCTTATTTACAGCTTACTTTTATAACCAACCTTAGTATATGAAGAGTCTTAATATGCTGCAGCAAGTATTGCATTAATGCGACATCAAACTTATTATGAGAGCAGCAAATATTAAGAATATTTGATAAGTCATCTCAGCACACAGGCAACACAGATAGCGACAACAGATATAAGTGGAAACCCATAAAGGGAGAAAACCACATATTATTATTGTTGTGATGAAAAGGCAAGCTCCAACTCCCTTCAATTTTCTGCAGAGACCAACCTACAGGAGGCTCCAACCTCAGTCAGCTAAAACTGACAGCTATCAAGCTTCAACTTGATAGGGAAGCTCCAACTTCCTCAATTTATCAAAAGAAATGTTTGTTGATTTACCTCAGATATCAGCTTTGTTCTGTAGCATCAATTTTTTCTCCTCTCTTCCTTATCTTCTCTACCTCAATCTTCTATTCTTTTCATTCTCTATTCTTACTCTCTCTAACTCTTTTTATGCATATCAAGTTGATATTATATATAGAGTTCCTCACATGACTGTTTGTATTTCACAAGGAATTTGGAGTGAACAGCCATGACTCTTTGGCTTCTGTCTTCTCATTTATTTGTCCAACTCATTAATAAATATAACAACATGTACAAATTTCAATATTACAATTGGATTTTTCTTTTCCTTTGAATACTTGCCTTTGCATCACAAAAAATATAAAAACAATTAAAACATTTACATTTTCAGTTTCAATGCATAAAATTCGCTCAACCCTTGGCTTGTTGGTTTTTTCTTTTCTGTAGCAGTGATGCAACTGTCCTGTATACTTTGTTCACTGTCTTCTCCATATTTCACCTGTTCACTGCACTTTTGAGTCCCTTTGCTGCATATCTCTTCAACTCTGCAATCTCTGTGTACCTCTGTCAGGTCCATATTCTCCAAGTTCAGTCCCGTTTTTCTCAAATTTTCATCAAAGTTGTGTGTACAATTGTATTCAAAATTTCATGCTAAATCATCTTCCCAATCCGGGCAATCTCACAACATCCCTTTATTCTACGCTGGAAAATTAATCACTTAAATATGTGAATGTTAATATCTCAAATCTCTGATATTTGAGATATTAATTCCAATCCCCTTATGTTATATGCTCAACCCTTCTGTACTTCTAATGTTCAACCAATTCATAATCCCCATACATTTCACGGGGCGCTGACTTCACAAACGTATTAATATGGCCTACACCCTTAATACTCAAATCTTGTACGAATTGAGTTTGCAATGGTTCGAGCCATAATAATATAATGCATATAATCACAACAACTCAATATGCAGTGCTCAGCGCTTACCTTCATATGTGTACAACATTCGTACCTTAATTAAATCTCGATTTTGGATTAAACAAGCCAATAGGCCATAAGGTCTGCTTGTCCCACTAATCAAATAACATACCTTGGCGTTATGTCGCTCTTCTCATCCGACGGCGGAGAGTACATCGCCTTGCCCCATGTGATCCGATGGATATCACTTGGCTTAGATGCGCGAACGATAATGCACGATGGCATACGATGAAAGTAGTTTTCCAAATTCGCTTAGGGACATGCGTCACCCAGTGTATGGGATTGCTCCAAATTCTGAAATACCACTTATCGTACAAAGGCGGTGCGATCAAAACCAGAAACCCGCCTTTATTGTTCACTCTTTATGGTTCTGCTGCTTTCTCCCTCAGGGTTCCGTCTGCCTTTATTTTGTTTATCTCCGCCGTGTTTATGCTCCATTCCATATCGATCATCCGACTATTGGTTGTAGTTCAAAAGTCTGAATTCATTGAAAAAGAACATGACTTATAGTAACCCCCATGGATTATTCGACCGCATTGAGCTTTGTGATGACCACGATACTCACTGCAACCGTGATTGATCCACAACTTCCTGTTTCAGAGCGTGGCTCACAACGGACTCATTTATTCCTTAAAAAAGTCGATTCTAATGAGAATGAAGGCTTATTCTCAAACACATTAGGTTACCCTGAACAGAATATAAGACAATGGAAACTTATGTGGGATTCAGTTTCAAAGGGGTTTCTATGGTTCTGCATTAGCAAGAGAACTTTCTTCACAGAGACTAATGCTTTCGATTACAATACAAAACCTCAAATATGAGCCATTATCACATGATTTATCCAAAATTGAAATCCATCTAAAGCCCGACACAGAGTCTTATTTCATACATAATACACAGAATTTTCTTACAGTTCTTAGCGCATTCGAGCACAATATCGACATGAAGTCGATTTCTCCACCGACACATAGAGGGAAATTCAGCCTTGCATTTCTCATAAATTTATTTATTGGAATTCAAAGCCTATTACTATAGATTGACTCTTAAACCTATTTCCAGAGTCCTCTACGTATAGGGTTTGCTCAAAATTGCATAAGCCAAATAGAGTCCAAGGAATAAATTTATTCTTTACACAGAGATTAACACTCTAATTCAATCAGGACCATATCCGAACATCAAGCATATTCATTACTCTATCTCTTCAAATCTGCTATTAAATTTAGGCATATACATTACTCTATCACTCCAGATATGATATTAAATGGCCCTCTTCTACTGTCATCTGTCTCCTGCTGCCTTTGTTCCTTCTATGCTGCCTCTACCTCCTCTCTGCTGCCTCTGTTCTCTACTACTTTGCTTTTCTCTTCTCCTAGTTACTGTTTTAGATTCTCCTCCTTAGCTAACTCCTTTGCCATCAATGACAATATTTCCAACAGTCTCCCCCTTTGGCATTGATGGCAATATACTTCCTCTATTTTCCTTTTAGGATCCTTCCTTCTGTTGCTAGCTCTTCCTCCCCCTTTGACATCAATGGCAAGGGGTTTCACATTTCTTAGTGTAGATTCTATCCTTTGATCCTTTTTTTAATCCTTTTTCAACATTTCTTGCATTTCCTCTCTTTGAGATCTTCTGACTTTGTACCTTGCTGCTTCGAACTTTGAATTAAATCTAAAAAAACTGACCCCTTAGCCTTTTCATTGACTCTTTTATGTCGGATGTATTCTTGCCATAATCCTTTGATCCTGTGGACCTGTTTCATGCTTCCCTTGTTGGCTGATCTCCCTCTAGAATGATATTTTTGTTTCTGTTCTCCCGCTGAAACTGTGCTTTCTCTTCATATTAGAGAGTAGCATCTATAGATACTATCCCTAGTCTATCTCTCAAATATTCAAATGGTTCTCTAGCAAGAGGTTTGGTAAAAATATCAGTTGTCTGTTCTTTTGTTGGTACATATTCCAGATTTACTACCTTCTGAGCCACTTGTTCTCGGAGAAAATGATACTTGATTGGGATATGTTTAGTTTTTGAGTGAAGCACGGGATTTTTAGATATACTTATAGCACTTGTATTATCACATTTGATTGAGATAGGTTCATCAATGCTTACCTTCATGTCTTGGAGAGTTTGCTTCATCCACATGACTTGTGTACAACATGTTGTTGCTGCTATATATTCTGCTTCTGCTATAGATAGAGAGATAGATGTTTGTTTCTTGCTTAACCATGCCACCGAACTTTCTCCTAGATAGAATGCACCTCCACTTGTGCTTTTCTTGTCATCCACACAACTGGCCCAATCTGCATCTATGTATGCTGTCAAAGTGAAGCTTTTGCCTTTAGGATACCAAAGCCCATACTGTGTAGTTCCTTGTAGATATTTGAATATTCTTTTGACTGCTAGAAGATGATTTTGTTTAGGTGTTGCTTGATATCTAGCCACTAGTCCTACTGCTAGCATGATGTCTGGTCTTGATGTTGTCAGATACAATAGAATTCCTATCATGGATCTGTAGAGTTTTTGATCTATATCAGCCAATCCATCATCAGCACACAGCTTGCATCCTGTGATCATGGGAGTTGACACAGGTTTGCAGTCCTCCATTTTGAACTTTTTCAACATTGATTTTAAGTATTTTTCCTGTGAGATGAATGTACTTGTGTTCCTTTGATGAATTTGAAGTCCTAAGTAGAAACTAAGTTCTCCAATCATGGACATCTCAAACTCTGATTTCATCTCCTCAGCAAACCCTTTTGCTAGTTCATCTTTGTTGCTTCCAAACATAATGTCATCAACATACACTACAACGATCAGGAGTTCATTTTCATGGGCTTTTATGTATAGATTGTTGTCTACTCCGCCTCTCTTAAAGCCTTGTTTTTGCAAATACTTATCCAGTCTTGAGTACCAAGCACGAGGAGCCTATTTTAGTCTATATAGAGCCTTCTTCAGTCTGCACACATAGTATTATTTGTCTATTAAAGAGAAACCTTCTGGTTGTTCCATGTAGACTTCTTCTTCTAGATCTCCATTCAGAAATGCAGATTTCACATCCATTTGATATACCTTGTATTCTTGGTAGCATGCAAAGGCCAGAAACATTCTGATGGCTTCCATTCTGGCTACAGGAGAAAATGTTTCATCATAATCAAGTCCTTTGATTTGTCAATATCCTTTGCAAACTAGTCTGGCTTTATTCCTGATTACCTTTCCTTGCTCATTAATTTTATTCTTGAATACCCATTTTGAGCCGATGATATTTTTCTCAATTGGTCTAAGAACTAGTTCCTAGGTATTGTTCTTCTCAATTTGGTCCAATTCTTCATTCATTTCCTTCACCCAATACTTTTCCTTGCTAGCTTCTTCAAACTTCTTTGGCTCTATTTGTGATAACATGGCTATGTATACCTCTTCTGTCTATTCTGTTAGTTGCCTTCTAGTTTGGACCCCTACTCTCTTGTCTCCAATGATCTGATCTTCAGGATGGTTCTTCTGAGTATATCTTGAGGGAGCTTTCGAACTCAACTCTTCATCTTCTGTTGTCTTGCTTGTTTCATTATCATCTTGGTTTCCTTCTACATGACTGTCTGATGGACTGGTGCAGTTTGTATCTCTTGTATTGTTTGGAAGTTCTTCATCAAATCTCATGTCAATGCTTTCTACTATTTTTGAAGAGTCTTGTTGTAGCACCTATACCCTTTACTTTTGGAAGCATATCCTAGAAATATCCCTTCATCTTCTCTTGCATCAAATTTCCTAAGATTTTCATCATTATTCTTTATGTAACACTTGCTACCAAATATTCTAAAATGCTTGATTGAAGCTGGTTTACCATGCCATAGTTCATAGGGAGTCTTGTCACTGCTTGGCCTTAAGTGAGATTTTTTAAGGATATGCACGGCTGTGTGTACTGCTTCTGCCCAGAAGGTTTGAGGAATATTACTCTCTTGCATCATGGCTCTGGCAATTTGCTATACAGATCTGTTTTATCTCTCTGCTACTCCATTTTGCTGAGGTGTCCCTGCAATAGTAAATTTTTGCTTTATCCCATGTTCATTGCATAGATCATCAAAGTCATAATCTGTGAATTCACCTCCTCTGTCTGATTTGATGCATTTTAGTTTGCATCCTGTTTTATTTTCTGCTAATGCTTTGAATATCTTAAATTTTTCCAGAGCTTCTGATTTATTCTTGAGGAATGCAACCCATGTCATTCTGGAGAATTCATCAATTATCAGCATGAAGTAGGATTCTCCACTTGGAGTTTTAGTTCTTGCAGGTCCACACAGGTCCATGTGCACAAGATGGAGTGGCCTTCTTGTTGATAACTCATCTTTGGCGTTAAATGATGTGCGGGTCTGTTTGCCCAATTGACAATATTTGCATATGGTATTAGAAGGCCTTTTTATTTCTGGCATGTCTCTGACAGCTTTCTTCTTGCTTAATCTAATGATGTGATCGAAGCTGAGATGTCCCAACCTTTTATGCCATAACCATGACTCCTCAAGTTTTCTAAGATGACAAGCTTCATCTTCCTCTTTCACAATGTAAACATTACTCTCTGTTCGAACTCCTTTGAGCAGAGTCTTAGCTGTGGTGCTTAATCTGACTTCACAGTCTTGTGCTCTGAAAAGAACTTCACAGCCTTTATCACATATTTGACTGACACTCAGCAAATTTGCTTTCAGCCCATCTACAAATAGTACCTCTTGGGCCTTTCCTCTGCCATTGTCTAGGCTGACTGAGCCTTTTCCTTTTATTTTTCCTGATTTATCACTGCAAAACGTAACATTGCTAGATTTCTTTTCGTCAAGAGTTATAAACTTGCTTCTGTCTCCAGTCATGTGTTTTGAGCAGCCACTGTCCAAATACCACTGGCCTTTTAGGTCTTGAGCAATTAGAGCCAAGTCACATTTATTCACCTTTTTTATCCACTGAAAGCATCCTTTTGTTTGGTATTTTTTGTGAGATGATGAACTACATCTTCTGAGAGGACATTTGGAAGGCATATGTCCAACTTGATTGCATACACAACATTTGATCATAATTTTTGCAGAATTGTGAGTATGAACAAAATTTATTTGATTCATAAACCTCTTTGAGATGTCGGATATCAATATTTGTCCATACTTTCTACACTCAATGATTTTATGGCCAAATTCCTTACAGCAAAAATAGTAACCATAGAAACTATTTGCATACCTAATGTAAGGTTGTCTTATCCATTTGTTTGCTTCAGAAAGTCTCTTCACTGATTGCATCTTTTGCTGGTTTGAATTACTCCTCATTGCATGATAGTATGCAGCAATGTGTCCCAGCTTGTGGCAGACATAACAGGTGGCATTCTTCATAGGAGGGAAGAATCTCCTTTGATGGCTTCCAAATTTGACATACTCAGGGGTATATGATCCTTTTTCTATTGTCTTAGTATTTATTACATTCTTTGTTACTAGAGGTTTCTTCTGATCTCTGTCTTCCTCATTACATGTTTCTTCTTTTGTAGATATTGTTTGAGCTGCTTCATCATTCTTCTTTGCTTTTACAAAAATAATCTCTCTATTTTCTTTTTCTTTTCTTTTACTTGATTCTCCTTCATAGCCTATTCCAGTTTTTATCATAGGAGATCTTTGAGCATCCATAATTTCGTTTAACTTACTAGAGCTTGTTATTTGAGAGGAATTTGTAGACACTTTCCTCTGAGCATTTTCTAATTTCTTCCTCAGATATACAACTTCTTCTTCCAGATTCTCTTGTTCTCGAGTTTTATCCTTGATTTGCTGAAGTAAAATGTCTTCTATCTTCTTGGCTTCTTCAAGCTCTACCTTTAGCTGCATGAGGACTTCTGAATTTTTCTCTTCTCTTATATACTTGAGGAGAATGTCCTTTTGTTTTCTGCACTTCAGTTTGAGTCTGTCAATCTCCTCCAGAGCACTTCTTAGCTCCCCCTCAAGGTCGACTTCACCTTATTTTTCTTCATCTTCTAGCAGGAGTCCTTCAAGTTCTTCTATGGCCATCAATAAAAATTCAGAGGTTCCTTCTTCACTTGAGGGTTCATCCGAGTCTTCAGATGTACTACTGTATTGTTGAGCATAGAAGGATTTTGTGCTGAAATTCTTTCCTTTCTGCTAGTTCTTTGATGTATTTTTCTCTGATTCTCGAGCCTGATTCCTTACTTTCTTGTGAGGACACTTAACAGCATAGTGTCCAACTCTTCCACAGTTAAAGCATTTGAAAGGAAGTTTACCTTTGTATTTACCTAATCCTCTATCCATTTTCTTGACAAATTTTTCCTCTTCTTCATCCGAGCAATATCATATGTCTTCCTCTTCTTCTTTCTTCTTTTATGTTTTAAAGGCTGCCTCCCTCGTACTTGACTTCTTCTGTGGGAGCCTCATCGCATATGCTGTTAGATTTCCAAGTAGTTGGTTCATGGTCAAGGTCTCCCAATCAACTGTCTCTTCTGTTGTAAACACCTTGGGATTAAACTTGGATGGAAGAGATCTTAGAATCTTTTGCACAATTATACTTTCTCGTATGGTTTCTCCAAGAGCTTTCATATTGTTAACAATTTCTACAACTTTTAGGAAGAAGCTACCAACATATTCATCATCATTCATTTTTAAATTTTCAAACTGGGCTCTATATACTTAAAGTTTGGAAGTCTTTACCTTTTTATTTCCCTCATCGGTATTCTCTAGAGGGTCCCACATATCTTTAGCAGTTTTACTGTGCATTATTTTGATAAATTCAGCCTCACAAAGTCCACTCAAGATTGCATTCATGGCCTTTTCATTTGCTACAAATTCTTGTTTAGCTTCTCTTTCTGGGTCAGTTGTCATATCCAAATTCTACAGCAGCCCATACCTCTATTCCTAGAGACATTATGTATGCTCTCATTCTGATGTTACAGAAGGCATAATTAGTACCAGTGAAGAAAGGGGCTTTATTGGTTGAGCTTCCTTCTTGACTAGCCATCTTGCAGGCCTAGGATCTCCTTTCAGTGGTTAAACTGGTATAAAAGGAACCTAGCTCTGATACCAATTGTTGAATTCTTAGTTGAACTGAGAGGGGGGTTGAATCAGTTCAATACATACATGAGATTTTAATTTTTTCATCATCTTATTTACAACTTACTTTTATAACCAACCTTAGTATATGAACAGTCTTAATATGTTGCAGCAAGTATTACATTAATGCGACATCAAACTTATTATGAGAGCAGCAAACATTAAGCAGATTTGATTAATCATCTCATCACACAGGCAACACAGATAGAGATAGCAGATATAAGTGGAAACCCATAAAGGGATAAAACCACATCTTATTATTGTTGTGATGCAAAGGCAAGCTACAACTCTCTCTCACCACTGTTTTTCTGTGGGCACCAACCTACAGGAGGCTTTAACCTCAATTCTGCAAGCTACAACTTGCAAGGAAGCTCCAATTCCCTTCAATTTTCTGTAGGCACCAACCTAGAGGAGGCTCCAACCTCATTCAGCTACAACTGACAGCTATCAAGCTTCAACTTGATAGGGAAGCTCCAACTTCCTGAATTTATCAAAAGAAATGTTTGCTGATTTACCTCAGATATCAGCTCTGTTCTGTAGCATCACTTTCTTCTCCTCTCTTCCTTATCTTCTCTGCCTCAATCTTCCATTCTGTTCATTCTCTATTCTTACTCTCTCTAACTCTTTTTATGCATATCAAGTTGATATTATATATAGAGTTCCTCACATGACTGTTTGTATTTCACAAGGAATTTGGAGTGAACAACCATGACTCTTTGGCTTCTGTCTTCTCATTTATTTTTCCAACTCATTAATAAATATAACAACATGTACAAATTTCAATATTACAATGGGATTTTTCTTTTCCTTTGGATACTTGCCTTTGCATTACAAACAATATAAAAACAATTAAAACATTTACATTTTCAGTTTCAATGCATAAACTTCGCTCAACCCTTGGCTTGCTGGTTTTTTCTTTTCTGTAGCAGTGATGCAACTTTCCTGTATACTTTATTCATTGTCTTCTCCATATTTCACCTGTTCATTGCACTTTTGAGTCGCTTTGCTGCATATCTCTTCAACTCTGCAATCTCTGTGTACCTTTGTTAGGTCCATATTCTCCAAGTTCAGTCTCGTTTTGCTCAAATTTTCATCAAAGTTGTGTGTACAATTACATTCAAAATTTCATGCTCAATCATCTTCCCAATCTGGGAAATCTCACAACATCCCTTTATTCTACGCTGGAAAATTAATCACTTAAATCTATGAATGTTAATATCTCAAATATTTGATATTTGAGATATTAATTCCAATCCCCTTATGTTATACGCTCAACCCTTCTGTACTTCTAATGTTCAACTAATTCATAATCCCCATACATTTCACAGGGCGCTGACTTCACAAACGTATTAATATGGCCTACACCCTTAATACTCAAATCTTGTACGAATTGAGTTTGCAATGGTTCGAGCCATAATAATATAATGCATATAATCACAACAACTCAATATGCAGTGCTCAGTGCTTACCTTCATATGTGTACAACATTCATACCTTAATTAAATCTCGATTTTGGATTAAACAAGCCAATAGGCCATAAGGTATGCTGGTCCCACTAATCAAATAACATACCTTGGCATTATGTTGCTCTTCTCATCTGACGGTGGAGAGCACGTCGCCTTGCCCCATGTGATCTGACAGATATCGCTTGGCTTAGATGAACGAACGATAATTCACAATGGCATGAGATGAAAGCGGTTTTCCAAATTCACTCAGGGACACACATCGCCCAGTGTATGGGATCGCTCCGAATTCTTAAATACCACTTACCGTGCAAAGGCGGTGCGATAAAAACAAGAAACCCGCCTTTACTGTTCACTCTTTTTGGTTCCGCTGCTTTCTCCCTCAGGGTTCCGTCCGCCTTTATTTTGTTTAACTCCACCATGTTTATGCTCCATTCCATATCGATCACCCAACTATTGGTTGTACTTCAAAAGTTTGGATTCGTTGTGGAAGAACACGACTTATAGTAACCCCCATGGATTATTCGACCACATTGAGTTTTGCGATGACCACGATACTCACTGCAACCGTGATCGATCCAAAACTTCCTATTTCAGAGCGTGGCTCACAACAGACTCATTTCTTCCTTAAGCAAGTCGATTCTAATGATAATGAAGGCTTATTCTCAAACAAATTCGGTTACCCTAAACAGAATATAAGACAATGGCAACTTATGTGGGATTCAGTTTCAAAGGGGTTTCTATGGTTCTGCATTAGCAAGAGAACTTTCTTCAAAGAGACTGATGCTTTCGATTACAATCCAGAACCCCAAATATGAGCCATTATCACAAGATTTATCCAAAATTGAACTCCATCTAAAGCCTGACACCGAGTCTTCTTTCATACATAATACACAGAATTTGCTTACAGTTCTGAGCGCATTCAAGCACAATATTGACATGAAGTCGATTTCTCCACCGACACACAGAGGGCAATTCAGCCTTGCATTTCTCATACATTTATTTATTGGAATTCAAAGCTTATTACTGCAGATAGACTCTTAAACCGATTTCCAAAGTCCTCTACGTATAGGGTTTTCTCAAAATTGCATAAGCCAAATAGAGTCCAAGGAATAAATTTATTATTTACATAGATATTAACACTCTAATTCAATCATGACCATATCCGAACATCAGGCATATTCATTACTCTGTCTCTTCAAATCTGCTATTAAATTTAGGCATATACATTACTCTGTCTCTCTAGATATGCTATTAAATGGCCCTCTTCTACTGTCATTTGTCTCTTGCTGCCTTTGTTCCTTCTATGCTTCCTCTACCTCCTCTCTGCTGCCTCTATTCTCTGCTACTTTGCTTTTCTCTTCTTCTAGTTACTGTTTTAGATGCTCCTCCTTTTCTAACTCCATTTCCATCAATGACAATATTTCCAACACATTCTTCATGTCTTCCATGATGTCTTTCATTTTTTCATCGATCTTAGCTTCCATGTCATCCATCTTAGCTTCCACGCCAGCTTGCATGCCATCCATCTTAGCTTCCAAAATTTTCCTCAAACCATCCATCCTAGATTCCATGCCTTTCTTCAAAACTTCCATTTCATTTTTTGTTGGTCTCTGCGACATAAAAATTTGGTGCACTTGCTCTTATAATTTTGATATGTCATGTTGTGCTTCTTACTCTTCATGAGTCATAGTTGAGCCTTCTAAAGGCTTAATGGGTGTTGAATTATTTTCAGTGGCATTTTAGAACCTAATATGGATATCTATACTTCAATATGCCCTTGGAATTACTTCAAACTAGTTTTTCACACAAGACTTATGAAATTCGAAAAAAAAAACACACCTTTTTCTTGCTTTTGAATAGCTTGATATTGAAACTGAATTATATCTGTGATTTCAAATCTTCAATATCTGAAATTCAGCCCTGTAGTATTCTTTTGAATCTTATTTTGAATTCCATACGTCTGACCTGATTTAAATTCTTCAAGGAAGAGTTATGCCCCATCTCCCACAGTGACCTAATTATGGACTGGTTCAGTAAAGTGAACTTGTACGAAGTGCCACATGCCCCTGTTTCCTCCTTTGGCTCTGAAATTTCTACATAGGAAACTATATACCATTTAATTGCGGCCACGTTTTACAGAATTCCAGTCCGATTCTCAGAGAGAGATTTATGATGCTTTTCCCATGGTCACCTCTTTGATATGAAATTCGGGACCTTGCAAAAACACTAACTTCCACATATCCTATCTTCGCAAATATTGTGAACCAAGATCTGAAATGTTTACAGGAATTGCCTCAGTATTTGAGCTTCACTCTATAAAATTTTTAGCTTCTGAACCTTTGTAGAAAATAATTTATAGCACAAATGCCACGATGACCTGTTTTAGGTGAAATTTGGGAGCCCGAAAAAAACCTAACTTCCATAGATCATATCTCTGAAAATGTTGTGAACCAAGATGTGAAATTTTTACACGGTGTTCCTCAGGATTTTGGATTTTCTCTATATAAGTTTCAGCTTCTGAATCTTTGTAGAAAAACAGTTATAACGAAAATTACATGTTGACGTATTTGGAGCAGTGAAACCCTAGAATCCAAAGGCTCTGATACCAAATTTTATGAAACCAGCTCCAAAAATAGAAGAAAAGAGATATCAATGCCTTAGAAATAAGCCACTTCGAGGGGGAAACCTCCTTTACATTACATAAATGAAAAATTCTTGGATGTTACAAATGAAAAAATCTCCTTCTATATATAAGAGTCCATGGGGCCAAAAAATAATCCTAGCTGACCTAACAATAATAATGTAAGGGCATAATAATAACAATATTGGGGTTACAGGGATACAACAATAACAATAAGGGGGTTACACTAACAAAAATAAGGGACTATACTAGTAATATAGGGACATAACACATGCAATCTATGTTCATATTCTTCCAAAAGGGATTAAGTTATCACCTATACCTTGCAGACATGGAAGTCCCTTTTGATGTAAAATATTAAATTTCCTATGAAACTTCTTAATTTGAACTTCCAAATTATGACACTTATTCTCCAATTGTAGCATTAAATTCCTTTTAGTAAGGACCTTTCTCACCTGCAAGATAGTTTCATTTTTCTCTTCAATTGCATATTCTTCGAGCTCTTATTTTGTTTTAGAATTTAGAACTCTGATTAACCTGGTAGCATCCCCTGGTTTTTGGTCCAGGTCTTTCTTCACTTTTGTGACTGCTTCCTTTGATTTATGCAACAATTCTTCCTATTCAAAAATAATCTCAATGGAAGGCCACAATTCAGTCATAGATTCATTAATATCAATCCAAATTCCTTCCTTTTCTTGAGAAATTGTTTGAGCTATTACAAATTCACATTCATAGGTTGTTGTTTTCTTTGTTAGATTAAAATTCCTCTACATTTCAACTACATAAGCATCGTTAGTTTTCATTTTTTGTTCTTGTAGATTATGTAATTGTAAACTGAGTTTTTGAATCTCTAGACCTTTAAGTGTCAAGTCTCCCATTTCCTTTGATAAATCTATTGTTGTATCACTAGACTTGTGTCTACAAAAGTAGTTGGTGCTGTAGATTTCCCTGTTGTTGAGGTACCTGCAATAAATGTTGTTGTTGTGGGGATATCTGCTCAAACACTGAACTGAAATTCTTTCTCTTTCAAAAGTGTTTCCATTTCAGTTTGAATTTTCTGTATTTGGAGATTTTTTTCACTTATCATCTTGAACATGTTTTCTTTATCTACCTCCAATTATCCAACTTCTTTGGCCTGTGGGTGCTCTATGGTTGGAAGTTTCGGATGCTTCCTTAAGGCCTAGATATTTGAACATTAATTTTGTTTATCATTTCTTCAGCTGCTTTGAAATCACTAGGATTATATCTTAACTTTATTACCCAATCCTCCAATGATATGATCCTGGTATGTTTGGAAAAACATGGCATTTTATCCTTATTTAATTATGAATGAATGTTTTTCAGTGAATCTTACAGTTTTGATGTTGTCGTAGCTAAACTGGTCAAGGTAGACTAAATCATTTCTCTAGCATTCTTGTGTAGCTCAAATTGATCAATAGCATGGTTTTTTTGGGTTTCAAGGGAAATTGGCACAATTTTAAGCAACCTATAGGGAGGTAGCTCACATCCATGGATTCAAGTATGTGTAATTCTGGTAAATTTACCAGTCTCTAATTCTAGTCTGCTCTCTGAGGTGAAGTAATATTTTGATTTCAGATGAAATCCTAGGAATAAAACCATTGTTGAGAAGACAGAAGGCCACATGTAGAAAATGATTTACATAATCAGAGAATGAGTACTCTTGTGTATTATTCCTTACCAAGGAATTCCAATGAATTACAGACTAAGGATTTCTCCATGCATCTAGCTTCTGCAATGGAAATTTAAGTCTATCTTCTTGGAAAAATAAGAGAAAGTACATAAGGACTAATTGATGCTTGAAAAAACATTCAGCTTAAAACTTCAAGAATTGATCATGAATTCCCTCTCCTATAAATTCAATGTAATTGAAACTATGTGATGGTTTCCCTCCTACTAAAAATAATGATCAAAATGCTAAAATGACCTCATCAACCCACTGATCACTTGGATAGGCTAGTAGACACGAAACCGTGGAGACAACCTAGGTAGACATTTATGGAGATATGGAAGAAGAGTAGGGTGGATTGGTTCTTGGTAACTCATAATTCTGTAAAAATGTTTCAAATATCTTGCTTCTTTGGGAGAATGTGAGATTCTCATATATCTCTATAAGAGAATCTACAGTAAAAGGATGCAAGGGACTGTAGGCTTGACCTGAAGGATTTGGAATAGGGACTCAAAAGTGATAGTAAACAGAGCTTCAATGCTTTGGGTAATCACAACCCTCTGAATTGGGAGATATATGAAATTACACCATTTGACAAACTCTGGGAAGAAATGAGTCCGAGGAAAGGTGAATTGAGGTAGGAAGGAGTCTCATAAGCTTAATTCATCACTAGAATCTATAATTCATCACTAGAATATAATAATTTATGATTGGCCCCATTATGGAGTTAATAAAGTTCAAACTCACACTTGGTTTGACATATCTTGTATTGTTTGTCAACTTGAGGAAGCTCATCTAAATTTAATACGGGGGGAAACATTGGACTCTCTACCACTAATTTAGATTTCCCTTTAGATGAAGAAATGTTGAATTATGGATTTGCTGAGAGGTGTATCAAATTGCAAATAATTAGGCGATTTGTGATGTGTTAAATGACTAGGAGTTGATACAACCCAGATGATAGTTTCCCTGTTGCAAGAGAATGAGAGAAAGTGAAATTTGAAAGGTAGCGAGATGTTTTTATAAACTTTCATATTATTTTTTCATTTTGAGGCATCTATTTGATGCTCTTAGACATTGGTGGGAAGGATTTAATGGTCGTAACGGTTATTTAGACGTTGGTAGGGAAATAATTGTAATCTTATGTGGACAAATGATACAAAGACAAGTGGTGAGGCGTGAGAGAGAAACAACGGGAGTAAAGTGGAGAAATGGTGGGTGGGGGAGGGGGGGAGGCAGGGTGTGGGATCCGAAATGCTATGGAGAGCACACATATACCTGGGTGGTATTAAATAAAACAACTTTTCAGACCCCCCTTGCCCGTCGGTTAATTGTTGGTAGAGAGAGGGAGGGGTCTGAAATGCATCCCATGCCGTTGATCGAGGCGGGGGTTATCTGTGTAGTATATTGTTGCACATTTTTTATTACAAGCTGAAAAGAATTCAAATAAATAAAATTTGCTAACAATACATTAATTAATCCTTGATTAATTAAACTAAAAATAATATTTACATTATTTTAAAACAAAATTAATCAGAATAACATTTAAATAAGCATGCCCATACTTTGGGATTTCATATTTTTATTTCTTCATATATATCTTTTTATAATCCCATTTTATTATCTTTTCTTCTTATTTTTATTTTTCTAATTTCTTTCTTTTGCACTTTCTTTTATTTTCAATGTTTTTTCTATTAATTTTTTATTTTTTTCTTTTTCAAAATAAAAGGAAATGGAAAACATAACATGTTAGAAATAAGTTACAACATTGGCTCCATCTGGGGACTTCTTCCCCCTATGGGATGTAGAGAACTTGCAGATCCATTTGCCTTCTCCTTGGGCTATGGATTCTTTGCTCTGAAAATCACACTTGACAGTGAAATTTAAAGAAAACTGAAAATTTAGAATGAACCATACATGCAAGAATCTTTAATACTGAATGTAATGATTGAGGTATTTCCCATTAACTGGAAATGAAGAATATTTTCCTTCCAGGTTCTGCAAAATAAAAGTATTGTTACCCCTTACTTCTGCAACGTTTAATGGCTCCAACAACAAATTGAAAAATTTTCCATGCTTTCCTCTATCCTCTCTTTTTTATACCATCTTAAAACTATACCACCTTGTCTGAAGTCTCTTTCTCTAGGATTTCTGTCGAATAAACTTTCCATCTTATTTTTCTATTGAAAAATCTTAAATTGAACTTCATCTCTGTCTTTGTTTAATTCAATTATGTAATTGATTCTCCTTGTAAAATCATCAACTTCCTCATATGATTCCTGTAAAAATTTCATGACTAGAAATGCCAGATGTTAGGAGAAAAGTGCTTTAGTTCCATATAAAAGTTGAAAATGGGACTTTCCAATAGATCTTTTATGCGATATTCTATTTTTTGAAACTGCATATTTTAGGTGAGTATCCCAACTTCTCTTATAATCAACCAATACTTTCTTAATGAATTTAACTAGAATCTTGTTTGATGATTCTACTAACCCACTACCTTGACTGTAATATGGTGTAGAATGATGTAATGAAATATAATATTAAAAAAAAAACTCTATCATTTCAATACTACTGAAATATTGTGCATTATCTTTAACTATTTGTTGTGGACAACCAAATATAGACAATATGTTCTCTTCAATGAATTTGATGACAATGGTATCTATTGCATTCTTGAAAAGAATTGCTTCAAACCACTTGCTGAAGTAATCTATAGCAGTTAGAATCCATCTGTGTTGATTACTTGATGCTATAATTATTTCACCTATGAAATCCAATCCCCATTGTAGAAAGGGTGTTTCAATCAAAACTAGAACAAGGTGTAATGATGGTAATCTCTACTTGCAAACAAAAATCTAACATGGAATATAGGATCTCACTTTAGCTCCAACTTGTGCAAATAATTTAGCACAGTAAAATCCTACCCTCATAATTTTATATGCAGATACCTTCTAAGAATAATGTCCTCCATAAGTGCCTGTATGAAATTGTTTAATAAATCCTTCCATTTCGCTTTTAGTTAGACATAATAAAAGGCTATTCAAGGATCCTTCCAATACAAATTTTCATTTATGATACAATATTTAATAGATTTAATTATAAGATATCTGGATTGATTGCTTTTGTATTCAGGATGATACTTTAGATCTCAAAGAAAACTCACTATTTCTTTGTACCATTATGAAAGTAGAAATTTTTAATGAATGTGTAAAGGAAGAGGAACTGGATCTAGACTTGAAGAAGATTCTTATGGGTTATTTTCATTTGAAATTTGAGAATGTTCTTATGGATTCTTCTCACTTGAATTCTGAGAAGGTTCTTATGTATTATTCTCACTGAAAATCTGGAAAATAGTATTGATTCCAAGAACCTTACAATTTGATCCAACCAAAATTTTAACTAAACCTTGTCCTTTTACCAATTTGGTGGGTCTGATATCTTGATCAAATAAAAGTACCTTGGAAATTCATCTTCCCCTCTTTCCATCTATATTAGGCTATATTAATATTATTTTTACTGCATTGTTTGGAACATAGGAAATAATAGGAGAATGTGGGACATAAATCCTGAATGGTTTCAAATATTGTACAAGGGAATAGGCTTATTTTTCTATGATGTTATATCTCCATTCAACATATCTCATCACCTTAAGGAAAAAGGATATTGGATGCTCATATTCATCATCATTTATTTGAAGTAAAACAAAAACTAAAGTATTGTCAGAGGCAAAGGAAAAGATACTAAAAGGTTTGGAGTAATAACGACTAACTAGTATTGGGGCTTCAGAAATGGCCTTCTTGATCTGTGAAAAAAAATATCTAGCTTGTACTGTAATATTGACTTCATGATCCTTTTTAAGAATTTCAGTAACATCTTTCACTATCTCAACATAATTAGGTATAAATATTCTCAGGAAATTTATTTTTCCTAGAAATTCTTGAATTTCTTTTTTATTTCTAGGTAAGCTAACTAACTAAGTTGTCGAGACGATTTTTGGATCAATAACTATTCCTTCCATTGAAATTGTATGTCCCAGTAGTTTTCCTTCTTTCATTGCAAGAAAATATTTTTTGAGATTAAGTGTCATCCACCCCCTCCCTTATTACATCCTCCACCTGTAAACCCCCCATTTTTCCCACAACCTCCTATCATGGCAACATGGTATGCCCCTCTAGTCCTTCCTTTACCTTTAGTCAATCTGCCATAAGACTATTAGTCCAGATACCATTATATGATGCCAGTGGTGCTACTACTGCATCACAACATGTGGATAATATAAATGACTATTTTGATAGAAATGAGATAGATGATGAAATTGTCAAACTCAGATTATTTTCTCAAAGCTTATGGGGAGAAGCAAGAAAATGGTTTAAAGGCTTAACCCCTCATAGTATTAATGACCTTCAGACCCTCCATCAGTCATTCCTAAACAAATGGGAAGTTAGGAAAAACCCTCTCCAAATACTTTTAGATTAAAACAATCTCAAAAGAAACACTGGGGAAAGTGTTCAAAATTATTGCACTAGGTTCAATAGTGTTTATAACGCCCTCCCCCCAGAATTGAAACCTCCACAAGGCTCAGATTTTCCCAAATTTCCTGAAGGATTTGACGCTGAAATGGCATATCAGCTAAGAGAAAGAGACCCATTGACTTTAGAAAACATGCAGAAGGGGGCTCTAGCTGTGGAAGTAAATCTGATTGAAAAAAGAGCTAGGATGAGGAATGAAAAGAAAGTATCATTTAGGGAGGAAACTGCACCTTCCACCTCTAGTTCAAAGATGGAAAGGATGATGGAGGAGATGATGAAGAAAATGAGCATACTTGAGAGAGCACAATCTAGAGAAAACCAATCAGCTCCTCAAAATAGAAATCAATCTCAAAATCAGAATCAGAACTTTAGGAGAAATCAACCCCAAAACAGACAAAGAGAGGATGATCAACAAAACAAGCCTCCTTTCCAAGATAATTATGTTAATGAGGATGAAGAAACCAATGAGAAAACAGAGGATGACAGCATGAATATGTTGGGAGTAAGTAATGAGGATTCTGACCTCATTTATGAAACAAAACAAGGACTATTTACACGTTATGATGAAAAAAGATCACATACTGATTATTATGAACAATACTCTAAAAATTCCATCATAGGGTCACCTAAACAATACAACCTCAAAAATAAAAAGAATCAAGATACTCCTAGAAAGAAAACCTCTAATAAATATGCCAAAAATAGCCCTGAACATACACCCAAAAAGAAAGTTGAAAATCATAGGACAGGGGTTGTAAATTCTGATTTAAACAAAGGATAAAACACTCAAACCAATGAAAAATGGATTATTAGCCCCAGCAGCACTAGCATCTCAGCTAATGCTCCTAAAAAAACCATTTCAAATGCTGTAAATAATAAAAATCAGCAAGCTGATTTTGCTGATGAAATAGTGAATAAAAAGGTTGAACTAATCATGCTAAAAAACCAAATTCCCTTCAGCCTAGAGAATAAAATATCTAAAATAAAAATCTCTGTCCCACTCACAGAATTAGTCACTCAAAATGTATATAGAGGTTAGATTTTGAAGGCTTTGAACATAGAAGATGTTCATGATATAGTCAATTTAAATGATGACACCCTAGAACTAATTTTTGGACCAAAAATTGAAGGAAAGTTTCAAGAAGGAACAACCCCTCCTTTCTACATTAGTTTAAACATTCATGACAATATCTTGCACAATTCCATGATTGATTCAGGAGCATCACACAACCTCATGCCCAAGGTAATAATGGAAAAATTAGGCTTAGAGGTAACTAGACCCTACAAAGATTTATATTCCTTTGATTCAAGTAAGGTGAGATGCCTAGACCTAATAAAGGATCTGTGTGTTAATTTAGCCCAAATACCAGCCAAAAATTTAGTGATGGACATTGTAGTGGCTGATATACCCCCCAATTATGGCATGCTCCTTTTAAGATCATGGGGTGCTAAGTTACAAGGCACGATGCAGATGGGTATGACTTATGCCACCTTTCTCGTGTTTAGTCAACCTAGAAGAATCTATAGGGAAACACACATGAAATACATGGTGAGTAACCATGATAGACCTGAGAATTTCCCTCTTTACTCCATACACATTGACCTTGACTCTTTTATTCTTTTTAATGATTATATTCATAAAGAACAAGAACTAATCAGTGAAAAAACATCAAATGTTGTGATCACTTCACTTTCAAACATAGTTGCAGTCATAGACGAAGAGGAAAACAAAGAGGAGATTAGGAAACATTCTGTTGATTTAGAAATTCACAGCAAATAGATTAGAGGTCTTGAGGTCTAAAACAGTCATATAAATAAAACAGATCATGAAAATCAAGGGGTAAAACCTCAAAATATTGAAAACTTTGAGGAACAAAACTCAAAAAAATGTAGTGCAGACCCTAGTTCAGAACAAAATGAGGAAGAATGCAGAGAGGACAACAATGAAATGAATCGTAAATTTGAAGACAACCCTCTTTGGAACATGAATTTTGATGGGTCTTGCACTAAAAATGATGCAGGAGCAGGCATATGGTTATATAACACTAAAAATAATCATGCTGAGGGGACTTCCTTTAAATTGAACTTTCAATGTACCAACAACATAGTTGAGTATGACGCTCTCCTTTTAGGCCTGCATTTATTGAAAAAATTAGGGGCCAAAAGGATAAAATTTCATGGGGATTCTGAATTGATTATTAGGCAAGTAAATGGGGAATATAATTCTAATCATCCCAGACTTATAGCCTATAGAGATAATGCCATGGACTTGTTAAGAAATTTTGATGAATTCCAACTCATATTTGTCCCAAGAAACCAAAATGTACTTGCCAATGGTTTAGCCTTTGCTGCTAGAACATGTCTTACACCTTATGAAACCAAGCAATGCACCACCCAAATCAAATTTAGACCAGTTGTCCCAGAAAATGAAAAATATTGGCAAGTTTTTGAGGGAGATTAACAAATAGAAGACTTCTTACAGTCCAAAAATGAATTTGAGACATCAAATTCAGATTCAGATTATGATAAAGACTATCCTATTGAAGAAAACTCACTTTTTGAAGAAGAAAAGTATCCCAATATTGCTAAAATAAATCTGTTAACCTATGAACCCAATCATAAAACAGAGAATAGCACAGATTTAGAAAATGAAGATTTAGAAGTGTTGCAATCTAAATACCAAAGCTTTCCAAAAGGGCTGGTCCCCTTAGAAGAATTATTTGATTTGAATGATGTAGCTAAAAAGCCAAAACTGGAACCCATAGAATTTGAAGTGGAAGAATGCAATATAGGGAGTAAGGAAAAGCCCAAAATAATCAAACTGTCTAAAACACTGTCGCTCACATTAAACTGAAATACATTGAGCTCTTTAAAGAGTTTTCTGATGTGTTTGCATGGAGATATGAAGATCTAAAGTCCTATGATACAGGAATAATTCAGCACAAGATACCCCTCAAGGAAAACCAGAAACCTTTTAAACAAAAGTTGCGCAGAATCAACCTTGTCCAATTACCTCTGGTAGAGAAAAAAATTAGAAAAATGTATGATGCCGGAATTATAGTCCCTGTTAGATACTCAGAGTGGGTGTCTAATATTGTATTAGTTAGGAAGAAAATAGGAGAGATAAGGCTTTGTATTGATTTTAGAAACTTAAACAAAGCCTCACTAAAGGACAACTATCATTTTCCCAAGATGGATCATATTTTACAAAAGGTAGTTGGTTCCAAAAGAATTTCTTTGCTAGATGGCTTCTCAGGTTACAATAAAATCTTGCTACATCCTGATGATCAACTTAAAATAGCTTTTACTACACCTTGGGGTACATTCATGTATTTGAAAATTCCTTTTGGTTTAATGAATGTTGGTGCCACATTTCAGAGAGCCATGGATATTGCATTTTCAGAAGAAATAGGTTACTTCATTGTGATTTACCTCGATGATATAACTGTCTACTCCAAAATAGATGAAGAACACCTAATACATTTGAGAAAAGTATTTGAAAATTGAAGAAAATTTGGACTATCCTTAAACCCAAAGAAAACATTGTTTGGCCTCCAAGAAGGTAAACTTCTTGGACATATCATATCAGAGCAAGGAATAAGGATAGACCCAAAAAGGATTGATGGCATATTGCAAATCAGCCATCCCCGAAACATTAAGGAACTTCAATCCTTCATTGGAAAGATTAATTTCTTGAGAAGGTTCATACCCAATTTAGCTGAACTCCTTAGAAACATAACAAACATGCTCAAGAAACAATAAGGAGTCAAATGGACCTTAGAAGAAAAGAAATCATTTGAACTAGTAAAACAAGTGCTCACTAAAACACCAGTTCTTATCAGTCCTGATTTTTCAAAAGATTTCTTCATTTTTTCATTTGCATCAAAACACATAGTAGTTGTTGTCTTATTACAGAAAAATTTGAATGGACAAGAGCAGCCCATTGCATTTTTTAGCAAGGCATTAAGAGATGCACCTCTAAAGTACAACATAATGGAAAAACAAGCCTTTGCCTTAGTCAAAGCCTTAAAATACTTCAGAGTTTACATTCTACATTCCCACATCATAGCATTTGTGCCTCATTCAGTGGTGAAAGACATATTGACCCAGGATCCAGATGGAAAAAGAGGAAAGTGGATTGCTGTAATTTTAGAGTATGACCTAGAAATCAAGCCAACTAAACTCATAAAGGGTCAAGGACTAGCAAAACTAATGGCTAAATCTAACTTCCAAGCTCTTGATATAAACATGCTTAATGCATTAGATTAACAGGAGGAGTGTTTAACTCCAATTATTGAAGATCATTTTCTGAATTCATCTTAGTATGCTGATATTTTGTATGTTTTTCTCATTCTTAATGTTCCTCCTAGTTTGTCTAAAAAAAAGGCAAGATTTTTAAAGTTAAAAGCTGTAAATTACCGCATTTTGAATAAATGTTATATTAGAAAAATGCTAGTGGATTATTGCTTAAATTTTTTTCTGAGAATGATGAAGATAAGATCAAGCATGAGTTTCATGAAGGAGAATGTGAAGGCCACCTCTACTCAAAATCAATTACCAATAAAATCCTTAGAGCTGGTTATTACTGGCCCACCCTCTTTCAAAATTTCCATAAGATGATTATTTTCTGTCACAAATGCCAAATATTTGAAGGAAAAAGAAAACTGCTCCCCTTACCTCTGCAAGCAATCACTGTTGAAGCTCCTTTTCAGCAGTGGGGTCTAGACTTCATTGGGGAAATCCATCCTCCCTCATCTGCCCAACATAGATGGATCCTCACATCAACAGACTATTTTACCAAGTGGATAGAGGCCATCCCATCTAGGAATGCCATAGACTCAGTCATCATTTCATTCCTTGAAAACCATATATTATCCAAATTTGGTTGTCCTAGGAAGATCATAACTGATATTGCTGCTGCATTTGGATCTAAAAATATGGTAGAATTTTGTCATAAATATCAGATCATATTGGGTCATTCCACAGCTTATTACCCTCAAGGTAATGGGCTAGTAGAATCATCAAATAAAAGTCTGGTAAAAATTATCAAGAAGTTGCTGGAAGATAACAAGAAGTCATGGCATAATAAACTAGTACATGCTTTATGGGTAGAGAGGTTGATAGTGAAGAAGTCAATTGTAATGTCTCCCTACCAGCTAGTTTATGGAACTGATGCAATATTTCCAACCAGTTTAGGAGTGCCAGTTATGAAGCTGATCCAGGAAGTACAGTCTAAAGATGATGATGTAATAAGAAGAATAAACCAGACTATACATCTACAAAAAAACAGAGATGAAGTATACATTAGAGCACAACAACCACAAGAAAACATCAAGAAGTTGTTTGAAAAAAGAACCAAGGAAAGTGATTTCAAAATTGGTGATAAAGTTTTAAAATGGGATTCAAGAAGAGAAGATAAGGGTAAGCATGGAAAATTTGATAACTTATGGCAGGGCCCTTACCTCATCCAATCTGCTATTGGAAACAATGCATTTTTTCTACAAGAATTGGATGGAGCTGAATATTTTGGAGGTCCTCTTAATAGCAGGGTTCTTAAACATTATTTCTTTTGACTAACATTTTACTTTCAAAGGCTTTTTATTCATTGTATATAACACTGTTTTTCAATTAAGGAAGAAAAAAGACAAAAAAAATAAAAAAAGAAAAGAGGGCAGAAATAAAACAAGAAAGGTACAGCCCCATACCAAAAAGAAAAGAAATTCTGAAAGTGTGCAAGCTTAAATGCGACTACCAAAAAAAACACTGCTATTTTAGTCATACAGCCTAATCATGACTAAGATAGATTTCAATTTTTCTGCTGATAGGATAGAGAAGAAGATTGGCCAAACTGATCAATATTGGCTTATCAATAGAATAGGTTAGGATAAAAAAATAATGGTTCAAATAGATTGAAAATCTGAACCTGGAGGATTGATAAAAAATTGGTTCTAAATATGCTCAAAGTCTGAACCAAGAGAAAAGAGAACAACGGCTCAAAAAGACCAAAATCAGAGCTGTAAAAATATTGAAGGATGTTTTAAAATTTTCAGATCTTAAGCCTTCATGTTTTTTTTTTAAGTTTCTGAAAAATAAAGTTTGTGTGCAGCTTGTTTTTATGCCATGGACCCACAGCAAATCTGAGAGTCTAATCCTGGTTTGGTTGTGTTTAAATTTCTGTTTTAGAGGATAGAGAATAAAATTTTCCAGATAGTCTAATCCTGGCAGATAATAGCTTAGGTAGAGAATTTATGAGTTCAACAGTCTAATCTGAACTCATGGAAGAAATAAGGGTAGACTTAGATTAGTTTTTCCCTGTTTTCAAAAAGAATAAATGATGATGTTTAAGGTCTGCACGTCCAAATGCACCTTTTGGAGAAAAAATGATAGGAAGTAGGTTGTGTAAGTAGTTTTTTGGGAAATAACTCTGTTTGATATGAATAATGGTCATCTTTCAAATTTGCATGATCAAAAGAGAAAAGGTTGTCAATGGATAAGGGCATAGGTCTACATCCCAGAGATCAAATTCTGAAGATTCTTGACACCTCCAAGGAGCTACCATCCCAAAGTGGAGCCACTATTAGCCATCAATGAATTTTTGACTGAGAAAATGATGGCTAAAAATAAGTCCTAAGCCTTCAAGAGATTATTTTCATGAAAAAATGCTCGTTCTTGAAGTCTTCTTGTGCTGTTTGAACTTTGCAAGTAATATTCACTACTGTTTCATTATAAATAAACCAAGTCAAAACTGCTGCCCCCTGCAATATTGTTCCCCAAATAACCTCCTCTTTCATCAATTCACTCACTCATTTTGACCCTTTTTTTCCTCCCTCTACCTCTAAAAAATCCCCTTTTACCCTTCATCTTTCCCTTCAAAACTAATAAATTTCCTTTATCAGTTTTGAAACCCTCTTTTCCCTCCTATCGGAACCCCTGGAAAGCCTAAAAGCCCAACTTTTTAGGCTAAAAACCCATTCTTCAAACAACAGGCCTTAAGCCCCTTTGGTTTGTTAGCCCCCAGCCCCTTCATCCATATAACCTGGCCCTATGACCGGGTGCCTAAACCTTCAACCCCTTCATAGCATTGGCCTTTCCTTTTATAAGCCGTTGTTCCCTTACATTTCTCTCCCGATGCAATAAGCCATGTTTCCATTGTCTCCTGGTCACAACCCCTCCCCGTGACCATACCCCAGCCCCTTGGTTAAATCCCCATCGCATCGAAACTACCAAAAATACCTACCTTTCCTTCATTCTTCGCGACCCTCGATAACAATCCCCCGATGAGATCTTAGCCATAGATCTATATGATATAATGGTCTGCATTAAACTCGACGACCCAGTTCCGCCGGGGCCTACCATCCACCATATACAAATGCTCGCCCAATCTTACTATGACACCTGGCCTCCACTTAAACCACTCATCGTGCAACTCTTTCATCGCACTCATTCCGCATCATTGGATCTGGAGCCTCCGATCCAACGGTTGATGACGTATATCGCAAAATTCTTGCGCCTGAGGTTTAACATTTCAAAATAATGTGATACCGGTGGTTTTCCAAAAGCCACATGTTGAATGGTGTATGGAATTGCGTTGCCTCCGGGCACAACCGCTTACTGCCTTTTCGTCGTGCGATAACCACCCGTGGTATTCCCAAAACCACTTTCTGCCCAAATCACGCCAAATACAGTTTAAACTGCATTTTCGCCCATTTTTTCATCTATAAGCCTCCTCCTCCTGCATTAGTCACCCCCTTATGCATCACTCCTCCATTACGTCAGCCTCTGAAGTATTCTAACCTCTAAACGCAGGATTTATCTAAACATTTATTTTATGTTGTAGGTTTCATGGAAAATGAGCTGTAAATCCATCCCACAGTGATGATAAGGTGACAAAGAGGCAAGGATGAAGATCCTCAGGCTAGAATTCACGTAAAAAAGGGAATGCATAGGGTTCAAAATCATGGTTTGAACCGTGCCTCATGATCATTGTTTATAACATGAAACCCTCGACGTACCTATGCACCTGTACCCTAGCAAATGCAGTGACGAAGGATTAAGGAATGTAAGTGAGCACCAATTAATTGAAGAATCAGAGCATAGTCAAAATATTAAAGGTGTTAAACACAGATAGACAGATAGGCACAATCAGCAAAATTTGAATGGAGTCTAAAAGGCTTAAAGCTAAACATAGAACCTAATTAGGGGTAAACACAAATATTAAAGTAAATCGGTGTTTTAAAGGAAATGAAAGAAGACAAAACAAGGAAGGACACCCCAATGCCACATCAGAGGGACTAATTGAATCCCAAACCACTAAATTGCCACCTGCAGATTTATTTTTGCAAAATAATACACAATGAATGCACGGTCAAATATCTTTTGCCAAAGCCAGCTCAGAATTTATGATCAGTCTACCAAAGCCCCCAAAGTCAACAATAATAACTAAGGTTGATGAAACTTAATGTAAAAATCATTAAAACAGAGATGAGCACTAAAAATCTTCCCCCTTAGGCCTCCCAAAGGTCAAGGCACCATTACTCTGTATTAATTGAACTAATGAACCCTTCTTACGCTCCACCTCCTCATTCTTCTATAAATACTATTGTAGAAGACAATATAGAGGTTGGTCTTTCGATATTTGTTGCATGTAAATAGCTTTTGAAGCTGTTGTAGCTCTATTTTTAATTGAGGATACATAAGTTGAGATGAGAATTTTGAAGCTGTAGAGACCCACTGGACTTGAAGATTGTAACTGGTTTGGACATCAAATAAAAATAGCTGATTTATGGGATCCTGGTCTATGTCAATGGTGATGTGTTTCTCATTGTAAATTTTTATTTTCTTTTTGTTTCCATTTTGTCCACCTTTATCTGATAAAGAACAACAAATATAGATTAGGATTTACTTCTGAAGTACCCTAAATCTCACTGAAAATATTTATCCTTTATGTTTCTGGCTGATTGTTTATTTAAAGATGATTCAATACAGTATAACTAGTGAAGTGTTGGTGAGCCCATGTTTCCTGAGTACAACTTGAGATATTGTTTTTAAATGTCCTTGATAGGTTTGATAATTAAAGATTGAGCTAGAGAAGTCTATGGTTAGCCTTGTCCTCTGGTTTCTTCTCCAACAGTTTCTTTGAAAACTTCCCTTAAGAGTATGTTGAAAGCAGACTAGTTTCAAAGTACTTACTTGATCTTAGACTACTTTTTTTGTTTATCATGAATGTTTTCTCTTTGAATATGCTGAAAGCAGGCTAAGTTAAAATTATTTACTTGATCTTAAGCTATTCTGTGTTTTAAATTTTTTCTCTTGAAAGTACATCAAAAGCAGGCTAGTTTAAAAGTACTTACCTGATCTTAGATTACTTTTTGTTCTCCCTTAAGTGCATGCAAAAATCATGATAGTTTCAAAGTACTTACTTGATCTTAGGTTGTTCTTTGTTTCTTCATTTGTTTGATTTCCCTCACTCCATTTCTTAGTGTTTTATTCCATAAAATAAACTTAAAGAGATCCTTTGATATAGATGAATTGCCCCATGGACCACTCTTGAACCTTGCTGTTTCAATTAAACCCTATTATGACTCCATAGCCCAATGGATTATTGCTGCTCCTTGCCTATTTTATCATCTGAATCGTTCCTTCACCTACTCACACCTTCACCCTTCATAAATACTTCCTTCATCTTCATAATATCCTTTCCCAACCAAAACAAACAAAAATTTTGTTCTTCATAACTAGCCTAAAATCACACTTCAAGCCTTAAAGATCACATCTTTAAACATATACATAGAGAGATCCCTCTCTGAATCTAGGATGGCTAGGTCCTCAGATTCCAAAGTGATTTTGATGTAGGCTATGCAGCATTTGTACTTGCCAATATTGAAAACTACGGAGACCCCAACAGGGCCCAAATAGAACTCTTAGAACATAATCTTCATAATCTTGATGATCACTTAGCCAAACTATTCAAGCATGTTGTCACACAGGTTTACCATGGACTTGGTCCCAAAAAAATATTCAAATGATCCACATATTAGGTTCCAATACATATACCAACATCTACAAAACTATTATGGTTGGTCACATGGATGCCCAGATGAGATATAGCTTCGGATCTGGCAGTGCCCAGCTCAAATCCACCTCAGTTAGTGGAGATTGCAAGGATCCATCCTTGGAACATATCCTATGGAACATGATGCATCCATCACACTAATTGCAACATTTTAGGACTCGATTATATCATGTACATGATTTTATTCTATCATGTATGAGGGGGAGGGTTTTCCACTTAATCAAGAGCACCATGCTCTCAATACCCTGATGCTAGAGCTCTTAACTATTGAAGAACTCTATCATTATCTTCGTCTAAGGATAACAATTTATAATTAAATAAAATCCTAAAACTGGAAATCTCCAAGGTTGGAAACTATATAAGGGTAGCAAATGCATACATCTTTACCTCTCTAGATATCCATTGCAACACCATTGATCATCATTACTCAAAGTGCTTCACACAACAGGTTTTATAGCTCTGCTAAAACTAGTGACTACATTATGCTAAACAGAACAACAATTTAGCAACATAGATAAAAAAAACTAACACTTCGCCATTGCAAGGAAGGTATTATCCACCAAGGCAAGTATCTCTCTCTCAGCATTTCAAAATTTCCCTTAGCTAGGAGATTTGTCAAAATCTCTACAACTTGCAAATCTGAAGCAAAAAATCTATAACCATTGATCCCTTCTAAACTATGTCTCCAAACAAATGGTGCCAGATATATATATGCTTGGAGAAATTGTAATGTACTAGATTATCAAGACTCCAAAGGCCCCAACATATGATCATTCAACTTTGATATGAACTTGCAATCCATATGGCCACACAACTATCACTCCAAATATTCCAAACTCAAACACACAAAATAGATGAATGATGGAAGATGTTGAAGGAGAAGACTTTTTCTTTATCGCTCTTGTTTACCCTAAAATTTGTAACCACCTATGGACCCAATATAATAAAAATTTAAAAGAAAATTTATTTCCTGAATTTGTGGCACAATTGTGTGGAGTTAGGGTGTTTGGAACGACATGATATAGGAGTACTAGGATAGAGTCAGGCTCCAGCAGGGTGAACCAAGATTGCTAGAAAAATAGGGGTGGAGTTGTTAGGGAATGTATTAGAGTGTGTAGGGAGAAGAGAGGTTTAGACAGAGGCATGGAGCACCCTTAGTGGTTAGAGAGCATGGTCATGAAACTTGAAAGTCCTCCCATGAGAGTGCTAGGGTAGCGGGACCAGACTGGGGGTAGAGAAGTTTGGAAGCGTATTGGAACATGTTAGGAACATGGCAGTTTAGTGTCCAGATAGAGGCAGGGCACACCTTGAGTTCCTTGGACTTCATGGTCCTGAAGGCACTCCTATATAGGAGACCATAATCACAAGGTGTGAACAAAGCTGTATTTTCTAAAAAGTTTCAAATGCGTAGTGGGAGCATTCTCAAAGATAACACTTTGACATGCCTAGTTCTAACATATATGCTAATATAACTTAAGAGTATTGTTGACCACTGTTAGTAAATTTAGAATTGGATGAAATTTATAGTTTTTTAAATAATTAAAATACATCAATTCATTATTTTCTTGAACCTTTCATTCTTTGATAACATGGTCATAAAAACACTCCCATGAGAGTGCTAAGGTACTGGGACCAGATTGGGGGCAAAGAAGTTTTGGAGCATGCTGGAACATGTGGGGAGCATGGAAGTTCAGGAAGAAACGAGGATCACTTTGAGTGCCATGGAAGTAACAATTCTGAAGCACTCCTATATAGGAGACCATGATCCCAATTTTTTCACTAAGAAGATTTTCTTGGAGTGTCAAATCCATAGTGGGGATCATTCTCAAAGAAGACACTTCTGGTATGCTTATTTCTAACCTATATGCTAATATGACTCGGGAGTCTTGTTGACCATTCTTAGTAAATTGAGGATTAGATGACATATCTAGATTTTTAAATAATTAAAATACATCAATTCATTATTTTCTTGAACCTTTGGCAAAGGATATCCTAAGTTGAGTGGCATGAAATGATATCCATATTCTCCTCTGAGGGTAAATGCTTTGAAAACCAGAAATGGAAGGGAATATTTCCAATTCTTTTGGAGGAGGAAACATTTTTGGCACAAAATAAGATGACATAAATTTTTATGCCAAAAAAGGGGCCTCGAGTTGAAAAAAAGTAAAAAAGAGTAGAAGACACATAAGTATGTAAGCCCTTGAAATCTCATTCCCTTAATGTTTTTTCTCACCACATTTTTCACCATAGAGCATCAACAAGAATGTTATTTTTCCAGGATCACTGATGTAATAGAATCTATAAAAGGCTATTAGTCTACTATGTCTCTCTCTCTGCATTGTGAATGATGATGTATTGTTTCTGTTATTAACTGATTTATTAAAATTTAATGCCTCTCATGCACATTGTATCTATTATTATTTATTATTTTTGTTAAAGGTCAGGGAGGTTTGTTACTGAAACCATTCTATTGCAGAAATTGTCATTGTTTCCTAGTGTTTGTATATAATGGTCTTAATCATATTGATTTTGGTATTTGCTGAGCGATATTAATAGTTACCAAGATTTTAAAAACATTCTTCCATTATGTTGTTTTAATATTGTGCAATATAAAACATTGAACATTGGGAATATTAAGTAGACATGATTAGTTTTGCAATGTTTCAACATGCAGATTGGTTCACAATTGAAATATTATACTCACACTACCTTGGAGCCTGTGAAGGAAATTTTTTCAATATATTTCTTGATATTTTTCTTTTGTGTAACTACTTAATGATATTTATTGAATGCAATGTGGAACTAATGCTAATTTATCATTGGAAGTAGTTATTTGTTGAACAAAATTTAATTCTAACATGTGCCCTAGAAAATAAACATGGTTTCGGAGCCAAGTTGAAGAAAGCTCCCTTATATAAATATTATTTTAAATGTAATTTATCGGAAGGAATATTTCGTTAAGGGATTTATATAAGTAAATATAAATTTAAGTTTCCATGTATGCGATATCTTGAATATTTTGTAAGTATGACCAGCCTTTGAGATTCCTCTCTCCAGGTTAAATGAGTTTCTTATCTGGAGAGATGTTGTCATCTACTTTTTTTGGTGCACTCTCTGGAATTTCCAGATACTTTTGTGTCTCAAAATGGTGCTAGGGTTTAAAATGTGCATCAATTATTTCTACTATGTATCAATTCAATGGTAGATGATTGTTATCCTATAGTTCTTACAAATAGCTAAATTGTTTTGGATAATGCTCCTGATATAGACAGATTTGGTGTAGAGATATTATTTCATTTTTTATAAGTCATTGTGGCATGAAACTAATTGAGGTTGAAAGGATTGAACTCTGTATATAAATATGATGGATAAATTATTAATCTCTTTTAAGTTACTACATGAATTTTTTTTTAGGATGTGTTGTTTGTGTACTCAAAATTACCACCAAGGATTTTGAATCAGAGTGAAGCTGAATTGGACCAACTAGGCCATTGTGAGACCAAAGTTGCTAAAAATATGTAGCTAAGAAAAATGGAGTTACATTTGAGCCCTTATCTTTGCCTTCTAAATGTCTAAAAAACATGGGCATGGAGATATTATTTGTTGTTTGAAAACTCCTTACAACACAAATAGTTGAATTTTAGGCCCGTATTTATAGAAACAAGTATAGATTAATGTTAGACATGTCTATACAATATTCAAGGGATATTTCAACCTATTGTTGGTATAGATTACCTTCTTGGGACTGAAGTCAACAAGACAGGCTGACAATTGACAATAGAAAAGCATTAGAGCAGAAGCCACTAGTTGAAGGTAGCTATTAGCTATTGCCTAGGATTTCTTGTTGGGCCCATGTTGTGATATGTTCACTTGGGGTATTGAATTTGAGATTGAACTGTGAATATTATTAATGGAATTCAATTTTTTTTTATTTGATAAAATGGAACTCTTGGAAAATATAATAAACAAGAACTTGAACAAATACATATTTAAATGTAGACATAGCCATGAAATATGTCACCCTAAAATTGTTAAAGATCCACATGGGAATTTTTGATGCTATTAGTGCAATGTATTTTATTCATTAACCATCCAGTAATTTGTTTGCTACAAATTTATTTATGTGCATATGTCCATGACAATATTTCAATCCATCGAAAATGACATTTTAGCTACCTAGAGAATATAAAATGGATTCGAACTTGTAGTAAATTTTTTTACCATGCTATTATAAATATTTAATTCACTATTTAATTAGTTTCTTCATTTATTATGGCCCTCTCAATCCCATGCCAATAGAATGGGGTACCTACCTCATATGATGTATGAAGCCTTGCAAATGTGGGAAAATAGTAAATCTCTCCAGTGAAATTGGTGTAGCAAGAAATTTTCTTCAAGCTTATTTCTGGTCAAGGTTTTCACTCTAATATGCGATGGGAAGCGAGAAATATGTGCCTGCTCCTTATGAAATTTTCTCCATCGCAAGAAATCCTTTTTAGATTTTCAATTACATGAAAAGTTGAAGTGAATATCTCCATAAGTGATTTCTATTTTTTTTTTCTAAATTGTGACTAATAAATGGTTAATTGTGTTCATTATTGCTAGTTCTAAATTATGTTTCTCGTGAAGCACAGATTGCATTAACCCTTCTTAGTGTGAGTTATTCATTATAATCACAAACATACAACTTTCATATTTTACACATAGACAAAATTACTTCAGGATTAATATTAGCTAGTTTCTCTTAGACAACATCAACCTTCTCAGGCCGCAAAGGAAATATTGTTATTGTGTTTGGAAGCTCACAACCATACACTTATTGGAGGTATTTAATGCTCATTTATCTATCCACTATGGAACGATATATCCAATTTCGGTTCCAGGTTGAGGTATCTCATTAAACCTTATCTTATATCCATTTCTGAATATGTAATGTGGTTTTCTTATAATGAAAACACTCTTAAACCCAATCCCTAAACATATAGAAATGTATAACACATATAATCTCAATAGCTATGGCCCATAGCTCTTAAACCCAGTCTCTGCATACTTTGGAAATATAAAACAAATTTTATCAACAGTTAAGGCTAGAAAAAGTTCCTAACCACCATATTTTAATTTGTTTTCATAACATACTTAAGCTATATATCTATGAACCAAAGTTTTCATAGTAAATCTCTCCAAATTTAGAAATGTATAGTAAATTTTATCTAAACATTCAGGACTAGAAAATACTCCCTCCTCATCTCAATTCTATTTTCTTTTGTAAATATTTCGGCTAAATAACCATGACCAAAAGCTCTTAAACCCAAATAACCCAAATTGAAAAATACATTACAAATTTTATCTAAAGAGATAGGGCTTGGAAAATATCCTAATCACATGAGTTTTAGTATATTCTCATTAAATATTTCATCTAAATGGCCATAGCCCAAAGTTGTTGAAGAAAAACTTAAAAACTTAGAGATGCACAAAAATTATATCTAAACAGTTGGTTCTAGAGAGAAGTTCCCAATTTCCCCCATTCCATACATTTTTCAAAAAATATTTCAATTAAACACCATGTCCAAAGCTCCTAAACCCAAATCCCATAAATTTAAAAATTCATACCAAATTCTATCTAAAAATACAGGGCTACAAAAATATCCCAATCAACATAATTATATTTTTATACCATATTTCATATAAAAAACCCTAAGTCAAAGTAGTTAAAGCCAAACTCTTCAAATTCAGATACCTAGTGAAAATTTTATCTCGAGACTGAGGGCTAGAAAAAGATCCAAATCACCCTAATTTATATTGTTTGCATAACATGTTGCATATAAGCAGCCATTCCCCAAAGTTTTAAAACAAAATCTTTGTAAATTTAGAAATAGATACTACAATTTATCTAAACAGAAGATAGTCAAGGATTGAAAAACCTCCCTATCACCCCAATTTCCATTTGTTTTATGAGTACAGGTTTTAAGAAATGAATACCCTTCTCGCTAATGTAGCCTCTTTGTCATTTTCCGTTCTTCATAGATTGTCCAACGCTACAGATAGATTCTATGTTGTGGTTGGTGAATTCCAATTCATTGTGAAAGACCAACAAAGTAGCAGGGGCATCTACACCCATGACATCTCAGGTTGTAATCACGAAAGGGTTTAAAATGTGCATATATTATTTCTAATATGTATCAATTCACTGGTTGGTGATAGTTATCCCATGGTTCTTACAAATCGCTAAAATGTGTTGGAAAATTCCCATTTCATTTGTCTTAGCATCAACTTTTGAATTCTCGGCATGGTAGACATGCTACAAGATGGCTTGTTTTCTAAAGGAATAACTCATGAATAGAGAAGAATCAACAAAATATTCAACAAATTATCGCCCATGCCTTCTACTTCATCTTCCTCCATGGAATATTGAACATAAAACCTCTTGAGTGCCTCGTTGTGCATGTATAGAAGAGTTTTGTAGTGACAGGTTCATTTTGTAAAATGAATTCACCACGATTGGAGTCACTGGGAATCCAATTTCTTAAGTTCAACTGATAAATTCCTTCTGTAAAATTAAATCACCATGATTTGAGGCACCGGTAATCCAATTTCTTGAATTCAACCAAGACCATCAAATCAAACCTACGATAGCATGGACGCTCCCTTCCTCCTCCTTCCTTGGACAAACCCTACAACACGAGGGAAATAGACGAGGGAAACAGAAAATTTTGATATTCGAAAAACGTAAATCCCATGAATTGTACTAGTTTTACTCAAAAGCTAAGGATAAGGCGTTTTGGGAGAGATTAGTAAACACAAAGCCTACAAGGATTGTTCCTGAAGGAAAGTTGTTTCCTACTAACCTTTTGATCATGGTGGTGTAAAAAATTCCATTAAGTAATGCATTACAATGGGGTTGGAAAAGATGAGAGCTCAAAGGACTAAATGACCATGAAGGACATAAAGCCAAACAGAAAGTTGAATAATCTTTGAGGAAGTAGAGATAACTAATGAGTGGTGGTTGAACTTGATGTGAGAAAATGAAGAGGGAAATGAGGAGTTGGAAAAGGAGATTAATGAGGAAGAGAGTAATGAAGTGAGGATGAGAGAGTTGGAGAATTTCAATGGGAAAGGTGAGTTTGTGAGTGGATGGTTTTGAAACAAATGGTTGACGATAAAATATAGCTCAATAAAGAGTACTAATCAAGGCATCTCAGTGAGATCTAATGAACACACTTAAGTGGGGTTATGAGAGACATGTGATTACAAAGTAGCAGGTTTGATGCAATGTCAGATGAAATTGTGAATGAGAAAGAATCAAATGAACTAATGGGAGCCCATATCCTAAGGCCAGCAGAGGATGAGAACCTATTAGTGGGCATGCCCCTAGACAATAGAAAAGTTGGCCTTATACCAACCCTGCCCCTTATACTTCTTAAATACAATTAGGTAACACGACACTGGCGTGTTAATAATGCTTCAAGTCCACCTCATAGTAAGATTACTTATGGAGGAACAATAACAATTAGAGGAAGTAGTATTAGCAATAGTGCAAGTTTGAATATTAAGAGTAGCACACTTGGGAGTTTTAGTTATTTAGAGAAAAAAACAAGACTTTCATGAATTTCAGTACCTGTTATTATTGAATTATAACCTAGGAGCATGTAAGAGAAATATATTAGAGTGTTGTACTATTTAAAAAATTTAGTCATATGTAGATGCTTTTGGAAAAAAACATAAAGATCCACATACCTTAATATAAAAAAACCTTGAAATGTCATTTTAAAAATCTCTGATGTAGTTACCTAATGTCATTTGGGTAGATATCGCAATTACTTATGTAAGTAATCGTGCAATCATATTTTTCGTTCTCTTAAAGGAACTCTTTATAGACATGCACCCCATCAAGAATAAAGCATCCTAACATATACATTTGAAGTAACATAAATCATCCTACAACTATCCTCGAAAGAATTCTTACCCATAGCGTTGGTGATGGTGTAAGGCTTGTATCAAAATGGTATCAGTTTCTTCTAGGAATTTTTCAATTTCTCTTTATGCCAGTCCAACCATAACTTGTCACCAACCTAAAAATTATGTGGAACCCAATGGAATATGTATCTACTTGTACTTGGAGCTTGCAAATTTCTATAAAATATCATGAACTCATTATTCAATTTGTTAGATACATTCCTCAAAATTTGTTTCGTTGCTTACCTCGTTCCAAGTTTAGAGGGTATCTTCATGTGGTATTCCATGAATATAGCTATATCAATTGTGTCAATTTTTGGGACCGCAATAGCACTTGAAAAGGCTTGTGAGAAATAGAAATATGAAGAGAAATGTCAAACATATGTTGAAAATATGGAAGGATTTCAACATGTGTATGTGGATCCTTATAATTATATACTTTAAGGACATCTACAATACTCATATCAATTACTTTTTATTTATCAATCTAGGGATGGAAGGCAATGGATTTGGTCAAGCTTGATGTCCATCATGGACCAAATGTTAAACCAGAAAATACTGAGGAACCTACCATCCCTATCAAGATATATGGTCTTTGGAAACCCAAAATGAACCAAAATATTCTCGAAGAAGAGCTTATGGGTGGATTTTGTTTCAACAATCTTCTTATAGGGTGCCAAAATTCCCGTCCAAAGGAAGTGATAAACAAAAACAAAAAAAAAACATTTGTTACCATACTTGGCCAAGGGAAAAAATTATATAGAGTAGGAGAATGCCTATAGTTGAAAATTGAAGCAAGAAAATCTCAATTTAGCTTTTCCTTTGTCAAATTGAGAAAATTTAAATTTCCACATCAACGAATAACTTGGAGGAAGTTAATTGAGGTGAAATGGATCTTGTCACTAATTTAGCTTAGTAAACTCAAGTTGGAGTTCAGTTAAGCATGTGTGATTTCTAATTTGTAGCAATCAAGCTCATTTATTTCAAGTTTCTTTCAATTAAAATAGTTCTAACTGTTGGAGGAACTAGTGGAAGGTCAGTTGTGTAGTGGGACTTCAGTCTAACTCAATGATAATCTAGTTAAATGATCAATCAACCCAAAATATCTAGTGCATGAAAAGAATTCGATTTCCGCATCTCTGATTGAGATTCCAAGGCACTGCAATATTATTTAGATACTAGATTGAGTGTACAGGAATTGTATTGGTCAAGTGATCAACCATAGGAAATTGCGCAACAATTTTGGAGGAATTTCCTAAATAATAGGGGCCTAATTCCTCAGGAATTGTGCAAGAAAATATGGGCTCAAGAAGAGGAAAAAATTGACTAAGTTTGGGTGATAGATTCTTAGTGATAGGTTATTCACTTGCAGGTTGTGCTTAGAGCGAGCAAGAAATTGTAATACATTGTTATTCATCTGATTTAATGCAAGTAGGCATAAGGGGTTTTTAGCTGTTTCTTTCTCCTGGAAAAATATTTTGTGCATGTGTGATATTTCTCATTGCATGTTTATGATTGATGTTCTCAACTGTGAATTGAATTTTGCAGAGCAGTAGAGTAGGATTATGTCTTGTGATTTAGATTAAAATTTCATGAGTAGTTACAATTCTACATTATAATTTTTACATGGAATCAGAGAAAAATTCACATTATAATGGGATTTTTGAAGTTTATTCAATCACACGTCTTTGTGGAGCATAATGTGATAGGAGATGCTCTATCTAGAGAAGGGTTACTGGTAGCAGGGGGTAAAACTATGTGAAGAATACAAGGATGAACTAATCCATGTTTCTAAATGTAATGTTTAATGGCATGTGTAGTAATGCTCAAAATTTGTGGTTGTTGATTAGAGTAGCTTTTCCTTGTATCATCTAAAGATGATGGAAAGCCTCATATGCTATGATGTGTAGTACCATATAGTTTATTGTCATGAAAATTATGTCTTTAATTGGCAAGAGGTGTATCTTTTTCTGATTTTCAAGAAAAGAGGAGTATTTTTTTTAGCCTCCGGTAGTGAAAGTGAGCATGATAAGTGTTATTTGTTTTCTAGTTAAAATGAAATAGCCATTTCTCCCTTGGAAGAAAAATATACTTTCATGCATGGAATAGAGGAAACCTTTTTTTTACAATACTAACTTTTCACTAAGAAAGAAGAAAGACAAAAAGGATTGTGTGTCAAGCCTCCTAGAAAAAGCGCATAAAAAAGACTTGTGGAAAGATGAGAAAGAGCAAGGGAACCATTCATGTGCCAAACTATAGGTTCAATTGCACCCACTATTGTTGATAGGTTTTGTTGCATTAGAAATTCCGATCAATAACCTTCTTGTTAGAGTGTCTCGAAAGTCTAACTCTATTATTCTCTTGTGCATCAATGCCCTAAACAGATAATGGAAGGAGAAAAAACCTCTAGAAGTTGGATAAAATCTCTATGTGTAACCATGGTTTCACAATTAAAACCCTCTCTTCCATGAAAAACACTCAAACTTTAAAAATTCACAATGATTTGAGATATTCCTTACACTTCTTGTTTACAACATGATAATAATAAATTTCATACGATTACCAAAACACCAGGAGTATGACTGATATTTCCCCACTGGTGTGCTGGCTTGAATCCTTTCACAAAAACCCTTCCTTCTTCAACCACACTGCTAATAATTGAAATCAAAATCTCGAAATGTATCAAATGTTAAAAGCAACTCAACAAGAAGGGAATACATAACAAAAAAATTCATAGATCTAACTTGCTTATATTTTCAAACTTGATGCGTGCTTCATTTTATGCAAGAAAAAATGTTGACTTTAAGTGGATTATTAATTAGGAAATAAGAGATGGAGAGGAGGATTGGACTATTTGAATGATTCTGGGAAAGATCATTGAACAATTGAATTCTCTCCTTTTATTTCTTTCTCTAGGATTTTCTCCTTGTTTTTGTCTTCTGGGAAAATGTAGATGCAGGCACGGAGGGAACCCTTACTCTCTCTCGAGGAAAAAGGTAAATTTTAGTGTTTTATTTTTATTAAAACAATATGATTCTTTGTCTCTCATTCTATGGAAGGGATTGAGATATTTAGTGTATAATTTTATTATTATATCACCACATTCTATGGAGAGTTATTTCAAAATGGTCATTTTTAAGTAATTTATTTTTATTGCAGTGTATAAGAAAAATAGAGTGAGAGATAATTCATTAATGTTATTTAGGGAAAATTATATTATTTGAAATGATTTATTGGCATTCCATTAAGGGGTGTACTTTCACTATTGCAAGATACTCTTTTTTATTGCTTACTTAGCTGATTTCCTTGTGTATAAGGAAAACAATTTTTTAGTCAATCAAAAATAATTTTAAATTGTTCTATGACCAAATTCAATTCTTTATTTCCAAAACACGTTCTCCACGACGTTTCAATATGGTTATGCTTAATGCCAATTAAATTGATATATTTTAGAGAAAACCTACACTATCACCAAATTCAATTATTTATTGCCAAAACATGTTCTCGACAAGGTTTCAATACAATTTATCTATTTTAAAGACAACCCACAGTATCCAAATTTAAAAGGAGATGAGGTATATTTTTTATAAATAGAAAAAATATCCATTTAAATTTCATATCTATGAAGCATTAGAAAGGGATAAAAAATAAATTAGGATTTCGACTATGTTTAGTTTGGATGGTTAAGAGGAGTTGTTATCCTGATTGTCTAAGGTCAATCTTACTTATGTTGTTGTTATTCCGTATGTAGGGTTTGCATTATATTTTGGATTTCCAACTCAAGATTTTGAATTCCTCCATTCTACCATCACTTGTTTCCAATCTATTTTGCATTGAAATCATTTTTATGTTATTATTAATTTTATATTAAGCAAAGTATGGATTGTGTTGGTTACATCCTGGTGCTACAAAATATGGTCTGTTGTGGTCCTGTGTTTTGATAGATTGGCCAACCAAAAGACAAGGCAACATCAGAACCAATATTTAGAGTTCCAGGATCTAGTCCTCCTATTCTCAGAGAGGGATCTCTCAAATTGTTTGCAAAGATATGTCTTGTTTGCTTTCAAGTATTGATTTTAGACTAGTTATTAAGTGCAATTGTTTGTTTGATTTTTTTGTTTGTTTGGTTGAATTGGCATAGCAGAATATGAAAGGTCTAAGTAGTATAGATAGAAAGAAGAAGTATCAGATGCATTGGGTAATGGAGTCAAGAAGAGGTTTATGACAAGCTCATCAATGGATATGGGATATCAAAGGGAAAATCTAACTTGGCCACAGGATCCTTTAGTTTTGGGAATGAGATGGACATTAATGATTTGAAAAGAGAAGCTAAAT
Organism: Pinus albicaulis; assembly: GCA_034641835.2. NCBI lineage: Eukaryota > Viridiplantae > Streptophyta > Pinopsida > Pinales > Pinaceae > Pinus > Pinus albicaulis. The sequence continues at coordinate 140,034,522 of CM076575.1, forward strand.
TCTCAACAAAGAGAACTTAAAAACATAACTTGAACATAAAGAGGAATTTGATAGACAGGGCTAACCATGAGTTCTACAAACCACACTTTAAGCAAATAATGACTTCAAGACAAATTTTGAAATGAAATCTAAGATTTCGGAGCACATCCTATTTCCTGAAAGATTTTATTTCAAAGGAATTAGAAAACATGAAAGATTCACTGATAACTGCAGTCATAGAAGAGGGAACGCCTAAAAATCCATGATTACAACTATAAAGACCTTTAAAACAACTATTTAAGTAGGAACAAAGGGTATGATCAAAACATACCTCTTTGGAAAACTATAAACAATGGTACTTCAAAGGAAGACTTCAAAAAAATCTTTCAAGTGGCAGCAGACAAGCAGGGAAAACCATAAATCATGTTGGAACCAACTATTTGAACTATTTGAGAAATAAACGAGCATAAGGGTTCAAGAGAATGATTAAAGACTCTAAAATGTCTCAGCAGAGGAAAACATAAAATAGTGAAGGATAAATAGGTCTAAGGTGCTTCCAGGAGTCATTTCTTAGCCTAAAATTTTCACCCTACTGTAGCAAGAATTTATGGAACAAAATGAAAACAGGAAAAACAACAGACAATTCAAAATACATCACCAAAAGCCAAGCTCAGGGATCCAATGATAGAGCCTTCTCAAGAACAAGCATGTCACAACATCATCAAGCTTCCAAGACTTCAATTTCTTCTTCAACTTCAAATAGACTATGTATTATTTCAAAGAGTTTCAGTGTTACAACTAGTGACCAACCATCCAACTTCTCATCTTATTCAGAAGTATTTATAGAAGAAATGAGGAGGTGGGAGAGTTCTAGGGTTGAGTATCATTAATTATATATTAAATGCAACTCCTAGCCTTGAAAAACATGCAAGGCATAAGGTAGGAAAGCAACAAATTACAACTCTCTTTCATTTACTCTGTTTCTGCTTTTAGGTTTAGCAGGTAAAAAGATTGAATTTAAGGCATTTTCTTATATTTTCAATAACTTTACTGACAGTTTGAAATATCTTCCTTTGTTTGAAATAACTGTAAGTTTCCTTTAGTCTTAATGTTTCGGACTGAGATTTGATCTGGGTATGCATTTGAGGCAAAAAGCTACAATGTGGCAATATAGTAGCTGGGGAATCAATTAGTCCCTTTAATGTGGCTCTGAGGTGTCCTTCGACTGATATTTCTCTGTTTCATAAACATAGTGATTTATCTTAGGATCTATGTTTAGGCTTGATTAAGCCATAATCTTCATCTTTGACACTAATACCCTTTCATTAATTGATGCTGACTGTGTTTTGCTATTTGCAGGTGCGCAGAGGGTTTATTGGAGTTTTTGCTCAGAAAACCGATAATAATGACTTATCGATTCCCTAAAATCATGCAATTAGAACTCTCAAACCCTTTGAAATTGTATCAAGGGCCCTAAGGATTGTCATCCTTAGCCCATAACACTGCAAACATCTGCGGGAGGGTTTTACCCTTTAACTTACAAAACCTGCATAAATAAAAAACAAACATTATTAAACTGCTTTGGAAGGTTCCTGGGAATGGTCTAGAGTTGTGCGAATGGGAAAATGCAGTGGTAGGAGGAAGAAACCCTTGGTGGAAGTGAAACAGGGTTTTAAATTTGAATTAGGGCGCGAATTGGGGAAAAGCGGTTTCAGAAAACCGGGAATGGTTTTTGCACAAAATTTGGGGGGGGGGGGGGGGGGTAGGCGGTATTCACTTTCGGAACATGATTCTACTCAGTGATGTACACGTGGAAAATGAAAAATGCCTATTTCGCATGGAAGTAGCACACTGTGAAGAAGGGGAAAAAATTACGCGAAATGCGTCGGCAATTGTCAAATCTAGGGTCACAGATCATATGGTGGAGGAGAAGTGCGATGGATGAAGAGTTGCACAGGTGGATGAAGCAGTGGGCCCGGTGATGACATCAATCACCTTGTCACGTAGTGGACGGGTTTTGGCTTATCGAGTTTAGTCTCGATTGTAGGATCACCTGAATGGATGGTTAGGATTTAAAGATGGGGTGGGTTTTTGTAATGGAGGAAAAGGTAAGGCATGATGGACAGGCGGAGAGCAGATAACCCAATGGTCGTTGATATGCAGAGATAACCAGTCTAAATTTGTTTAAATCATAATGTCAAGGTAATGAAAAAACAAAGGAAAGAAGGGTTCGAAAGAGGGTTCTTAGTTCTTTAAGCACCCAATTGCGGAGCTTTAGGTCATATGAAGGATAGGGTTTAAAAGCTTTAAGCCCTCGGGGGCTAAAAAAATTATAAGGAAAAAGACTGTTTTTAGGCTTAAAACAGAGATTTTAAAGCCAAAATGGGGGTTCTGATAGATTAAAGAAGGGAATTTAAAGCCAAATAAAGGGGAGATACAAGGTTTTAAGGGGGGTTTTGATGATTTTGAAGGTTAAGAGGGAGGGGTTTAGAAGGATTTTTGAAGGGAATAAGGGTGAAAATGAAAGTGTTTGTGAGTGAAAGGAAGAATGAAATGATGGAAAATGGAGCCTTATAAGAGTAAAATGGTGAAGTGAATGAATGAAGAATGGAGTTATAAGCACTCTTTCTTGGTAAACAGTAGGTACTTTAGGACTAACAGTGAAACAATAGTGAAGATTAACTCAAAGGATAAAGAACATCATAAGGCTTCAAAAAGATGATAGGTTTTCAAAGGAAACTATCTCTTGAAGGCTTGAAGACAAAGTCTAGCCACCTCTTGGTATAAAAAAATCTATAGGTGGCTAACAGTGGCTCCACTTGGGGAGGACAACTGGCTCTTTAGTTGTCTAGAACCTTAGCTATTGATCTCTGGCTTTTCAGTAAACCAGTGCCTTATCCATTGGGCAGAAACTTTGTTTTCTTTTGGCTGACCTTCTTTTATTTGATAATCTCTGGAACAATCTGAAACAATGGAATTCTATCAAAACAACATCTCTACCTACCCATTCCTAATGATCCTAACATTTTTTTCTCTTTTAGAGTGCATTTGGACTAGCAGACTCTCTTCATCACACATTTTATCATTTTTGAAAACAGGAAACTAATCTATTTCTACTCATATTTCTCCATGAACTCATTTTAAGTAGTTGAGTTCATAAATTCTCTACCTAGACTATTATTTGTCAGGATTAGACTGTTTGACAGAATTTTATTCTCTATTTTCTAGAATAGAAATTTAAAGTAGCCAAGTAAGGATTAAGCAGTCTAACTTTGCTGCAGATCTATGGCATAAAAACAAGCTACACGTAGATTCTATTTACAGAAAATTAAAACAAAATTGTGAAGGCTTAAGATCTATAAATTAAAACATCCTTCATTATTCTTCAGCTCTAATTTGAATTTGTTTGAGCTATGTTTTCTCTCTCATCTGGTTCAAGTTTTGAGAATATTAGAACCAGTTTTTTGTCTATCTTTGGATCAAGATTTAATTGAATTAGAGCCATTCTTCTTTTGATATTCATAGGTTTAGATATTGAATTTGTATGAACCTTTGTTTTTCTATCCTAATCTACCTTACTGATAAGCCAAGATTGTGCTGTTTGGCTGATCTAATTCACTAACCTATCAGCAAAAAATTTAAAAGCTAATTAGTCATGATTAGGCTATATGACTAACTAAAAGTGTGTTTTTAGGAGTGGCATTTGAGCTTGCACACTTTCAGACTTTGTCTCTCTTTTTTGGTATGGGGTTGTACCTTTCTTGTTTTCATCTGCCCTCTTTTATTTTCTATTGTTTTTGTATTTTTATTTTTCTAACATTGAATGCAATGTTCAGACAATGATAATTTACAATGGAAAGTAAAAATATTTGAAACTCATGACTCTTGACAGAAGTAATGCTTGAGCATCCTGCCATTGACAGGACCTCCACATGGATCTTCCCCATCCAACTCTTTCAAGAAAAATGAATTATGACCCCTCTCAGCATGAATAATATAGGGTCCTTTCCACAGAGTCTCAAACTTGCCATGTTTTTCCTTTTCTTCCCTTCTTGAATCCCATTTAAGAACTATATTTCCAACTTGGAAATTATTTTCCTTAGTTCTTTTGTCAAATAGTTTCTTGATATTTTCTTGGACTAGTTGTGTTCTTTCATAGACTTATTCTCTGGACTGCTGTAAATGAATTATTTGGTTGATTCTTCTCTACATATAATTTTCTTTAGTTTGCACTTCTTGAAGGAGTTTCATGACTAGAAATCCTAATGATGTTGGGAAGACTGCATCCAAGCCATAGACCAGCTGATAAGGGGACATATTTATTGACTTCTTATTAGTTAATCTATCAACCCATAAGGCATGAGCTAGCTTACTGTGCCATGATTTCTGATTATGCTCCAACAGCTTTTTGATGATGTTGATAAGGCTCTTATTGGAGGATTTAGCTAATCCATTTCCCTGGGGATAGTAGGTAGTAGAGTGGCCTAAGGTGATGTGGTATTTGTAATAGAAATCAACAATTCTTTTAGACTTGAAGGAAGCAGCATTATCTGTTATGATTTTTCTAGGACAACCAAATCTAGATAGGATGTTTGTTTCAAGGAACTTGATAATGACAGAGTCAGTAGCATTCCTAGATGGTATGGCTTCTATCCACTTGGTAAAATAATCAGTTGCAGTGAGGATCCACTTATGCTAGGCTGATGAAGATGGTTGAATTTCCCCAATGAAGTCTAAGCCCCATTGTTGAAAGGGTGCTTCAACACCGATAGGATGCAAAGATAAGGGAAGGAGTTTTCTTTTGCCATAAAAAATTTGACACTTTTGGAAAGACATGACTAATTTTTTAGTATTTGGGAAAAGGGTGGGCCAATAGTGACCAGATCTAAGGATTTTGTTTGCTGTGGTCTTCCAATAGAGGTGTCCTCCACATTCTCCTTCATGCAGTTCATGCATGATTTTTCCGTCATCATCCTCAAGTAAACATTTAAGAAAAATTCCAACATCATTTTTCCAATATAATACCCCATCTAATATGCAATAATTCAAAGCCTTATTTTTCAAAAATCTAGCTTTAGTTTTAGACAAAGAAGGAGGGGAATTTAAATACAAAAGCACATAAATGATGTCAGCATACCAAGGAGATTTCAAAAAAAATTCTTCAATGAAAGGAGCAGTGAATTCTTCTATTTCTTCCAACACATCTACCATATTCCTATCTAGTGCTTGGAAGTTTGACTCAGCCATGAGTTTTGCTAATCCTTGCCCTTTGATTAGCTTGGTGGGCTTGATTTCTAATTCATATTCAAGAATAGTAGCAATCCATTTTCCCCTTTTACCATCAGGGTCTTGACTTAGAATATCCTTGACAACAGTATGTGGAACAAAAGAAATTACGTGAGAGTGTAAAATATAGACTCTAAAGTATTTTAATGCTTTCACTAATGCTAAGGCTTACTTCTCCATGATGTTATATTTGAGAGGAGCATCTCTTAAGTCCTTACTAAAAAAGGATATTGGTTGTTCTTTTCCCAATTAATTATTTTGAAGTAATACTACAACTATTGTATGTTCAGATGTAGAAGAAAAGATATAAAAGTATTTGGTGAAATTGGGACTAATCAAGATTGGTGTTTGAGTGAGAGCTTGTTTAACCAATTGAAATGATTTTTTAGCTTGTGTAGTCCATTTCACACCTACCTCTTTCTTAAGCATGTTTGTTATGTTTCTTAATAGCTTAGCAAGGTTGGGGATAAAACTCTTGAAAATATTAATCTTTCCAATGAAAGATTGTAATTCTTTGAGGCTTCTTGGATGGTTGATTTTCAATATGCCATCAATCCTTTTAGGGTCTACTCTGATTCCCTCTTCTGAAATTATGTGACCAAGAAGCTTGCCTTCTTGGAGACCAAAGAGTGTCTTCTTGGGATTCAAATATAAGCCTAATTTCCTACATTTCTCAAACAATTTTCTTAAATGAATCAAGTGTTCTTCATCAATTTTAGAGAAAAAATTTATGTCATCAAGGTAAATGATTATAAAATAGCCAATATCTTTAGAGAAGGCTATGTCCATGGCCCTTTGAAAGGTGGCCCCTGCATTCATCAAACCAAATGGAATTTTGACATACATAAAGGTGCCCCAAGGTGTGGTAAAAGCAGTTTTGTGTTGATCACTTGGGAGCACTAACACCTGGTTGTAACCTGAGAATCCATCCAACAGTGATATTCTTTTTGAACCAGCTATCCTTTGAAGTATGTGGTCCATCTTGGGCAAGGGGTAGTTGTCTTTCAGGGAGGCTCTATTTAGATTTCTAAAGTCAATGCAGAGCCTGATCTCTCCTGTCTTCTTCCTAACAGAAACTAAGTTTGACACCCACTCTGAATATCTAATGGGTACTATAATCCTAGCATCATACATCTTTTCAATTTATTTTTTAACTAAAGGCAAGAAAACAGGGTTTATCCTTCTTAGTTTTTGTTTGAAAGGTTTCTGATTTTCCTTAAGAGTAATTTTGTGTTGAATGATGATAGTGTCATGCAAGACTCGTATCTTTGCATCTCACAATGATCCCGTATTTTTATGAACGCAACAGAACACCGATATAAAACTACAGACACAAGAGATGCAAAGGAAATAATGCTTCAACATATTAACAAACGAATGACCCAAATAAGCTTACAAACACAATGGAAATAGGCGAGAAGTTACCGGTAGCGCATCTTCCACATGTAGCACACGGCAGTGCCTCCGAACCTAAGTTACATTGAGGCTCGCGGGCCTATTATAGACATAATGGAAATAAAAGAGCTATGGTACTGGCAGCGTATCCCCGAGAAGAGATGTGGCGGCTACCAGCCCTTGAACTGTGTTACAATGCAGACATGATGGAGATGCGGCGAGCTAGGGCACTGGTAGCGCTTATCTCTGAGAAGAGATGTATCGGCTCCCAACCCCCTGAACTGTCTTACAATGAGGCTCGAGGGCCTATTTATTGTTGAGAAACAATGTAGAATCCGAAACGTCCAAAACCCTAACCGTAGGAGATGAAGCGCCAAAACTGTGGGCCCCGTTGGGTAAATTGGTGGTTCAACTTCCCGAGGACGTAACTTTGGCATCCGATCTCCGTTTGACGCGCTCAATAGCTCGTTAGAAAGATCTGTCCGAGGAGTACAATTTTTGAACGAGCAACATCGGTCCATGGACCCATGTTGCTCTCTGTTTTCCCAAAAAACGTCGTTTAGGGCCTCAAAACGGCTCCGGAAGTTTAAGACCCGAAAAACTGCTAAAAATAGTAAGTTGTGCCGAAACTTAAAAACTAAAATAACTGATGGTGGGGGTTCAAATGGACTCGATGGGTGGCCACCAATATCCACCTGGATTATTAATGCCCCAAAACGGCTCCGGGTGTGCAGGACCCGAAAACCTACTATAAATAGTAAGCTGTGCTGAAGCTGAAAAACTGAAAGAATTGATGCTGCGGGTCCAAATGGAATAGGTGGGAGGCCATTGATATCCACCTTGATCATTCCTCCCTCCTTAGGAAGCAATGGTCTCCATTGCGTTAAGTTCCTCCATGAATTTTTCAACTTCGGGGTTGGATTTAGATGCCACTGCAAGGCCATCGAAGGATCCGAGAAAAAAAAAATTTCCATCATCGCGTTCCTCTGTTTCTCGAGGGCATCCTCGAGCAAGATTTTGATAGGATCTCCTGCTCCCTCTTCTTTCTTTCCTTCCGCCATGGGGGGTCTTCGGGGTTGCGAGGTTGAACTCCTTATACCTTGGCCGCGTTGGGGACATGAAGAGAAAAACAGAGAAAGAGCAGACCCGCTCTAATACCACTGATCCGGATTTTATGCAGGAACGCAACAGAATACAGATATAACCATAGATACAGAGATGCAGCGGAAATAATGCTTCAATTTATTAATAAACGAATGACTGCAATAAGCTTACAAACATAATGGAAATAAGCTAGGGCACTGGTAGCGTATCTCTGAGAAGAGATGTAGCGTACGCAGGCCTCTAAACTGTGTTACATTGAGGCTCGCAGGCCTATTACAGACATAATGGAAATAAAAGAACTATGGTACTGGCAGCATATCCCTGAGAAGAGATGTGGCGGCTACCAGCCCTTGAACTGTGTTAATATGCAGACATGATGGAGATGTGGTGAGCTAGGGTACTGGTAGCGCTTATCTCTTAGAAGAGATGTATCGGCTCCCAGCCCCCTGAACTGTCTTACAATGAGGCTCGAGGGCCTATTTATTGTTGAGAAACAATGTAGAATCCGAAACGTCCAAAACCCTAATCGTAGGAGATGAAGCGCCAAAACTGTGGGCCCCGTTTGGGTAAATTGGTGGTTCAACTTCCCGGGGACGTAACTTTGGCATCCGATCTCCGTTTGACGCGCTCAATAGCTCGTTAGAAAGATCTGTCCGAGGAGTACAACTTTTGAACGAGCAATATCGGTCCATGGACCCATGTTGCTCTCCGTTTTCCCAAAAAACGTCGTTTAGGGCCTCAAAACGGCTCCGGAAGTTTAAGACCCGAAAAACTGCTAAAAATAGTAAGTTATGCTGAAACTTACAAACTGAAATAACTGATGGTGGGGGTTCAAATGGACTCGATGGGTGGCCACTGAAATATCCACCGGATTATTAATGCCCTGAACGGCCCGGCAGTGACCCGAAACCTCGCTATAAATGTCTAGTCGTACGGAGCCGAAAAATCGAAAAAGAATCGAACTTACGGGTCCAAATGGAATAGGTGGGAGGCCAACGACATCCACCGGATCAAGCAAACACATCTCTAAATTATTTGAATAGCTCTATGTATTGCAATTTTATATGAGCTGGGAGAGTGCTAGACAGTTTTATCATCTTGGGTTTTTTTAAGGTGCCTATGTTATGTTCCTCTACCTTTGTTTCCATAGGCTCCATTCTTGGTTCTTTGGCTACATCATTATAGTCAAACAGGTGTTCTAATGGTGTGAGACCTCTTGGAATTGTATCATTTTTTCATTGTAAAACTTCCAAGTTTCTCTGGTCTGCGTTGTCAATTAATTCTATTTTAAAAATATTTTCACAGTGATTTATATCAGCAGAATATGTCATTTATGTTTCTAGGATTTGTTCATTATCCAAATAGTTTTCTTCATGGCTGGTTTCTGATATTGGTATGGCAAAGTCATTTTTTGATTTTAAGAAATCATCTATGTGTTTGTGAAAGTCAAACACTTGCCAGTGGTCTTCATTGTCAGGCACTGCAGGCCTATTTTTTACCTTTATGTTAAGATGTTCATTTATCTGAGGTACTTGGAAATTGCTGGCAGTGAAGGCAAGTTCATTTGCTAGATGATTTTGGGCTCTTGGTATGAAAATGAGTTCATATTTTTCAAAGGTATTTAGGAGATCAAGGGAAGCATTTTGATATTCTCTAAGTCTTGGGTTTTTAGCTGAATATTCCCCTTTGATTTTTCTTATGATAAGTTCAGAATGTCCTAGGATCGATATTTTCTGGGCTTCTAATTTCTTAAGCAACTGTAAGCCAAGGAGGAGGGCTTCATATTCAGCAATATTGTTGGTGCATGGAAAATATAGTTTATATGAATAACCCTGATTTTTATTTTGAATCCATACACCTACCCCTACACTTGTTTTATTACAAGACCCATCAAAGTTTACTGTCCAAAGTATTTTTTCCTCATTTTCATTTTCTTGTTGTTGTTGATTGCTAATGATTTGTATTTGATTTGAGTGAAGTTTTGAGTGTTCTAGTAAACCAATTTCCTCTTTTTTTTCCTTTTCTCGTTGAGTGATTTGATCTTCATTGTACAAGATAAAGGAATCTAAACTTGATTGAATGGAATAGATTGGAGAGTTGTTTGGTTTATCTATGTTGCTCACCATGTATTTCATATGGGATTCCCTGTATAGTCTTCTAGTTTGGTTAAACACTAGGATGGTGGCATAGGACATGTCCATTTGGAGGCTTCCTTGTAGCTTGGCTCCCCATGATCTTGATAAAAGCATGCCATACTTTGGGGGAATCTCAGCTACCACTATGTCCATCACTAGACTCTTAGCAGGGATTTGAGATAAGTTAACACATAAATATTTGATTAAACCAAAACATTTGACTCTGCTTGAATCAAAGGAATACAGATCTTTGTATGGTTTAGTAATTTCTAAGCCTAAGCTTTCCATTACTACTTTAGGCATAAGATTATGTGAAGCTCCAGAGTCTAACATGGTGTTGTGTAATATCTTATCATGTACATTTAGACTGAAATAGAAGGGAGGGACAACTCCTTCTTGGTATTTTCCTTCAACTTCTGGACCAAACAACAACTCTGGTTTAACATCTGTCAAGTTTAGAGTATCAGTGTCACTTCCTAAATTTAAAGCTTTCAAAACTTGTTTTTTGTACACTTCTTGGGTTACTAGTTCAACTAGAGGTATGGTAATTTTTATCTTTGCAATCTCTCCCTTAAGGCTGAAAGGAACTATTGTTTTTGTCATTTTTACATCTGTTTTTTCAATTGAATTCCTTTCAGCAATTTTGATTTGTTGAACTTTGTTTGGACTATTATTAGGGATAGTTTTGCTAGGGCTGCTAGCTGAGGTGCTAGGGCCACTTTGTTCAACATTTGGTTGGCTGATTTTCTCTTTGTTTAAATCTATTTTCTTAGCCAAAATGTTTGGTTTCTCTGTTGTTTTCTTAGGCTGATTTTCTGTATTTTTCCTAATAGTAGTGCTAGTGTTCTTATCATTTGAATTATCTAGGTTCCCTTTGCTTATTAGATCATACTGTTTATGTACCTCCATGATTGTGTTCTGAAACCCCAATCTATAATCTTCAGAATCCTCATTATTGTATTCATTTTGTTCTTAAGAGAAGAATTCTTGTTCTTCTTCTGTGAGAAAAACATCTGTCTCACTGTCAGATCCTATCAAGTTTACATGATCTTCTTCCAACCTTTCAACTTCCCTTTTTTCTTCTTGATCAACATAGTTTTGTTGAAAGGGAGGCCTAATCTGTTGGTCATTATCTCTTTTCCTATCTTGATTAGGGTCTCTTCTAAGATATTGGTTTCTATTTCTATTTTGGTTTTCTCTAGGAGGCACTTCTCCCATTCAGATTTATCTTTTCAAGCATCCCCTCCATTACCTTTACTAAGTTATAAATTCTATTATCTGATGCTGAAGTTGATGGCATTGTATCATCCTTGTATGTAACTCTTTTTTCTTCTCTCAACCTAGCTCTTTTTTCAATCAGATTTGCCTCCACACTCATGGCTCCCCTCTGCATATCTTCTAAGGTTGAGGGATCTCTTTCTCTTAGCTGGTAGGCCATTTCAGGGTCAAATCCTTCTGGGAATTTAGCCAAGGCTAAGCCTAGTGGAGGCTTCATGTCTGGAGGAAGTGCATTATAAACACTATTGAATCTAGTGCAGTAATCATGGACACTTTCCCCAGTATTCCTTTTGAGATTAGTATAGTCTGAATGGATTTGAAGAGGGTTTTTTCTTATTTCCCATTTGTTTATGAAAGCTTGATATAAAGAAGGGAGATCATTTATGCTGTGAGGAGCTAAGTTTTTAAACCATTTCTTAACTTCTCCCCCTAAACTTTGAGCAAAAATTCTCATATTAATGGTCTCATCATCTATCTCCATGTAATCAAATGCATCATTCATTTTGTCTACATGCTGCTGAGCAGTAGTAGGTTCATTTGCAGTGAAATGGGGAATTTTAGATTGATAGTCATTTGGTAAGGGAACCATAGGTTGTGCTAACACTAGTGGGGCATACCATGCTACCATGGCTGGAAAGAAAAGTGGATTTACAAGAGGTGGATTGATGGGAGGGAAAGTGGGCTGAAATGGGGTGTTTTGAACAGTGGTAGTATGGATTAGAGTGGAAGAAATTCTTGGGCCAACAAACTGGTTTTGAGTAGATTTCTTATGGAAGAGGCTGAACTGGTGAAGAAGCTGGGAATCAGGAGGAGTAGAAGGTGAGGCTTCTCCACTAAAGCTCTGATGCAAATCTGCAGTTTCAAGATCAGATTGGTTTAAATCACTTTGAGACCTAGTTCTGAAGATGTTCTTTGTATGATGTAAGTCGAAGTGTAAATCCTTTAAGACAACAAGGTTTTCAGGAACAGATTTTGCTCTTAAGAGGCTCCTATCAGCAGCTGATTATCCAGATTTAGAAGTCTGCCACAAAATTATTTATGGATTGTCAACTATTGTAGGAGGGTTAGGGTCTGGATGAGATCTAGTGTTGATCCTATGTGAAGCTAGACTGCTTTTCAAAAATGAGAGAGGCTGAAATTTTTAGGGATTGTTTTGAAAGCTTTTCCTCTCACAATGAATATTATAGTATGAGACTAGGTTTCTAAACTTCCTCAAGGCTGGTTAACATAGTCCTAAAGAGATCTGGAGACCTAGATGAGTAATAGGATTACTGGGCTAGTGGAGTCGCCAGGTGGAATATTTTTAGCTTTTTATGAAGGTAAAATGATTTATGGTTTCACCACCATGTTTATTATGAAGCCAATCTGAAATATTTTTGGATTTTGTATATTTCTATGGTTATGAGAATGTCCTATGTCTTCTCTTAAAACTTAGCTAAGGTGCTCAAAAAAACAGAGTCTACTTTATGGATTACTAACTGATTTTCTTAGAGATTTGTAGGGCTAAATAGTTTAGAATAGTTTTCTAAGCTATCATAGACTCAATAGGTCCCACTGTGATCGCCATTGTGTTGTGGTCCTGTTTTTTGATAGATTGGCCAACCAAAAGACAAGGCAACATCAGAACCAATATTTAGAGTTCCAGGATCTAGTCCTCCTGTTCTCAGAGAGGGATCTCTCAAATTTTTTGCAAAGATATGTCTTGTTTGCTTTCAAGTATTGATTTTAGACTAGTTATTAAGTGCAAGTGTTTGTTTGATTTGTTTGTTTGTTTGGTTGAATTGGCATAGCAGAATATGAAAGGTCTAAGTAGTATATATAGAAAGAAGAAGTATCTAATTCATTGGGTAATGGAGTCAATAAGAGTTTTATGACAAGCTCGTTAATGGATATGGGATATCAAAGGGAAAATATAACTTGGCCACAGGATCCTTTAGTTTTGTGAATGAGATGGACATTAATGATTTGAAAAGAGAAGTTGAATTCTCAACCAAGGGAACTTAAAAACATAACTTGAACATAAAGAGGAATTTGATAGACATGGCTAACCATGAGTTCTACAAACCACACTTTAAGCAAATAATGACTTCAAGACAACTTTTGAAATGAAATCTAAGATTCGGGAGCACATCTTATTTCCTCAAATATTTTATTTCAAAGGAATTAGAAAACATGGCATATTCACTGATAACTGCAGTCATATAGAGGGAACGCCTAAAAATCCATGATTACAACTATAAAGACCTTTAAAACAACTATTTAAGCAGGAACAAAGGGTATGATCAAAACAAACTCTTTGGCAAACTATAAAAAATGGTACTTCAAAGGGAGACTTCAAAAATAGCTTTCAAGTGGCAGCAGACAAGCAGGGAAAACCATAAATCATGCTGGAACTAACTATTTGAACTATTTGAGAAATAAACGAGCATAAGGGTTCAAGAGAATGATTAAAGACTCTAAAACTCCTTAGCAGAGGAAAAAATAAAACAGTGAAGGATAAACAGGTATAAGGTGCTTTCAGGAGTCATTTCTTAGCCTAAACTTTTCACCCTACTGTAGTAAGAATTTATGGAACAAAATGAAAACAGGAAAAACAATAGACAGTTCAGAATACGTCACCAACAGCCAAGCTCAGGGATCCAATGATAGAGCCTTCTCAAGAACAAGCATGTCACAACATCATCAAGCTTCCAAGACTTCAATTTCTTCTTCAACTTCAAACAGACTATGTATTATTTCAAAGAGTTTCAGTGTTACAACTAGTGACCAACCAACCAACTTCTCATCTTCTTCAGAAGTATTTATAGAAGAAATGAGGAGGTGGGAGAGTTCTAGGGTTGAGTATCATTAATTATATACTAAATGCAACTCCTAGCCTTGAAAACCATGCAAGGCATAAGGCAGGAAAGAAACAAATTACAACTCTCTTTCATTTACTCTGTTTATGCTTTTAGGTTTAGTGGGTAAAAAGATTGACTTTAATTAATTTTATTATATTTTCAATAACTTTACTAACAGTTTGAAATATATTCCTTTGTTTTTAATAACTGTCAGTTTCCTTTAGTCTTAATGTTTCAGACTGAGATTTGTTCTGGGTATGCCTTTGAGGCAAAAAGCTACAAGGTGGCAATATAGTAGCTGGGGATTCAATTAGCCCCTTTAATGTGGCTCTGAGGTGTCCTTTGACTGATATTTTTCTGTTTCATAAACACAGTGATTTATCTTCGGATCTGTGTTTAGGCTTGATTAAGCCATAATCTTCATCTTTGACACTAATACCCTTTCATTAATTGATGCTGACTGTGTTTTGCTATTTGCAGGTGCACAGAGGGTTTATTGGAGTTTTTTCTCAGAAAACCGATAATCATGACTTATCGATTCCCTAAAATCATGTAAGTAGAACTCTCAAACCCTTTGAAATTGTATCAAGGTCCCTGAGGATTTTCATCCTTAGCCCATAACACTGCAAACATCTGCGGGAGGGTTTTACCCTTTAACTTACAAAACCTGCATAAAAACAAACAAGCATTATTCAAATCCTGCGATTTATGGTTTAAACTGCTTTGGAAGGTTCATTAGAATGGTCTGGAGCTGTGAAAATGGGAAAATGCAGTGGTAGGAGGAAGAAACCCTTGGCGGAAGTGAAACAGGGTTTTAAATTTGAATTAGGGCGCGAATTGGGAAAAAGCGGTTTCGGAAAACCGGAAATGGTTTTCGCACAACATTTGGGGGGGTCGGTGGTATTCTCTTTTGGAACACGTTTCCACTCTGCGAAGGACACGTGGAAAATGAAAACCTCCTATTTCACGCGGAAGTAGTGCACTACGAAGCGGGGCAAAAAATTATGTGAAATGCGTCGATAACCGTCAAATATGGAGTCACAGATTGTATGGTGGAGGAGAAGGGCAATGGATGAAGAGTTGCATGGGAAAATGAAGTAGTGGGCTCAGTGATGACGTCGATCACCTTGTCGTGTAGTGGACAGGTTTTGGCTTATCGGGTTTAGTCCCAATCATAGGATCACCTGAATGGACGGTCAGGATTTAAAGATGGGGCGGGTTGTTTGAATGGAGGAAAAGGTAAGGCATGATGGACGGGAGGAGAGCGGATAACGCGATGGCCGTTGATCTACAAAGATCAACGGTCTAAATTTGTTTAAATCATAATGTCGGGGTAATGAAAAAACAAAGGAAAGAAGGGTTCGGAAGAGGGTTTTTAGGCCTTTAAGTGCCTGATTGCGGAGCTTTAGGTCATATGAAGGACATGGTTTAAAAGCTTTAAGCCCTCGGGGGCTAAAAAAATTATAAGGCAAAATATTGTTTTTAGTCTTAAAAAAGGATTTTAAAGCCAAAATGGGGGTTCCGATAGATGAAAGAAGGGAATTTAAAGCCAAATAAAGGGGAGATATAAGGTTTTAAGGGGGGTTTTGATGATTTTGAAGGTTAAGAGGGAGGGGTTTAGGAGGATTTGTGAAGGGAATAATGGTGAAAATGAAAGTGTTTGTGAGTGAAAGGAAGAATGAAATGATGGAAAATGGAGCCTTATAAGAGTAAAATGGTGAAGTGAATCAATGAAGAATGGAGTTTTAAGCAGTATTTCTTGGTAAACAGCAGGTACTTTAGGACTAATAGTGAAACAACAATGACGATTAGCTCAAAGGATAATGAACATCATAAGACTTCAAAAAGATGATAGGTTTTCAAAGGAAACTATCTCTTGAAGGCTTGAAGACAAAGTCTAGCCACCTCTTGGTATAACAAAATTTATAGGTGGCTAACATGGTTTTATGGGTGTATTTATTATATGGCAAACAATAGATTATATGTGTTGTGTATGGAAATAAATTGTTTTCAAACACTTGTTATTATGTTGAACTATGTTTGGTTGTTCTTATGTGTTGTAACAATGTATTTAGACACCACCTCTATTTAGAATATGATTTTTCTAATATACAAAATCCTGTGATTCTCCAACATGGTATTAAAGCTAACGGTTTGATATGTAGCATGTTGCCGACAAGTCTTATGCAAGTTGTAGATGCTCTTAGAAATTCATATTTTTTTAGTGGATTGGTTCAAGGTTTCTAATTGCAAACTAAATCTAGGACCAAATCAATGGGTCAACATTATGAGTTTCAAGATAGATCTTATAAATTTTAATGGACACAATTATGGAATTTGGGCACAACTATATGGGAACATTGCTGAAGAGCGAAGAGTCATAGGACTTTACGAAAATGGTGGTCCTTATCAAAGGGATAAACAATAAAAAAAATTCATCAACATGAAGAAGGATGATGTTGTAGGAGTCATAACAACCTCCATCTCAAGGTGGATTCATTGTCATATAGTCCATATCAACTACTCATATAATCCATACTCTTTAGTATATAAAAGAGCTATAAATCGATGCATATTTTCCCCTAATACCCTGCAAAACCTATATTATCCTTGAAAACCTTATCCTCTATAATAAAAGCAACAATTTTAATACATAATTTACAATGTCATGAATTTGAGAATTCCACCAATTCAGTGACACACCAAACAAATTTTTATAAAATGGAATGCCTAGCTCAAAAGAATGCATGTTTAGAATTGATCACCATGGTGTCACTCTCTAGTAAACATTTTTTGGTGGACTCACCAATATAATTTATTTTGACCCCTCTCCACAAATTTTTCTTAAGCCATTGATCACGTTGGGCTATATCTTACACAATATTTTTAGTGGCCATGTGGTTCACTGACACACACCTACAACTTGTCATCCATAGAGGAAAAAAAGTGAATGGTTTAGTCCCTCTCATAATACATTAACACTCTCATCCAGTCACTTAGCGCACCATAGACAAACATGCCTTCCCTCACTATGCATGTTGGCCCCTTTTCTTTAGAATATTAGGAGTTGGAGGGTAAGCGTGACGAGGGTGTCATTTTCTCAAGACGAGCCTCTCATAAGGATAAGAACTTTAATGAGAAATAAAATAACAATATTTACCACTCACTTCTTACCATTCCTACACCATAAAAAACCTTTAAAATGTCATTCTTAAAATCCCTTGTGTAGTTTCCTATTGTCATTCAAGTGGAATATCACAATTACTTATGTCAGTAATGGTGCGATCATTTTTTTTATTCTCTTAAAGAAAATATTTATAGGCGTGCATGCCATCAAGCATAAATCATCGAGTCAAAATGAATGTAAATGAATGAATAAGAGGGTGTTCCAGGGAGTTTCAACGAGTGTTTGGCATGCCAAGGGGGGAGTGACAAGGCATGCTAGGGAATGCTAGTGCATGTTAAGAAGTGTCAGGGTGTGGTAACATGTGCTAGATAGTCCCCAAGGCATGCCAATGCATGCCAACCATGCCAAGACATGCCATGTGTTAAGGCATGACAATATGTGTGAGGTGTTAGGGTATGCAAACACGTGTCAAGGAGTGTCAGGCGACAAAAGGGAACACCAAGTTAAAATGAAAATAAATGAACATATATGAGGGTTAATAATTTAGGACCTTACCTTTTCAAGGGGGGCCTGTTAGTCATACCAACATGAATGTGAAGAAATTCCAAGGGCCAATTGCTAGTGTGTCTTAAGTGCCAAACCATCCTCTATTACTTCTCTCTTAATTGTGAATAATTGATTTCAAATAAATGTTATCTTAAACCATTGCATAGAATTCCAGGGCATCCAAATGCATGCGAAGAATTATCTAGTGCCACCAAGTGCCAAGAGCCAATATGTGTCAGGGAGTTATAGTGAATGTTATGGAGTTACATGTTTGCTAAGGAGGGAGTGACAAGATATGTTCGATAGTGTTGGCCCTCTGTAATTTGTAAGATTGGCAAGAACAATTAGAAGAGGACAACATCAAACCGCTTTGGAGTCCATGACCTAGCCTTCCTGGGCTCAGAGAGGGCTCTCTCTGTATCTTTATGACTTAGGATTTAACTTTGGTGGTTGATAATGTTGATCTTAGGCTAGTTATAGGGATTGTTTTGTTGTTTTATTTGGTTGGTTGGACAGATAGAATATGGGAAGTTTAATCCTTTGGGCTATGGAGTCAATAAAAAGGGCCAAATTATGCATCAACTTTTCAAAGTCATTGACAAGGCAAGATAACTATATAAAATGGATCTTACTGGCAGTGTGAATATGGTATGGTAGGAGGCAGTAGAGGCTAAAGAGCATTTAAGAATTCCTTAAATTTTAAGATATTAGTTCCATGAAGCTAAAGAGAAGTTAAGAATTCTTTAACTAAACTTCATAAGGGAAATTTTAAAGATATCAACTTTAGTAAGACTAAAGAGAAGTGAAGAATTCTTTAACTATACTTCAGAGGAAAACCTTAAAGACAACAGTTTTAGTAGAGCAAAAGAGAAAGTAAGAATTATTTAACTAAACTTCACAAGGGAAAACTTTAGAGAAGTCAGTTTTGGTAACGTTAAAGAGCAGTGAAGAATTATTTAACTATAAATCAAAGGAAAACCTTTAAGACAACAATTTCAGAAGAACTAAAGAGCAGTTAAGAATTCTTTAGCTATACTTCAGAGGAAAACATCAAGATAAAAAAAAACAAACAGATTTAAGGTGCTTTCTCAACATATCTTAATCTAAAATTTCTACTATGTAATCAGAGAAACTGAAGTATAGTATGGAAAAACAAAGAAAAATTGAAACGAAAGAAGGAACGTCACCATTAACATAGCTTAAGGATCTTGTAAACATGCTTTTATTATTGTTGCCTAGCTCAAAACTGTTACAAATATCTAGTACAATAATCTAGAAATGCAGAGTCTAAACAAAGTCCAACCCTTGATAATGAAAATACCTACAGTATTTAACTGCAACTGAGGCAGTTTCACTAATCTAGGTCGAAAAACTGCATTAACTGGAAAGTAAGTTGAATTTTGACAATTTTTTCCACGCAAGGCCCGAACTAAAATATCATCTAGCAGATCGCCTACAATAACTTCAGAGCTGATATTAAAATATCCCTGGCAAACCACCTACAAAATTAACTTATATAATAACTTCTGAGCTAATATTTGAAATATATCTGACTATAACATTAATTGAGACAACTTTTAGTAAATCGAAAATTAGGCTGAAGGAGGCCATCATGGTTACAAGGAGGAAACATTGAGTAGTCTTGACATTTGGCTTTCTTTGGACCTCCACTGCGTAGGTCATAAGAGAGGATACACTGCTGGCATGCTGCAAAATTTATCTTTCACTCAATAATTTCACAAAACTTATCCCACTAATCTTCACTCGAGATATGTATATTTACAATTTTTCGGAATATTTCATCCACCTCAGTGAATTTGTAAAACGTTGGATTTTGTATAAATAACTGTTTGATTTTATGCTGAATCATCAAATAAAAATATAGAGCTTTAAGAAAATCTATGCCTGTAATGTGATCCTTGATATTTTCAAACTTTGATTTGTCTATAGCAATTGTATGCAATTTTTTTCAATAATCTTCCAACTTGACCAGTTTGTCATCTAATCCAACCAGAACTGGCAGTCCTTTTTTATTTAACACATTAAATTCCTTATGAAACCTTTGAACCATAACTACAATATTCCTACTTAGCCTAAGCTAAGAGGAATATTCATTTTTGTTTTATTTTTTGTTGCATGAATAAATGAATAAAGGAGGCTATCAGGCTTGAGGCCAAGCTCTACTTCCAATTTTAGCACAGATCCATTGAGGGTTTGTCTGCTTTTGCAAGCTGCAATAAATGGGATTCTAGATCTACAGAGATGTAGCTTTTTTTGGGAGCCTCTTCTCATGGAGTGTGTCTTTTAACCTCCTAGAAGAGTGCCTCTCCTATTTATACTTCAGATCTGTAACTTGGCAGTAGGAATCCATGTCATTTTGAGCTATAGCATTGTTTCTATTGATGGACTACGTTATTTTGATATGAGGTTCTTTATGGTGTTTTGATTCCAGTTTTGATCAGAGATCTTTGGTGCTGGGCTTTGCCTTTCACTTTGGTAATCCATGGATTAGATTACTGATCCATGTTCTATTTAGATATAATATATTGTAATGTAATGTTATATTCAGAAATTACTGCAGCATTTTACAGATCTACAACTTGTATCTCAGATCTACTCTTATTTATGCATGATTTGGTCAAAACCCCAAGGGGATCTTGTAAAGAAAACTATCTAGTTTCCAGATTTGAAATAGATCTGTTGTTTTGTCCACAGATCTGTCCTAGATCTGATTTGTAATATGCAGTTGCTAAAAATCCTGAAAATAACATTGTTGAGCCATTTTTGCTGATATATATGTGTTGTAGCTTACTCTTCTGAAGATATCTTTCTCTATTGTCTCATGTAAACTATTGTATATTGAAAGAGCTTCACTTTACTTCTAATTTGATACTGTACATTCATTTTTTAATCATATTTGATGGCCTCCTACTCATATTGTCCAAGAATGCATTATTCTTGAATAAATTTGTTGTGCATAGCTGCAACCCCTCTTGTAGGGTGTTTTCCAGCTAGACTAGGTTGTGGGAGACCTGTTTACCACACCTAGTTTTATTTGTTTTTTCTACCCTTTTGGATTTAGACTCTAGATATCCTAATATAAGGGATACAAGGGCTTAAAACTCATTTATGTACATCAATATCCCAGGAGTGCGTTATTTTTCCAAGTCTGTTGTGCAATCCCAATTTTGGAACATTACAGTGGTATCAGAGCTCCTTTCTTGGCACAGCCTGTGCTTGCCTTCGAGCACCAGCCATGTTGCATTTAGAAGAAGATGATCCTCTTACTGAGAGGGAGAAGAGGCATCAAAATAGAAGTCATAAGAAGTATGATTATACTACTGAAGATCAAGGCAAGGGTAAAGCCACTGAGACTACAAGTGATAAGGAGGGAGAGGAGTTTTCAAGAACTCTGTTGGTGGCCATGCAAGATCTTGCCAAGGAGATCAAGGAGATGAGGGTGGAAAGAATGAGGGAATCTCTTGGGATATTTTATCAAGGAGAAAGCTCTAACATGTCTCATCATGGGACTGGTCAACCAGTGAATCTGCCACAAGCCCCTCAAGCCTCACAACTCCACTATGCCTACTTTCTTGGCTATGGAGAGTGAAGGACCACAAGAGAAAGCCTCCCTTGAAGGTTAATTTGTGGAGTATGACTCTCAGAGTCAGATATTCAAGGATAACTTGAGCTTCCAATATTTTTGTCACCTCAAGGACAGAAGAAGACTAGGGCAATAGTATAGAGATGGTGGATTCTTTCATGGTATACACCACACTATGGGCAGATTATTTTTGCCCAAGTTTGATGGATCATCCTCCAGCTCTGCGAAGGCATGGGTAGAAAAGATAGATATCTATTTTCAGTTGAACAAATTCCCTGAGGTTGAAGCCATCAAGATTGTAGCGCTTCACTTTGAAGGTGAAGCACACAATTGGTGGTTCCATGGGTTGTCTACATTGGGACACATCAATGTGACTACCTATGCTGAGTTCACTAGAATACTAGTGGAGAGGTTTTACAGGAAGGATCCTGAAGCACCGTTCATAAGCCTTGCAAAGCTGAAGCAGTCAGGAGATGCAGAGACTTATATCTCTGAGTTTCTAAGATTATCAGTCATGGTCCCTAATCTATCTATAGCAAGGAGAGTCTACATGTTCATCGATGGCCTAGAGGAACCTGTGCATGGGTTGGTTAAATATACCAAGCCCATCACTTTGCATGATTCGATTGAGAGGGCTGGAGATCTCCAAGATGCCTTGCCAAAAGCAAAGGCAACTTTCCAAAGCAAGGCCCCTCACTTTTCTAAGGGGAAGGAAGGAAAATTTGCTCCTCCCAAGGAGATCTCTTTGAAGAAACCTCTTGATATTGATCTCAGGAGGGAATTAAGGAAGAAGAGACTGTGCTTCAATTTCCAAGAGTCATGGGCACCAAGACACAGATGTCCTGCGGGAAAATCACACTAGATAGAATTCTTCTCAGATTTTGAGGAGGAAGATGAACGTGATGAACTTAGGATGGGTCACAACGTTGATGATGAAGATGAGGGAGATCAAACACCATCCTGAGATGGGAAGGGAGCCTTTTCTCCAACAAGTGGGACTCTTCCCTCTTCGAGGGGAGTACCTAAGTACTTTACCCTAAGAGTACAAGGTTCAGTCATGAATCATAGAGTATCTGTCTTGATTGATAGTGGGGCAACCCACAACTTTATTGATGCCCACCTTGTGCAAAGAAGAGGAATCCCCACTGATACTTTTGATGTATTTTCTGTTTTGGTCCCAAGATATAGGACCATGCAATGCATGCAATATGTCCCCTCACTGTCTGTCACTATGGGATCCTACACTTTGGTGGATCACTTCTTTATATTTGACATTCCAGACACCAACATAATTTTGGGTGTCCAATGGTTAACTACCTTAGGGAAGGTTACCACTGATTGGAAAACTTTGCAGATGGAGTGGGTGGACTTGAAGAGTGGGAACCCACAAATGATTCAAGGCGTGAACACTTATCCTTCACCTAACGTTTCCACACAAACAACAGAGATGGATTTGTGCAGTGGAAGCAGGGATCTCAAGTTCCTTCTCTCATGTTCATGAGGGGGCTGCAAGGGACATTCTTATCTCATGGAAAGCCACCTGGAATGCCATCAGATTCAGATCTTGTGGGGAAAACCTCACAAAGTGCTACTCCAAATCTAGATCCAGGAAGGATTGGAGCAATGGAAGACCAAGCTATAGTGTTGTGGGAGGAAAGGAATGGGAGGATCAACCTTCCAACCAACCATATTGGCATGTGTAATGTCAAAAAGACAATCAGCAACAAGGCAAGCACTCCCATGGATGTTTCAGTAGCGCTGTCATTTTTTAGTAGTGTGGATATTTATTGGAAATCTAAACTGTTGGTAGAGTATTCCAAAGATCTCCACACAGGTATGATCCTAGATAGCATGCAACAAGAAGAGGGCTACTTAGTCCAAGGGGGAGTCATCTATTATCATGGTAAGGTCTTCTTGGCTAGAGCCTCCAAGCTCAAGCAGAGGATCCTACAAGGAGCATATGAAGAATTATTCCTCAGCCATATGTATTCAATGAATATCTATTCCCTGATCATGAAGAGTTTTGATTGGGAAGGCATGAGAGAGGACTTACATCAGCACTTTCAAGAGTGCAATAGCCATGGAGGATTGGGGCAGCCAATGGACTCTTTGCAAGATTCATCTCAACCAGCTCTTCCTTTGCTTGAGAGGAAGGGAATGTTCATGCGCAACTCCATGTGTGTGAAGGACTATGATGGTAAAAGATTTGATCATGATAAGAAATTTGTAGTTTCTGATCTATTACATTCCTTTGCCATGTTTTTTTAGGAAAAGACTCCAAAAGGGAGTGAGAGATCATGTGTATATCATAGTTTGTTGGGGGCCAATGGAAATTCTGAACTTGGCCACTCCCTTGATGTGCAAAGGGAGATTCCTTTTCATGATGGGTGCTTCCCAAAGGCACCAAAATTATGTAACACCTTCAGCCATGTTAAGGTGACTCATGCAGTAGAAGTGTGGTGGGAATTACACTTACCACACCTAGATCTAATGAAGACAAGAGTTGCACTGCGCTGGCATCACATGTGGATTGTGACCCACCTCCTCAAGTGAAAATTTCAGTTTGCATATATGTAGTATTGCTTCCATACTTGGATGATATAGTTGTATTGGGGTTTTATGGACAGAGGATATGTAGTCTGTATGTACCACATGGTTTGGAAATTCTACCTGTACTTCATGATACATGTTTTAGATGTAGCATTGCTTCAACCATGTTTATTTCTGTTGAGTTTTTCACTCCTGGAGGGATGAACTATGCACATATTATGTTGCCCTTGGAGGAACAATACATGATGCATTGGCTTGTTGAGCACTTGGCTAATGATGAGGACTTGATCCTTGATGATGCCATCAATGGAGGAGGAGAAGAACTACAGCTCTTACCCTATCAGTTGCTTGAGTACAAGAAAATTTTTGGAGGGGAGGACTGTATATTCCTACTTAGCCTAAGCTAAGAGGAATATTCATTTTTGTTTTATTTTCTGTTGCATGAATAAATGAATAAATGAGGACATGTTAAACTCCTAAAAATAATGAATAAATCAATGCCCATGTGAACACAGATAAATCAGGGCCATGTAAATAATCACTTGCAAGTGTGAAAGGGGATTGAGCTGTGAGACTGGGTCAACCTTGACCAAATCTACAATTTTGTCTAGGTTCAATGCATATCCTAAAGGGACAACGCAGTTTTAGAAGGAGGCCCCTCATGTGAAAAGAGCTAACTCATAAAGGTGGTTTAGGGTTTGCAAAGGCTCTCATCTTATAAAAGGAAGGGGAAGGCAGAAAGGGAAGTTGATTGATTGATCATATTTCTGAGTATTTTGTCTGCTTATACAAATACTATTCTCTGTTGTTTAGTGGATAATTTTGCTACTTAGCACTTCGAGTTCCTATGCATGGATTTCACCTCTTCCTTTGAGGATTCTTGGAGGAGTATTTTCTGATTTGATCCACTAGCAGGCTTGAGACCAAGCTCTATTTCCAATTGCAGCGTAGATCCAATGAGGGTTTGTCTACTTTTGCAAGCTGCAAGAAGTGGGATTCTAGATCCACAGAGATCTAGCTTGCTTTGGAAGCCTCTTCTCATGGAGTGTGTTTTTTAACCTCTTGGAAGAGTGCCTCTCCTATTTATACTTCATATTTGTAACTTGGCAGTAGCCATCCATGTCATTTTGAGCTACAGGACTTTTTCTATTGATGGGCTGCGTTATTTTTATATGAGGTTCTTTATGGTGTTTGTTGGAAATATTGTCATTGATGGAAAAGGAAGTGTCAAAGGAATTGGCCTCTGACACAGTAACTAGGAACAGAGAAAAGAAACATAGCAGAGGAAAAAGGTCAGCAGAGAAGAACAGAGAAAGAATGCATCTACAGAGAGCAGTATCAGTCAAGGAGCAACTTAATTCAGTAGGAAGGATATTTGTGTCCCTGTGAAATTAAATCATATGAGAAGTTTTATTCAGTGTATGTATGTATCCTGATGGAGGAAATCCTGTGTATGATTGTGTTTTGGTGATACTCTGATGGGTGGAGAATACCAAGTGTATTTGGGTATTGATTGGTTCAATTATCGTATGGAATGCCTTGAAACTCTATTGAATTCATTCCCCTCATAAAGGAAGCCTACGTATAACTAACTCTATCCTAATGGTAATGAAAATCCCGTCGGAGGAGAACTACATTTGTTCGTTGTTTATTGGAAATCCTGCCGAAGATAGACCAAGTAAGAATGATAGCGCAAACCCAGAATAACCCTTTGGAATCATGAACGAAACCTAGAAGGAAAGAGGTAGAACGTAACAAAAGGAAGGACGGATGGAACCTTGAGCGAAGGACGGAACCACAAAGGAGGAACAGTACAAGCGGTTTTCGGTTTTCATCGCACCGCTTTCGACGGGCAAGTGGTATTCAAGAGGTGAGGAGTGATTCCATAGAATGGGCGACATGTCTCCCTGTACGATTTCACAAAACCGCTTACCACTGCGCGCCATCGCGCGTTATTGTTCGACCCAGGATGGCCAGCGATATTGTTGTGCGCTGTTGATCTGGTTGGAAGCCATCAGATGGTGGTCATATGAGGAAGATGCACGAAGATTAACCAAAGTACGGCGGGCCATCGCACGTTAACGTTCGGCATCGAAGGTCGAGCGATATGCATATATGCCGTTGATCTGGAAGCTTCCTATCTAATGGTGATCGGACGCTGGACTTGCGCGAAGTTTACTTATGGTACCATGCGCGTATTTGATTAGCTATTGACTATATATGTGGGCCCAGGGTCAAAGGTTTATCATAAGGTTAATTGTTTGAAAGCGTTGGATATTTCTCTAAAATACGAAGGGTTGTAACTTTAATCCTAAAGTTCAGTTCAAAGTTGTAAATATATTTATTTGTCAATTTATTCAAATTGATAAATAAATTAAAAAGAAATCAAAGAGGCACGTGGGGTAAACTAAAGGAAATACTGTCAAAGGAATACCATTAGCGGTTGAATGGTTTTTACTCATGGTTTTACTAAAGGCAAAAAATATACAAGGAGAAGATGATTATTGTACGAAGTGTGCATGCGTAAGGGTGGTGAATGAATAAATTTCTCTAAGGAATATCTACATGGACGAACTCTGTTCTTAATTGATAAATCTGAATATATGATGCACCCTTGGATATAATGATCTGACGATGATGAGTCTCTGGTTTGATTGACTGATGAAATCATGAAGAACTGGTGCTAGTCTACTGAAGAAAATGAATAAATCTAGTGGCCTGCAAGGTATGTTGTGTGGAAGCTATTGGATCCAGTATGAAAATTGATGAAACGTGTTCCGCAGTAGATCTAAGGGTCGAAGCCTTCAGTGAGGGGGTTGTAGCTCCCTTCCAGTGGTAGCTGGTAAACGAGAGTAGGGGGTTGTAGCTCCCTTCCAGGAGAGGCTGGTAAATGAGAGAAGGTTGTAGCCTTCTGTAGGTGGGTGTCTGTGTGCTGATATGAGTCTGCACTAGCATAAAATTGTAAGAAGTTTTCTTTATAATAAATATTGAAGACTGAGATAACGGCAGCAGTGGTTTTCTCCCGAATTGGGTTTCCACCTTAAATACTGGTGTTCAGATGTGTTGCTTATGTGTGATGGTTTGTTCTGTTATTTCTGTTCATGCTTACTGCTTATCTGATGAATGAATGATGCAATGATCTAAGTAAAGACATAATAATATCTCTGGACATACAAGTTGGATGCAATAATTTAGAATATGGTTTAAGAGAAAGGAAGAACTAAAAATTTGTCAGTCAGCTCTAAATACTGATTCACCCCCCTCTCTCAGTATTTTTCCAACAATTGGTATCATAGCAGGTCCTTCTAAAAATCTTAGCCGCTAGAAGGAAGATCAAGCAAGATGAGTAATCAGAATGGAACAACATCTGTTAGTCCTCCGCTCTTTAACGGAAACAATTTAATCTTCTGGAAAACAAGGATGAGATCCTATCTTCAGTCTCTGGGAGCAGAGGTATGGGAAATTGTTGAAGGAGGATATCAATATCCAGTTGCAGTACCAACAGATCCAACGGAAAGAAATAATTATGAAACAAATGAAAAGGCGTTCAATGCTCTATTGGGAAGTCTAACTGAATCAGAATTTTTCAAAGTCATGCAGCTGAATACAGCAAAGGCAATATGGGACAAGATCATTCTAAGTTATGAAGGTGATGCAAAGGTAAAAAGTGCGAAACTACAAACTCTCAGAATTCAATATGAAAATCTAAAAATGGATAATGAGGAGGGCATTGCCAATTTCTTTTTATGTCTTGATGATATTGTAAATCGTATGAGAAAAGCAAAGTTTCTGCTCTTGAAGAAAAGCAGGATCTTCAAAATCTAATTGTGGTGCAACTTCATGGCATACTAACTGCATATGAAATGAGAAAAGGAAGATCATTTGAAGTCAAAGAAGCAGTCTTTAGAGCTTCTACAAAAGGGAAGGAAGTACAAAAAACAGAAGGAATAAGAATCGGTTTATCACTAGAAAAAATTAATATACTCATGAAGACAGTGATGGGTTATCTGATAGTGAGGAAGAATGTGAACAAGATCTTAGACTTCTCATGGCATTTGAAAAAGAATCTAGAGAATAAAAGGATACTTTTGAGGATACTCTAGAGGAAAATGATTTTGTTGATGAAAAAAATCAACTCAAAATATGCTTAGAAGAGAGTAAAATAACCATAGAGACTCTGAAAAATCAGCTTGAAGAAAAGGAGAAACACAATGAGAAATTAGAGTGTGAAGTAGTAAGCCTAAGAAAAGAACTTGAGAAAGTAAAGACTCTGAATCTTAGATTTGCTAAAGGATCTGAAACCTTAGATGAGATTATCAAGGTACAACGTTCTCCCCTTATAAAGACAGGTCTTGGATATATCGAAGAATCTTCTCAGGCTTCAGCACCAAATTATCTAAAAGCAGCTACTGCTGGTATACAACATGCTGCCACTCAACAAGGGAATAAAGAATCTTTGCAGGTAAAGCATGATCATCTCAATTCAAAGAACACTAACAGGAATATCTTTCAAAGAAACACCAATCAACAGGTAAATTCAAGTAGAAGATTTCATGATCGCAGAAATTTCTTCAATGGACAATGTTTCTCATGTCACAATTTTGGTCATAAAGCTGTTCAATGTGTTGCATATAAAACCATCATGACAAGAGAAGCAAGAAAGAAAAGGATTGATATTGAAACAAAGAAGAATACTTATAACAACTTTTCTCCTCTTCAAAATGAAGTTGAATGTGCTTATTACAATAACTTTGGCCATGACGAATCAGAATGCAGGAGAAAAGTTCAGCCAAAAGAACATGTTCCTTCAAGCTCCAAAGTATGGAAAAAGAAGGAATTACAGGTTGAAAATTGTGGCATAGCGTTATTTGTAGAAGATGAAGAAAACCAATGGTACATTGATAGTGGATGCTCAAGACACATGATAGGTGACAAAAACAAACTTCTAGCATATAGTGCTTTAGAAAAAGAAAAGAATGTTACATTTGGAAATGATACTCCTGCGGTCATTAAGGGAAAAGGGTCTATTTTTCTAAAAGAAAAGGTGAAAGCTAATAAAGTTATGTATGTGGATGGATTAAAGCATAACCTGTTAAGTGTAGGTCAAATGTGTGATCAAGGAACTGAAGTTGTATTTAGTTCAAAAGAATGTGTGGTACGTGATATTGATATAGGTAAAGAAATTATAAAAGGAAAAAGAACTCCAAGCAACCTGTATGTATTGAAGAACTGCAAAGAACAATGTTACTTGAGTAAATCTTCAGAAAATTGGTTATGGCATAGAAGGTTGGGGCATCTGAGCTTCTCTCGAATCAACAAATCAAGCAGACTTAAAGCTGTTAGTGATCTTCCCAATATTACTCTACCTGAAAATATCATATGCAAATCTTGCCAATTTGGTAAGCAAACCAGAGTACAATTTAATGCCAAGGAAGGATCATCAAGTAAGCCTCTTGAACTCATTCATACTGACATATGTGGACCTATGAGGAAAAATTCACCACCTGGTGAAGAATACTATATCTTATTCATTGATGATTTCTCTAGAATGTGTTGGATTGGGCTGCTTAAACACAAAGATGGAGAATTTGAGAAATTTCAGATATTCAAAGCACTGGTTGAAAATGAATTAGATCTAAAAATCAAGTGTCTTAGATCTAATCAAGGAGGAGAATATACATCCAATGAATTCCTTGAATTTTGTGAACAACATGGCATAAAAAGACAGTTTTCTATAGCTGGCACTCCACAACAAAATGGCGTAGCAGAAAGAATGAACAGAACAGTTCAACAAAGGGCTAGAGCTATGCTTGATGATTGCGGAACACCTGATACTTTTTGGGGAGAAGCAGCACATACATTAGTAAATATTCTTAACAAGGCACATGTTCGTGTAAATAGTGATAAAACTCCATATGAACTCTGGTATGGTAATTCTCCCATTGTAAAGCATTTTAGAATTTTTGGAAGAAAATGTTTTATAAAAAAAAATGATGAAAAACTTGGCAAGTTTGAACCCAGAGCAGATGAAGGAACATTTCTAGGCTACTCTTCTAGGAGTAGGGAATATAAATGTTACAATAAAAGACTTCGAAATATTGTTGAATGTATAGATGTTGTTATTGATGAGTCTCCAGCAGCTCCAAAAGAAGAAAAACAAACAACAAATGAAGATGATGATGATGACATATATCCTTCTACATCAAATAGTAATGATACAAACAGTGAACCCAATGAAGAACCCGAAGATGATTTGTCTGAAAAGGCTCCATCCAGATATGTTCAAAAGAATCATCCAGAATCTCAAATTTTGGGGGAAAAGGGATCAGGTGTACAAACAAGAAGGACTCTTGTGGGATCTTCTAGCAATCTGGCATTTCTATCCACTATTGAACCTCACAATGTCAGTCAAGCTAGCAAAGATGAAAGTTGGATTCAAGCCATGAATGAAGAGCTTGATCAAATTGAAAAGAATCACACTTGGGAATTAGTACCAAGACCTCATGACAAAAATGTCATTGGTACTAAATGGATATTCAAAAACAAGTTAAATGAGAATGGGGATGTTATAAGAAATAAAGCTAGACTTGTTTGCAAGGGGTATGCTCAACAAGAAGGTATAGACTTTGAAGAAACCTTTGCTCCTGTAGCCAGACTTGAAGCTATAAGAATGCTTCTTGCTTTTTCAAGCTTCCAACAAATCAAAGTTTATCAAATGGATGTTAAATCTGCTTTTCTCAATGGTGATCTAGAAGAAGAAGTTTATATAAAACAACCAGAAGGATTCATTTTGGGAAATGATGAAAAACTTGTTTGTAGACTTAAAAAGGCTCTATATGGTCTCAAACAAGCTCCAAGGGCATGGTACTATCATCTTGACAAATATCTTCATCAACAAGGATTTTCAAAGGGGTCTGCTGATAGCAACTTATACACAAAAAATGAAAATGACAAACTATTGATTGTGGTTGTATATGTTGATGATATCATTTTTGGAAGTAATGAAGAGTCTATGAGTCAGAAATTTGCTTCTGATATGTAGCAAGAATTTGAAATGTCTTTACTTGGGGAACTAACATTCTTTCTTGGCTTGCAAGTGCAACAAGCAACAAATGGCATATTCTTATCACAAGCAAAATACCTCAAGCAAATCCTGAAGAAGTATGGCATGGAAGATTGCAAACTTGTAAGTACACCAATGATAACCGGATGTAATCTCAGTTCTAATGATGATTCCCCCACAGTGAATCAACCAGAATACAGATCTATGATAGGAAGTCTACTTTATCTCACTGGGACAAGACCAGACATCATGCATGCAGTTGGGATTGTTGGAAGATTCCAAGCTAATCCAAAGGAGTCTCATCTTCAAGCTGTGAAAATAATATTCAAATATCTACAAGGAACTCAAGACTTTGGACTATGGTATCCAAAGAATGTTGATCTTACTCTTCATGCATACACTGATGCAGATTGGGCTGGAAGTGTTGATGATTGGAAAAGCACTAGTGGTGGTGCATTCTTTATGGGGCCCCGGTTAGTATCTTGGTTTAGCAAGAAGAAAAGCTCCATTGCCTTATCTACAGCAGAAGCAGAATATGTGGTTGCAGCATCATGTTGCACTCAACTTCTCTGGATGATGCAAACCCTACAAGACTTTCAAATCAAATGTTCACCTCCTATCTCCATTATGTGTGATAATACAAGTGCTATCCGTATCTCAAAGAATCCTGTTATGCATTCCAAGACCAAGCACATTCCCATCAAATATCACTTCTGACGTGAACAAGTGCTTGAACAAAAGGTGAAATTGGAGTATGTTTCCTCCAAAGAACAAGTTGCTGATATATTTACCAAACCTCTACCTAGGGAAGCGTTCGAATATCTCAGACAGAAATTGGGAGTAGTCTCTGCCATGCAGAGGATCAGGTCTACTTAAATACAGAAGATTAAATTGGTTGTGAGGTGTTGTTGGGCATCTCTGAATGCACAGGCTAAGGGGGAGCATTGGTCATATGAAAAGGATGCATTGTTGGCATTTATAAGTCATTTTGTTATATTATGTTTGAAGATGCAGCATGATCTCAGGGGGAGCATGGTATTGTTTGTTCAAAGGATCTTGATCAACTCTTTGCGATTGATGTCAAAGGGGGAGAAAACGCAACAAAGAGCTTCTATAAGACAATCAGAGGAAGAGTATTGCCATCAATGCCAAAGGGGGAGATTTTTGGAAATATTTTCATTGATGGAAAAGGAAGTGGCAAAGGAATTGGCATCTGACACAGTAACTAGGAACAGAGAAAAGAAACATAGCAGAGGACAAAGGTCAGCAGAGAAGAACAGAGAAAGAGTGCATCTACAGAGAGCATTATCAGTCAAAGAGAAACTTAAATTCAGTAGGAAGGATATTTGTGTCCCTGTGAAATTAAATCATATGAGAAGTTTTATTCGGTGTATGTATGCATCCCGATGGAGGAAATCCTGTGTATGATTGTGTTCTGGTGATACTCTGATGGGTGGAGAATACTGAGTGTATTTGGGTATTGATTGGTTCAATTCTCATACGGAATGCCCTGAAACTCTGTTGAATTCATTCCCCTCATAAAGGAAGCCTGCGTATAACTAACTCTATCCTAATGGTAGTGAAAATCGCGTCGGAAGAGAACTACATTTGTTCGTTGTTTATTGGAAATCATGCCGAAGATAGACCAACTAAGAAGGATAGCGCAAACCCAGACTAACCCTTTGGAATCATGAACGAAGCCTGGAAGGAAAGAGGTAGAACGTAACAAAAGGAAGGACGAACGGAACCTTGAGCGAAGGACGGAACCACGAAGGAGGAACAGTAAAAGCGGTTTCCGGTTTTCATCGCACCGCTTTCAACGGGAAAGTGGTATTCAAGAGGTGGGGAGCGATTCCATAGAACGGGCGACATGCATCCCTGTACGATTTCACAAAACTACTTACCACTGCGCGCCATCGCGCATTATCATTCGACCCAGGATTCCCAGTGATACTTTTGGGCGCCGTTGATCTGGAGGGAAGCCATCGGATGGTGGTCGTATGAGGAGGATGCACGAAGATTAACCAAAGTACGGCGGGCCATCGCATGTTAACGTTCGGCATCAAAGGTCGAGAGATATGCATATATGCCATTGATCTGGAAGCTTGCTATCTAACGGTGATCGGACACTGGACTTGCACGAAGTTTTCTTATGGTACCATGCACGTATTTGATTGGCTATTGACTATATATGTGGGCCCAGGATCAAAGGTTTATCATAAGGTTAATTGTTTGAAAGTGTTGGATATTTCTCTAAAGTACGAAGGGTTGTAACATTAATCCTAAAGTTCAGTTCAAAGTTGTAAATATATTTATTTGTCAATTTCTTCAAATTGATAAATAAATTAAAAAGAAATCAAAGAGGCACGTGGGGTAAACTAAAGGAAATACTATCAAAGGAATACCATTAGCGGTTGAATGGTTTTTACTCATGGTTTTACTAAAGGAAAAAACTATATAAGGAGAAGACGATTATTGTACGAAGTGTGCATGCGTAAGCGTGGTGAATGAATAAATTTCTCTAAGGAATATCTACATGGAAGAACTCTGTTCTTAATTGACAAATCTGAATATACGATGCACCCTTGGATATAATGATCTGACGATGATGAATCTCTGGTTTGATTGACTGATAAAATCATGAAGAACTGGTGCCAGTCTACTGAAGAAAATGAATAAATCTGGTGGCCTGCAAGGTATGTTGTGTGGAAGCTATTGGATCCAGTATGAAAATTGATGAAGCGTGGTCCACAGTAGATTTGAGGGTCGAAGCCTTCAGTGAGGGGGTTGTAGCTCCCTTCCAGTGGTAGTTGGTAAACGAGAGCAGGGGGTTGTAGCTCCCTTCTAGGAGAGGCTGGCAAATGAGAGAAGGTTGTAGCCTTCTGCAGGTGGGTGCCTGCGTGCTGATATGAGTCTGCACGAGCATAAAATTGTAAGAAGTTTTCTTTATAATAAATATTGAAGACAGAGATAACAGTAGCAGTGGTTTTCTCCCGAATTGGGTTTCCACCTTAAATACTAGTGTTCATATGTGTTGCTTATGTGTGATGGTTTGTTCTCTTGTTTCTGTTCATGCTTACTGCTTATCTGATGAATGAATGATGCAATGATCTAAGTAAAGACATAATAAGATCTCTGGACATACAAGTTGGATGCAGTAATTTAGAATATGGTTTAAGAGAAATGAAAGACTAAAAAGTTTTCAGTTAGCTCTAAATACTGATTCACCCCCCCCCCCCTTCTCAGTATTTTTCCAACAGTGTTTTGATTCCAGTTTTGATAAGAGATCTCTGGTGCTGGGCTTTTCCTTTCACTTTGGTGATCCATGGATTAGATTAATGATCCATGTTCTGTTTAGATCTGATATATATTTTAATGTAATGTTATATTCAGAAATTACAGCAACATTTTATAGATCTACAACTTGTATCTCAGATCTACTCTTATTTATGCATGATTTGGTCAAAACCCCAAGGGGATCTTGTAAAGAAAACTATCTAGTTTCCAGATCTGAAATAGATCTGATTTTCTGTCCACATATTTGTCCTAGATCTGAGTTGTAATATGCAGCTACTACAGCTCCTGAAAATAACGCTATTGAGCAATTTATGTTGATATATATGTGTTGTAGCTCACTCTTCTGAAGATATCTTGCTCTATTGTCTCATGTAAACTACCATATATTGAAAGAGCTTCACTTTACTTCTGATTTGTTATTGTACATTCATTTGTTAATCATATTTTATGGCCTCCTACTCATATTGTCTGTTAAGGTCCTGTGATTTGGCTGATTGGCAAGCCAAGTGACAGAGTAACATCAAACCAATCTTTGGAGGCCAATGACCTACCCTTCCTCGACTCAGAGAGGGCTCTCTCTATTTGTATAAAGGATGTTTATGTGTTTTAATTCTTATGTTTCTGATTTTAGGCTAGTTATGAAGTAGGCTTTTTGTTTTTCTTTTAGGTTTTGGAGGGATGAATTGATCAAAGACTAAGATAGATAAAAAGATTGTCAGATCAACTGGGCTATGGGGTCGAAAAGGTCAAGAAAGCTTCAGATGGTGATACAAGGTATGTTGAAGGGCCGATTTGATCAAGGTAAAATGGATCTTAAGGTAAAATTAAGTGGGATGGACACTAAGTTTGTGAAGAACAAAGGCTTTCAAACATAAATAATTCAATAGCTAAAATAAACATGGTAGGGCTAACCATTAATCATGATGAATGTAACTACAAATTGATAAATGCATAGAAATAAACATTCAACCAATACATAGATATATATGACTCTATAACTTTAGGAAATTACTATCAGACTTTGGGGAAAGAAGATTAAGAGAAACACTATGAGGAAACACCTAGACATAGTATTTCAAGCTATCAGGCACTTCGAAGTAAGATTGCAGAGTTTTAGACAAAGGGCAAGATCAGTACAAGACCTCCTTGGTTCAACTAGGACAATCAAACATTCAAAGAAATGTTTTAGAGGTGGAGCTATGACTAGCCATAAGTAAGCAGGGCATACTGTGAATCATACTTAGCATGCATAAAACCATAAATGAAACAAAAAAACAATTTCTTCAGTGATTAAAGAGCAATCAAAGATTCTTTGATATGACTAAGAAGGAACAAAACATAGAGCTATAAAGAAACAGGAAATCTGAGGTGCCTCCAAGGGCATGTCTCAAATCTATTCTCTACTATTTTATAGCAAGCAAGAGCATGAAAAATGAATGAAAACTAAGAAGTATAATAGAGAGGGACACTATACCATTTTACCAAGTCATGGAATCCAACAACAGTCCTCTTTCATCATCCAAAAACATTCAAGAAACTATCCAATGCATGAGACAATTTTTTCTTCCAAGCTTGTATAAAAATATATTTCTCTATATCATCAAGTTTAGCCTTGTTTACAATGAAGTGTCTTGGAATATATAAGCCAAGATGAGGGAAATCCTCCTAGTGCAACTAGAAAGCTCATTGGCCCATAAAAAATATATGATTTTGTCCTTGAGGCTTTGCAAAGCCCAAGGCACAATATATATATAAAAATATCTTAAAAATGCTAAAAAAATAAATTATATTGAATTTTCCTAACTAACCATGGCCAAAAAAGGCTAAATGCACATTAGGAAAATCCACTTCAGAAAAGTGCATTTTTCACAAAAATACTTAAGAAACATATCAGCAGAAAGTCCCCTCTCTTGCGGTCAACTTTTGGAGGCCTTCCCGATGTCGAAACGAGGCCCGTAATGGATAGTTGGAAAGATTTGGATGTCTAGTTTCTGAAAATGCTTTTTTTTCTCTAAAATAAGCATTGGAAGTCTATCAAAACCTGACCTGTGTGAAAAAACCCATAAAATAGACTTTGCTGATATGTGGGGCAGAGTGTTGAAAAAGTGACTATTTTTTGCCATTTTGGGGGATCAAATCATCTTAAATTGATCTAAAAATCACTGAGTAGATGTCCCTGAAATTATGGCATCCAATGATACCATTTGCATCCTTTGAGGATGTCTCAAATAGAAATGGCGATGCCCATGATTTTTAGCAAAAAGCCCAAAAATGTCAAAAAACCAAAACTTGTTGAATTTTGCCCAATTTTGGTGAGCATGACCCTCAAGGGTTTTTAGAAACATGCTGAGAAGATGAGGCCAAAATTTGAAGCTTTGATATGTCTTTCTTCATTTTTGGTTCCGGGCGCCTCTTTTGAGCCTTCTTGAGCCTTTCTTGTGTGGCCTTCAATTTCCGTCAAGCGAACTGATTAAGCTTCTTATAGTGCCCGGTCATTCTTGTTTGAAGGTCCAAATATCTATTTGCCTTTTCCAACTTCTTCTCCAAGTGGTCATTCACCCTTTCAAGCCATGCTTCTCTATTGTTTTCTATCTCTTAGGTGAATAAGGTAGTAAGAGGAAAAGATTGGAAAAGGGCAGCCTCTTCCTCTTTTTGTTTCTCCAAGGCTCTTCTAAGTCCCATGGTCCTTGGCCTCTTTCTTCTTGGCTGATCCTCATTTTCACTATCCTTGAACTCACCCGTGAGTTCCTCCAACTTAATTTTCACTTTGGAGGCCTCTTTTTCATATTTGATAGCTCGTGTCTCATACACCACCATGTGGACACTCATCTTCTTATTTTGTGTTTGTAGAAAGTGAATGAGGTTGTTAGACCTCTCTAGATTTTCTCTTAGATCATGAATTTTATTTTCTCTATTAATCAATAGAGACTCTAGGATTTTGGCCTCATTTTCGCTATCATCACTGTTTATCTGAATTATGTCAAAGTCCCTCTCTTTCTCATGGCTTCTTTCTTCCTTCTCCTTTCGCTTGCTTTGGGTGGCCTTCTTGGCCTTCCTCCTCTTGGGTAATTCGACAATGGATTGCTTGGGAAACTTCCCCTTGCTTCGGAGTGCTCTAGTAACATTTGGAGTTATAGTTTGATGCATTCTCTTTCTTGATGTCTGGGGCTTTGTCACTTTTGGAGAAGAAAACATGGCCCCTTGCCTAGGAGAGGCAGCTAACACATGCTCTATTTTCTCTTTGCCCTTTCTACTCCCCTCATCATCCTTGCCACTGTTTTGACCTTCTTCATGAATTCTTTGACTGTCACCTTGCATGTATTTTTGAAGGCTGCCCTCTTCACTGTTTTGGTCTTCTTCATGGTGCTCTTCTTTACCACTGTGCTACCTTTCATCATTGTGTTTTTCTTCTTCATCATGTTGCTTTTCTTTACTGTGTTCTTCTTCCTCATTATGCTGCTCTTTTTCACTGTGTTCTTCTTCCTCATTATGCTGCTCTTCTTCACTTTGTTCTTCTTGATGGTGCTCTTCTTGACCACTTTGTTGCCTTTCATCACTATGTTTTTCTTCTTCATTATGTTTCTCTTCTTTACCACTGTGCTTCCTTTCATCACTATGTTTTTCTTCTTCATCATGCTATTCTTTCTCACTGTGTTCTTATTCCTCATTATGATGCTCTTCTTCACTATGTTCTTCTTCCTCATTATGTTTCTCTTCTTCACCAATCATGGGAAAATTTAGCTTATTAGGAATGGGCTTACTAGAAGGAGAAAGATGCTGAGTGGAAGGTGAAAGAGATGCATGGGATGAAGAAACAGTGGCAAAATCAGGATGTGCAATGAAAGTGTCCCAAGAGATTCCCTTCTTCTCAGGTTGATGAAGAATGACAATCTTGATGAGGGAATGATGGAAAAGGCAAGCTGGAAGCTCAGAGGGAGGTCTCTTTTGAACAGTGGAGGCCATCTTTTCAATACTTCTATGGAGGAAAAAGGGGAGGTTTAACAATTGGGTCCTTGTGAAGTGAATGAGTAACCGGACATGGTAAGCATAGACCTGGGAAAAACATCCCTCGCATGTGAAATATTTCATGATTATCTTCATGAGAGGATCATAGCTAGTCAAAAGATATGAAAAAGGAAATATGGATGGGCATGCATCTCGATGCTCCAGGTTCAAAAAGGTTTTGTACTATTCTGAGTCTAGGTAGCTCTGTTTAAACCATTTTTCTCCGACATACGGGATTTTGGTAGCTCTAGAAATAAATCTAGGAGAAAACTTGAAATTTAAGCCCGCCAGCTAAAAATGTTTCCCTTGCAATATTAAAGCACATAGATGTGTCAAGGGGAGATATCGTTTCACCTCCTAAACCCTTTGAAAAAAATCTAAACATCCAAATTCATGAAAGTTAAACAGAACTGAAGGATGGGCATTTACTTCTTCAGTTGAAACAGGTTCAAACCTCCTGTGAGGGCCACTTCTGTTGTCTTGCCTAGGAGGCATTTTGTTTTGGATACTCTTTGCTGGTTGAATAAGACAAGCTATCTCAAATGGTCTTTGAAACGGTTTCCCAACACCACACCTTGCCCTCCTTATAAGTCATTGTGCCTCTTTGATGCCAATCAAACAAGTACTTGTCAAATGACAATCAAAATTAATTTATTACTGTGTTTGTGAAAATATTTTGAAAAATATGTGTTTGTGATTCCTTGTTGAAAAAGGATCTCCTTTTTTTTGACAAAAACACCTTTTCCTCCAAACACTACTCTTTTTCTATTCACTGCTCTTCACACAGCAAACAAGACACATTTTAACTGTCTAGAAAACCTTTCAGCACAGACTCTGCTTTTTGAACTCTGGGGGCTTGAAGAAAGTTTACTATTTTACAATACAGATAGAACCTCTTAAAATGACCAAGAATTCACCTTGTAACCAACATTTCACTCTGAGTTTTTAACAAACACAAGCCTTTGAAAAATACTGTTAATATACCTTTCCAGCAAACTTGAGACCTCTACAACTATGTTTATCTGTGTAGCAACTGTGGGCTATCACTATTTTTTAAAGGCATTTAAGGCTCTTTAAGATTGATAAAAAAAACCTTCCTCTATTACTGTATTTATATTTGACACCCATAGCAACAAAAACTTTGATTTTGACCAAAGGCCTAATTGCCTTCACCATTGTTTCTTCCTTGGAAAACACAGCATCAATACCCCCTTTAAAATTTGAAATTTACCAAGGAGCTGAGAAATACCTTGAAGATGGATTTGTGGACTTGGTTGATCATTGAGGCAGCCTTTAAAAATGTTTTTGGAAACCCGGAGGATGAGCGGCACATTTGCAACCGAGAGCGCAGAGTAGAAAAAGCTTGTTGGGTGTTTTTCGAGCACCGGTGACTTGAAGATACAGGCACACTGCGTGCCACTACAAGCGCGTCGTGCTATAGTTTAAAACTTGTGTATGTGCGCTCACAGGCGTGCAGTTCACTTCTACAGGCACGCTGCAGAGGCTTTAAGCTCTGAAAAACTTGAAAATGCTCGAAATCTCTTTGCTTCTTCAGTGAGACAGCTAATGGACGCTCTCTTTGGCTTTTTGAATTTGCAAATGGGGTCTTTCAAATGGTCTCCTCCCTCTTTTAACTTTCAAATGAGCTCAAATGCCTTAGTATTTACTTCATAAGGGTTTGAATCCCCTTTGGAAAAGGTTTTTGTTATATAAAACTACAAATCATTGTCTTTGATATTTTATCGCTTTTAAAATACCATGAAGCCTTCTATTCGGACAAATCTCAAAATAACAATGCTATGGCGAGCTTCTTTTTTATGACCCTCATTTTAGTGGCTTTTGTTGAATTAAGTAGGCCTCCTTAAGAAACAAAAACCCCTTTCACAGCCTTTTCATTTACGAAATAACTCTGTCACTGTTTGTCTATTCTGTCCTTTAAAGGAACACTACTGAAGATCCATATCAAGGATTGTTGATGCATCTTTTGCCTATCTCTTGAAAGGAGATGATTTACAATTCTAGAACTTACTTTGAAAATTCAACTCTCCTGGTGTTTGATGATGATTATGCCCATTTTTGAAGTTTATCAAAAACTGTTAGGCGCCCTTTAACATTTTCCTTTGACTGTGGATGAAGCTTTATCTGTACTCACCAAGGCTTGATTTACACTTTTTTTATCAAGGAGAAAGCTTTCTAAAGACCTTTAATGCAATCAGATAGAACATCAGAGTTTGTTACTGGGTACATTAAAAGGTCTTGTCTATGACTATGGTGTGTTTTAATTCTTTGAAGGTTATCTTGAATTTGAAACATTTTGTGATACCCTTTCTGTCATTTGATGAGCTTGTTCCAAGTTTTTTACATCTTAACCTCATATTGCCTTTGAAGAAGATATTTATGGATATTAAAAACAAAGCTTCTTGAACATCATACTATCATTGCTTGGCCTATGTTTTAACACCAGACTTTAACTCATAAGCCTTCAATTGCTTTCTACTGATTCTCAAGTCTATCTTTCAAACAA
Organism: Pinus albicaulis; assembly: GCA_034641835.2. NCBI lineage: Eukaryota > Viridiplantae > Streptophyta > Pinopsida > Pinales > Pinaceae > Pinus > Pinus albicaulis. The sequence continues at coordinate 140,075,255 of CM076575.1, forward strand.
TGAACCCATGTAAGCATCCCTCGAAACAATACTGTTGTATCAGTGGTTTCATTCATTGGAGAAAATGGTGTAAACAATTTTTTAGGCCATTTGAAGCATTGTTATCCTTGTGCTCTTTAAATGAGGCCATACCTCTGTTCCTGACCCTCTGCTTTTTCAAATGAAGGAGGCCTTTATCCTATTTCTTAACCATATGCTTTTAAATGAAAGAGGTTAACATGATATTCCCAAACGATCTACTCTTGCTTGGAGGAGGTTTGCAATAGTCACCCAACCATATTCTCATGTTTGGAGGAGGTTTGCACAGTCATGCAATTTCATCCCTTTTTCAAACTATGTCATCGTTCCTTGTAATGCATATCTCTGCTTGGTATATCACAATGAGTAATAAAGTGAAAATTTTGACAATAAGCTATGAGAGACATGTTTTGAGATATGAATCCTGTTGTTATAATAGCCTTGTGAATCTTTTGGAACCAGGAGCAACATGAATTGTATCTGTAGAGTATTTGATTGTTAGTCATTACTTACTACCTTTCTTGATTGTGTTTGCAGAGATTTATTTAATTTTCTCTCTGACCAATACTCTTATCCCAGGCTCAAAACAACATGAGAAGCAGTTGTCTTCTCATTATTAGTTTGATAATGTCTTCTGGAATATTTGTACATCTCTGCTTCTGAAAGAGACACTGAAACACTGTAGATCAGCATTATATCAGCTTGGCTTCTGAAACATGTACTGCTGAGACATAAAGACCTTTTAGTGGCACAACCTATGGGTATATCAAGCTTTGTTTTTTGTAGATTAAGCGCTAATTCAGGGTTGGCTGGTATTGAAAAAAATATTTTGTCTCAGGATGATTTTGATAAGGGAGGATTTCCTAAAACGCCACTACCTAACTTAGGGGAGATCTTTGACACATTTTGAGTATTCTCTTTGGTATGACCAAAACTTAAGATGACATATGACCAAAGGTAGGGTAGCTAATTTTTTATCAACAATTGGTTAATGACTGACTTGGGGATGAGGGTAAATGACAGCAGGTGACTTTAGCTTATGATAGTTGATGGACAAGATTATATGACTTAAACTAGATAGGACTTGACAACTAGGTTTTTCTCATCATAAGCTGACTGAAAAAAATAGGAAGACAGAAATTTTTTAGGGGTGTTTTCTAGATGTCATATTTGACAAATTGGAGATCAGCTTCTAGAAAACTTGGCTTTAAAAACTATTCATCATTAACAGGTGAAAAATATTGATGACTAATAGTGGCTCCATTTGCAGAGGGCAGCTCCTTTTCAGGAGGTGTCCAGAATTTTAGATCTTTGACTTTTAAAGACCAGTGCCTTTATGCATTGGCGCAAATTTCTTTCTTCCTTGATGGTACTTCTAAAAATTTACAGCATGATTAGTATAAGAGTCATTTCTACCTACCTGGCTACATTTCCTAACATTTTTTCTTCTTTCGGGTGCATTTAGATTAGCAACCCTTTGGCATAATATTTTGAAAAATGACTCTATATAATTCTACACTTATATCCACCGGGAGTCCAGATTAAACTGATGAACTCCTTTGTTTCTCTACCTATGCTAGATCAACTTTCAAGTTTAAGCTGTTTGACAGGATTTCATTCTCTAATCTAATACAAGAAATTGAAAAATGACCAAATCAAGATTAGACAGTCTGATTTTTCATGTACTTGTGGCATGAAATACAAGTTGCACACAAATATTATTTTGCATAAAATGAAATTTATAAAAATCAGGGCTAGGATACACAGTTTATTTTTCATCCCTGTTTTCCTCTTTGGTTTTGTTTTGAGCATGTGGAACCAGTATCTTTTCCTAATCTATTTTCTTTGACAAGTCAAGCTTACACAATATTGACTATCTCTCCTCTCACTAGATTATCAGCAAATAAATTTAAAACATGTTCAGTTATGATTAGGCTAGATAACTGAACAAGACATTTTGAGCACTAGTAGTGGCATTTATACTTGCGTGCTTTCAGAATGACTATTTTTTGAACATGGGGTTTCCTTTATGTTTTCCAAATTGCCCTCTTTTTCTACTTTTCTATTGTTTTTGAGTTTCCTGTTTTTTGTTTTATTTCTTCAAACAATGATATATACAATGATTGAAAAATCTGGAACTAGAAATCCTGAAAATGGTGAAACTTGAGCATCTTATCTTCATAAGGGTCTCCTAACGCTCTTGGTCCACTCAGCTCTTGAAAAAAAAAGTTTGGAAAATTTTCTCTTTCAAGCATAACATAAGGATTCATGCATGAATCTCTAAATAACCCCGTGTCCTCATGTTGTACTTCTTTATACCTTTGATCTCCACTTCTCCTTTTGTTGTACATCGTTTTCAGATAATGCAGATATTCTTTGTCATTTTTGAAGTATATGATGACATCATCAAGGTATATCAGAATGCAGAAATTTAAAACTGGAAACATGGCTTTTAGGAGAATGCTTTTGGTATGTGGTGGTTTTGCAATTCTGGGTTTGAAGATGGAACTACTTCCAACATACTTGAAAAATTCTTTGAGCTGTTTGCTTTGCAAAGGAATTATTTGGCGATACCCTGAAACATCATTTTGTAAAGATACATGATTAGAAGCACCTATCATTTGTATAGCATGGTCTTGAGCAGGAAAGATATAATTTCTATCCCAAGGTTGTGTATTTCTGTTTCTAAAATCAACACAGATCTTATGTCCATCTTTCTTGTCTTTGATTCTTATTGTTTGGTCAAGATTTTTGTATTTTATTTTGTCAAATATGTTTCTTGGAGTGATGGAAGTGTCATAGTGCTTCTCACTGTTTTCTCTACATGGATTAGTATCTTGAACAATATTGAAAATTCTAGCAGTTCTAAGTCTTTGGTGGAGTGGCAGAATGTTAGCTAGTTCACACAACTCAAGTATATTTGGACTGCAGTTATCATATCCTTTTATAAGAAATTTACTGGACATTTTTTTCTGGTTTTTTAGCTGTTGTGGCTACAGTCAAGGTTTTATTTGAGGGGTTAGAGTTATGAGATGATAAATCCTCAATGTATGGTAAGAACATTAAGTTGCTTTGCCCCTGATTTCCAAAAAGGTTTGTAATGTGCAAGTCTTCTAGTGCCTCTGTTCTAAAAAAGTCTCCTGATGTTACTGCTGATGTTTGTCTATGGTTTGAGCAATTTTCTTGATGGCATATAATGTTTTGTTCTTCCTGCTCTATTTCTATTTTAGGAGAAACAAAATCTCTTTCCTCAAGACATAATTTCTCATGGTCATGATAATTTTGAGTGTCCAGCTCATCATAGAGAACCTGGGGTAGCCGATGTGGTGTGTCTAAGTTTGATTCAAGTTCTCCCAATTGTTCCTCAATGTCTTCATCAGTGTGTAAAATGAAGGAATTCAGATCTAAATGCAAGGAGTACATCGGGATGTTATCTGGCCTTTCTTGGCTATTGATCATATATTTCAAGTGTGATTTTCGATAGAGTATTCTAGTTTGGTTAAATAAAGGAATGGTGGCATAGGACATATCAAGTTGAATATTTCCCTGAAGCTTGGCTCCCTAAGATCTGGATAAAAGCATTCCATACTTGGGAGGGATGTCTGCTACCACTATGTCCATGATCAGGTGTTTTGCAGGTACTTGGACCAAACTAAAATAAATATCTTTGATTAAGCCTAGACACTTGACTCTACTTGAATCAAATGAATATAAATCTTTATAAGGTCTTGTTATTTCTAGGCCTAATCTTTCCATCACCACCTTTGGCATGAGATTATGCGAGGCCGCAAAGTCTAGCATGGCATTGTGTAGGATTTGGTCATGTATATTCAGACTGATGTAAAAGGGAAGACTGGTTCCTTCTTGGAATTTCCCTTCTATTTTTGGACCAAACAACACTTCAGGGGTGTCATCAACTAGATTTAGGGTGTTTTCATCATTTCCTATATTCAGGACCTTTAGCACTTGGGATTTGTAAGAGTTTTGGGTGATAAGTTCAGTGAGAGGCATGGTGATCTTTATTTTGGTGATTTCACCTTAAAAACTGAAGGGTGCTTGTAGTTTAGATAGGTTCACTTCAGTTTTTTCAGCCATGACTTTCTCTATGTTCTTAATCTGCTGACTTTGGTTCGGGATCTTGTTCAACATAGCCATCTCCGGAATCTTGGTAGAGGTATGAGGACAATCTGAGCCAAGGATTGTCTGAATAGCTTTATCTTTGTTTTGGTCAGTTTTCTTGACCACGATTTTGTTGCTATCCACTGCTCTTTTAAGGATGGTATCAGGAGTTTTAGTAACAAAAGTGTCTAAACTACCTTTCTTGGAGTTGTCTTGGTTTTTTCTACATCTAATATCATAATGCCTGTGGGCTTCTATTATAGCATTCTGAAATCCTATAGCAGGGTCTTCGAGGTCCTCATAGTTGGTTTCATTTTGATTCAGGGAGAAGAAAGCTTGTTCTTCTTCTGTGAGGTATACCTCACCCTCGTTATCGGAACCTATTAGGTTTAAATGACTTTCATTTATGGGTTTTGTATCCCTCTATTCCTCATCAACATAGTTTTCATTGAAGGGTGGCCTGATTTGTTGGTCATTTTCCCTTGGTTTATTTTGAGGCTGGTCTCTGCTAAATTTTTGGTTCTGGTTCCTGTTTTGAGGGTTTGGTTGGTTGTCTCTAAGAGGTGTCTTTTCACTTATATTTTCCCACATTTTTGCTATGGATCTAACCAAGTCATCTATTCTAGGATCTAAGGAAGGGACTGAAGGGGCGACCTCATCCCAGTATGTGACTTTCCTTTCTGATCTGGTCCTAGCTCTCTTTTCATATAATTTGGCTTCTTCCCTCATGACCACTTTTTTCATTTCCTCTAGGGTTGTGGGGTCCTTGTCTCTTATTTGATAAGTCATGTCTGGGTCAAAATATTTGGGAAACTTTGCTAAGGCTAAGCCAAGTGGAGGTTTGAAGTGAGGCGGGAGGGCATTATAAACACTGTTGAACCTAGTGCAATATTCCTGGACACTTTCTCCATTATCCCTTTTTAGATTTTTATACTCAGACAGGATTTGAATGGGGTTTTTTCTGATCTCCCACCTATTTATGAAGGTTTGGTAGAGTTCTAGGAGATCATGTATGCTGTTTGGAGTTAAGCTCTTAAAACATTTTTTGGGTTCTCCGCCCAAGCTTTCGGCGAACATCCTCATTCTTATGGTTTCTTCTTCTAATTCCATGTATTCAAAGGCATCACTAATTCTATCTACATGTTGTTGCACGGTAGTAGCCTCAACTCCGGTAAAGTCCAGGATTTTGGATTGGTAGTCATGTTGTAAAGGTGCCAAAAGTTGTGGCAACACCAAGGGTGCATACCAAGCTACCATGGTGGGAGCTAATGGTTGATTTACAATATGAGGGTTTGTGGGATGAGCTAAGGTGATTTGAACAGTGGTGGTTTGGATGGGTGTGGCGGATGTACTCAGACTAGTGAACTGATTTTGAGTAGATCTGGGATGGTAGGAGCCAAAGTGGTTGAGAAGATGAAAGTTGGGAGGTGTAGTAGGTGAGGCTTGTCTACTAGGACTCTGTTGCAAATCTAAGGGCTCAAGATTGTCAAAGTTTATTTTACTTTGTGACTTGCTTCTAAAAAGGGTTTTTGCTGATTTTAAGTCAAAAGAGGAATCCTGTAAGGATGTGAGATGTTTAGGTACTAATCTTGCTTTATGGATGGACCTATCGATAGCTAAGTTTCTAGTTTCGAAAGTTTGCCACAGAATCTTCTCTGGGTTATCAACTATGATAGGGTGATTTGGGTCTGGATGAGATCTGGTATTGATTCTTCATGAAGCTAGATTTCGAATTCAAAGTCTAGAGAGGATGGTATTTGTGATTGTTTTGGATGGATGGCCTATCTAGGGGTTTTGCTAATGTGAAGAATGGTTAAAACAAAAATGAAGGCTAGTGGAGTCGCCAGGTGGATTTCTTTGAGATATATGTTCCACCACCAATACTATCAAAGATGCTTTTGGGAAAAATATTTCTTAGCAAACTTTGAGGTGAAGACTAGAAAGGAAGACTTATCACTTAGTTTCAACAGTTTGCTAGACTGTTTGGAAAAGCTAATGGTTTTATTCACAAGTTTATTCTGTTTATCTCCTATGTTTAGGTGAAGCTTTCTGAATTGCTAAGTTATACTTAGTTTGTCACTGATTACAGAGTTTGCACCATGAGTTTTAAGTTTGGAAAGGATGAGTCAAGAGAAAGGTATGGTTTATGATTTTTTTTTTTTTATGGAGTTTTAGGCCTACTGGAGGCTAGTGGAGTCGTAAGGTGGATTTTGGTTGTTTTTATAGAGATGTACCTATGGTCCACCACCAATAACTAGGAAAAGCCAATCTAGGGATGTTTTTTGGGGTTTTCTGAGTTTTTATGTGTAGCCTATAAGGTTTGGAAAAGTTTCATATAACTAAATCATCACTTCGCTAAGATGGCGAAAAAGATAGCTTCTACTCTCGAGACAACACTTAAATTTTTCTAAGTTTGATAGAGACTTTGAGAGTTACTAAGGAGTAAATAGATTTTCACTAACTCAGAATGTCCCACCGTGATCGCCATTATGTTAGGGTCCCGTGATTTGGCTAATTGGCAAGCCAAGTGACAAGGTAACATCAAACCAATCTTTGGAGCCCAAGGACCTAGCCTTCCTCGACTCAGAGAGGGCTCTCTCTATTTGTATAAAGGATGTTTATGTGTTTTTCTTCTTATGTTTCTGATTTTAGGCTAGTTGTGAAGTAGGTTTTTGGTTTTGCTTTTAGGTTTTTGAGGGATGAACTGATCAAAGACTAGTATAGATAAAAATATTTTCAGATCAACTCGGCTATGGGGTCGAAAAGGCCAAGAAAGCTTCAGATTGTGATACAAGGTATGTTGAAGGGCCGATTTGATCAAGGTAAAATGGATCTTAAGGTAAAATGAAGTGGGATGGACACTAATTTTGTGAAGAAAAAAGGCTTTCAAACATAAATATTTCAATAGCTAACATAAACATGGTAGGGCTAACCATTAATCATGATGAATGTAACTACAAACTGATAAATGCATAGAAATAAACATTCAACCAATACATAGAGATATATGACTCTCTAAATTTAGGAAATTGCTATCAGAATTTGGGGAAATACAATTAAGACAAACAAATAACTCAACCCACTATGAGGAAACGCCTAGACATAGTATTTCAAGCTATCAGGCACTTCGAAGTAAGATTGCAGACTTTTAGACAAAGGACAAGATCAGTACAAGACCTCCTTGGTTCAACTAGGATAATTAAACACTCAAAGAAAGGTTTCATAAGTGGAGCTATGACTAGCCATAAGTAAGCAGGGCATACCGTGAATCATACTTAGCATGCATAAAAACATAAATGAAACAAGCAAGCAATTTCTTCAGTGATCAAAGAGCGATCAAGGATTCTTTGATATGACTAAGAAGGAAGAAAACATATAAGCTATAAAGAAACATGAAATCTGAGGTGCCTCCAAGGGCATGTCTCAAATATATTCTATATTGTTTTATAGCAAGCAAGAGCATGAAAAAATAATGAAAACTAAGAAGTATAACAAAGAGGGACACTATACCATTTTACCAAGTCAAGGAATCCAACAACAGTCCTCTTTCATCATCCAAAAACATTCAAGAAACTATCCAATGCATGAGACAAGTGTTTCTTCCTTGCTTCTATAACCATATATTGCTCTATATCATCAAGTTCAGCCTTGTTTACAATGAAGTGTCTTGGAATATATAAGCCAAGATGGGGGAAAACCTCCTAGTGCAACTAGTAAGCTCATCGGCCCATCAAAAATATCTAATTTTGTCCTTGAGGCTTTGCAAAGCCCAAGGCACAAAATATCTATAAAAATATCTTAAAAACGCTAAAAATGGAAATTATATTGACTTTTCCTAACTAACCATGGCCGAAAAAGGCTAAACGCACATTAGGAAAATCCACTTCAGAAAAGTGCATTTTTCACAAAAATACTTAAGAAATATATCAACAGAAAGTCCCCTGTCTTGTGGTCAACTTTTGGAGGCCCTATCGATGTCAAAACAAGGACCGTGATGGCTTGTTGGAAAGATCTGGATGACTAGTTTCTGAAAATGCTTTTTTTTCTCCAAACTCATCACTAGAAGTCTGTAAAAAACTAGCCTATGTGAAAAAACCCAGAAAATAGACTTTGCTGATATGCAGGGAAGAGTGTTGAAAAAGTGACTGCTTTTCACCATTTTGGGGGATCAAATCATCTTCAATTGATATGAAAATCACTGAGTAGATGTCCCTGAAACTATGGCATCCAATGATACCATTTTCATCCTTTGAGGATGTCTCAAACAGAAATGGCGATGCCCATGATTTTTAGCAAAAAGCCCAAATATGTCAAAAAACCAAAACTTGTTGAATTTTGCCCAATTTTGGTGAGCATGACCCTCAAGGGTTTTTAGAAACATGCTGAGAAGATGAGGCCAAAATTTGAAGCTTTGATATGTCTTTCTTCATTTTTGGTGTCAGGCACCTCTTTTGAGCCTCCTTGAGCCTTTCTTGTGTGGCCTTCAAATTTCGTCATGCAAACTGATTAAGCTTCTTATAGTGCCTGGTATTTCTTCTTTGAAGATCCAAATCTCTATTGGCCTTTTCCAAATTCTTCTCCAAGTGGTCATTCACCCTTTCAAGCCATGCTTCTCTATATTTTTCTATCTCTTTGGTGAATAAGGTAGTAAGAGGAAAAGATTGGAAAAGGGCAGTCTCTTCCTCTTTTTGTTTCTCCAAGGCTCTTCTGAGTCCCATGGTCTTTGGCCTCTTTCTTCTTGGCTGATCCCAATATTCACTATCCTTGAACTCACCCATGAGTTCCTAAACTTAATTTTCACTTTGGAGGCCTCTTTTTGATATTTGATAACCCGTGTCTCATACACCATCATGTGGACACTCATCTACTTTTTTTTTGTTTTCAGAAAGTGAATGAGGTTGTTGGACCTCTCTAGATCCGCTCTTAGATCATAAATTTGATTTTCTCTATTAATCAAGAGAGACTCTAGGATTTTGGCCTCATTGTTGCTATCATCACTGTTTATCTGAATTATGTCAAAGTCCCTCTCTTATGGTTGCTTTCTTCCTTATCCTTTCCCTTGCTTTGGGTGGCCTTCTTGGTCTTCCTCCTCTTGGGTAATTCGACAATGGATTTATTGGGCAACTTCCCCTTGCTTCAGAGGGCTCTAGTAACATTTGGAGTTATAGTTTGAGGCACTCTCTTTCTTGATGTCTGGGGCTTTGTCACTTTTGGAGAAGAAACATGGCCCCTTGCCTAGGAGAGGCAGCTAGCACATGCTCTATTTGCTCTTTACCCTTGCTAGTCCACTCATCATCCTTGCCACTATTTTGAATTTCTTCATGAATGCTTTGACTGTCACCTTGCATGTCTTTTTGAAGGCTTCCCTCTTCACTTTTTTGGTCTTCTTCATGGCGCTGTTCTTTACCACTGTGCTACCTTTCATCACTGTGTTTTTCTTCTTCATCATGCTGCTCTTCTTTACTATGTTCTTCTTCCTAATTATGTTGCTCTTCTTCACTGTGTTCTTCTTCCTCATTATGCTGCTCTTCTTCACTGTGTTCTTCTTCATGGTGCTCTTCTTTACCACTATGCTGGCTTTATCACTGTGTTTTTCTTCTTCATCATGTTGCTTTTCTTTACCACTGTGCTCCCTTTCATCACTATTTTTTTCTTCTTCATCATGATGTTCTTTCTCACTGTGTTCTTCTTCCTCATTATGCTACTCTTCTTCACTATGTTCTTCTTCCTCATTATGCTGCTCTTCTTCACCAATCATGGGAAAATTTAGCTTCTCAAGAATGGGCTTACTAGAAGAAGGAGAAAGATGCTGAGTGGAAGGTGAAGGAGATGCATGAGATGAAGAAACAGTGGAAAAATCGAGATGTTCAATGAAAGTGTCCCAAGATTCGCTTCTTCTCAAGTTGATGAAGAATGACAATCCTGATGAGGGAATGATGGAAAAGGAAAGCTAGTCGTTGAGAGGGAGGTCTCTTTTGAACAGTGGAGGCCATCTTTTCAATACTTCTATGGAGGAAAAAGGGGACGTTTAACAATTGGGTCCTTGTGAAGTGCATGAGTAACCAGATATGGTAAGCATAGACCCAGGAAAACCTTCCCTCACATGTGAAATATGTCATGATTATCTTCATGAGGGGAGCATAGCTAGTCAATAGATATAAAAAAGGAAAGATGGATGGGCATGCATCCCGATGCCCCGACTTCAAAAAGGTTTTGTACTATTCTGAATCTAGGTAGCTCTGTTTAAACCATTTTTCTCCGACATACGAGATTTTGGTAGCTCTGGAAATGGATCTAGGAGAAAACTTGAAATTTAAGCCTGCCAGCTAAAAATGTTTCCCTTGCAATCTTAAAGACCATAGATGTCTCAAGGGGAGATAAATTTTCACCTCCTAAACCCTTTGAAAAAAATCTAAACATCCAACTTCATAAAAGTTAAACAGAACTGAAGGATGGGCATTTACTTCTTCAGTTGAAACGGGTTCAAACCTCCTCTAAGGGCCACTTTCGTTGCCTTGCCTGGGAGGCATTTTGTTTTGGATACACTTTGCTGGTTGACTAAGACGAGCTATCTCAAATAGTCTTTTAAATGGTTTCCCAACACCACACCTTGTCCTCCTTATAAGTCACTGTGCCTCTTTGATGCCAATCAAACAAGTACTTGTCAAATGATAATCAAAATTAATTTATTACTGTGTTTGGGCAAAGATTTTGAAAAATATTTGCTTTTGTTTCCTTGTTGAAAAAGGATCTCCTTTGTTTTGACAAAAACACCTTTTCCTCGAAACACTGCTCTTTTTCTATTCACTGCTCTTCACAAAGAAAACAAGACACCTTTTAACTGTCTTGAAAACCTTTCAGCGTAGACTCTTCTTTTTGAACTCTGGGGGCTTGAAGAAAGTTTACTATTTTACAATACAGATAGGACCTCTTAAAATGACCAAGCCTTCACCTTCTAACCAACATTTCACTCTAAGTTTTTAACAAACACAAGCCTTTGCAAAATACTATTAATATACCTTTCCAGCGAACTTGAGACCACTACAACTCTGTTTATCTGTCTAGCAATTGTGGGATATCACTATTTTTTAAAGGAAGTTAAGGCTCTTTAAGACTGATAAAAACAACCTTCCTCTATTACTGTATTGATCTTTGACACCCACAGGAACAAAAAATTTGATTTTGACCAAAGGCCTAATCGACTTCACCACTTTTTCTTCCTTGGAAAACACATCATCAATACCCCCTTTAAAATTTGAAATTTACCAAGGAGCTGAGAAATACCTTGAAGATGGCTTCATGGACTTGGTTGATCATTGAGGCAGCCTTTAAAAATATTTTTGGAAACCCAGAGGATGAGCAGCATGTTTGCAACCGAGAGCGCCGCGTAGAAAAATCTTGTTGGGTGTTTTTCGGGACCGGTGACCTGAAGATACAGGCGCGCTGCACACCACTACAGGTGCGTTGCACTATAGTTTAAAACCTGTGTATGCACACTCATAGCCATTATGCACAATTCTACAAGCACACCGTGCTAGCTTTAAGCGCTGAAAAACTTGAAAATGCTCGAAATCTCTTTGCTTCTTCAGTGAGGTAGCTAATGGATGCTCGCCTTGGCTTTTTGAATTTGCAATGGGGTCTTTCAAATGGTCTCCTCCCTCTTTTAACTTTCAAATGTGCTCAAATGCCTTGGTATTTACTTCGTAAGGGTTTCAATCCCTTTTGGAAAAGGTTTTTGTTATATAAAATACAAATCACTGTCTTTGATATTTTATCACTTTTAAAATACCATGAAGCCTTCTATTCGAACAAATCTCAAAATAACAATGTTGTGGCCAGCTTCTTTTGGATGACCCTCATTTTCGTGGCTTTTGTTGAAGTAAGGAGGCCTCCTTAAGAAACAAAAACCCCTTTCACAACCTTTTCATTTAGGAAATAAGTTTGTCACCATTTATCTATTTTTTCCTTTAAAGGAACACTGCTCAAGAGCCATATCAAGGACTGTTGATGCATCTTTTGCCTATCTCTTGAAAGGAGATGATTTACAATTCTATTACTTACTTTGAAAATTCAACTCTCCTCATGTTTGATGATGATTATGCCCATTGTTTAAGTTGATCAAAAACTATTAGGTGCCCTTTAACATTTTCCTTTGATTGTGGATGAAGCTTTATCTGTACTCACCAAGGCTTGATTTACACTTGTTTATCAAGGAGAAAGCTTTCTAAAGACCTTTAATGGAATCAGATACAACATCAGAGTTTGTTACTGGGTAAAGTAAAAGGTATTGTCTATGACTGTGGTGTGTTTTAATTCTTTAAAGGTTATCTTGAATTTGAAACATTTTGTCATACCCTTTTTGTCATTTGATGAGCTTGTTCCAAGTTTTGTACATCTTAACCTCAGATTTCCTTTGAAGAAGATCTTTATGGATATGAAAAACAAAGCTTCTTGAACATCATACTATCACTGCTTGGCCTATGTTTTAACACCAGACTTTAACTCATAAACCTTCAATTGCTTTCTACTGATTCTTAACTCTGTCTTTCAAATAGTGAACCCATGTAAGCATCCCTCGAAACACTACTGCTGTATCAGTGGTTTCATTCATTGGAGAAAATGGTGTAAAAAAGTTTTTAGGCCATTTGAAGCATTGTTATCCTTGTGCTCTTTTAATGAGGCCATACCTTTGTTCCTGACCCTTTTCTTTTTCAAATGAAGGAGGCCTTTATCCTATTTCTTAACCATCTGCTTTTAAATGAAGGAGGTTAACATAATATTCCCAAACCATCTGCTCTTGCTTGGAGGAGGTTTGCAACAGTCACCCAACCATTTGGTCATGTTTGGAGGAGGTTTGCACGGTCATGCCATTTCATCCCTTTTTCAAACTGTGTCATTGTTTCTTGTAATGCATATCTCTGCTTGGTATATCACAATGAGTAATAAAGTGAAAATTTTGACAATAAGCTATGAGAGACATGTTCTGAGATATGAATCCTATTGTTAGAATACCCTTGTGAATCTTTTGGAACCAGGAGCAACATGACTGGTATTTGTAGAGTATTTGATTTTTAGTCATTACTTACTACCTTTCTTGACTGTGTTTGCAGAGGTTTATTTAATTTTCTCTCTGACCAGTGCTCTTATCCCAGGCTCAAAACAACATGAGAAGCAGTTGTCTTCTCATTATTAGTTTGATAATGTCTTCTGGAATATTTGTACATCTCTGCTTCTGAAAGAGACACTGAAACAGTGTAGATCAACATTATATCAACTTGTCTTTTGAAACATGTACTACTGAGACATCAAGACCTTTTAGTGGCATGACCTATGGGTATATCAAGCTTTGTTTTTTGTATATTAAGTGCTAATTCAGGGTTGGTTGGTATTGAACAAAATATTTTGGATTAGGATGCTTTTGCTAAGGGAGGATTTCCTAAAGTGCCACTACCTAACTTAGGGGAGATCTTTGACAGATTTTGAGTATTCTCTTTGGTATGACCAGATCTTAAGATGACATATGACCAAAGGTAGGGTAGCTGACTTTTTATCAACAGTTGGTTAATGAATGACCTGGGGATGAGGGTAAATGACAGCATATGACTTTAGCTTATGACAGTTGATGGACAAGATTATATGACTGAAACTAGATAGGACTTGACAACTAGGTTTTTCTCATCATAGCTTGACTGAAAAAGGTAGGAAGACAAAAATTGTTCAGGGGTGTTTTCTAGATGTCAGATTTGACAAATTGGAGATCAGCTTCTAGAAAACTTGGCTTTAAAAACTAGTCATCATCAACAGGTGAAAAATAATGATGACTAACATTGTCTAAGACTTCGTTATTCTTGAAGCGGTTTTTTGTGCATAGCTGCAGCCCTTCTTGTAGGGTGTTTTCCAGCTAGACTAGGTTGTGGGAGATCTATTTACCACACCTAGTTTTATTTTTTTTTCTCCCCTTTTGGATTTAGACTCCAAATCTACTGATATAAGGGATCTAAGGGCTGCAAACTAATTTCTGTACATCAATCTCCCAGGAGTTCATTATTTTTCTAAGTCTACCGTGCAATCCAAATTTTGGAACATTACAATAACATTCAAGGCTTCACAGTTGGTCTACAATTGGTTGATCAAATTACTTTTCTACATTACCTTCTTAATCTCAAAAATTGTTGTAGTCCTGTCCGAGATATTGATCTCTTCCAACTCCTCCATGTTCGCTTGGCTTCTCTTGGAGTTGATCCTTCTCTTCTTGTATTTTTTTCTGCACTTGTGGATGATTTTCTTTTATTCAAAGATGATCTGAATCAATGGCCATATCTCAATAATGGAATCATTGATGTACTCCCAAATATTCTCGTTATCTTCTCCTAAAATCGATGCCATTAGAGTTCCACTCAATAATTTTTTAATTCTGAGTTCCAACCGATGAGTCTTTTGTATTTCCCCTAGATACAAAGTATCATTCTTAATATTTTGTGGCTCCATAAGTTGAAACTTCTGATTTATCTTCTCATACGCTTGCTTTTGTTTGGCCAAATCTTGAGCTAGTTGTGCTGGATCAGTTATGTCCAAGGCTGTTGAGGTTTCTGCACCTGCCAGAGATGCATGAGTTGTTAGAATGAGACTAGTATTTACCTAGAGTTTTGATTTTTCTTTCAGCAGTTCTTAAATATGTTCTTCCATTTCTCTAATTTGCAGATTTTGATCAATAATCAACTTGAGCATCTCTTCCTTTTGAGATTCATTTTGAGCCATTTCTTTCATCTATGGGTCTTCAGTCGAGGGTAGCTTAAGTTGCTTTCTTAGAGAAACAATGTCTGAATTCTTCTTCTTGATGATTTCCTCGGCTCTTTTACAGTTATGAGGATCATATCATACTTTCACTACCAGTTTTTCTAAGGTCTTTATTCTGTTATCTTTAGCCAAAAAGGATAACTTTTCAATTTTCAGCTGGGACTGCATATTTGACAGTGCTACTTTTGACATGGAGAGAGACATAGTTGTTGTAGTCATGGTTGAAAATAGAATCTCTCCTGACTACCTGTGCATATCCATCTGGTCAATAGGATGTATGTGTCTTGCATCAAATGATAAGAAAGTCTTCTTGTAGTCAGCCTGTGTTTTTGGAAATGGCACTGTTTCTTGTAGGAAGGCCATCTACATCCTTCTTTTCTCACTGTCAAAGGCAGTGAGGAGTATATGTTGAGATGTAGATGTATGCTTCCAAAATTGGATGCAGACATTTGATTTCAGTGCTTCATTCTTTTGCTTGATTTCTAGGAAGTTGGAGAAAATATTCTGTTATTCTGAAGAGCTGCCCCTGAATGCTAGATGATATCTAGTGGCTCTATTGTAGTTGATGTTGATGTAGGAGTCCAAGAAATATTGGCATATGTGGAGACTTCAGTATCCCCCAAATCTATGATCTTTGGTTGTCTCTCTTCCGAAAGCAAGGAAGGAATGAAATTTGGTTTCTTATGCTATGAGATGAATTCTTCCACAAGTCCCTTGGAATGGGGTGTAACTTCTCTAACCCTTTTTTGTTGTTTACATTCAGGTACCGATGTTTGCATATTCTAATTAGAGAATTGTTTTCTCATATGCTTCTTGTAAGGTACCTTATACCCATTCATTCAGATTCATGTACTTCTCTATTTCCACTCTTGAGGTATGGGTGTAAAGGGTTTTCTTGAGTTCAACCCTCAGAGCAGAAATAATGGCATGGGGGTCATATGACCAAGTAAAACTTGATAAAAAAACCCATATTTTTCAATAGTATGTCTGCCTCAAGACCACCTGCTCTGGGATTACAAATGAAAGGTCCAACATTGACCTTGAGTTTAAACATGGATTTCCTCTTTCCCGAAACAAAGTGCACCTCTTCCATACTTATCATCTGCCTGATGTACTCTAAAGAGAAGATCCTCATAGGCACATACTTTGGGAGTTGGTATGGTGGGATCTCACAACCATACACCCGGATATCTAAGTAATATTTGTACAAATACCAATCCCCAGTCTTTTCTTGTTCATTGAGGTGCAGGGTTAATTTGATGCCTTCTCCAATCCTAAGCTCTGATTGGATGGTAAGGAATTGTGTGACTGGATGAATGAATGAGTCTATGAACTTTGATAAAGAAGTGGTTGTTTCTGATGCTCTAACCAATTATTTCTAGTGAATCACTGATTGATTCATTCCCATAGCATCCTACTTGTGGAGATGAATGGGCAACATATCTTCCTGTTGAAAAAAAATCATGTGAATGATCATAGATGAACAGTTAAATTCTCCTTGAGTAGTGAAGTTCATGAACTGCTCATGTATAATATCAGCCAATAAATTACTGTAATTGTACATAAAAAATGGTGATTTGTCAAGACTGAAGATAGATATGAAACCTAGGATGAGTTCATCAACAGTTTCATCGTTAGGGTACCCTATCAGATAGGAAAGGCGAGAGATGTAATGCTTGGAAGCTATAGGAAAGATGGAGGATGCATATGGGGGATTTTTCTTTGGTAAGTCTGCATCCCTGGGTAGGAATATGTCAACAATATGAGCTCTCTGAGGGAAATATAACTCGTGGTAAATATCCATGAGGGAAGTAGGAGAAAAATAGGATAAGGAGTTAGAGGGAGGAATGAGAAGAATTTGATTATTGGTTTTAGGGGATATGGTGATCAGAACATTTCAATTTTGAGCCACCACTGACCTGGTTAAAGGGTCATATTGCTTCTGACACTAGGAAATTAGATTTGGGAACATGTGAGTTTGAGGGAAAGAAAACATAGTCAACATAGACTTCCAAAACCTGAGGGGGTCTAATTTATCAAAGTGCTTTTGTTTTAGCCACTGATGTAGCTCGTAGAAATCAAAATCACAATGAAAATCAAAAACTTTAAAGTAAGTATCAAAAAGGGGTGTGAAGCTGAGATTTATCTATGAATTTGCAGGAATATCTGCTGAAATGGCTTTGGCATCTTCAGGAGTGACCTTTACAACTGGTTGAACGAATTCGGGCACGACCTCTACAATACTATCAACATTCTAGATTTCACCAGTCATTAATTTCCTGCCTTTATCTTTTGGATTCACTTGCTTCTTTTCCTTGGCTTTGGGTGCCATGCTTTGATTGATGTAAACTGGTATCAAACGTTAAAACTCAGGTTACCAGAGAGATGACAGGGTTTCGTGAATGAAGGGCAGTCACATTAATAACAACTCGCAGTGGAATCAATGGAAGGATGAAAGTGAATCGAAGGTGGAAATAAGGTAATGAACGAGAGGCCGCTGGAAATTTTATAGATTGTGGTTTGGGTTTAACAGTTATGGCTAGTCAACAGTCAAAAATGAGTTTTAACTATGCAACTGTATGATTACCGAATATAGTGAAAATGAATTTATGGGCCAACGGGAGGGTTTAACAGATATAATGGAGATGGGGAATATGAGTGATGGATGGGTTAACGGCTATGGCATTGGCGAAATGGTCGTGAGAGTGGGAGAAAACCAGTGGTGGATTTGGGGTGGGGGGGGGGGGCACTCTGTTTCAGCCAGGCGAAAGGGTGGCAAGTTACTGTGCTTCCACATCACGAAAATGGTGGCCATTAAAACCTAGTTCGTAGCGCTCTCATTCCCCCCCCCTCACATTAACAAGAAACATGGGGAGGGGGTGTGCAGTTACCTCTGCCATAGATTTGAGGGAAGCTCAAGATCTACCATTAGAGTCTGCAAGCACATTATTTTTTGGATTTGACCTGCTTTTTCATTTAGGGAAATTATAATAAAATCCATATGTGTGAATTTGCATGGTTTTTACGTTAAAAAATCCTTTTCCTCCTCCATTGCGTTTTACCACAGAAATGGCTATGCGTACAGATTTCAAATTATTTGAAGTACTACCTTGAAAACACATCGCATCTGGGCCCCTTTGCATCGCACATTGCACTTCGGAAAATTTAATATTTACCATTTGCAGCTAACTTGTAAAACTTGCGATCTGCAAAGTGCGATCGGGCCCCATCGGGCATCACACATCGCATGTCGGTACTTTTAACATTTACCTCCTGTGGCTAACTTGTAAAACTTGCAATCTGCGAAGTGAGATCAGGCCCCACTGGGCATCGCACATCACAATTCAGAAATTTTAACATTTACCTTTGCACATTATCCTTTATTATTTTCGATTGGACGTAAGCGGGTGGGTTGCATCACAAGTTAAATCTTTTAACTTTCCAGAACTTACTAGTAAGTCCTAAATGTTGTGAAGTGCAGCATGTGACATGCTAAATGTTGGCAAGTGTGAAAAGGTGGAAGGTAAGGAATTTATGAAATTCAAAGGTTTATATGCAGATTTTGGTAATGTATAAAGGTTTTAGGTGGGTCCTACCATATCGTATCAGCACATTTTAAGTCTGTGGAAAATATTTGCAAAGACAAGCTGGAAACTTGTGGGTCGCAGAATGCGGGCAAAGCTTAAACTCTTTCGGAGGTTTCGATCACAAGTGGGTTTTAAGAAGCGATAAGTCTGAAAACGGTAATGTATGTGGATTTTGAGGGAAAAAAGGATTTTTAGAGCATGGTAGTGTTATAAATAGGTAAAATGAAAGGTAAGTAGAGGGAAGATGAGAAATAATGAAGGAAGCGAGATTTAGCTCATCATCACAATTAATCAGTTATATTTTCCTCTTTAACTGAATTTAAATGGCAGATAGATTCCTTTCACCCTTCTAATAACCAGGATCTCATTTTCTTTTTTTGAAAATAAATGATGGTCATGTAACATTATTTTCAGCATGAAAAATATAAGGAATAGGAAATCACCTTGTGATATTGTAAAAACACAAGAGTCTAACAATGGATCCAACTAGGGATGGCAGCTCCTTTAAGAGGTGTCAAGAACTTTGCAGACTAGCAGCCTTATCCATTGGGCTGATCCCCACCTTGTAATCTTGATTTGCTGTAACTTTTGTAACTTCAACCTTCAGAACTAAAATCAATGATCACTGCAATCTTCAAAAATGAAATCAATTCTCACTGCAACCTGAGGTCTGAAATTTGATCTTGAGCCTAAAAAAACAACCCGAAACAGAAAATTCAAAACATGCCCAAGTATTAAGAGCTCTTTTGCATACCTACCTACCTAACCTATGATTCAAATCATTTTTCTTCTTTTTTGGGTGCATTTAGACTTGCAGACCCTAACATCCCTTTCTTTTAGATCTCTATCTTACCACCTATCCATTTTTCCTCCTATTGGTTTAGATTAGACTTTCGAACCAATGTCATTTTCTACCTACCTACTGATAAGCCAAGATTAAATGGTTTGGAAAATCTTCATTTTCTAAATTATCAGCGAAAATTCAAAATTTTTCCAATCATGTTCAGACTATATGATTGAATAAGGCTTTCTCAATAGTAGTGGCATTTTGATTTGCAACACTTTCACAATTTTTTTATTTTTTTCTTGGGGAAAAACCCTCTTTTCTATCTCTCTTTTTATTTTTTATTTGTTTATCAGACTAGGCTTATGGCCTTCACTTCAGGCCCCAACCTTGTCAAGTTTTTTTTTTTAATTTTCAAGGCTATGATATTTACAGTGGAGAAAATTTACACTTAGATCTTAAATGAAATAATGCTTTAGCATCCTGCCATTAACAGGACCTCCAAACAACTTTGTTCCATATATTTATTGTAAGAAACACACATTATTACCCTTTGAAGAATGAATTATTATGGACCTTTCCATAGGTTATCAAACTTTCCATGTTTTCCTTTTTCCTCTCTCCTAGAATCACATTTTAGCACTTTGTCTCCAATGTTGAAATCATTAGCTTTGGTCCTTTTGTCAAATTTTTTCTTGATATTCTCCTGCACCACCTGAGTTCTATTATACACTCCTTCTTTGGGCTCCTGCAACTAGATGGTTTGGCTTACTCTTATTTGTACATCATTTTCTTCGGACTGCACCTCTTGAATGAGCTTCATGATAGGCACCCCTAAGTTAGTTGGGAAGACTACATCCATTCCATAGACTAACTGGTAGGGTGACATGTAAATTGATTTCTTCATTGTTAGTCTATCAGCCCATAGTGCATGCACCAATTTGTTATCCCATGTCTTCTTATTTTCTTCCAACAACTCCTTAATGATGTTAACCAAGCTCTTATTATAGGATTTGGCTAGTCCATTTCCTTGAGGGTAATAAGTTATGGAATGCCCCAAAGTGATGTGATATTTGTGGAAAAAATCCATCATTTTCTTGGATTTAAAGGCAGTAGTGTTATCAGTAATGATTTTCCTAGGGCAACCAAACATAGACCGAATGTTGGTTTCAAGGAATTTGATAATCACTAAATCAGTAGTAGTTCTAGAAGGAATGGCCTCTATCCATTTCGTGAAATAATCAGTAGCAGTACGGATCCATTTATGCTAGCCAGAGGAGGAAGGGTGGATTTCTCCAATGAAATCTAAACCCCACCATTGAAAATGAGCTTCAACACAGATTGGTTGTAAGGAAAAGGTAGCAACTTTCTTTTTCCCTCAAAAATTTGGCATTTATGACAAGAAATCACCTTCTTGTGGATGTTTTGGAAAAGTGTGTGCCAATAGAAACCAACTCTAAGGATATTATTAATAGTGGTTTCCTAATAGAGATGTCCTCCATAGTCCCCTTCATAAAACTCATGCATAATCCTATCTGTATTTTCCTTAAGCAAACATTTAAGTAATACGCTACTAGAATTTTTCCAATATAAGACATTTTGTAGGATACATAAATTTATAGCTTTTAATTTCACGAATCTAACCTTTGTTTTAGAAAAACCAGGAGGAGCATTTAACTTAAAGAGTAGATATAATATATCTGCATACGAGAGAGAATTAGGAATGCTTTCTCAATAGGTGGAGTCACCAAATCCTCTTGTTCATCCAAGGAGTGAATCATGTTAACATCTAATGCTTGAAAATTTGTCTCAGCCATTAATTTACCCATTCCCTATACTTTGATCAACTTGGTTGGTCTGATCTCTAGATCATACTCCAGGATAACCATAATCCATTTGCCTATTTTTCCATCTGGATCCCGAGTTAGGATGTCCTTAACAACTGTATGAGGAAAAAATGCAATGATGTGTGAATGGAGAATGTAGACTCTAAAATCCTTTAGTGCTTTGATCAAGGAAAAAGCCTACTTTTAAATAATATTGTATTTTAGAGGTGCATCCCTTAAGGATTGGCTGAAGAATTCTATGGGCTTCTCTTGTCCTTCTGTCTTTTTCTGCATTAATATTGCAGCAATTGTATGCACTAATGCAAAGGAAAAAATGAAGAAATCCTTGGTCAAGTCGGGGCTGATCAGAAATGGTGCTTGTGTGAGGGCCTACTTTACTAGGTCAAAATACTGCTTTGATTCCTTTTTCCATTTGACAACTGACTCTCTTTTGAGCATGTTAGTGATATTTATTAGTGGTTCTACAAGGTTTGGTATGAAACTTCTCAAGAAATTTATCTTGCCAATGAAATATTGCAGTTCTTTGATGTTTCTGGGATGGCTGATTTGAAGGATACCGTCAATCTGGTTGGGGTAAATCTTGATTCCATTTTTAGATATGATGTGGCCTATAATATTTCCTTATTCCATACCAAATAATGATTTTTAGGGTTTAGAGACAAAGAAAACCTTCTACAGTTTCCCAAGGCTCTCCTTAGATGGGCTAAATGTTCTTCATTAATTTTTGAATAGACAGTAATATCATCCAGGTAGATCACAATGAAGTAGTCAACCTCTTCTGAAAAAGAAATATCCATTGCTCTATGGAACGTGGCCCCAACATTCATTAGTCCAAAGGGAATTTTTACATACATAAAGGTTCCCTAAGGAGTGGTAAATGTTGTTTTGAGTTGGTAATCTGGATGCACCAATACTTGATTGTACCCTGAAAAGCCATATAACAGGGAGATCATCTTGGAGCCCACTACCTTGTGCAGTATGTGATCCATATTTGTTATAGGGTAGTTTTCCTTTAGTGATGCTTTGCTTAAATTTTTGAAGTCAATGCAGAGCCTGATTTCCCCTATCTTCTTTCTTGTAGGAACCAAATTGGAAACCCATTTGGAGTATCTGATCGGGACTATTATCTTAGCATCATACATTTTCTTGATCTCTTTAGAGGCATTTGGACAGGGTTTATTCTGTGCAGCTTCTATTTTAAAGGCTTTTGGTTCTCTTTGATAGGAATTTTGTGATGGATGATATCAGTTTCACAAGACTTCAATTCCCCATAGCTCCATGCATACACATCGATGAACTCCTTGAAAAAACCAATATATTTATACTTTGAGGATGCAGGTAGCATTCTTGACATTTTTAGCATCTTGGGTTCCTACTCACTACCTAGATTTCACTCCTATATGTTTGCTTCTGTGGAGTCCATATTTGTTTTCCTAGCCACATCATTGAAATCAAACATTTCCTCCAGAGGAACCAATCCTCTGGGCAGGGTGTTGTCTCTGAATTGCAACACCTCAAATTCTTCCTTTTCTCGATCATCAGGCATCTCTGTCTTCTGTAGGCCTTCCTTTGCTGAAAAATTAATATCCAAATCATGAGGGGGCTCCTCCCTGCTTGTTTGTTCTGTTGTGAAACCAACTCCAAAAATAGAAGAAAAGAGATATCAACGCCTTAGAAATAAGCCACTTCGAGGGGGAAACCTCCAATACATTACATTAATGAACAATTATTGGATGATATAAATAAAAAAACCTCCTTTCTATATATAGGAGTCCATGGGGCCACAATGTAATCCTAGCCGACCCAACAATAATAATGTAAGGGCAAAATAATAACAATATGGGGGTTACAGGGGTACAACAATAACAATAAGGGGGGCTACACTAACATAATAAGGGACTACGCTATTAATATAGGGACTTAACATGCCTCTCTCCTTCAAACAAGTGTTTTCCTCAACGCTTGATTATTTCTTGATGCTTTTGTATAAAATTATCATCATCCCATGTGGAATCTTCTACAGGAAGGTTCTTCCACTTGCTGAGATACTCTGAAATTGATCGTACTTGTTGAGTTCTTGTTTCTGTGACTTCTTCAGAACTTCTTTCGATGTGATGTTGATCTTCCTATTGTTTCATTAGATTCTACACCAAAGTTAGGTTATCCTTTGAGAGTTGGAGAACTTGTTATTGATGCTCAATGTGATCTTCCACTAATTTATCATCCATATTAGCTATTATTTGATCCTCCAAACCATCCAAATTAGCCTCCATTTATACTTTTAAACCATCTATGTCATCTTCGGTTTCTCTTCGTAAGATCAAAATTTGTTGCACTTGGTACCCTAATTTTGATATCTCTATTGCAATTATTCCTCTTCATGCGTCATAGTATAGCTTTTTGAGGGCTTAATGGGTATGGAATTATTTTTTGGAGGCATTATAGAACCCAATACTGAAAAAAATTCTAAAATATGTCCTTGGAATCACTTCAAACTGCTTTTTCAAAGAAATGTTATGCAATTTTAAAAACCAAATACACACCTTTTTCTTGATTTTGAGAAGCTTGATATTGAAACTTAATTATCTATGTAATTTTGGATCCTCAATAACTGAAATTTGGACCTAAATATCCCTCTAAATATTCTTTTGAATGCCATAAGTCTGACCTGATTTGGATTCTTGAAGACAACGTTATGCCCAATATCCTACGATGACCTAATTATGGACTAGTTTGGTAGAGCGAACTTGTATGAATTACCACGTATCCCTGTTTCCTCCTTTAGCTCTGAAATTGATACAAAATAAACTACCATCCATTTAATTGTGGCCACTTTTTACATAATCCCAACCCGAAACTCAGAGAGAGAGTTATGACGTTTTTCCCACGGTCACCTTCTTGAGATGAAATTCGTGAGCCTGAAAAAAATCCTAACTTCCACAGATCATATCTCCAAAAATATTGTGAACCAAGATCTGAAATTTTTACAGGTGGTTCTTCAAGATTTTGGCTTCGCTCTATGAAAATTTCAGTGTTTGAAACCTTGTAGAAAAATATTTATAGTGAAAACTCCGCGATGATATGTTTAGGTTAAATTCAAGAGCCTGCAAAAAGCCCTAACTTCCACAAATCATATCTCCAAAAATATTGCGAACCAAGCTTTGAAATTTTGCGAAAATGTTCCTTAGGATTTCAGCTTCGTACTCTAAAAACGTTAGCTTCTGAACCTTCATAGAAAAAACGTTATAGCAAAAATTCCACGATGACCTGTTTGGAGCAACGACACCCTAGAATCCAAAGCTCCGATACCAAATGTTGTGAAACTAGCTCCAAAAATAGAAGAAAAGAGATATCAACGCCTTAGAAATAAGCCAATTCGAGGGGGAAACCTCCATTACATTACCTGAATGAACAATTCTTGGAAGATACAAATGACAAAACCTCCTTTCTATATATAGGAGTCCATGGGGCCACAATGTAATCCTAGTGGGGCCACAATGTAATCCTAGCTGACCTAACAATAATAATGTAAGGGCACAAAAATAACAATATGGGGGTTACAACGGTACAACAATAACAATAAGGGGGGCTACACTAACATAATAAGGGACTACACTATTACTATAGGGACTTAACATGTTCTTTAGTGGGATAGTCCTCTTCATGGTCTAGGTCTGAATTTGGAAACTCAAAATCTCTCTTAGATTGTACGAAATCTTCAATGTGTTGGTCATCTTCAAAGACTTTCCAATGTCTCATGTTATCAAGGACTGCGGGTCGATGTCTAACCCAAAGAGTATATTGTTTATTAGGATGAGGTATTTGACATGTGATAGCTGAAAATGCCAACTTATTGGCAAGGATATTCTGGTTCCTAGTGATGGAGGCAAGGTCATATACTTCGAATGTTTTTAGGAGGTCAAGGGTAGCATTCCTGTATGCTCTCAATCTGGGATGTTTAGCTGAATATTCTCCCTTAATTTATCTAATGACCAATTCAGAATCCCCATGGAAAGAGATTCTTTTGGCCCCTAACTTCTTTAGTAATTGTAGACCAAAAAGGAGTGCCTCATATTCTTCTATGTTGTTTTTACACTAAAAGTTTAATTGTAAGAATGACCCTCTACGTGGTTATTCTCTATGTTGCATACCCAAACCCCTGCTCCTGAGCCATCTTTTCCATAGGAGCCATCAAAGATCATGTTCCAAAGAGGTTCAAGTTCAGAATTGTGTTGCTCCTTCTCTATTTGGTCTGACTGTCCCTTTTCATGGTATTCTTATTTTCCACCTATTTTCTCATTATCTACTACTTGTTCACTAATGTTTTCATCATTGTAAATAATGAAAGAATCAAGGTCAGAGTGGAGAGAGTACAGGGGGTAGTTATCAGGCTTTTCTTAACTTCTCACCGTGTATTTCATGTGAGTTTCCCTATACAACCATCTTTGTTGACCAAAACCTGGAATGGTAGCATAGGTCATATCCATTTGGAGAGTGCCTTGAAGCTTGGTTCCCCATGACCAGGATAAAAACATACCATATTTAGGGGGAATGTTGACCACTACTATGTCCATCACTAAAATTTTAGCTAGTATTTGTGCTAAAGTAACACATAGATCTTTCATAAGGCCTAGGAACTTCACTCTGCTAGAGTCGAAAGAATACAGGTCGTGGTATGTACTAGTTATCTCAAGGCAAAGCCTCTCCATAAATATCTTTGACATGAGATTATGAGATGCACCTGAATCTAACATGGCATTATCAAGGATTTTATCGTGAAAATTGAAGCTGACATAAAATCAGGGAGCACCTCCTTCCTGGAATTTACCCTCTACTTCAAGCCCAAAAAATAGTCCAGATTTGTCATCATTCAAATTTAGAGTGTCAGTGTTGTCTCCCACGTTTAGTGCTTTCAGGACTTGGGGCCTATATACTTCTTAGCTTACCAATTCAATGGGAGGTATGGAGATTTTAATTTTGGCAATTTCATTCTCGATGTTGAATGGCATCTATGTTTTTGGTAAACTCAAATCTATTTTCTCGAGTATTATTTTGGCAGCAAATTTAGCTAGTTGATTTGTTTTAGGGATATCAGTCAGGACAGTGTTTCTAGGGTTGATAGGTGGGTTTCTAGTAGGGATCCCCGGATCACTTTCCTCAGGGTTTATAGCAATTTTCTTTGAAATTTCTGTAGTCTTCCTGGGATCAGTTTCAGGGGCTTTTTTTAGCAAAGTTTTCAGGAGTCTGTTTCTTGGGGCTATAATAGTTTTTCTTGATTCTAAGGTTATATTATCTATGCACCTCCATGAGAGCATTCTCAAATCCTTGTTTGTAATCCTCCAACTCTTTCCATTTTAGTTCATTTTGAGCCGAGGGAAAATATACCTTGCTCTTCTTTGCTGAGGAAAACAGTATCCTCATCAGCTACCCCTATTAAATTTACTTGAATCTCTTCAGGCTCTTCCACCATCCCCTCCTTTTCATCTGCATAATTCTCTTGGAAAGGAGGCCTAATCTACTGGTCAGGTCCCCTCGAATCTCTATATCTTATTTGAGGGGGATTTCTCCTAAAGTTTTGGTTTCTATTTTGAGGAGCTAGCTGATTTTCTCTGGTGGAAAATATCTCATTCAGGATGATCTTCTCCATCATCATCTCCCTGGTTCTAACAAGGTTATCAATCTTGGCATCAGATGAGGAGGCTATTTTCTCTTCCTTAATTATGACCCTTTTCTCGCTTCTCATTCTAGCTTGTTTGGAAATCAGATTTTCTTCTACAGTTACTGCACACCTCTACATGTCTTCTAATGTGGGGGGATCTCTCTCTCTCAGCTGATAAGCCATCTCTAGGTCGAATCCATCAGGGAATTTCACTAGGGCCAAACCTTGAGGGGGTTTCATTTGAGGAGGGAGGGCATTGTATACACTATTGAACCTAGTATAGTAATCTTGGACACTTTCTCCAACATTTATCTTGATGTTCTCGTATTCTGACAAAATTTGGAGAGGGTTTTTCTTAATTTCCCATTTGTTTATAAATAGCTGCTGAAGGGCGGGGAGGTCTCAGATACTGTTGGGATTCAGGCCTTTAAATCATTTTCTTCCTTCTCCCCCTAAGCTTTGAGAAGACATTATTAATTTAACCGTTTCTCCATCTATATCTTGTCGATCAAAATAATAATTCATTTTATCCCTATGTTGTTGAGAATTTGAATGGCTAATTTCATCAAATAGGGGGATCTTGGACTGATAATCCTGTCATAAAGGTGCCAAAGGCAGTGGTACTACTAGTGGAGCATACCAGGCCTCCATGATTGGAGGTAGGGGAACCCAAGGGGGGTTTATAAGAGGAGGGTTAACGAAGGGATGTGGAGGGTTGAAAGGAGGAAAGTGGACAGTGGGAGTATGAGTGGAGGTTTGGGGACTCTGGTTAGAAATTTTAAGGGGGATATGGGTCAGGATGAGATCTGGTGAAGACTATCCTGGAAGATAGAATTTAGAACGAAGGCACCAATAAGTCAAATGTTTTATAAAGTTTTTTGAAAACTAATCTGTGACAAAAATACTTAAAACATAGAGTATTTTGATAGGGTTTGATTGAGTTTTGATACTATTAGTATTTGTCAATAACTCCTCGGTATCATCGCCATTATGTTAGCTCTATATAATTTGTAAGTTTGGCAAGAACAAGTAGCAGAGGACAACATCAAACTGCTTTGGAGTCCAACACCTAGCCTTCCTAGGCTCAGAGAGGGCTCTCTTTGTATCTTTATGACTTAGGATTTTACTTTGGTGTTTGATAATGATGATCTTAAGCTAGTTATAGGGATTGGTTTGTTTTTTGATTTGGTTGGTTGGATAGATAGAATATGGGAATTTTAATCCATTGGGCTATGGAGTCAATAAAAAGGGCTAAATTGTGCATCAACTTTTCAAAGTCATTCACAGGGCAAGATAAATATATAAAATGGATCTTACTGGCAGTGTGAATATGGTATGACAGGAGGTAGTAGAGGCTAAAGAACATTTAAAAATTCTTTAACTATAATTTCAAAGAAAAAAATTTAAGATACTAGCTCTGTGAAGCTAAAGAGCAATTAAAAATTCTTTAACTAAACTTCAGAAGGGAAAATTTAAAGATATCAGCTTTGGTATGGCTAAAGAGCAGTGAATAATTATTTAACTATACTTTAGAGGAAAACCTTAAAGACAACAATTTCAGTATAGCTAAAGAGCAATTAAGAATTCTTTAACTAAACTTCACAAGGGAAAACTTTAGAGAAGTCAGTTTTGGTAAGGCTAAAAAGCAGTGAAGAATTCTTTAACTATACTTCAAAGTAAAACCTTTAAGATAACAATTTCAGTACAGTTAAAGAGCAGTTAAGAATTCTTTAGTTATAATTCAGAGGAAAATATAAAGATAAAAAAAACAGACAGACTTAAGGTGCTTTCTCAACATATCTTAATCTATAATTTCTACTCTGTAATCAGAGAAACTGAAGTAAAATATGGAAAAAAAAGAAGAAACATTGATACAAAAGAAAGAACATCACCATTAACATAGCTCAAGGATCTTGTAAACGTGATTTTATTATTGATGCCTAGCTCAAAACTGTTACAAAGCTCCAATACAATAATCTAGCAACACAGAGTCTAAACAAAGTGCAACCCTTGATAATGAAAATAACTACAGTATTTAACTGCAATTGAGGCGGTTGCCCTAATATAGGTCGAAAAGCAACATTAACTGCAAAGTAAGTGGAATTTTAACGTTGCTGCCACGCAGGGCCAAAACTAAAATATCATATGGCAGATCGCCTACAATATTAATTTCTACAATAACTTCTGAGCTGATATTAAAATATCCCTAGCAAACCGCCTACAAAATTGACTTCTATAATAACTTCTGAGCTAATATTTGAAATATCTCTGACTATAAAATGAATTACAGAAAATTTCAGTAAATCAAAAAGTAGGTTAGAGGAGGTTGTCATGGTTGTAAGGAGGAAACGTTGAATAGTATTAACATCTAGCTTTCTTTGGACCTCCACTACATAGTTCATAAGAGAGGATGCACTACTGGCATGTTGCAAAATTTAACTTTCGCTCAAGAATTTCACAAAAAATATCCCACTGATCTTCACTCGGGATCTCTATATTTACCCTTTTTCTAAAGATTTCATACACCTCAATGAATCTCTCAAATGTTGGTTTTGAACAAAAAAATATTTGATTTGATTTTGAATCATCAAATAAAACTCTAGAGCTTCAAGAAAATCTCTACCTGTAATTTGATCCTTGATATTTGCAAACTTTTATTTGTCTATAGGAATTGTATACAACTTTTTGCAATAATCTTCCAACTTGACCAGTTAATCATCTAATCCAGCCAGACCTGGGAGTCCTTTCTGATTTAAGACATTAAATTTCTTATGAAACCTTTGAACCATAACATTCAAGGCATCACACTTGGTCTGAAATTGGTTGATCAAATTCCTTTTCTGCAATACCTTTTAAATCTCCAAAATGGTTGTAGTCTTGTCTCAGATATTGATCTCTTCCAACTCCTCCCTATTATTTGAATTAAGAACTTTTATCATATCAGTAGCTTCGCTTGGCTTCTCTTGGAGTTGATCCTTCTCTTCTTGTATTATTGTTATGCACTTGTGGATGAGTTCCTGCTATTCAAAGATGATCTGAATCAATGGTTGTGTCTCAGTAATGGACTCATTCATGTTCTCCCAAATATTCTCCTTAGCTTCTCCTAACATTGATGCCATCATATTTTCACTCTCCAATTCTTCAATTCTGAGTTCTAACTGATGGGTCTTCTACATTTCCCCTAGATACAAAGTATCATTCGTAATGTTTTGTGACTCCATAAGTTGAAACTTCTGATTTAGCTTCTCATATGCTTGCTTTTGTGTGGCCAAATCTTGAGCCAGTTGTGTTAGATCAGTTATGTACAAGGCTGCTGAGGTTTCTGCACCTTCCGAAGATGCATGAGTTGTTAGAATGAGATCTGTGTTTACCTAGAGTGCCAATTTTTCTTTCAGCAGTTCTTCAATATGTTCTTCCATTTTTATGATTTGCAGATTTTGATCAATAATCAAATTGAGCATATATTCCTTGTGAGATTCATTTTGAGCTATTTATTTCGTCTGTGGGTCTTTAATTGAGGGTAGCTTAAGTTGCTTTCTCAGAGAAGCAATGCATGCATTCTTGTTCTTGATGATTTCTTCAGCTTCTTTGCAGTTATGAGGATCATATCCTACTTTCACTACTAGTTCTTCCAAGGTCTTTATCCTATTTTATTTAGCCAAACAGGATAACTTCTCAATTTTCAACTGGGACTGCATATTTGACAATGTTATTTTAGACATGGAGAGAGACATAGATGTTGTAGTCATGATTGAAAATAGCATCTCTCCTGACTGCCTGTGCATATCCATGTGGTCAATAAGATGTATGTGCCTTGCATCAAATGAGAAGACAATCTTCTTGTAGTCATCCTGTGTTTTTGGAAATGGCATTGTTGCTTGTAGGAAGGCCATCTGCATCCTACTTTTCTCACTATCAAAGGAAGTGATGAGGCTATGTTGAGATGTAGATGTATTCTTCCAAAATTGGTTGTAGACATCTGATTTTAGTGCTTCATTCTTTTACTTTATTTCTAGGAACTTGGAGAAAATATTATATTCTTCTGAAGAGTTGGCCTCTGAATGCTGCATGATCTCTAGTGGCTCTCTTGCAGGTGATGTTGATGGAGGAGCTCAAGGAATATTGGCAGATGTGGAAACTTCAGTATCCAGCAAATCTATGATCTCTGGCTATCTCTCTTTCGAAAGAAAGGAAGGAGTGCACTTTGGTTTCTTATGCCGTGAGATGAATTCTTCCACAAGTCCCTTGGAATGGGGTGTCTCTTCTCTAACCCTTTTTTTCTGTTTACTTTCAGGTATTGGTGTTTGCAATGTGCATATTCGAAGCAGAGATGGCTTTCTCATCTACTTCTTGTAAGGTACCTTCTACCCATTCATTCTGATTCATGTACTTCTCTATTTCTCCTCTTGAGGTATGGGTGCAAGGGGTTGTCTTGAGTTCAACTCTCAGAGCATAAATAATGACATGGGGTTCATATGACCAAGTAAAACCTGATAAAAAACCCATCTTCTTCAATAGTATATCTGCTTCAAGATCAGCTGCTCTGGTATTACAAATGAAAGATCCAACATTGGCCTTCAGTTTAAACTGGGCTTTCCTCTTTCTCGAAAAAAAGTGCACCTCGTCCATACTTATCGCCTGTTTGATGTACTCTAAAGAGAAGATCCTCATAGGCACATACTTTGGGAGTTGGTATGGTAGGAGCTCAAAACCATACACCTGGATCTCTGAGTAATTTTTGTACAAATACCAATCAAAGACTTTGTTTGTTCACTGTGGTGCAGGGCTCTTTTGATGTCTTTTCCAATCCTAGGCTCTGATTAGCGAGTAAAGAACTGCGTGACTGGATGAGTGAATGAGTCTATCAACTCTGAGAAATAAGTGGTTGTTTCCAAGGCTTTCACCAATTCTGTCCAGTGAATCACTAATTGATTCACTCCCTGAGCTTCTTTCTTGTTGAGATGAATGGGAAACATAACTGTCTATTGAAACAAAATCATGTGAATGACCACAAATGAATAGTAAAATTCTCCTTAAGTATTGAAGTTCATGAAATGCTCATGTATAATATCAACCAATAAATTACTGTAATTGTACATAAACAATGGTGATTTATCGATACTGAAGATAGACAGGAAACCTAGGATGAGTTCATCAATGGTTTCATCGTTGGGGTACCCTAGCAGATAGCAAAGGAGAGAGATGTAGTTCTTGGAAGTTATAGGAAAGATGGATGATGCATATGAGGGATTTATCTTTGGTAAGTCTGCATCCTTGTGTAGGAATATGTAAAAAATATGAGCTCTCTTAGGGAAATAAAACTTGTGGTAAGGATCCATGAGGCCAGTAGGAGAAAAATAGGATAAGGAGTCAAAGGGAGGGATGAGAAGCATATAATTAATGCTTTTAGGGGATATGGTGATCAAAAAATTTCCATTCTAAGCCACCACTGACCTGGTTAAAGGATCATATTTCTTCTGACACCAGGAAATTAGATCTGGGAATGGGTGAGTTTGAGGGAAAGAAAACATAGGCAACATAGACTCCCAAAACCTGAGGGGCTCTTTGTTATCCAAGTGCTTTTATTTTAGCCACTGATGTAGCTCATAGAAATCAAACTCACAATGATAATCAACAACTTTAAAGTAAGTATCAATAAGGGGTGTGAGGTCAAGATTTATCTGCGGATTTGCAGGAATATCTGCAGCAACGGCTTTGGTAGCTTCAGGAGTGACCTATGCAGCTAGTTGAATGACTTTGGGCACGACCTCTGCAATATTTTCAAAATTTTATATTTCACCAGTTATTCATTTCCTTCATTTATCTTTTGGAGTCGCTTGCTTCTTTTCCTTCACCTTGGGTGCCATGCTTTGACTGATGTAAATAGGTATCGGATGTTAAAACTTGGGTTACCGGAAAAATGAGAGGGTTTTGTGAATGAATGGTGGTCATAGGAATAAGAACTCATGGTGGAATGAATGGGAGGATGAAAGTGAATCGAAGGTAGAAGTAAAGTAATGAATGGTATGCCACTGGAAATTTTATAGATTGTGGTTCGGTTTTAACAGTTATGGCTAGCCAACAGTCAAAAATGAGTTTTAACTACACAGTGATATGATTAACGGATATGGTGAAAAATAATTTATGGGTCAACGGGAGGATTTAACGGTTATAATGGAGCTAAGGAATATGAGTGATGGATGGGTTAATGGCTATGGCGTGGGTGAAATGGTCATGAGAGTGGGAGAAAACCTGAGGTGGATTTCCAGGGGGGCTACCCCCCAGTTTCCGATTTAAGGCAGAGGGGGTGTGAAGTTACATAATACTTCCACGTCATGAAAATGAGCAGCCATTAAAACCAGAGTTCAGAACCCCCCCCCTCGCATTAACAATAAACAGGCAGATGGGGTGCAAAGTTACCTCTGCCGTAGATCTGGGGGAAGCTCGAGATCTACCGTTGGAGTCCGCAAGCACTTTAGTTTTTTTATTTGACCTGCTTTGTTGTTTAGTGACTTTATAATAAAACCCATATGCATGCATTTGCATGGTTTTTATGTTAAAAATTCCTTTTCCTCCTCCATTGCATTTTACCACAGAAATAGTCATGCCTATAGATTTGAAATTGTTTGAAGTATGCCTTTGAAAACACATCGCATCTGAGCCCCTCCGCATCGCACATTGCACTTCTACGAATTTAAAATTTACCCTTTGTAGCTAACATGTAAAACTTGTGGTCTATGAAGTGCAATCAGGCCCCACTGGACATCACACATGGCACGTCGACACTTTTACCTCTTGCGGCTAAGATGTAAAACTTGCGATCTACGAAGTGCGATCGGGCCCCACTAGGCATCGCACATTGCACTTAGGAAATTTTAGCATTTACCTTTGAAACTCATCCTTTAATATTTTCGATTGGCGGTATGCGAGCAGGTCGCACCACAAGTTAAATATTTTAACTTGCGGGCACTTACCAGTAAGTCCTAAATGTTTCGAAGTGTGCCATGCAATGCGCTAAATGTTGGCAAGTGAAAAAAGGTGGAAGGTAAGGAATTTCTGAAATTCAAAGGTGTATATGTGGATTTTGGTAATGTATAAATTTTTTAGGTGGGTCCTACCATATCATATTGCCGCATTTTAAGTCTTCGAAAAATATTTTCAAAGAGAATCTGGGAACTTGTGGGTCGCAGAATGTGGGAAATGCTTAGAATTTTTTGCAGGTTTCAATCACAAGTGGGTTTTAAGAAGCGATAAGTCTGAAAAACGTAATGTATGTGGTTTTTGAGGGAAAAAAGGATTTTTAGAGCATGAGAGTGTTAGAAATAGGTAAAATGAAAGGTAAGCAGAGGGAAGATGAGAAATAATAAAGGCAGTGATATTTAGCTCATCATCACAATTAATCAGTGATATTTTCCTCTTTAAGTGAATTTAAATGGCAGATAGACTCTTTTGACCCTTCTAATAATCAGGATTTCCTCTTATTTTTCTAAAAATAGATGATAGTCATGGAATATTATTTTCAGCATGACAAATATAAGTAATAGGCAATCACCTTGTGATACTTTAAAAATAAAAGAGTCTAATAGATAGTTTGAAGGCATGATAGAGTGTTAGGGAAGCATACCAAGATGTACCAAGTGCAAAATTGTGTTGAGTATTAGCGAGTTCCAGGGAAACACAAGGGACCACTATGTCAAGTTGCATGGAAATGAATGAATAAGAGTCTGTGATAGGGAGTGTTAGCAATTTCTAGGTTTTCTAAGGAGGGAGTGACATGGTATGATAGGTAGTGCTAAGTCATGATAGTGTGCCACAGTGGGATGGGATTACAATGTGCCAGGTTTTGGGGTGTGCCAACACTTTCTAGGAAGTGTTAGGGAGTCTTAGGGACACATAAGGGAGCACTAAGTGAAAATAAAGCATGCAAATGAACAATTAAGATATTGTGATAGGAAGTGTCAGTGAGTTCCATGTGTGCTAAGGACGGAGTGGTAAGGTCTGCTAGGTAGTGCTAAGGAATGCTAGAGCCCAGGGAAACATGCCAAGATGTGACAGGTGCCAGGTTGTGCCAATGAATGTTAGGGAGATTTATGAAGTTTCAGGTAGAAACAAGGGAGCACTAGTTTCAAATGCATGGAAATGAATGAATAAGAGTGTGTGACAGGGATTCTTAGCGAGTTCTAGGTGTGCTAAGGAGGGAGTGACAAAGTATGTTTGGTAGTGCCAAGGAATGCTAGAGTGGTAGGGAGACATGCGAAGATATTCCAAGTGCCAGGGTGTTCCAATGTGTGTTAGGGAGTGCCATAGAAAAAAAAGGGAGAAATATTTCAAAATGGATGAAAATGAATGGATAAGAGTGTGTGATAAGGAGTTCCAGCAAGTTCCAACTGTGCTAAGGAGGGAGTGACAAGGTTATATGCTAGGAAATTCCAAGGCATGCTAGAGATCAGGGAAAGTCAGGGAATGGTAGGGTGTTTTAGGGATTTTGAAAGCATGCCAAGGAACACAGGGGATTCTAACACATGCCAGATAGTGTCATGGCTTTTCAAGATGTAAACTATGTTTCTTAGTTATTTTATGGCCACGGTTGGACGTGAGCCTTGAGCTAGTAATTTGTTATATGGGAAGAGTTAAGATTGGATATGAGTATTCTAATATGAGTTATATGGCATTCTTAGGTGAACAAGGCATAGTCTAGTTGTAGTAAATTAAACTTGGTCAAGTTTTTGTAGTCGAGGGAGGACTTGGTTGGGTTCCCAAGTATAAAAGGAAATAAGGGTAGTTATGAGGACATGATAGTTAAGTAGTGCTAGGGAATGTAAATGAATGAAAAGGTGTGCTAATTCATGCCAGATAGTGTCAATGCATGCCGAGGAGTGCTGGGGAGTGGTGGGACATAAAAAGAGAGAACTAGTTCAATGTGCATGCAAATGAAGGAATAAGAGCGTCTGTCAGAGAGTGTTAGTGAATTCCGGGTGTCCCATGGACGAAGTGTGTTAGGATATTTTCATAATAGGACTTGCAGGATGAAATCCTACAATTGAGATAAGGGGATGGACAAAGTAGCTTCAGAGAAAGGGAGACTTTGGGCTAGACACAACACTATTTTTTCAATGACTTGGTTGGGTTCCCAAGTCGTATAAAAAGTAAGGCTATCTAGGAGGGAATGATAGCCTTGTAGGTGTGCCAAGGAAGGATTGACAAGGTATGCTAGGCAATGTTAAGGCATGTTCAAGGCCAAGGCGACATGCCAATATGTGCTAGGTGCTAGGGTGCACCAACTTGTGCCAAGGAGTGTTAAGGAATTCTATGGAACACAAGGGAGAACTAGGTAAAAATGCATGGAAATGAATGAATAAGATTTTTTGATTGAGAGTGTCAATGAGCTCTATGTGTGCTAAGGAGAGAGTTCCAAGGTATGCTAGGTAGTGCTAAGGAATGCTAGAGTGCTAGGGTGACATGCCAAAATGAGCCAAGTGTTAGGGTGTGCCATTGTGTCCTAGGTAGTGTTTGGGAGTGTCAAGGAAACACAAGGAATAAGTATATAAAAATGCATGGAAATGAAAAAATAAGAGTGTGCGAAAGGGAGTGGCAAGGACTTCTAGGTGTGGTAAGGAGGGAGTGACAAGATTATATGCTAGGGAGTGACAAGGTATGCTATAATAACAAGGCATGTTAGGAAGTGCTAGGATGTGTAAAATCATTCCAAGGAATTTAGGGGATGCTAACACATTCCACATAGTGCTAAGGCATTTAAGACATGTCAGGTGCTATGGCATGTCAAGATTTAAATTTTGTTGCTTAGTTGTTATACAACCACATTTGGATGAGATGAGCCTTGTCTTGGTAAATTGTTAGGTGGGATGAGTTGAGATTGGACATAAGTAGCCTAAGATGAGTTACAGGTAGTTCTTAGGTGAACAAGGAATATGTTTAATTTCCATGACATATAAGAATCTATGTTCGTTCTTAGAATCTTTGATGCAAACACATTCAATTTCCACAACACATCTAATTTTCACAACAAAATGTACATACATTAAGGAATCAACTAGTGCACATGATAATTTTTAACTTTTTCAAAATGTTCTTCATTAAATTACAAAGTATAATTGAATAGGCTAGAACTCTCATACTAGGGATCCTGGAAATTTGCAATCATGCCGATACAAGGAATAAAACTAGGGATTTGTGTTAGTATTTTGATAACCAATATACCTTGAAAAATACAACACATGACCCACTTTT
Source organism: Pinus albicaulis (assembly GCA_034641835.2). Lineage (NCBI taxonomy): Eukaryota > Viridiplantae > Streptophyta > Pinopsida > Pinales > Pinaceae > Pinus > Pinus albicaulis. The sequence continues at coordinate 140,112,314 of CM076575.1, forward strand.
TTATGGTGGCCACACATAGCCCTTTCAATCGACATGCCCTGAACACGTCTGGAAGTTCCTCTTTTTTCCCATTATGCAACTCCTCAATTTTCTGCTATCAATGAACTCAACTCCTTTAGGTTACTGAACTTGGCTCAAAAAATGTTTCCCTGTAACTACCTCTTTTTTATTTTAAGGTCTACAACACATAGGTTTTTCTATTAGTTGTTTACAAATCCATTTGTGAATATCTCTTCGGTATTCCCACTTTTTTTGTACTGTTGCTCCAATATGAAAATTCTAGGGCTATGGAGGTTTCCATTATTCTCACTGACTCAATCCTGTACAATACATTGAACTAGGGCTATTTGGCTAGCCACCCTGTCCACTACTTTATTCCTTCAATGTTTGCACATCGTTAGGCCCAAGACACCTACCCTTCTACCAATCTTGTTTTACTTCGTAAGTACAAGACTTAGAACTCCTCTTTGACAGTCACCTAACAAACCTCCAACTGTATTTGGACTGCCATCAATTTTCCCAACCATAGTAAATTCATTTACTGATCTAGTTCCCACAACATTAACCTCATATATGGATCTTCAAATCTTCCACCTAATAGTGATTTGAGTCCTCTCAAAATCACTATTCTTGTGTACCAAATTATTTTTTTCCAAATCTATGAACAAACCTGAACTACTTCTCTAATCATCCTTCTAAAAATTTGTAGATGACTGAACTAGGGTCACAAATCATCCACTAGAATTTCATTTAATAACTATTTATAGGTTTCTCCATATCTCTCTCCAAATCTCTATGGAAATTCCACCAAAATTAACTCGTCTTCATGTCAATCCATACCTCATATGGCACATCTATTCTGCTCAATCTTCTACTCAGGTTCCACCTTCCTTTGGATTTTCTATCTCCGCACATACTTTTTCAAACCATATTCCAAATATGTGATATATATTGTAGAGATAAACCTCTCTTTAAAGGTCACGACCCCTCTTGTTCTAGGAAAATTTATCACAAACCTAAGTGCATACCTTATCGATTGAAGATGCTAGGAAACCTACGTAACTATGGAATTATAATTATATTCTAATTACTTTAGAAAAATCCCTATCTACCCATAACAAAAACATCAACTATTGCCTCCATAAGAGACTCAGCCTAGCTCATATGGATCCATAGATTCTGGGCATTTCTTTGACTCAATATTGACCTAAACTTTAGATCTCTATGACCCTCAAAATACGGCTACCTCAGTCAATATTACACCCCTGTTTACTTCTATTCTAGCCTAAATTGTAGTACAGACCCTCCTACACTTTTGTTGGTCTTTATCACAGAACTTGCAACCTAGTAACCACCACAATATAGGGTCTCAACCCTCTCTACTATTTCAAAATTGGATGTGACCTTCACAAAGAAACACCATTGAAATCACATGCCCAAATTTTGATGATCTTCCTTTGTTGAGCTCGATCTTCCATAAGAGAACCAATAGTATCACATCCTACTTCCTATCTCGATTTCATTAGGGTATGTGACATTCTTGCGAACCCTCACATGATGATCTTGCTCTTGGTGGATGATCATGGCCTCCCTTTAGCAACCCTTACTCAACCCTATAACTCGACCTACTTTAGGACTAGATCTCTCCAAACCTCCTTGATCAATTAAGATCCTTCTCACTTGATGTTATTGCCTTCATACTAAGGCCTCCTTAAATATATTTTCCTAGCTAGGCCGCTTAAGAACCCTCTATTACTTACAAGTTTTATCCACTTAGACCTTAGGAAATATTATTTATCCCTTTTAATTTTTTTAGATTTTAATCCCCATCTTGGGTCCAAAACCCCTTCGCTTGGGTTATTTTCCCACAAATCCTTTTGTGATCAAACTCACACAAACCTATCTCAGTAGGCTTATGGATTACCTCCCAAGCTACACAATTCAACAACATAGTCTAGTTGTATTAATCATAACTTGGTCAAGCTCTTGTAGTCAAGCGAGGACTTGGTTAGGTTCCCAAGTTGGAAATTAAGTAAGCGTAGTTGTGAGGGAATGATAGCAAGGTAGGAGTAGAGAATGCCAAGGTATTAACTAACACATGCCAGACAATGTCAATGCATGCTGAGGAGTGTTAAGGAGTGTCGAGGCATCATAAGGGAGAAATAGGTCCAAATGCATGGAAATGAACAAATAAGAGTGTGTACTAGGGAGTGTCAGTGAATTCAAGTGTTTCATTGATGAAGTGTTTTAGAAGAAGTTCATAATAGGATTTGCAAGAGGCAATAATAATATTGCGATAAGGGGCTCAAAAAATAATTTTTAGATAAATGGAGACATTGTGCTGGTCACAACACTGTTTTGCCTTTATCTATTTTTTCTATATGACACGTGGCACACTTTAGCCAAATGATCATGTTTTAAACTATTTTTGACAATTTCATATTGTAAATTGTTATGTATAATTTTTGGGGAGCTTTCCTTGTGCCAAATTCTATATTGTGTGTCTTGTGTATCTTGTTGTTCTTGTAAACTCTCAGTTAATTCTCTATTGATTATATGAAATGGACATACATGTGAAATATTTCCTATGTAAGCTATGTTGCTTAGTTGTTTTATGGCCATGTATAGATGTGATCCTTGTCTCGGTAAGTTCTTAAGTGGGACAACTTCGAATTGGACATGAGTAGCCTAATATGAGGTATAGGCAATTCTTAGGTGAACAAGGCACAATCTATTTGTAGTAGGTGAAAGTGGTAAAATTGTTGTGGCTGAAGCAGGCCAATGCCACATGAACTATAGTAGCTAAGGACTTGATTGGGTTCTCGAGTCATGAAAAAATGTAAGGCTAGTTGTTATGGAATGCGTGGCAAGGCATGTTAGGGTATGCTATCATGTTCTAGATAGTTTTAAGGCATGTCAAATATGCTAATATGTGTCAAGTGATAAGGCATGCAAAGATGTGAGGGGGTGTGACAATACTTTCAAGGGACTATCAAGAAAATGAAAAGGAGAAACTAGTTAAACTACAAGGAAATGAACACATCATAGGGTTAATAAGTCATCAATTTATATTTACTAAGAGGGGCATGCTAGGCACAACAACACTAGGTGGAAATAGGTGCCAAGTTCCAAGTGTTAGTGCATTCTAAATGCCAAATCATCCTCTGTTACTTATCATCTACTTTCAAATAATTTATCTCAAATAAATTTAATATTAAACCATTCCAAAGCATAGAAAGGCATATTAATTAATGTTAGACATGATAATTCTTTCCAAGCACCAACACGTTCCAAGTGCCAACATGTTATGAAGTGGAAGGGAAATTCGAAGAGGGCTAAGGTGTGAAAGAGAGTGCTAATGCATGTTGAGGAGTGTTAAGGAGTTATAGGGAAACATAAGGTAGCACTAGGTAATAATGCATGGAAGTGAATGAATATGAGGGTGTGCTAGGGAGTCTCAAAGAGTGCTAGCTAGCATGCCAAGGAGGGATTGAAAAGGTATGTTAAGGACCATTAAGGCAAGATAGGGAATATCAGTGTATGTCAAGAAGTGCTAGAGTGTGCTAGGTAGTTCCATTGTGTGTTAACATCTGCCAAATAGTGGCAAGACATGCAATATGCTAAGGCATGCTAGGATGTACAGGGTGTTAGGGTATGCCAATATGTGTCAAGGATTATCGAGGAAAATAAAATAATAACCAAGATCAAGTTCAAGGAATTGAACACATAAGAGTGTTAATAAGTCATGAATTTATCTTTATTCAAAATGGGCATGCTAGGCACACTAATAATAAGTTCTAATGCATGCCAAGTTCCAATCTATGCTAGGTACTCATGTATGTTAACACATGCCAAAGTGTTCTAGGACATGCTAGGGATTACAAGGCATGCCAACACATGCTAGGGGAGTGTTATGATATGATAAGACTTGCAAACATGTGGTTGGGTGTCCTAGTCATGGCAATATGTTCTAGGTACAAAGATGTTCTAAGACATGCTAGGTGACAAGGAATGTTAGTGTGTGCCAAAGCATGTTAATATGTGCCAAGAGTGTTGAGGAGTGCTAGATCTCTCTCATTAATCGAATTTACAAAGCTTGATTATGTATTAAATAATATATTTCTACACACAGTAGTGGAACTTTATCTAAAGGGAATTTGTTAGATAATAAACCTACTAGAGATGAATAATGTATTGACTCATAGGAAAACTATATTCTCATTACTTGATGGAAATGATACAAAATAATTACTTCTTAACAAATTTACTGACTCTAACACTATATGGCCTTTGGAAGATAATGAAAAAGACTCCACAACAATGGTTTTAATTCGTTATATTTTGAAAAAAATATAATAACATGGACATAGCATCATCAAAAACTCATTAGAATGATCAATGATGACGAAAATATTTCGACCATCACCAAAATTAACCAACAAGAGCATTGGTTAGGGTCAATAAAAGATCATCACTAGAAGTGTCACCAAAGAGAGAATTAGTGACATGCCTTTAACAACCTTCACCAAAAGTGTCACTGAAAATGGCTTTGGTGACAAACCTTAAAGGAATGTCACTATATGCACTTACAATAACGTTTTTTTAAGGACCCTCACCATATGTGACACTGGTGATAGAACTTAAAGGTTTGTCACAGGAATGGCCCTCACCAATGTCTCTTTTTCTTGTAGTGTTTACCATTTTTTTCCCTACTTCCTTAATAATGCAGTTATGTACGTGAGATATTGGGAACCCTATGTATTTGCTTATACTCCCTCCCAGAAGACTACTAGTAGTTGGATATTTTGGAGGCCATCAGAAAATCCATAGGGTAATTTGATGTTTCATATATTACAAAAAAATGGTGACAAGCCTCATATTCCCATATATATGTATACATGAATATCTCCAAGCCCTTGATGGAATCGATTGATATTGAATATGAATATGAAGTATGGATTTAACCATTTAATTATGGGCATGTTTCTTCCACGTGAAATATCTCCCATGAATATGGCCAACTTTTTCTGGATTTCCCGCAATGCCCAAAAGAAGAGTCGGCTCCCCCCAAGGCCCGATTGGAAAATGGATTTCAGGAGGTTTGCAACAAGAAGGATCATGGTAATAAAGGAAAAAAAAAAGCACAAGCAAATTTAGGGGTATTTCCTAGTCGCATCACAATAATAATTGATTCTCTGCACTGAGCAACCTCAATAATCAGGAGGAACTTCTAGTGACTAAACTAGCACTTCAGACTCGAAAAATTATTGAATTGGAAGACATGATGGAAAACCCTAAGGAGAAGTAGGTAATTAATCACATAACCCCTGAAGCAGCCTCAGTAACTCACGACATCTATCAGTTTCTAGAATATGCCTAGATGGATTTGCAGCAAGAGGACAAGATTGCTCATCTGAACTCTGATGAAAGTTTAATGATGGAATGTTTACGTAGTTCGACCACGGCAAGATCAGAAGACATCCTATTGGAGTAACCCAAAAATTTCCAATAGATCTACATTGAATGGGAAAACTGTCAATAGGCCAAGAAAAATAATGTAAACTATTCGCTTATAATTAAATGGGATTCACAAGAAACTACTCGATTAGACTCCATCCTTGGAGGTGAGAGAAGGAAAAAATGGTGAAAGACAAGAAAGGAGGTAATTGGAGAAATAAGAGAAATTTTGGTCAATTAGGGCCAAACCACTGTGCTCATAGAATAATTTCCATGCACCACCCCTAATCCCCATTGAAGGTGGTGTCATGGAGAATAAGGGGCCTCAACTCCAAAATGAAGGTGAAATACGTAAATGAAATAATTAGATAAGAAAAAATGGATATTATGGTGCTTCAGGAAACCAAAGTATCACAATAAATGTTGCTTAAAGTGATAGAAAAATGTTTTCCACATGTGGAATGCATGGCTTTAGAAGAATGAGGAAGTGCTAGAGGACTTACAATCGTTTGGGACCTAGGAATAATTTCATTTTTGAACTGGGTGGATTTACCCCATATCATTTCATGAATATCTAGGTGTATTGGATTAGTGGAGAAGGAATGTCTAAAAACGTTATATGGATCTACAACATTGGGTGACAAGAGTGGATTATTTCAAGTTTTAGTTAAGTCCTGTATTATCCACAGTGAGGAGAACTGGATTCTAGCAAGAGATTTCAACATGATCAAACAATTGGATGAGAAAATAGGGGGGTTGTGCTGATTGAAACCATTCTCCCATATATTCCAAGAGTTCATTCAAGAACTCCATATCATGCATGGAGAAATTGAAAATGGACTCTACACCTATAACAACAGGTGCAACAACAAACACCAAAGAGACTCCTTGTTAGATAATTATTTCCTATGGGAGGGGCTTCTGCAACAATACTTATTTTTAGAATCGACCATACTCCCTTTCTTAGGCTCATATCGCTGGCCCAAATGATTAGAAATTGACCTTAAAATGACCCTAAAAAAACCATCCATTCCGTTTTGAATCCTTTTGGTTTCAGAGGCCAACTTTTATTCAAACAATGGATGAATGGTGATCATAGATATTAAAGGAGCTAAAGAAAAATATCAAGGCATTGAACCAGAGGGAATTCAATAATATACACAAGGATAAGAATATCCTTGAGGCCTCAATGTAGAAAATCCAAAAACATATTATAAATTAGGGGAGAACTCTGCAATTTAATTATGAAGAGGGATGCCTAATCCATGAGATATAATAAAGGCATAAAAGTTAAGAAATATTTTGGATACAATAGTCAATGCTTGAATGGATATGAGAAGGAGAAAGAAATACCAAATTCTTCGACAAAAAAAAGTTGAAGTATAGATCTAGTAAAAGGATCTTCTCTCTGACAAGTTCGTATGGAAGAAGGTTGCTCCAACATGAGGAGATTGTGAAAGATCAATTAATCTCTTCTTACCAAAATATTCTCTCAGAACCAAACACATTAGATGAGGAGGTGATATCCTAAACCAAGAAATTCATCCCAAGAGTGATAAAATAGGACAAGAATAAGGATTGAATGAGGGAGGTATCTTATTCATAAGCGTATTGCGTAGTTAAATTAATTATGATTAACAAAGAATCATCCCTCGATGGTTTTACCTGTGAATTTTTTAAAGTGGGATTGTATTTCCTTGGTAGAGAAATTTACTCATTGATGGAGGAATCTAGATACAAATAGGTAATCTAGTCATGAATTAACACCACCTTTCTTATTTTAATCCAAAAAAAGAGGTGGTTATAGATCCCAGTGCTTTCAGACCCATTGCTCTCTGTAATTTTATTTTCAAAATAATCTCAAGAGTCATGGTCCATTAACTATAACCATTTCTAAAGACAATAATAGGTCTTTAAAAACTATTTTTTTTTTAAGTGTGACAAATTGTGGATGGAATCATTAAATATCATGAGGTAGTTCACTAATTGCAGACCTCACGATAGCCAGGTATGCTCATTAAAATTGATTTATCCAAAGCCTATGGCCACTTCAACTCGAACTATATTTTAAACATGTTGGATTCTTTTGGATTCTCTCCTGCATGGATTAAATGGGTTTAATCTCTCATCAAAACCAAATTTTACTTTATCATCTTGAACGTGTCTCCTACTCGTAACTTTAGTGGGTCAAGGGGTCTCTGTCAAGGTGATATCATTGCTCCTTTTCTCTTCATCATAGCAGTAGAGGGGCTCAGTCAATATATAAAATATGTAACTAGATATAGGGAGATAAGAGGTCTACTTCTGTGATCTGAATATGGAAAATTTCTTTTATTTCTATGCAAGCTCCCTCATCAGTATTAAAAATGTGTTTACGGATCATCTCGTTTTACCTCTTGTGAAGGGGTTCATGTGTGTAGTTTCATGTGTTTTTAATGATCAAATTATGAGTTAGTTAACAATTAAAAACTCATATAAAACAAATTAAATGCAGTAAAATAACTCACAACAATCACATAACACAATGGATGATAATGGAGTTCACCCCTTTTGGGCTACATCTCCATGGGCCTACTTTAACTAGCTATGCCCTCTTGGTATTTTGAGTAAAATTTCTAATTACAAGCACCATCATTTCTCCAATGGTTTTTATGACTATTCCATTGGCTTCATAGCACTCAAATACCCCAAAAATCACTATCCAATCTCTAAATTTGGATCACGGCTCCTCTAGGCTTGACCTCCAATCCTGGTGGCCATGGGCTTGTTTAATCTCAAAAGTAACAAAAGCACCTACATATGTGCTCGAATGCATCTATAAACTATAACACTATGTTTATAGCATCAAATATATCAAAACTTGACTATTCATTCACTCAAATTGGCCTTCAGTTGATCTAGGCATGGTCTTCCCTCCTGCTAGCCCTAGGCTTCAAAATTCTTCAAGTGACCAAAAACGAATGTAGATGAGCTCCATTGCATATGAAATTTTTTCCAGTGGATTTATAGCATGCCAATATGCTAAAAATGACTATCATTGAGAAAACATTGGTCAAAAATTGACCAGATAGGCCTCATTAAAGTTTTCCCTAGATTCTGCCTCTAAATCTAGAAAACTGCGAGTTAGCTCCGACAAATTTGGAAGTGGCGCAAGATTTGGAGGTGTTGCTAAAATTATGCCAGTTGTTAAGCTGAGTTAATTAATGATAATATGGACATAAGTGCCTGATTAAGGCGCACTAATCCGGAATTATTTCAGCTCTTAGAACTGGGTTATATGAGAGGGTCACGTGAGGAGGAGGGTTGGCTCGCTCCTTCCTCCACCCTCTAAATTTGCATACTATTCAAATACAACATCACACACATTCTAAGCAATATATAGACCATTGGTAAAAAGGCACAGTGGAGAGAGGGAGGTCACTGTGTCAAACGCCGACCTCACCCCTCATTAACTATTTTTGACCAACGTTATAGTTTAACGCTCCACCATATTTCGTTTGACCAAACCTTTACCATATGACATAAACCTTATATGCTCCAACCATATTTAATATGGCTCCATTGTATAATTTAATAATATGTGCCACCATGTATCACTTTTGGGGTTTTTTAATTTTAATATATATATATATATATATATATAGTATTAATTTAAAAACCTTATATATATATTCCACATTAAAATTAAAAAACCCCAAAAGTGATACATGGTGGCACATATTATTAAATTATATATATATATATATATTTTTTTGATATAAGGTTTTTAAATTAATACTAAATATTAATATATATAATAATTTAATATAATATAGGATAATTAAATCATATAAAATATAATATATATATATAATCCAACCTTAATAGACAATAGAAAAATAATTTCTCACACATAAATATCATGAACCCATATTAAACTTTGGAGGTCATTGGGAAATTTACCTTCACAAATCAAACTGACGAATCCCGCAGTGACATTTTCTATAGTCCCATTGGACTAAAAACTGAAGAAGATTCTCTGCATGCTGACTGGATTGGCATGTCATCAGTTGTACCTGTTCTGCAATATTTTTTTTTTCAAATTGTCTGTTCTGAATGACAATTAGCAGACCATAACTCCTTCATCCCAACTCGGTTTTCAACAAAACGAGTTGCATTGAATTCCTTGTGATGAGGTGATCGCTTTAGTTCTAGTTTGGTGCAATTCTGAGCACTTTAATTGTTGAGCTATTTTTTTCCCCTGATCTAGATTATGATTACTCCTTCCCACTGACATGATTTTGGACCCACAAAATTTGGTTATCTCATAAGAGTTGAACACTATTTTGTTTCCCATGTTCTATCATCTTGATTCTACTTGGAAAAAATTCTATGACCACCACTTTTCCACTTGCATGCCTTGCCTTTGTTTGCAAATGGCTTGGCTCTTCAACCGTTGTTCTCCTTTTGCTACTGACCCAAACCAACACTTGCTAGTTTCTTGCTGATATAACACTTTTGTTCTACCAAATCGATTTCTTGTTGCCTTCCCACTAAAAATCTTGTTCCTCCTTTGCAATAAATGAACTACAATAAATAGCTTCCATCAGTAAAAACAAGAAAAGAAATGCCCATGATTTTACCTCCACGGTTCCAAATTCCACATCTGGAAGAATGTATTCGCTATCTCCTTCTCTTCTTGACAGCAACACATAAAATGGTCTACAATGGCTGCAAACTTTTCTTTGACAACTTGTCACAAATAAAACATCATGCAAGAAACAACTTGACGACATATCCTCTTGCTCCTTCAAAGAAAAAAAATTTCACATCAAGTGAACATCGCCATGTACTCTCACATATTGGTGTCAAAATTCATCGACCAAACACAAGTCGGAAAAACATTCCTCTTCAAACAAATGACTCTCAAGTCAAGCATAAGAATGTATAAGAATTGAAGATTATTTTCCCAAAACAAAAGGAATTTCACATCTCATGAAACACTTCGTCAACATCTCCTTTTCATCCTTGGAGACAAAATAAACTTTTCCAATTCGGTATGACATGCATGAAACACACAATCGACCAACACATGTTGACACTCATGCATGTGCAAATGATCAGCACTCTCAAGTTGACAACATACATGTTAAACAAAGCAATCGACCAACACATGTCAATTACTCATGCATGTTCAAGCACAATGAAACCATCAAAATTCCACTTCTCATACACACAAACTGTCATGCATGTATAAAATTATCCAACTCTCTCACAAGTACAATGATAAGTACAAGAAATACATTCATATGTACATGTACTTAAGGCTAAAATGAAAAAAATTTGCTGCAACAAAATAAGTCACATACTCCACTTTTAAACACCTTCTTGGCATAAACATGGAACATGCATTCCATTGGCAAAGAAATGCATCAACATAAAAAGACATGAAAAGCCTTAATTGGATAAGAAATCCAACCATCTTTTACCAAACCATTTCAATGGTGCTTCTTTCAGCTACACATCATCATCATGTGAATCATCATGACCCACATCAATTATGGAATCTTATTTTCCATTCTTGCCATTCTCTTTCTCCACCTTCTTCAAATTTCGTGGATGACTTGCTAGATTCAAAGTCCAACACCTGTCTACAATATGACCTTGCTTATTGCAAAGAGTGCAAAACAATTGCCTCTTCTTTTAAACATGGTTTGATTTGTCTTTGGCTTTCTGCCTCCTTTCCTGTAAAAGTTTCTTGTGCATGGCTATCTTCTTCCAACACCTTGAAAAATTATAGTTATCCAAACCACAAAAGGAACATGCAACTTTTCTCCAAATCTTATGTGAGGATTTCCCATGTTTATCATAATCAAAAGCAACTTGATTAAAAGCCGATTTACACCTTGAACATTCACCTTTGTCACCTTCTTGAGGAGGTGAATTTGATGAGGTAGTGGCTCTCTTTGGAATACGAAGAATTCATTCAAGACCTTTAGAGCTTTCACCATCCTCCTGTTCGCCATTATAATTTGATGCATGCTTATGAGCACTTTCCTGTAAAGTGAGTGTAAAACTTTTTCATTTCTCATGAAGACAATCTTCAAAAGCTTGAGGTAATGAACATGAAATGAAATTCCTTCTTGGAACACCTTCATGTTCCTCCTTGATGTTGGCAATATCATGCAATGTGTTGTCCTTGATGGAAACCTAATTGATGAAGTTGTCCTTGATGGAAACTGAATTAATGAGTTTATTAATGATGTAAATATGATGTATCTACAAGCAGCTCAAAAGTAGCAGAGAAAGAAATTTCAGTAAGTGCCAGAGAGGTGATAAATATGATATGTCACAAAGCATACACGGGTTTGTAAAGGAGAAGTAGCATATGTACGTGGAAATGTATGTGACAAGTAGCGTATGCCTATTTGCGCTCTAAATTTATAAAACCAGGGGACATAACCATGGTATTGGCCCATAGTATTGAGTGCTGGATTATCTATTTGATCCCGTCCAGGAATACCATCAGAGGTTGAGTGGCTTTGACTCATGGTACTGATAAAGGTTAAACCTATATAAGGAGAAGAGAATAATAGTGCAAGGTGTGCATATGTCTGGGTTTTAATGAATACTTCATTCTGAAGTATATCTGCATGGTTGAACTCTATTCTTAATTGATAGATCTGAATCTATGATGCACCTATGGATATGATGAAGGTTCAAGATCTCTAGATCTAGAAATGATGAATCTCTGGGATGATCTGAAAAGAAATGATGAAGACCTGGCGCAAGTCTGATGAAGAAATTGAAGAAATCTGGGTAAGTTTATAGATCTAGACTATTCTACAAAGGTTATCTTTTATATATCTATACACTAGTTTGTCTTGGTAAAAGCACGTATATACGCGGGTCCGCTTAAAGAAAAGCACGTATGGCAGTCAGAAGAATAAAATGCACTGAAGTATACGCATGTTTGTCTCTGTGAAAGCGCGTATATACACAGGTTCAGTGTAGTATAAGCACGTATGGAATCTAGGGTTTTTCTTAAGTGTGTGGAATGAAATGTCTGATCTGTTATGCTGTTTTACTGCTGTCTGTCAAGGAGGTATTCATATAGATCTGGGTTGTTTGAATGTTGATTGTGCTGCTAATTATGATTAAAGATCAAGTTGTTGGTTGTTGATTCAATGAAGGAAGAATGACTGTCTAAACAATTCTGATGATGGTTTATAGATTGTCTGAACAAAAATCTGATTTCAGATCTAAATCTGAGTTTGATCACATTCTGAAAAATCAGTGTTCTCAGAAGTATACGCAGGTTGATACGAAGATAAGTGTGTATACACACGTCTTCAGTAAATAGACATAGCGTATGCATTCCATGTTAGGCACAGAGGCATATGCAGGTTGGTAAGCAGGGAAGCGCGTATACACGCGGTTTCAGTAAAGAGAAGTAGCGTATGATATTTGATTCAATGAATGTTCATGGTTGAGTTTACATCTGCATATCTATTCTGAAGTCTTGGTTATTTCTGATATCTTGGTGACAGTGGTCTCATTGTTCTGTTTGAAGTATTGGGCAAAGTATGTTTGTTGATGTTAAGTGAAGGGTTGTGTTGAAGCTGTTTGATCCAGTATGAAAATTGATGAAACGTGGTCTGCAGTAGTGCTGAGGGTCGACGCTTTCAGTAAGGGGGTAGTAGCTCCCTTCCAGTGGTAGCCGGTAAACGAGAGTAGGGGGTAGTAGCTCCCTTCCAGGAGAGGCTGGTAAACGAGAGCAGGGGGTTGTAGCTACCTTCCAGGAGAGGCTGGTAAATGAGAGAAAGTTGTAGCCTTCTGCAGGTGGGTGCCTGCATGCTGGTATGAGTCCGCGCCAGTACAATGTTGTAAGAAGTTTTCTTTATAATAAATATTGAAGACTGAGACGACGACAACGGTGGTTTTCTCCCGAATTGGGTTTCCACCTTAAATCCTGGTGTTCATGTGTGATGCTTATGTGTGATGATTTATTCTATTCTTATTGCACATGTTTACTGCTTACTAAACATCTAATGAATGAATGATGCAATGATCTAAGTACAGAATTATCTACATAATGAGATCTCTGGTAATATGCAAGTTTTGTTAAGGATATCCGCGTGTATATGCGAGTTGGGTTTAGTAAAGTAGCGTATGGGTTTTTGAGAAAGAAAAACTAAAAATTTATCAGTCATATCTAAATATTGATTCACGCCCCTCTCAGTATTTTTCCCAACAATTGGTATCAGAGCAGGTCCTTCTGAAAAGGCTTAGCCGCTAGAAGGAAGATCAAGCAAGATGAGCAATTAAGATGGAACAGCATCTATCAGGCCTCCGCTCTTTAACGGAAACAATTCAATCTTCTGGAAAACAAGGATGAGATCCTATCTTTAGTCTCTGGGAGCAGATGTATGGGCCATTGTTGAAAGAGGATATCAATATCTAGCCACAGTACCAACAGATCCGACGGAAAAGAAGAATTATGAAACAAATGCAAAGGCGGTCAATGCTCTAACGGGAAGTCTAATTGAATCAGAATTTGTCAAAGTCATGCAGCTGAATACAACAAAGGAAATATGGGACAAAATCATTCTAAGTTATGAAGGTGATGCAAATGTAAAAAGTGAAAAACTCCAAACTCTCAGAATTGAATATGAAAATTTAAAGATGCATAGTGATGAGAGTATTGCCATTTTATTTTTACATCTTGATGATGTTGTAAATTGTATGAGAAATCTGGGAGAAACAATAACTGAATCTACTTTGGTTGAGAAAAATTTAAGATCACTAACGGCAAAATTTGAGTCAAACGTTTCTGCTCTTGAAGAAAAATAGGATCTTCAAAATCTTACTGTGGTGCAACTTCATGGCATACTAACTGCATATGAAATGAGAAGAGGAGGACCTTCTCAAGTCAAAGAAGCCGTCTTTAGAACTTCTACAAAAGGGAAAGAAGTACAAGAAGCAGAAGAATCAGGATATATCTCAGAAGAAGATGAGGTAAATTTTGTAAAGAAATTTCAACTTGGCACAGGACGGTTCATAGATAAGCTTCTTTTAAAATGTTTTGATTGTGGAAGAATTGGTCATTATGTTGCTAAGTGTCCTCATAAAGAAACACCTGCAAAAGGAAAGGAAGTAGCAAGAAGAAATAAGAACCCGTCTAGCACTAGAAAAAGTTACTATACTCATGAAGACAATGATGGGTTATCTGATAGTGAGGAAGAATGTAAACAAGATATTAGACTTCTCATGGAATTTGAAAATGATTCTAGAGAAGAAAAATATACTTTTATGGATTCTCTAGAGGACAATGATTTTATTGATGAAAACAATCGACTCAAAATATGCTTAGAAGAAAGAAAAATAATTATAGAGACTCTGAAAAATCATATTGAAGAAGAGAAGAAACACATTAAGAAATTAGAGTGTGAAGTATTAAGTCTAAGAAAAGAACTTGAGAAAGTAAAGACTCTGAACCTTAGATTTTCTAAAGGATCTGAAACCTTAGATGAGATTATCAAGGTACAACGTTCTCCTCTTATAAAGATAGGTCTTGGATATACCGTAGAATCTTCTCAGGCTTCAGCACCAAATTATCTAAAAGCAGCTACAGCTGGTTTACAACATTCTGCCACTCAGCAAGGGAATAAAGAATCTTTACAGGTAAAGCATGATCATCTCAATTCAAAGAACACTAATAGGAATATCTTTCAAAGAAACACCAATCAACAGGTAAATTCAAGTAGAAGATTTCATGATCGCAGAAATTTCTTCTTCAATGGACAATGTTTCTCATGTCACAATTTTGGTCATAAAGCAGTTCAATGTGTTGCATATAAAACCATCATGACAAGAGAAGCAAGAAAGAAAAGGATTGATATTGAAACAAAGAATAATACCTATAACAACTTTTCTCCTCTTCTAAATGAAGTTGAATGTGCTTATTGCAATAACTTTGGCCATGAAGAATCTGAATGCAAGAGCAAAGTTCAGCCAAAAGAGCATTTTCCTTCAAGCTCCAAAGTATGGAAAAAGAAGGAATTATAGGTTGAAAATTGTGGCATAGCGTTATTTTTAGAAGGTGAAGAAAATCAATGGTACATTGATAGTGGATGCTCAAGACACATGACAGGTGACAAAAATAGACTTCTTGCATATAGTGCTCTAGAAAAGGAAAAGAAGGTTACATTTGGAAATGATACTCCAGTGGTAATTAAGGGAAAAGGGTATGTGTTTCTAAAAGAAAAGGTGAAAGCTAATGATGTCATGTATGTGGATGGATTAAGGCATAACCTGTTAAGTGTAAGTCAAATGTGTGATCAAGGAACTGAAGTTGTCTTTAGCTCAAAAGAATGTGTGGTACGTGATCTTGATATAGGTAAAACAATTATAAAAGGAAAAATAACTCCAAGCAACCTGTATGTTTTGAAGAACTGCAAAGAACAATGTTACTTGAGAAAATATTCAGAAAACTGGCTATGGCATAGAAGGTTGGGGCATCTGAGCTTCTCTGAGATCAAAAAATCAAGCAGACTTAAAGTTGTCCGTGATCTTCCCAATATTACTCCACCCAAAAATATCATATGCAAATCTTGCCAATTTGGTAAGCAAACCAGAGTACAGTTTAATGCCAAGGAAGGATCATCAAGTAAGCCTCTTGAACTTATTCATACTGACATATGTGGACCTGTGAGGAAAAATTCAACACGTGGTGAACAATACTATATCTTATTTATTGATGATTTCTCTAGAATGTGTTGGATTGGGTTGCTTAAACACAAAGATGAAGCATTTGAGAAATTTCAGACCTTCAAAGCACTAGTTGAAAATGAATTAGATCTGAAAATCAAGTGTCTTAGATCTGATCAAGGAGGAGAATATACATCAAATGAATTCCTTGAATTTTGTGAACAACATGGCATAAAAAGACAATTTTCTGTAGCTGGCACTCCACAACAAATTGGCGTAGCAGAAAGAATGAACAGAATAGTTCAACAAATGGCTAGAGCTATGCTTGATGATTTCGGAACACCTGAAACTTTTTGGGGAGAAGCAGCACATACAACGGTAAATATTCTTAACAAGGCACATGTTCGAGTAAATAGTGATAAAAATCCATATGAACTCTGGTATGGTAATCCTCCCACTGTGAAGCATTTTAGAGTTTTTGGAAGAAGATGTTTTATCAAAAATAATGATGAAAAACTTGGCAAGTTTGAATCCAGAGCAGATGAAGGAATACTTCTTGGTTACTCCTCTAGGAGTAGAGCATATAAATGTTACAATAAAAGACTTTGGAAGATTGTTGAATGTATTGATGTTGTTATTGATGAGTCTCCTGCAGCTCCAAAAGAAGAAAAAAAAACAACAGATGAAGACGATGGTGACATATATCCTTCTACATCAAATAGAAATGATATAGACAATGAACCCAATGAAGAACCCGAAGAGGATTTATCTGAAAAATCTCCATCCAGATATGTTCAAAAGAATCATCCAGAATCTCAAATTTTGGGAGAAAAGGGATCAGGTGTACAAACAAGAAGGACTCTTGTGGGATCTTCTAGCTATATGGCATTTCTATCCACTATTGAACCACACAATGTCAATCAAGCTAGCAAAGATGAATGTTGGATTCAAGCCATGAATGAAGAGCTTGATCAAATTGAAAAGAATCACACTTGGGAATTAGTACCAAGACCTCATGACAAAAATGTCATTGGAACTAAATGGATATTCAAAAACAAGTTAAATGAGAATAGGGATGTTATAAGAAATAAAGCTAGACTTGTTTGCAAGGGGTATGCTCAACAAGAAGGTATAGACTTTGAAGAAACCTTTGCTCCTGTAGCCAGACTTGAAGCCATAAGAATGTTTCTTGCTTATTCAAGCTTCCAACAAATCAGATTTTATCAAATGGATGTTAAATCTGCGTTTCTCAATGGTGATCTAGAAGAAGAAGTCTATATAGAACAACCAGAGGGATTCATTTTGGGAAATGATGAAAAACTTGTTTGTAGACTTAAAAAGGCTCTATATGGTCTCAAACAAGCTCCAAGGGCATGGTATTATCGTCTTGACAAATATCTTCATCAACAAGGATTTTCAAAGGGGTCTGCTGATAGCAACTTATACACAAAAATTGAAAATAATAAACTATTGATTGTGGTGGTTTATGTTGATGATATCATTTTTGGGAGTAATGAAGAATCTATGAGTCAGAAATTTGCTTCTGTCATGCAGCAGGAATTTGAAATGTCCTTACTTGGGGAACTAACATTCTTTCTTGGCTTGCAAGTGCATCAAAATACAGATGGTATATTCCTATCACAAGCAAAATATCTTAAGCAAATTTTGAAGAAGTATGGCATGGAAGAATGCAAGCCTGTAAGTACACCAATGATAACCGGATGCAATCTCAGTTCTCATGATGATTCTCCCATGGTGAATCAACCAGAATACAGATCAATGATAGGAAGTCTGCTTTATCTCACTGGGACTAGACCAGACATTATGCATGCAGTTGGGATTGTTGGACGATTCCAAGCTAATCCAAAAGAGTCTCACCTTTAGGCTGTCAAAAGAATATTCAAATATCTACAAGGAACTCAAGACTTTGGACTATAGTATCCAAAGAATGTTGATCTTACTCTTCATGCTTACACTGATGCAGATTGGGCTGGAAATGTTGATGATCGGAAAAGCACTAGTGGTGGTGCATTCTATATGGGGCCCCGGTTAGTATCTTGGTTCAGCGAGAAGCAAAAATCTATTGCCTTATCTACAGCAGAAGAAGAATATGTAGCTTCTGCATCATGTTGCACTTAACTTCTTTGGATGATGCAAACTTTACAAGACTTTCAAATCAAATGTTCACCTCCTATCTCCATTATGTGTGATAATACAAGTGCCATCAGTATCTCAAAGAATCTTGTTATGCATTCCAAGACCAAGCACATTCCCATCAAGTATCACTCTTACATGAACAAGTGCTTGAACAAAGGTGAGGTTATGATGTTCTCCAAGAATAAGTTGCCGATATATTTACCAAACCTCTACCTGTGTGAAGCGTTCGAATATCTCGACAGAAGCTGAGTAGTTCTGCGAAGATCAGATCTCATTAAATGTAGAAGATTGAATTGGATAATATTAAATTGGATACGCGGATTTCATGAAAGACAGTCGTGTATATACGCGAGTTTATACAGATAAAACTGCGTATGGATGGTTGCTGACAATTTTTCTCTGGGTCAGCATTCTTCAGCATAGTTATGGTGCTGTTGGGTATCTCTGGTGATGTTTCAGCTCTTATATTTTTGTTTCATTCTCTGATATTGGGTGAAGATGCCTTGATTATTTCATCGTTGAGTCGTTGAAAGTGTTCATGATGCGGCACATGTAGGGATAAAGGAGTGAAAATGGCTCAAGAACAAAAAGGTGTTCGTGGGGGGACCATTAGCCTTGGCCGAAAAATAATGCATTGTTGGCATTATGATGAAATATGATCTCTCTCTTGAGGTCTTTTGGTATTTGTTACAAAAGGTCATTATTGTAATTTGGTGAAAAGGTCATGATGAGACCTATGATGTAAAATTGTATTTTTCAATCATGAAAGGACTTGATCAAATTTGTAAACCCACTTGGTTGGGTAGTTGAGTAAAAAATGTGTAAACCCACTTGGTTGGGTACTTGAGTCACATATGTAAATCCACTTGATGTAAGTATGAGTCCCTGGTCATAGAGTCATGTACTACATTGAAAAAATATGTTTGAAGATTCAGCATGAACTTAGGGGGAGCATGCTAACTTCAGTGCACATCAGATCTACAGAGCTCTTCTTTCTACATGAGAAGAAAAACCTTGTTTTGGTTTTGATCCGCCCTTTGCTCTTGATGTCAAAGGGGGAGAGTATCATTGTGTTTGAATAAGGGGAGAGTATCATGGTGTTTTGTATCTATCTGTTGTGGTGAACAAACACCATCATGGTTGCCATCAAGTCCAAAGGGGGAGATTGTTGGCAATATGATGCAGAGTGTTGTCCTTGAATACAACCTACTTGATAAAGTTGATAGCAACCTGCTTGATAAAGTTGTCCTTAATGGAAACTGACTTGATGAGTTTATGATGTAAATCTGATGTATCTATAGAGAAACTCAGAAATAACAGAGAAAGAAATTCCAGTAAGTGCCAGAATAATGATAAAAATGGTATGTCACAAAGAATACACGGGTTTGTAAAGGCGGAGTAGCGTATGTATGCGGAAAAGTACGTACCAAGTAGCGTATGCCTATTTGCGCTCTAAATTTATAAAACCAGGGGACATTACCATGGTATTGGCCTATAGTATTGAGCGCTGGATTATCTATTTGATTCCATCCAGGAATACCATCAGCGGTTGAATGGTTTTGACTCATGGTATTGATAAAGGCTAAACCTATATAAGGAGAAGAGAATAATAGTGCAAGGTGTGCATATGTCCGGGTTTTAATGAATACTTCACTCTGAAGTATATCTGCATGGTTGAAGTCTATTCTTAATAGATAGATCTGAATCTATGATGCACTTATGGATATGATGAAGGTTCAAGATCTCTAGATCTAGAAATGATGAATCTCTGGGATGATCTGAAAAGAAATGATGAAGACCTGGCGCAAATTTGATGAAGAATTTGAAGAAATCTGGGTAAGTTTATAGATCTAGACTATTCTGCAAAGTTTATCTTTTATAGATCTATACGCTAGTTTGTCTTGGTAAAAGCACGTATATACGCGGGTCCTCTTAAAGAAAAGCGCGTATGGCAGTCAGGGTTTCTGAAGAATAAAATGCACTAAAGTATACGCAGGTTTGTCTCTGTGAAAGCGCGTATATACGCAGGTTCAGTGAAGTAAAAGCGCGTATGGAATCTAGGGTTTTGCTGAAGTATGTGGAATGAAATGTCTGATCTGTTATGCTGTTTTACTGATGTCTGTCAAGGAGGTATTCACACAGATCTGGGTTGTTTGAATATTGATTGTGCTGCTAATTATGATTAAAGATCAAGTTGTTGGTTGATGATTCAATGAAGGAAGAATGACTATCTAAATAGTTCTGCATGGTTGATAGATTGTCTGAATAGAAATCTGATTTCAGATCTGAATCTGAGTTTGATCACATTCTGAAAAATTAGTGTTCTCAGAAGTATATACAGGTTGATACGAAGATAAGCGCGTATACACGCGTCTTCAGTAAATAGAAGTAGCGTATGCATTCCATGTTATGCACAGAGGCATACGCAGGTTGGTAAGTAGGGAAGTGCATATACACGCGGTTTCAGTAAAGAGAAGTAGCGTATGATATTTGATTCAATGAATGTTCAGGGTTGAGTTTACATCTGCATATCTATTCTGACGTCTGGGTTATTTCTGATATCTTGGTTACAGTGGTCTCATTGTTCTGTTTGAAGTATTGGGCAAAGTATGTTTGTTGATGTTAAGTGAAGGGTTGTGTTGAAGCTGTTTGATCCAGTATGAAAATTGATGAAACGTGGTCTGCAGTAGTGCTGAGGGTCGACGCCTTCAGTAAGGGGGTAGTAGCTCCCTTCCAGTGGTAGCTGGTAAACGAGAGCAAGGGGTAGTATAGGTGCACTCTTCCTCCAGAGAGTATCGGTAAACGAGAGCAGGGCTGTAGCTCCCTTCCAAGAGAGGATGGCAAACGAGAGAAGGTTGTAGCCTTCTCGTAGGTGGGTGCCTCGCGTGCCGGTATGAGTCTCCATGTGCTTTCGGAAGACAATGTTGTAAGAATTTTTCTTTATAATAAATATTGAAGATTGAGACGATGGCGTTGGTGGTTTTCTCCCTAATTGCCTCCACCTTAACCGTGCTCCTATGTGTGATGATTGCCTGCCCTTACCCATGTTTTTCATCGCTTACTAAACATCTAATGAATGAATGATGCAATAATCTAAGTAAAGAATTATCTGCATAATGAGATCTCTGGTAATACGCAAGTTTTGTTAATGATATCCACGTGTATACGCGAGTTGGGTTCAGTAAAGTAGCGTATGGGTTTTTGAGAAAGAAAAAATAAAAATTTATCAGTCAGATCTAAATACTGATTCAGCCCCCCCTCTCAGTATTTTTCCCAACACTTGACTTTAGAGCTTTCTCCATCATGTTTTCCATAACCAAGACCCAAATACTTAGGCCTTTCCTAAAAAAAAATTGGGTCAACTATGCCTTGTGCATGTTTTCCCAATCCTTTACCTTCATAGCCCGTATTCATCAATAATTTGGACCCTATTCCTCTAATGTGTCTTTCAAAAGAACCTACACATTCATCTTGAGAGGGAATTAAAGATAAACTTGAATTTCATACCTATTTTTCAAGCACATGCTTAACTAAGGCTTCCTTGGCAATATGGAGTTGAGTCTCCATCTCATGCATCTTCTCAAGAAGATCTTGCTTCTCCTCCTTCATGGCAATCAACTGCTCTCCCTCTTATCTTCATACTTCTCTTGCATCCTATCAATCATGATGTAGAGTTTCTGCAACATCTCTTTATCAAAGAGTTTTTGTAAGGAAGGTAGACTAGAAACATCACTTAATGAAGCTGCCATTACACATGCAATGCATACAAATCTTCTCTGCTATGATTTGATAATATTAAGTCTCAATATTGATCTTCTCCTTTTCACATAAACTTGGAAAACTATTAACTTCTCCTTGCACAAATTCAACAATCAATAGAGCTATAGAACCAATAGCTAATTGTTCAAGCTAAACTTGGCTAAAATGATCTATAATTTTTCTTTGATACCAGCTTGATCTAAATATGGGAAAACTTGTTATTTATAAGCAATCTCCCTCATCAATATTCAAAATGTGTTTAAGGATTGTCTCATTTTACCTCCTTTGAATGGGGTTTATGTCTGTAGTTTCATGTGTTATTGATGATAGAATTATGAGTTAATTAAAAACTAAAAAATTATATACAACAAATGAAATGCCATAAAATAACTCACAACAATCACATAACATAATGGATGGTAATGGAGTTCACCCGTCCAAGGCTACATCTCCATGGACCTGCTTTAAATAGTTAGTCCCTCTTGGGATTATGAGTAAAATGTATGATTAAAGGCACCATTATTGCTCCAATGGTTTTTATGACTGTTCCATTGGCTTCAAAACACTCAAATACCCAAAAAATGACTATCCAATCTCTAAATTTGGTTCCCAGCTTCTGAACCTTCATAGAAAAAATGTTATAGAGAAAATTCCACGATGACCTGTTTGGAGCAGTGAAACCCTAGAATCAAAGCTCTAATACCAAATGTTGGGAAACCAGCTCCAAAAATAGAATGGTTTTCATCCAAACACGGTTTTCAACAAAACGATTTTTTTTGGATTCCTTGTGACGGGACAGTCGCTTTAGTTCCGGTTTCATTCAATTCTGAGAAATTTCATTTTTGAGCTAATTTTTGCCACTAATCTAGATTCTCATCATTCTAGGAGCTCAAGCCTTCGATAAATCATAAATAATTTGTAGACAACAATATGATGTTTGATGAAACTACCCTTCATGAGGAAATGATATTTGGTCTTATTTTGGAAGACTTCTAGGATTCCTCTAGGACAATGATCAATTATGATAAACTTGATATTTAATTCTTCAATTCTAACCAGCATGTCCAAAATCATTTGGCTCGTATCTTAGGCTTCCATATTGGCTCCCTTATAAGTAAATACCTAGCCATCACTTTGGTAGTTAACTCACTTTGAGTGGACTCCTAGAGAGTGCTCCTAAATCACATAGATTGGAAAATAGCTAACAAAACATTCAAGGTATTGAACCTAGTTGGCAGAGTTATCCTTCCAAATTAATTACTACATGTATTTCCAATTTTTCAACTCTAAACTCCTCCTTCCCCCAATACATATTTATAGATTTGGTCACCAAATTTAGAAAATTCCTATGGAAATGCATCAAAGAAGGGAAAAATAATCTCTCATGGCTTGGGACAAAGCTTGCTTACCCAAACTAAAGGGAAGCTTGGGACTATGAGATCTAAGAATATTGAATCAAGTAATTGGGGCCAAACTATGGTGGAGATGGCTTCAAGGAGGGTTAGAACTATGGAAGAAAATATGGTCGCATAAGAGTGACTAAAATTTGGATACAATAGAACTACATCAACACTAACATTTTATGGAAAGATCCACCATATGGAATATGGCACAAAGAAATAGATCTATCATTCAGGAACATGGGTTTTGGGAAATTAGAGATGGTTAAAGACCCCTCTTTTGGAAGGAATCCTAGATGATGCTTCCTCATCTATTTGAGAGAGAGGAGCTCAAATTTATACAAACTATCTCAAATAGAAATAGAGCATAACAAGTAGTTGATTTCTAGATTTACTTTAACCCCAACTCAACATCAAGAGGATAGAACTGCCCGTAGCACTAGTCGGAGCACCACCACCCTCTTCCATGGAATTTGTTGGCATCTTTATTCGAAAAAATAAGCATCCTCAATAGTCATGAGATGGATAAAATTGACTAGGTATACTACCCAAATGGGAGATTTACCATCAAACAAGCCTACACTCTTCTTTTAGTAATACAAGGAGATCGACCAAGTATGCTATGGAGGCACATATGGTAAAATGAGTTATGGAAAAACTTTTCTTTATTTGGGTGGTTAATAGGTAGTAAGAGACTATTGACATGGGACTAAATTAAAAAAAAAGGGTTTCTTAGGCCCCTCACGATGCCCCTTGTTTCAAGAAACAGAGGAAATGGTGGAACATCTATTCAACCATTGTAATTTTGCTGAAGAATTTTGGAATAGAGTATTAATTATGTTTGGGCATCTAGATAGGTCGTTGAATAGTGTCATATAATCTCTAGATACTTGGAGACTATTTTTTTTTTAAATTCGATAGTCAAAATGGCCTGGGTCTTCATCCAAGGCTTTGTTCTTTGGAACACATGGAAGAAGTGTAACAAAGAATTCTTCCATGAGAAAATACCTTCCAAAAGTTAAATATGGGGGGAAATGGCGATCACCCTTAAGGATAATATCCTCATTAAAACATGGGATCCTCACGATTGGAAGATAGAAAACAACGAGGCAGGTATTTTAGCCAAGCTGGACCTTAAGTATGACTTGATGAAAAAAGCTAGATCTTGTCCCCACATCGTATTGGCTGACCAATCAACTATTTTTCTCTCCTTCTCGAAGGATTCATCAAACTCAATTTCGATGGTGTTTCCAAATGAAATCTAGGATCTGTTGGCCTTATGGGCATCTTTCAATATGATCAGGGCATTACTCTGAAGGTGTACGCAGATTCATATAGTGTCTCCACCAAAAATGTGGCATACTTTTTGGAACTAGAGTGAGGTATGCACATTGTAAAGGAATCATGTTACATCATACTCCAAATTACGGGGGACTCCCAAAAAACTGTGACCCTAGATAAATGGAACCACGGTATTCAAAATCTTTGAAATATGGCAGCTATAACTTCTCATTGGGTGAATCCAATCGCATCTCCAATAATTCACATATGTCGTCACTGAGCAAAAATGGTGTGAAGGAAATAAAGTTGCCGATGTACTGTTTTGTTGGGGATGTGAGATAAAAAAATTGGCCATTCACTAAGATTGTCCACCATAGCACCTCGATCATCAAATGGAAGCCCTAGGTCCATTAATTTTCAAGGACCTAAGATCCCTGATCAGGGTGGATATTGCAAGGTCATTGCGAGCCATGCTTGTCGTCCCTCAAGGCTAAACATGCATGCGAGAGGGAATTTGGAAGTGTGGAAGTATCTGCACCATTGTGTTTTTGTGAAGGAAACCACTTGTAGAGGAGGAAATTTATGTTGTAGTAGGTGGATCAGGTGCTTCATAAGGTGTTGTATGGGCTTTATTTTGGCCATTTTTTTTTAGGTGTAGAGAAGGAGAGATAACTTAATTCCAAGTGCATGACTTCCAATCCTTTGGGATCTGATAGCATTTTGAATGGGAGATGCACTACCATTCTCTAAGAATTTTGCGAGGTGAAATTCTATAGATGAGTACTTCGCGCAATGACATTACTTTCCCTTCCTTGTAGTCCCTTTAGTTCCCGCCATAACAGTTAGGGAACTCTTTCCATTTTTGCTTTTGGTTGTGGTTTCGAAGCTTTCTTAGGTTTTTGGTAGGCCAAAATTCCACCCCATGTAGGGAATTTAGAAGTGGAAGTAGCATAGGAGTGGGTGCTAAATGCTAGCCTCACCCACACAATGAAAGGAGTGCAAGGTTGGCAGTTCATTCAAAACTATTTACCTCACCTCTTTATTTTTATTTTGTATTTCATGAATTTTATTAGTGAATTTGTGGTTTTTTTTATGGTTGACACTTGTTTATGGGTTAAAATGTACACGCTTGGGGTGGTGTGGCTCTTGGACGTTGCATCCAGAGGTGGTGGCTTGAATTCTGGTGGTGGTTTGGTTAGTCTTAGCGAGGGGATTTAATATTTGTATAAATTCTACCCATTTTTGGTTGAGTCCACATTAGCGAGGAGGATGTCTTGTTGAGGTACCTAGCTCACTAGAAGATTCAATATGGATTTGCAGCAAACTACCGTGGAACTCATATAATTTCAGTCTAGTGTCGAGAGTGGTATATGGTGCATTGGTAGTTTTTGGAGGAACCATCATTTTCTTGTGTATGGTGGTAATTGGGGGTTGTGTGAGTAAGACGTCATTAGGAGCTCCAACTTGTATCTTCTCTTCCATGGAATCGAGACAAATCTCTTGACTGTGAATCAATGAAAATGGAAAAGCCTCTAAATCTATGCTAAGTGGTCATCATCAAGACAAGGTGACACTACCTTCTTGCTTGACTAGGAGAGGAGGGGTGAAAAATTTAAGCCCTTGCACATGTTGTAGGATGGTGCAGGGGATGGGTGGAAAACCCTCTCACACCACTCCATCTAAACCATGGAAATCCATAAAAGTGTAGATGGAAAATTACAAGAAAAATCGTTGAGAGGAACATGAGGCCTTGATGGTGACTCTGACTGAGATCCAATACTTTTTCTGTTATCTGAGGAAATGTGTAGTGGTGGTGTTACATGGGCACACCCGCATATTAGAAAAATTGGAGCAGTTGGAAGCCTTGCTAGCACACTTGGAGCAATACATCGGCTTCCCTTACTTCCCTCCCTCTCCACTAGGGATTTGCCTAGATAATCCAACCTCTCTCACATTTGATGATTGAATATTTCCACTGGTATTTTGTTAGTTTTATTTGTTTTTTGACATCTTTGGCCTTTCGGGTTATGGTCATCTACCTTATGTATTTTTTGCAATGTTTTTCATAATTGGTTAGCATTGGTCAACAAATGCAGTCAAAGAAAAACCAATAAAATTATCTAGAGTCGAATTTTAAATATTAACCTTTGTAGTTAATAGAAAGTTTTGATTTAAAAAAAATATAAACCATTTATATTTTTATATTTAATGTAACACTAACCTAACTTGTAAAAATTTATATATTTTTAATTAATTTTTTCTTTTTCAATTAATATCGAGGAATTAATTTTTTTTTTTTAAATAGAAACACAAAAGAGAATATGGCATCTATCGTTTAAACTAGCCTATCATGAAAAGTGTTACGTTGGTTTACTAAAATTCCTTTACCAAGGTACTCTATATACTCTAATGTATTGTCTAAAATAAATCACAACTTTTAAATATCTACCGTGTAAGTTATAATTTAATAAATGTATTTTGAATATATTAATTAATCAACATATTAATTAATTTATTAATATTTTATTGAAAAAATGATTTTAGTATATCGTAACAAAATAATCTATTATAACATGAGTTTAAAAAAATTAGTGAATATATACATTATTGAACATTTCAGAAGTTTTTTCTTTTGATACATACCAAAATACGGGTGAGTATCCTCAAATTTTAGGAAATATCAAGGGGTGGGGAAATTTTAGGAAATATCAGGAAGTATATTTCAAGTTCATATTCATTAATGAAAACGTAAGTAGACTCATAGTAATATATTGATTCATATCTACAATTTAAATTCATAATTGAATTAAATAATGATATACATTGATTTATTCTCACCATTTATTTTGAGACATACATCATTCATCTATACCATGAGATTCAATAATAAAATTCAATAATGAAATAATCAAATGTGTTGATCCATATTATTTTTTATTCATAATTCTATAATGTGCATTGATTTAAAAATTAAATTCATCATTTATCTAATTCTTAGAATCTAAATTGAAATCAAAAGGGACTAGTATATTACTAGATATTGTATACTATATACTATATACTAAAGTTTGAACAGTAAAATTGCAAATTACTCAATTCAAAATTGATATAACTCAAGTCTCAAAGTCTCAAACTCAAAAATAGTTAAGACCGAGGAGTCAATAATCAGTCTGAGGTCATGAATATCTACTGTCAAGAATCAACAGTTAAAACTAAAAGGTAAAAATGGACAATGAGTGTAAATAAAATCAAAGTCAAGGATTCAATCTCAATGGTTGGTCATATAAATCCATTTGGTGCATGAAGTCATTGGAACCATTAATGGGAATTTCACTATATGAGTTAGAGTCTCTCTCCTGAGTAACCAATGAAACTCCAAATAAACTATGGTGCATCTCATCTGGTCCATCCTCATCATCTATGTATATACCATCCTCTCGATCCACATCCCATCATGTTTCTATTCCCCTATGATACACTGGTGTCTTCCTATTTGAAATACCTATAGAACTATGTACTGCAACTAGCTTCTCTGCTTGCCTAAAGGAAATATTTTTCCTATTGATAGAGGGGATGAAGGTTTATGTGGACCAATTCCTCTCAACCAAAGGGGAACTATAAATCTAAGATAATAAGTGAATATCACGTTGTTGTATCTCTAGAGCATCATCCCCTTGCATGGTATGCAAACCAATGGGTTCAACCTGACATAAGTTAGTGTGACCTTCCCTTGCATTAGGATTGTTGAAGGGACCATTGAGACTTGAAAATTGCATCTATTGTCTCCTAATTATTCTCCCTTCTTTTGAACTATGCATATTTTCAATGTTATCTTCAAATCCTTTTTTTACCTTTGGAACTTTAATGGAATAATTTTACTAGTCCTTTCCACAGACCATTTTGGGTTGAGTGCATATGTTACCATGTGTAAAGATGTATTCATTCAATCTCTCCTAAGCTGAATAATGGGTCAAATTTGGGTCATATAGAACTCTAAGGATCTTTGTTGTGAAACCAGCTCCAAAAAGATAAGAAAAGAGATATCAACGTCTTAGAAATAAGCCACTTTGAAGGGAAACCTCCAATACATTACATGAATGAAAAATTCTTGGATGATTCAAGAATCCAAGACACATTATTAAAGAGCTATGTGCAGAGATAAGAAAATTTGACTTCACTTCCACATTTCGAATGTTGATTTTGGTTCTACATTGAAATATTAGTATATAATACCGAATGAATTCCCCTTCTAACTACTAACTATGTACAGTATATTGTATAAATCAACACAATGTATGAATGGGAACCTCTACATATTGTGCAATGTATCAAAAATATTGGTGCTCCGTTATAATTTTAAGAGGGAATCTGGAGTTACAGGGAAGTGAGAGTTGCAAAATGAAACTTTGACTATTATGGCATAATAACGTCGGGTTAGAAATCCATGTAATAAATTTAATAAAGGAAAAATAATAAACAAGGTCATGGGACATGTATTCCAACCTGAACGTTGGGAAAAAACATAGTTATGGAGATCACTTGTGATTAATTAGTGGCTATAGAAGTTAGTAAAGGAAATAGAAAAGGCTTTAGAAAGGAATGAGGCATTAATTCAGTGTTTTATTTATTAAAATAATGGAAAATATGAGAAAGGGAAGGTGAAAGGTCATAGGTTGCATGAGAGGAGGAAAGTGAAGGAAAATATTGGAAAATGAAGAAAATAGAGGCCTCAATCATAAAAAGGCTTCTAAGGATCAGTTCACAGATTTAGTTAGTTCAGTCTTTGGCACTCTCATCCTATTTTCTCCCTCTCATACTCTTGGACACTTATATTTTTCTTGGAGTACTCTTGTAGGAGTGTGGCATACTTGGGATTTGGAATAGGAAGGAAAAGAAAAACAAGGAAAGAGTAAGAGGACAGTGGGATCAAAAGCTACGATAGTTTTTTCTTGAATTTACCAAGTTTTATGCATGAGCTACGTGTTAGTTGTGCCATGCATGGAACATGCATGTTGTTTCTTATTTATGATCTATCATTGTCATGGAGGATTGCCTAGATTGACAATGGTTTTTCATAGCCTTGTCATTTCCTAGATAGCCATGGTGTTCTAGGTTTTATCTTTATTTTTCTGGTTGGTGCTCATGTTACTTATGGATGTGGGTTAAGTTATTATATCCCAAAGCCTTAGTTGGAAAAATGTTTTCGAAACCCTATAACATCTTGGGTTGAGTTACTAGTCTTCAAAGCCTTGGTTAGAAAAATTCCTTGGAGCCCTTGCTAGGTTGAGTTACTAGTCTTGAAAGCCTTGGTTGAACAAATTCTCTCAAGCCAGATGGTAGTTGTGGGTTGAGTTACTAGTCCTGGAAGCCAAGTTAGAACAAATGATCTAGAGCCTTGGAAATATTGGGTAGATACCGGTCTTCTGATGGTTAGTGATGTTCAACCATGAGGTGGAACAATTGGTTGAGGGCCTGATCCAAGTGTATATTGGTGGTCACCCATATATTCCACTTGGGGCCCCACCATTCTTTCTTTCAATTTTTCAGTTTTGGCACAACTAAATATTTTTAGTAGTTTTTTGGGTCCTAAACTTCCAGAGCCGTTTTGAGGCCCTAAATGATGTTTTTTGGGCATTGTCTGCCTGAAAAACATGTTTCTATTCTAGAATCTACATTTGCAGTTGATAGTTGTAGTCATCAGATAGATATTTCTAACTATTTATCATGTGCATCAAACAAAGATAGTATGCCAAAGTTACGACCCCGAGAAATTGATGTACCAATTTACCCCAATGGGGCCCATAGTCTGGCGTTTCATCTCCTAGGGTTAGGTTTTTGGATGTTTATGGTTTTCCATTATTTCTCAATAATATATAAGCATTTGAGCCTCATTGTAACATAGAGTTCAGAGGCCTGTAGTCGCCACATCGCTTCTCAGAGATAAGCTACCAATGCCCTAGCTAGTTTATTTCCATTTTGTCTGTAAGAAAATTTTAGTTTTTTGATATTAATGAAATGAATTTTTATTTCCACCGCATCTTTCTATTTATGGTTATATGTGTATTCTATTGATTTCCTACATAAATTTGGATCAGTGGTATTAGAGCGGTCTATTTTTTCTCGATCCTTCTTTGCATGTCCCTAATGTGGTCAGGTTATAAGGAGTTACGGCTCGATCTGGTTGAACCTTTGTAAGATCAGCCTCGCAAACCCCGACGGCCACCCATGGGGGATGAAGAGAAAGATGAGGGAGCAGGAGGTCCTATCAAAATATTTCTCGAGGAGGCCCTCCAAAAACAAAGGAATGCGATGATGGATAACTTTTCTTAGATCCTTTAATGACTACCCACCAGCATTGCATCTGCATCCAACATCCACTCTTGAGGTGCGACTCCATTTAAGATACAAGTAAGCTTTAAAATTCCCATATTTGAGGGTAAAATAGATGCATATGTCGTATATAGATGGTTTAATATATTAGAAGGATATTTCTTGGTTCATGACTTTTCCGACCAGGAGAAGTTTATTTTTGCAGTCCTCAAAGATACCCCCCATGTCAAGGGCTGGTGGGAAACCCACTATGCGAAAAAGGACGAGATATAACCCTATTTGTTCTCAGACGTACTCTGATGGAATTATTTCTAAGATGCCATCAAGGAAAAATAATATCCCTTGGGGAGCTACGAGGACAAGTAGATACAATGTACCACGTTATGACAACAAAGGGATCAATATGTGCATGAGTTGACAAATCTGTTCCATACCCTGCGCACAAAGTTGGGTATCAAATATTTGGAGAAACATTTGTTGCTAAAGTATCGTAGTTCTTTGCACAGATATATTCAAGAGGAAATGGAGTTCCTTGACATCTCCTCGCTTGGTATGGCATACAGGTATGCTGCAAATATTGAGCATAAATTCAAACAAAATAAGCGAGACTTTGGATCTAGGAATCAAAAGAAAGGGAAAGGTACCCCCAAACTGTAGAACAAAGGAAAAAGCTAAGGCATGGCAACCCAAGATGACCTATCAAAGCTGTAAGAAAAAAACAACATCATGAAGCCAAAGGAGGACATGGGAAAGTGGTGTGAATTCCATAAGAGCTCCACACACAACACAAGTGAGTGTCAGGCCAAGCAATCACTAGTAGCTGAGATGAGGGCTTCTGAATCAGATGCATGCTTCAACCCTGAATTAGAACTTGACAAAGGGACACATATTATTTATGCGGAGCCCAATGCCATTGTTGCCGCTGCGAAGATCCAAAAGGAGGAACCAGAATATCCAGAGGAGGAGGAGCATCTCTTCCACTCCCAGATGTGGGTAAAGGGTTCCCCTTTATAGTTCATTGTCAACAATGGGAGCCAAAAGAACCTCATTTCAATGGACACCGTGAAGTGGTTGGGCTTTCCAACCACATCACACCCACAACCATACACCATCAGGTGGATTCACTAAGGAGGGGATCTCCGCGTCAGCCAGCAGCGTCACCTTCCCTATAGCATCAAGCCCTTCACAGATGAGGTATTATGTGACATCGCTCCTCTTGATTTTTGTGATGTATTATTATGCCAACCATACCTATGGAATCGACATGTTGTGTATGAGTCTTGACCTCCCGCCATTATTGTCACTTTGGGAAATAAGATGTACAGGATAGCAGAGGTACTGCCACCTAAATCTATATCTTTGTTTACTGTAAAACAATGCAGTAAGCTCATTTCCAAATCCAAGAATTTGTTTTTCCTGATGATTCGCCCCTAGGTAAAGAATAAGACTGTGGCCACGACCTCCAGACAGGGCTCCTCTACATGACAAAAACAAATGGACAAGGTTGTGGAGGAGTACGAGGACATCTTCACCTCACCCACGGGGGTGCCTCTGCACTATTAGGTTAAGCACCCCATTGATCTGACCCCAGGTGCACTGCTACCTATTGGACTGATATATCAGCGCTCTCTTCTGGAGAACAATGAAATCAAGAGGTAGATTTAGGAGCTTCTACAAAAATGTCACATCCGGTCGAGTTCATCACCATGTGGGAGCCCGATTGTGTTGGTACAAAAGAAGGATGGGACTTGGAGAGTCTATATTGACTATCAGGCGTTGAACAAGATCATTGTCCAGAATAGGTACTCGATCCCACAGATTGATGACCTTGTGGACCCACTCAAAGGGTAGAAATATTTCAGCAAGATCGACTTAATGTCTGTGTATCACTAGGTACCAATCGCACCCTCTGATGTGTGGAAGACTACCTTCAAAGCCAAGGAGGGCATTTTATAATGGCTGGTCATGCCTTTCGGGTTGACAAATGATCTCGCAACCTTCATGAGGTTGATGTAAAACATCTTGCAGCCATTCACCAACTCATTTGTAGTGGTGTGCTTGGATGACATTCTCATCTTTAGCTAGAATTGGGAATATCACCTCCACCAAATCCGAAAAGTCCTCCAAACACTGTGGTAACACAAGTTGTATGCCAATTTGGATAAATGCACTTTTGGCATGATGTAGGTTCAATATCTGGGATAAATTATTGATGAAAGGGGGGTGCATGTGGAACTAACCAAGATCCAAGTCATTCAGGATTGTCCAGCCCCAACCACTCTAACAGAGCTTTGCAGCTTTCTGGGTCTTGCTAATTTCTAATGTAGGTTCGTGTTAGTATTCTCTCATATCACTTGGACCTTTCATCAAGTAACCAATGGAGGAGAGAAAGAAAAATTATTTTGGTCAGAATCTCAACAGAAGGCATTCGTAGAATTGAAACATCGCCTCTGTTCTGCCCCAGTGCTCACATTACCAGACTTGAAACAACCATTTTAGATCGAGACGGATGCCTCTGAATATGCTATTGGGGCAGTTCTTACTCAACAGGGGCATCAAGTGGCATATCGCATTAAGACATTATCCGACAAGGTCTGCAAGTATCCCACTTATGAAAAAGCAATGTAGTCCATTGTGCAGGCTTGTCAACAATGGAAGAATTACATTTTTTGGAAGGAGACAATCATCCACACAGAACACCGACCACTGCAGTTCATACATACACAAGGGAAGTTACAGAACTATCGCCATTAGAAGTGGTCCACATATCTGCAACAGTTTCATTTGAACATCAAGTACAAGAAGGGTAGCACAAATAATGTTGTAGACTGCCTCAGTCAACCACCGATTGTGGCGCTAACCACCCTTCTCAACTCTTATAGGCACGAGACTTCTAATTGGATGCTTCTCTACAAGAGCGATCCAGACTTCAGTCACACATACAAGGCATTCTTCCGGGGTATGCAAGTTCCAAAATTTCACCTCTAGGATGCATTGTTATGTCACATGGGACACCTTTGTGTTCCTTCAAGCGAGCGTGCCAAGATGATATGGGAAGCACACTATTGTCGAGTCATTGGGAATTTTGGGGTCGAGAAAATAGTGCAGTAATGCATAAGTATTTCTATTCGCTGAACCTTCGACAGGATGTCGGGAAGTACATCAGATCCTGCACTACTTGCACTATTGCCAAACCGACCATCAATAAGAAAGGCCTCTATACTCTGCTACCTACCCCTAGTTGACCTTCGGAATCCATATCCATGGATTACATTTCGGGCCTTCCTTCTACTAAGCATGGAAATGACTATTTTTTCATGGTCATTGATAGATTCGCAAAGATGGCCATTATGGTGGCCTGCAAGAAGAATATCACAAAAAAATCCACTGCTAAAATCTTATTTGAATGAGTGTGGGTGCACTTTGGTATCCCACAGTCTATCATCTCAAATCGAGACAGCAGGTTTCTCAGCACATTTTGGTCCAGCCTCTGGTCAATGCTGGACACCAAGCTCACCAAGTCCACAACTTCTCATCCCCAAATGGATGGCTAGACAAAGGTCATCAACATGATGATTATACACATTCTCCGCAAGTACAATTCAAATCATCCACACACATCGAATGATATCCTCTCCTATGTACAATAGAGTTATAACCGGGCTCTCTGAATCTCAACCGACCATAGCCCCTTTCAGGTGGGCTTGCGATTCCAGCCACTATGTCCCATGGACGTAGCCATGCCATTTGTGGCTACTTTGGACAATTCGGCTCATGTCCAATCTGAAGCTGAAAAAGTGAACAGCTTCATCAAGAGAATTCAGCACATTCACCAATAGGTTCATGACATATTAGATAGAACCAATGCTAAGTACAAGAAACAACATGATCAACATCAGGTGCCACACAACTTCCATGTGGGCGACAAAGTCTTGCTACATTTGTAGAAGGAGCGCCTCACTGGACCCCACCGAAAGCTTCGCCTGCTTTGATATGGGCCATAAACCATCACCAAGGTTGTAGGGAACAATGCCTTTGAGCTCAGTATTCCACAATTCCTTGGTACGAGCCTAGTATTCAATGTGGACGGCCTTCGTCCCTACTTCCCACCTCTACTGGACACCTCTGACATTGTAGAACAACTCACACCAATAGAGTTAAACCTAGACTGCACAGAACATGCCACCATAGATTGTATCATAGACATTCAAATCAAGAACACTCGCCAACAAAATATCCAACTATATCAGATTGTCAAAGTTGGCCAACTATTGTACCAAGGCAAGTGGTTCACCAGGGACCAAGTTCAGGAGAAGTTTCCTCATCTCATGGAGGAACTCAACGCAATGGGGACCATTGCTTCCTAAGGGGGGAGGAATGATATAGTTTTATATCCGTGGCCACCTTCCTATTCCACTTGGGGCCCCACCATTGTCTCTTTCAATACTTCAGTTTCGTCACAAATTAATATTTTTAGCAGTTTTTCGGGTCCTGAACTTTTGGAGCAATTCTGAGGCCCTAAACGACATTTTTTGGGCATTGTTTGTCTGGAAAATATGATTTCATTCCAAAATCTACATCCTTGGTCGACAGTTTTAGTCCTCGGATATATCATTCTAACTATGTTTCATGTGCATCTAACAGAGATAATATGCCAAAGTTACAACCTCGGGAAATTGATGTACCAATTTACACGCATAGTCTGGCGTTTAATCTCTTAGGGTTAGGTTTTTGGATGTTTATGGTTTTCCATTGTTTCTCAATAATATATAGGCCTTCAAGCCTCATTGTAACATAGATTTTATAGGCATGTAGTAGCCACATCTCTTCTCAGAGATAAGATACGAGTGCCCTAGCTAGTTTATTTCCATTATGTTTGTAAGAAAAATTCAGTTCTTTGAGAGTAATGAAATGAAGTGTTATTTATGCTGCATATTTGTATTTATGGTTATATGTGTATTCTATTGAGTTCTGGCATAAATCGAGATAAGGGTTGACATGGTTTGGCCTCTGGAAGCCTTCGTTTTTTTTAGATTGGTTGTTCCACGATATCCCACATTCATGCTTGGAATATAGCATAGGGATGATTGACTGAAAGAGAGATTAGGTTCAACCCAATCTATAGTCAGGTGGTACGTGGAAGTCCCTTACTTGGTTGGACTTGCATATGTTAAGAAGATCTCATTCCTCTTATGTTTTATGTGTTAATGTACATGTTATTATGTGGCTATGATGGTTGTTCTATTATTGTTATTCATCTCGTTATATGTTGGTTACAAGCATGGTTTAATAACAGTCTTCAGTTATGGCTCTCATCTTGTTTTGTATAGTAGATGAAATGTTAATGAATTAATGACCTAAAAAATGATAGTGTAGCTAAAGTGAGAGGGAAGAAAACCTTCTTGATGATTCTCAGATAAGTATGAGGTCCATATATTCATATGTGTTTTTATGACCTATACATCACATGTTCATGATGTGTTTGTTGAAATTCCTTTCATGGTTAGGATGAGACAGGTCAGGTACTTATTCAAGATTTTTCATTAGAAGCCTTGTATTTCTTTTATTTATTGTTTTTGAGAATCTTATCAAGTTATGGGCAGAGGATTGAATCTTATCTCTGGAAAAGTGGCTTAGATTTTGGCATCCCTAACACATAACTACCTAGAAAAGACTATAGTTACATGGATCCCTTTCTAGCGAAGTGACTTGAGGGTTACAGTAACCTGGAGGTCTTGTCATGGGAGTGACTACAGGTTAAATCAATCAAAAATCAAGTTAACTCAGTGGTTGGAACACCGAGAGTGGATGGTTATCCCATAGGGGTCTTGTAACTCCTGAGTAAGGTCATTTTGGTCTTTTTTTTGTAGATTCCACTTCCTTAACTGTACTTGGGGAGTTGAATCAGATTATATTAACTCCTTGTTACATATTTACCCCAATGGAATTGTTATTTTGAGTAAGTGTGGGAGGAGGGTGTTCGAAATTGGTATCAACGCATGGTTCAACACTTGGACTGAATGGGTGGAATGATTTTTTCATACATAAATGTTGGTTTCATATTTGTTCATTATGTGTGTGCTCTATGTGTTTTTTATATATGCAGGAGGTATTCATTGTTATAGTTATGTTGCGATGCAGATGTTGAATATGTTGTTGTTAGGAATTTTTGTTCATGAATGCCCGTCGATTGTATATGCATTGGTTATGCATCTTAGTGTCTATATGTTGTTTTCGAAGCATTATTTCTAGTTGGTGTTATAGTTATGGCATCATGCATGATAACTGGATAATGACTAATATGATGTATATATATTGTTATGATTATATTTATACATGTATTTTGCTAATCTGGTTGACCTTGCAGATGATATATCCTCCCATAAATTGTACTGAGGTATGTTGATTATGTTTATATTTTTGTTTATATGACACAATATACTTGTAGGAGGAAGATCAAATATGACTATAAAAATGGTGTATTATAGCTCACGATATTCTCCTTATAGATCATATGAGAAATATTGTGATGGGTACTCTCCTAACATAGTAGAAACTTTCAGAATTTTGAAGGAGGAAATAGAGAGTTGAAAAGTGGATAATGATAGGTTAGAGACTTGTCAGGGCACATGAGAAACAAGAATATCTTAGTCTAGTCATCATTCTGAGCTTTTAAAAATTGCAGAGATAGGGACCACTTAGGAGTATTCATGGATAGGAGGAAAGGAATAATGGATCCTAAGGTAACGAGTCTCATGGTGGGCATAGGTCAGATAAATATGACATGGTTATATATGGAAGGTTCCTAGATACACCTGATCGAAGAGGCCGTGGACATGTGCTTTACTCTAGTTCTTGTTAAGACAAGTACCGTGGTTATCATAGTTATCATTCTTATAGGAGGAGTGATATGGGTGTTTATTGAATGAGTTCAAGAAAGAAAAACCACCTACTTTTGATGGAGAAATGAGGAAGTCAAAAGATGTTGAAGTGTGGTTATTCATATTACATGATTACTTAGAGAACATGAAATCCATAATAGGTACATTCAGACTTAAAGGTAAAGCATAAATTAGGTGGGAAGATGTAAAGAATGGAAGAGGTATTCATGATGAGGATTTTAATTGGATTTATTTTGAGAGAATTTTTAGGAAGAAGTATCTATCGGAGAGATACTATGATGGCAGGGAAAAATAATTCTATGAGCTGAGATGGGATCCGTGACCAATGAGGAGTATACTAGATGATTCTTGGAGTTGTTGAGGTACGTGCCTTATCTGAAAGAGGAGAAAGAAAATATTCAAAGATTCATCAGTGAGTTCCCAGTAGCATTCAAATGCAGGATTGAGTTTGATAAGCCTATATTGTTCAAGGAAGCAATTAGAAAGCTAAATAATTGTTATGAGAAATCGAAATGGAGGTCTGAAACTAAGCAGTATTGGAAAGGTAATGAGAATAATAAATAAAAATGAGATAGGAAGCGAACAAGACCACAGGACATAGGTACGAAATAGAATGTAGCATCACTTAAGAAGTTCAATGCATCTGACAAAGGGTAGGAATTTCAGTTTTAGGAGTAGAACAAAGGTGATGTTAGGAATCCTTTAGAGTGTTGGACTTGTGGCAAAGCTTATCACAGGAGATATTTTCCACATAAATAGGGTGGGATACCACATGTATATAGTGTTCAAGAGGCACATACAGTGGGGGGTGTTGGGCAGAGTATTCCTTAAATTTATGTAGCATTAGATAATAGGTAGGAGGATCATCAAGAATATATTATAGAGATGGACGGTAAGCTTTGTGATTAAGCTATTTCTATTTTAATTGACCTTGGATATAATTATACTTATGTTAATCTTGGACTAGTAGATAAGTGTGGTTTGAATAAACAAGTGCATGTAGATCCTTGGTTAGTGCAGTTGGCTACAGGTACTAACAAAAGAGTTCATCATTGGGTAAGAGCTTGTGAATTTTAATTGAACAACATGCCTACATCAACACATTTAAATATGCTTCTGTTGGGATCATACAATATTTTGTTCGATATGGATTGGTTATATCTTCATAGAAAAAAAAGTATATTGTTATGAAAATGCTATTGAGTAATTGGATGACAATGTAGGACATAGGATCTTACAGTGTAAGAAGAAGGCACCATCACTTAGAATGGTGATAGCTATCGAGGAAAAGTGCAATCATAGGAAATGATATGTGTTATTTTCAGTACATATTTCCAGCGATAAAGGTAAGGATTTTGACGATGCAAAAATATTGAAGAAGTATCTATTACTACAGTAGTTTTAGGATGTATTTCCTTCAGAGATTTCAAAGTATCTGCCTTATAGGGAAGTGGACGTTTCTATTTAGTTGGTACTAGGGGAAACACTAGCATCAAATGCACCATAGAGGATGAGGACACTGGAGTTAGTGGAATCAAAGTTAATGTAGTTGAAGGAAATGATTGACAAGTTGTCAGTGTCATATAATATACTAGTGAAAGGAAAGCTTAGTATTTTGTAGTATTTGGTAAATT
The DNA here is from genome assembly GCA_034641835.2 of Pinus albicaulis. Classification (NCBI taxonomy): domain Eukaryota; kingdom Viridiplantae; phylum Streptophyta; class Pinopsida; order Pinales; family Pinaceae; genus Pinus; species Pinus albicaulis. The sequence continues at coordinate 140,151,923 of CM076575.1, forward strand.
TGTAAAATATTTCCTACGATTTCATAGGGATCAAGTCTTAGTGTTTGTTTGAGTGGAAAATAAATTGAAGTTATCAATATTTTAGAAAAGGGTTTTGGTTTAATAAATTTAGGGTAATGAGTAATCCAAGTTCATAGGTTGTTATTCTATCATCATTGAGATAAAAAAATGATGTCATTATAATTAGTTTTGTTGTTAAATCAACTTGTATTGTGACATCACCCTACAATATAACAATTATAACACATGTTCTACATCCTCCTTTGTTGCACTCAACAACCATTATTGTACTTCTACAGGTCAAGAGGTTATCACCACTTCTAGGTTTCAAATCGTCATTTTCTTGAATAATTCATCTTTTATGTTGTTCAATTTAGCCTTACATATTGAGGAAAACACCCATATGAGCTTGTCAAACCTTATATTCTTAGCTAATTGTGTTTTCCTTGTTATTCTTGGAGAATTTGACGCACTTTCACACAGTCCCTATGTTTTGTGTTTTACCTATGTCAGACATTCAAATTTCACTTTCCACCTATACCCTGGATCCTGGAAATTCAATATAAGTGACTTGGAGTCTCAAAATCCTATTTTGTTTTCCTAGAATATTAATAAGCCTATTCCCCTTATGTGTTGCACTTTCTCACTATGTCTGTGTATTTGAAATTCTTTTGTATATAAATTTTTTTTTTTTTCATTTGGGTATGCAATTTGAGTTTTGTTGTCTAAATTTGTTCATATAAGGATTTTCATTCAAATTCCTCCATAAACCCCTAATTCCATAATTGATGTGATAATTCTACAAAACTGTAATTCATTTTAAAACCCTAAAATTCATCTTTATTGTTAGTTGTGACAACTACAAATAGGAAGAAGCATAAAGAAGGAGACAATTTCAGGTTTGAGAATCAATATCTTGGCTTGATAAACTCAGATACAACATTTATGGTTTCATTTTAATAGACTGGTTGGATTAGATTGTGTGAGAAGATCCACAGTTATAGTGTTCATATGACCAAAGAGTTTTCCTTAAACTTCATTGGGTTAGATTTTAAGGTTGGAGAGTTGAGTTTTCCAATATTAGATGTTACCATCTCAGCTACTACAGATATCCATTTACATGGACAACAATGGTTCAAGGGAATTCCTCTAGAAATAATCAACTACAAGTCTTTCCTAAAGCCAAAGTACAAAAACAAGGAATATGGAGCTATTATGCCAAGGTAATATGTACTTGAACCCTAGAGAAAACTTCTTAAGTTCATCCAGAGGTATTTCACTTGTGAAGGAGGATTTGGGAGAGTTTATCAGTATCACATCAAATTGTTAATGTGTTTCATAGGTAAAATCCCTTTGAATTTACCTTTCTACTTATTCAAAAACATTAGTAAAATGGAAGATAAGGTTTAGGGTAATAATACTCAAGTAGAGCCTAGTATTTTTCATTTTTCTTTTACTAAATTGTTAATGGTGGAAGAGACAAGGAAGAGGAATCAATCATGGCAAGCATTCTTGGATTCATCCAAATTTATAGTTGAATTTCCAACAAGCCCCTTGTTACACCATTTTTTGGTCATCTAACCTATTACTATTAGATGGACCAAAGTACACCATGTAATACCAATTTTACCCTAAGTAAGATTGCTTTCACTATGAAAAATAACTTAGTAATCCATATTTATTAAGTTGTTTATGGTCTAAACAGAAATCCCCATGAGGAAATATTGAATAAATCCACATTTGTTTGATTTTCCTCAAGGAATAATTATTTAAAGAATATTATAATTAATATTCCTGGTCATATTTAACCCAAAACAGGAAAATTAATTAGATAAATCATTATTTATCTTATTATTTTCTAGGAATAATTATTTAAACCTTATTTAAATAATATTCCTTGTTAAATTTGACTAAATCATTTATAAATAATTGAGTAAATCATTATTTATTTAATTATTACTCAATCACATCCTTAAAATAATAAATAAATCATTTATTTATTTATTATTTACAAATAAAGGGATTTGACCAAATTCAAATTCTTTTTCCCTCCAACAAATATAATAAAATATTTCATAAAAGTTGGATCTAGATTTGGTTAATAATATTTTAATTATGCACCAATATCTAGACTAACTCAATATTTTGTTATAAATAGAAGAGTTTTTCCATTCACTCACTACCTTTTGTTGCCTAAATATCACTCTGGATCTATAATTTTGGTTTGACTTTGATCCTCCATCATTGTCATATTTTGCTACCATTTTTCTTATGAGCTCCCTTTGAGTTCCATTTTTTGTATAGGTTTTGTACATCATCAAGAGAGAAGGATCTTAGATCTGAAGTGCTGAACACATACAAGAACCCATCCCATTGAGAGGGACTGGTAACATCTTTCTATGGTCTCTCCTCAAGTGTCATAAATACAAAAATTATTTTAAAATATTCTTGTCTTGTCTATTGGATGCATGGAGAAACTCTTACTTGTATTTACTTCTTAATGTCTTTTACTGCATAGATCTAGATTTTGTAGCATTTATCTTGGTCAACTAACTGCAAATCTAAAGAAATTGGCAGCCATATTTGATGTTTGGGTTGTTTTTTATGCACAACTAAAGTGAGTTTTTTTCGTACACTTGCGATTAGAATTCATACTAACAGCTGGCGACTCCACATGGGTTTACGATTACGACCGCTGTCGTTTTTCAGATCCTTGCATATCCAGCTACTTCAAACCCTCAGATTTCTCTTCAGCTTCTTGTTTTGATTTTCTTGATGTTGTTTTTAACCTATAAAACCTTAAAACATTAAAAATTCTAACTTCCGTGTGTTTTCGGACCTATTTCACAGGTGACAGACAGTTCAAGACGACAATTTTTTTTAAACCTAATCCTAAGAGTGTCGAAGTGTAGGTCACACTTTTTTGGCCTAAACTTGTGACCTAGACCTTCAAGGCATAGAAACAATCCCCAAACATGCGACCTCCAGCTGCAAATTAGGTCGTAAACTCTAACCTTACCATGGATTTTTTTCTGAGATTTTTTGGGTCTATCTGGGCCTCTATTTAGGGTTTTCCGACCCCCATATCCACCTATTTTAGACCTGTACTTGTTCTGTTTTACTCATCAAAGTGGGAACCTAGCCCCCTAAGGCTTTAGTACCCTCCACCTTTCGTCGATGAGTTTTAGCTGCTGCAGGTTGTCTAAAATTTCAGTGTGTTTAGCCATTTTTCAGATCTGATCCCTTACCTTCAGATCCACTTTAGATTGGTTATTTATCCATCCAAACACAGCTCCTTTTAGTTTTTTTTGGGTCTTCCTCTAGGGTTTCCTCTGTTTCCCTCTAGGTTGGAGCCTTTCGCCACCTCATTTACATCAATTTTCCCTCTGATTGTTTGTTGTTTTTCTGCACCTATTTCCAGTAGATCTAACCTTTAGATCATTTTCCCTCCCGAATTTAGATCTATTGACTATTTTGGTGTGTTTTGAATAGATTTTTTCCCACCCACGGACTAGTTGTTGAGAGGCCCGCCTCCTTGGGTTTAGATTAATGCATAATTAGTTGTTTATTTTATGTTATTTCAATTTCATATACTGTTATCTGCAGTTTTATTTACAGTTATACATCACACTTTTTATTTTTCTCTACAAACGTCTGGGTTTAAAAATTAAAATTTACACACTTAACACACACACCCTAAGTGAAGAAGAGTTGGGTTAACACTGCCAGGAAAAGACTTTAACATTGTAATCAATTGATCCTGCACCTCTCTGCCCTTGTTCGTTTGATCCTGCACCTCCTTGCCCTTGTTGGTCTCTCTGCCCTTTCTGCCATGTGTGTGATTTCATCATTGCGCCCCAAAGGCATTTATCCCAGAGACTTCTTAGCCTTCATTCTCGGTTTTTGGTAGGAATAATTACTCCTTCGCGTAGGATTCGAGTTATTCCTCCATCGATTCCGCATTCCAAATCCTCTTCTGGTTCATTGAGTTCCCCTTCTAGTTCCATCCCCATTTCTCCCCCTGTCACCTTCACCAAGTCTGGTTGAGGACCTAACGACAGGTGGCAGCCCCGCCCCACGTCGGGAATACTACTAGTGGACCGCAACAAGAACTATCCCTGCTGCTCAAGAACTATCCTGGTTGTGCCCGTACTCCCCTATATGGAAAGCCTCGCCCTTCTCCCGATTTTAACCAGATAGAAGTTCAGACCCAATATAGTTAAGAGACATCGGTTAGCCGCTATGCCAACCAAGCTCCCTTTTGACATCCCCAAGTTTGAAGGTCTTGCTGGAGAAGATCCTACAAATCATGTTCGATCTTTCCACGTGTGGTGTTCGTCTAACTCCATTACTGATGACTATGTCCATCTTTGGTTGTTCCAACGTACGCTTACTAGCAAAGCTTCTAAGTGGTATGTTGATCAGGCCTCATCCTCTCATACCACCTTTGCGACTCTTGCCTGGGCTTTTCTATCTTATTTCCAGCTTCCCCTTCGTTATGACACTGGTACCGAACTTTTGACTTCTTTTCGTCAATAATCTGCGACCCGCCTATCTAATCATGTCCAGGAATGGTAGATAAGAAAGAGCCTATGTTGAGCCCCTACCTTCGAAGACCATGTTATGGCCTAAATCTACCTCAGGCTGAGAAAGGAAGAATCTAGGGTAACATCAAACCACGCTTAACTTGGTAGTTAGCCCTACCAGATCGGGAGAGGGCTCCCTCCTGGTCAATCTCAGAAAAAAATAATCAGTGGGGCTTGAGATGACTTGAATGAAGGCTGATTTTAGGCTAGGTATATATGAAAAAGAGTTTGATTTTATTTTTAAGGGTGTTTTGTTGGATCAAAGGGAAGGAAGATTTTGGGTCTGGGGAATGAGGCCCAGTTTTGCAGAGATCTGAATGGGGCAAGATAGGCACTTGATTTGAAACTTTCAATTTGAAGGAAATGGAGAGTTTGAGAAAGTTGAAGAGCTGAATAGGGCAGTAAACCTTCAAGGATCCTCTCCAAACAGCTGAAAACATAGAAAATTAAACAAACCCTAGGTAGAGCACTGCAAATTTTAATGAATTCTACCTTTATCCTTGTTTGTTTAAATTAAGAAGAAATAAGAAGGAAAATGGTATACATAAAACAACATTAGAATTACATTTACAGAGAGAAACACATTATCAAACCAAAATACCACAAGAATCCCATAGAGCGCTGCAAACCCTGGTCTATTCCTTGCCAAACTGCAAAGATGAATGTACAATGATGCTCAAAGAATTCTCAAAAGTCAAACCATGCTAATGACTGAAAAACCACAAGATCTAGACAAAAAACCACTCATCCCAGCCTCCAGGGGTTGAGCTCACAATTGTAGGAGCTGTTCCAACAAAATCTAAACTGAGAACTAGAAAGTAGGCAGTGGAACAGCTTGCCTCTATAAACTAGGAAAATTTAACAAAATTACATCAAGATCCATCAAATTACATCAAATTACATCAGGAGTTTGAAATTTAGAAGTAAGAAATTCAAACTGTCAAAAACTAGGCGAAAAACAGAGTTACTGAGTCAAAAATGAGCAAAATCCTCCAATGCGCCATGCCTGATTTCTCTATGCGTCGCGCTAGTTTGCAGCTGATTTTGGAGGCCTTCCCGGTGTCAAAATTTTCTCCAAGTGGGATTTTTGGAAATTTCTACCTGTATACCTTCCAACACAAGTGGAATTTCTAAATTTGGCCTTCATTTTCCCCTCCAAAACTGATTTCTCCCAACATTGCTTCCTGTGTGCCAAAAAAGGGGCAGAAAGGTCATTTTTGGGGTGTGTTTGACCCTTTTAGAAGCCCAAAACCTGTAAAAATTTGTTTTCCATAGGTAGGCATGGATATTTTTCCATGAAAAATCCAAAAATTCTGAGTTTTCATCAAAAGTATCCCCAAATCATAAGCGCGCACCAAGTGGCGCAGCGCATAAAGCAAAAAAGTCTGTTTTTAGTCCAAAATTTTCAAAAAATGAAAAAAGTGTCCCAAATTTTTTGAAATTTGGGCTGACTATCCTCCATTATGTGCTATGCTGGGCCAAGGAATCCTTGGCCAAGATTTTAAGTCTATCTTTCCTTTTCTGATGCTTTGAGGCCTTCTTCATCTTGGCCTTCAAAATTTTGATTCTTGCTTTACAAACATGATTTCTCGCCCAATAATGATTGGTCATGTGCCTCAACATATTTTTCTCCTTGTTGGATTTCTCCAATAGCTTTTCCAAATGAATATTTACCCTTTCAAGCCAAGTTTCACGATCAGCCTCAATCTCCTGCTCAAGTGATGTCATCTCGGTTTTGCTCCTTTGGGCAGCTTGCCGGTTCTCACGTATGTTTTGAAACTCCATGATTGTTTGTTGATCCTATAGCTGTTTCTTTCTCTGATCAAGGTAGTTGATTATCCATTGGGATCTTTGCAATTTGAGGGACAAAGTATTTATCTCTGCCTTCTTCTCCTGAATGATCTCCCTGACCTTTGAGCTTTGTGTGCCCAAATCAGTGTCATCATCCTGAATGAGGATGAAATCTGTCTCTTGCTCTCCTGAAGGCCCCTCATCATGTATTGGCCTCTTACCCTTGTCCTGTACCTGTCCTGATGGTGAAGGAAGTGAGACCCCTTCCACCCCAGGTAGAGATAATACTCGCTTGGCTGCTGCAAACAACCCTCTAGTGCCCCTCTGATAGGTGACAAACACCAGCACACTAGCGGTCTGTGTCTCATGACCCTCATGCTGATGTGAAGGTTCACCTGCCTCATGAAAAACTTCGAAGGTACTTGAGGAGCTGTGAAGAACTCATGAGAAATCAAATATTCCCATGAAATATCCTGCAAACCAAGCTGATGCAAAACCACAATTTTGATGAGTGCAAAATGATAGATACTATTATACTGCTGCTCAGGAGTTTTCCTTTGTACTAGGGTGGTCATCTTCTCAATATTTCGGCACATGAAGTAGGGGAGGTTCATCATTCTCACCCTAGTAAAGTGCATCAAAAATCTGATATGATAGGCATATAACCAAGAAAATCAGCCCTCAGAGCTGAAATATTTGATAATGAGCTTCATCAAAGGAGCATATGAATCTTTCAGGAACCGAAAGGGAAAAAATCTGCTGAGTTGTCTCAAAAAACCGGGCTTAATGTATGGCTCATAGTGTTCCCTGTCAACTTGCTACCATTTGTTCCATTGCTCTCTGACATTTGGAATATCGGTTGCTAGAGAGATAGACTCAGGTGTCAAAGTGAATGTCACACCTGCAAGAGTGACTTGGCCATTATGTAGATGAAGCAAAAACAATCTGGCCAGCTCATGATGGTACTGGACTCTAGCAACCATCTCACAAAACTGATAACAAGACTGTTGTTGAAAACATGTGATAGCAAGAGGGTAGGCCTGCAACTCAGCAAGTGAAGTAGGCTCTTCCCTAACATGTTTACCACTCTTGTGAGGTCTTCTTGGCGCATGCAATTCAGTTGTAGAGTCAATGTCTCGGTCATAAGAGAAATTTGTCTCCATGTTTGCCAAAGTCTGTGTTGTCTTATATGAGTATGAGGAATTATAGGTGTCTTTGATCTTTTGTTGCCAAGTGTAGGAAAGTGTGTGAGGGACTATGAAGGGAGAGGGTAAGGGGTGTGTTGGGAATATTGTCAATTGGAATTTGGGGGAAGGTTTTAGGGGCAGTCTCTAGGCTTTTTTGGATAGCATTTGGGGTTTGGGAGTTTTGTAGCTAGGATTTAGGATAATGGGAATTGGGATAGGGAATGAGTGAATTTAGGGATATAAGGGATAGGGAAATGGGTTGATGGACTAGAAAAATAGTGAAGGAAATAAAAGATTAGGGAGTGATGGGCACAAAAAACTAATTTGCAAACCCTAAGTGATCATTTCTTGAGCAAGGAAATAGGGTTTGAATTTTTTAATTAAATCCTCATAAAAATCATAAGACACATATTTTATGGAATTGGAGGGATTTATTGACTTACTTTGGACCAGAGGAAGCTGAGAAAATTTGAGTTTTGAATGAAATTGTGGTTTAATTCAGCTAGCAACTCTATGCGCCACGCCACAAACCCAACGCACCGCGCTGGTTATGTGCATCGCGCTCGTGTGTTTTTACCACTCTGGAGGCCGACCCAATGTGTCGTGCTGACTCTATGCGCCGGGCCTCTCAGCCAATGCGCTGCGCCCACAAAATTGCACGATTCTGTTGTGATTTTTCTCTCTTCGTTCTACACGGCCCTTTCTTTGTTCACTCTCTCTTCTTGGAATACAAATGAGCCCTTTGAAACATGAAAATGACTTATATACCAAAGGCTTTTAATTTTCCACTCTCAAAACCCACTTTTGTAATGTTACCTTTGACACTTTTTTAAACTCCGTTTTAGGCAGTTTGCTTCATTTTGCCTTTGATTAACTGAAATTTTTTCTTTTTGTTTTCCTTGCAGGGTTGCTGAATTTTGACAAGGTGACCAGGGTTGCCTTTGAAATTGCTTAAAAATGAGATAACATGAAATTAAATTAAATTTATAAAAATGAAGGTAAAATACTCAATTTTTCTCAAAACAGAGTTTTGAGAAAAAATAAATTTCTAGGCATATGATGATGAAATTTTTTAGTACTGGAACTTTATTCAATCTCATCATGCACCTACTGACCATTATTGGACATTCTAAAGACCGTATTGATGAAACCCTAGACCTAATGGGACTAAAAACTCTAGAAAATGACTCTTAGAAATTTAAGGACAAAAAGTGAGTGCAGATGATTTTGATGAAAAGAAATAGGCCAGTAGGTAAAGGACATGAGGAAAAATGTATAAAAATCCACTACCATCAGATGATGCATGCTCCTAGTGGAATGCAACTAACTGAGTGAGACACCTAATATGCAATGCAACAAGAGAATTTTGATCACTGATAGAGGGATGAAGATACAGACACTAACAGACCGTGTCTACATGGACTAGTTCCTTAGATCCATTTTTCCTGCTATAGGAAAATATCGCATTAATTCCCTCAGATGGGGCATTACTCTCAGTTACGTTAAATATGACACGATCTACGCTTTATGCAGTTATGTGTAATATTACATTTTTATGGAATTATTAATTTTTTTCATTCCCAGGAGATGAATAAGATGGGTAGGAGACCCATTCATTTCATGAGTAGGGAATAAAAATCCTCTTAGTGTGAAGGAGGATCACTTATAGAGCTAGATTTCACACCCCCATGTGTGAAAAGAGACTTTTTACAGGAGGACTAGGTCAAGTTTAACCAAGTCAAACAACGCAGTGGTAAGAGGTGGAAGGCATCTTGTGGGATAGCGCAGTGAAAGAGGAGGGAAGGTTCCTTGAAGGGGAAGCCATCATGAGTGGGACCCATGGAGAGGGGGCTCACATTGTTTAAAAGGAGGGCAAGGTAGCCATTGTGAGATATCGAGTATTATTCATCTTTGGTCTTTTAGACCTATTGCAGTCTGTTGCTGTTCAGCAGAGTTGCAGTGCTGCTTAACACGAGGTCGTCCTGTTTAGGATTTCCTCTCCTCCTTGGAGGATTGCACTCCATTCTCCATATTCAGGCATTGATGTCAAGCATCAGCCTTCTTCATCAACGCAGTTTCAGTTAGAGATTGAGAAATGTTGCTGGGTGTTGCAGGGGAGGTTTTCTACAACACCATCCTTGGCTAGTTTTCTAGAGGAGGGAGCTTCCATTCCCTTGGGAGATCAGTAACGGAGGTTTATAAGCAGATTCCACCATCTTTGGCACCAGGCCAACCACTTACCATCATTTAGCAGTGCATTCCTTTTTTTAGACAACGTTATTCTTGGAGAGCATTTGCAGTGAGGGATTAACAGATAGTTTGGAGGGTTAGATCTTAGGTGAGAGGATCAACCTTTCATTCTAGAGATCCATTGGAGAAGGTCTTGTCATTGATTGCAGCATCTTCAGTATTCTCCACTTATTTCTAGTTCTTGAGTTGCTGCTGCTACCCAACAACTCCAACATTTTGTAGTTTTGCTTATTTAAGCCAATCCTTCTAGGATTGACTTGAGGTAGTGATTGGGAGCTTAGATCTTCTCTCCCAATGATTGTATGAACCATATATTTTCATATCTATGTATTGACATGTGCTTTAGCAGTTGTTCCATATAAAATTGTGTAGTTATATCCTAGGGCTTTATTCATGTAGCAGTGTTCTTCATATTTTCATGTACATATCTCTTGAGGCTTGTAGTGCCTTGCTTGAGTGACCATTTCCTCATGGATTTGTATATATCATGCTGCTATGACATAAAATGATGGCTATTTGATTCTCCCGGAATTTTATGTGTTAATGTATCATTGTTGTTTCCATTGGTGTATTTATATTTGTCTGTAGCTCCACATTGGAATATCTTAAGATATTCCCAATAGTGTAGATTTCCCCTCATTTCGGATATTACATTATGTTTATACCGTCTTACCTGATCTCCCTAGACCCGGTGGTGCCGACGCACCAGGGGCATCCCATGCCACCAATAGTATCATTGGAGCCCTTTCTCATCCATATGCTCATCCTCAAATGGGTTATTGTTTCCCTCAGGGAGGGACCAACTCCTCCAGCACCTTTCCCCCTCCCGGTAGCATGTATCCAGGATATGACATGCCTCATCCTTTTTCCCAACCTGTTTACCACAATGTTACCCAACCTCCTTATTATCCGTATCCGCGGCCTAGTGCTCCAACTCCTCCAGCATTAGCATCCCCGCCTCCCTTGCCTTCTCAACCCCCGCAAAAGCAACCACTTCTCCCCCAAGGGAAAGTGTATTCACAAAAGGGTGCAAATAATCCTCCTACTTCCAAAAAGAACATGAAATGCACCCAAAATAAATCTTCCCCCAGTAATCTAGGACCTAATCCCCAAGGGAATGCACCTAACACTACTTACGAGCAACAGGGTACTTAGCCCAAGCAGGGCAGGCCCGTTTGTACAAATAAGCCTTATTTATGTTGCGGGGTCTATGGTCATTACACCCACAATTTTCCTCTTTTATGAAAAATGCGTTAGATGTCGGAGACTCAAGCAGTATTGTGAGGACAACAAGCCTCCCCTTCGGTTCCTCCCAATGTTGCACCTAGCTAGCTAACTGTGTTTACCAGTCCTTTCCCTCAGTAAGGATTTGTGGGTACCCAACCACTTGAACATTAGGTAGCCACTCAATCTCCTCCATCTGGTACCTCCGATTACCAGATCCCCATGATGAACTCTGACCAACCCATTACCATTGACCTCAACCTTCAGACTCGATCTCGTTAGTACAACATGCCTCCTACTATGTCTGCCCCCGAGCCCCCTTCTTTGCGTTCTATAGAGCCTATTTCGACAACCAATGGTCCTTTACAGATCCCTAAGCCTAAGGTAGAGGTTCATACCAAGATCCCCAAGGGACCATTACACTGAAAGGTTGCTTCTGGAAAAGATTCCCATTCGTATAGTATAGTAGATGATTTGGCGCAATCTCTTGTTTCCATATCAATGATGGAACCCCTTCAGTCATGCCCTTCACAATGAAAAGTTTTACTAACTCCCATGGGCACTGTAGATCCTTCAGATGTCATTTGATTGTCTTCGATGTTGACTAGTCAGAACATCCTCCTCTTCCTACTTCTGACGCCTTCCAAATCCCCATCAAGATCTGGAATGCCAACATCTCTCGTTGTATCATTGATGAGGGGGAATCCACCTATGTGATTTCCGCTTCGGTTTGGAAGCAAATCGGATCACTTGAGTTGGACCTTTCCACTATCACCCTCTGAGAATGGTATGGTCACTCTTCCAAGCCCATTGGCATGTTTCACAATTGTCCTATTACTCTTGCAGGAAATACTATTTGCATTGATGTAAAAATCATTGATGCCCCCTTAGATTACAACATTCTAGTGGGTCATAGCTACACGTATGCGATGTTTTTTGTACCATCTGTGGTTCACCACAAGATTTCCTTTCACCATAATGGAAAGATAGTCACCATTTACCAGTTGACATATTACGAACTGAAGTCTCAGACCTCCCCCAAGTCCATCATATCTTCAATGGCCAATAAGAAAATCGTCGACCCCTTGACCAGTATCTCACCTAGAGTCTTCAAATACTCCTCTTCTCTTAGTTAATTCCTTGGTCTTCCTCCTCGTATCTCTAATCTGAGATCATTGAATGCTTGCATGATGCAATCATCTCGGGCTTCCCTCAAGCGGCCCACTTCGTCTAGTCAGCATCCCCACCCTCTGCAACCTACTCCTAGCACTTAGACTCATCCTTCTGGACCCCCTCCTCCTAGCCCTTCACCTGCAGCTAGTATCCATGAGCCTCTCTACCCTCCTAGCATGGTTCCTCCTAGCCTTAACCATCTTGGAGCTGTCCCTCCTGGCCATTACCCCTCAGGTTAGATACCATTCCTATATCCCCCTCATGGAGTGTTCTCGGTACCTGTGATGGATACCTTATCTCTACCTAACTTGACCCTAGGGATCCTAGTCTGGTACATTGATCCCCTAGCCACCACCCCGCCTAGTCAGCCCAAATATTATCTTGCTTTGACCCCAGTCCAACCGGTCCCTATGACCCCTCCCTCTATTGCCATGCCTCAGCCACCTCAATAGGAACCTCCTCCTGTTGCGCCAACTTTGGGTAAAGGGGGTAAATCTCTCAAGAAGGCATCAAAAGACAAGGTTGCCCAAACTAACCTTGCTTCTCCTTAGCCTCCAAAGCCTTGTGCTTTGTGTGATGTTGTCAGTCATGCCACCCATCATTGTCCTGAGTTGCCTCGTATCAAGCCCATGGTAAATGTTGTGTTCCCTGAGTCTACGGTCCCTGAAGCCTCTATTTCTTCCTCAACTATAGCCAGGAACCCTAAGACTATTCACACCAACCAACCTTGTGCTTTGTATGATCTCCATGGCCATTATACCCACCGTTTTCCCCACCTCACGCATTACTGCGCCTCCTTGGAGGTAGTTTGGGAGTACGAGATTGAACAAAACCAGTCCGCCTCTCCCGTCCTTGGGAAATATGCTTTGGGGGAGATTGAGGATTTACCCACTCCCATTGACATTCCCCCTCCTGATGTCAAGATGACGAAGCCTGCGACCACCATCCTCTACCTATCATCATTCATGAGATCCATGGTGGAAGCTCCCTTTGAGACTTCCCCTTCTTTTTCGCTCGACCTCCCTTAAGCGATCACCCTGGGCTCAACATCAGTGGATACTTTATCTGCTTGTTCTTCCGTCACCCCCCATGATGATGCACATGTGAACCTTTATTCTCATGATGATGAGTCAGGTATCTTCACTGTGTCATGTGGTCTCTCTTCCTCCAGTCACCCCATCTTCTATTGTGATGACAACAACATGGAAGCCTTGTCCACCCCTAACTTCATATTTCCCGCCCATAAGTGAAATGGTACCATCCGTGTCTATGGTGACTTTTGTGACCTGAGCATAAGCTGCCCCCAAGGTAGCTCCCACACACCACCTTCCTGTCGGTGTGCGGGTGGTAGACATACTACCCAGAACACTCCCTCTAGTAGTGTTTGTTCAATTTCTACCTTCCGCTCAGGTTTCCAGCATTGCTCATCATCCTCTCATATGTTGTCTTGTGGCACCTTTCAGATGGACCCCCATCCACACCTTATATCAATTATGTCGATGGCGCAAGTCGCTACTCCCGGAATCTAGCCTCAACAGGTTGGGCCATATTTACCCCCTTACATTCATTGTTCTCTTGAATGGTATATGCATTGGTACTGCCACCAATAACCAGGCCGAATATGATGCAGTGCGAGGTTTATTAGTCGATGCCCTTTCCCATCGCATCCTCTACCTTCATGTTCGTTTAGATTCCTTGATTCTTTTCATGCAATTGAATGGTGTCTATCTTGTACACAATCCTATCCATTTTAGAAGATATTTACTAGTGAAGCTTTTAATGCATGAATTTGAAATCATTACATTCATTCATGTACCTAGAGCACAAAATCACTATGTAGATAGCATTGCAAACAATATTTTATATTGGCACTTAGCACATGCATTTAACACAAGAAAATAACATAAAATCATCAAAATGATGCATATCCATAATATGTGTCGTGTAACATGTTTTATAGTCCATTAACTCTGATACATATGACATGCCCATAACATGTTACAAAAAATCAAAAATGGGGGAACCACCTGCCCATACACACTAAGCACTATCTGGAGGATCCCGAGCTAATGTCTTTGCTCCTGCAACTTTTAGATCATGCATCCCCTGTCCGACCATCACCATACGCCGCATGACCCGTCGCCACTCTGAGGGTAGACCATTACATGGCTCTATATACTGGTCATCCAATTCTTTCCAACAATGATCTAAAACATCGGTCAGAAGCCTCTCACATATACGATGGATGTCCTCCAAGAGGGCCACTACATCCTCATTTTGTGGTGATCTTGATCCACTAGGTCCTGTAGCTCCTGATACTACAGGTCGTCCCATGTACCCGACTGGTTTTACTGGTGATGTCTCTGCATACCAAAAGTGAAAGAATCAATACCATATAGAATATTTTGAAACTTTAAAACACACATAACATATTAGCAACTTGTCACTTACCATTGGGCCCCCATACTCAACCAGGCGGCATTGGTAAGTCCGGGTCCCCACGATAACTCATCCCACTATAGGGATAGTCATCTATGTACAGTGGAATATCATCCCAATGAGAAAATAACTCGGGTTGGAACACCCGTCCGACTGCCCCACCTCCCCCTCTACATAGTAGCCACCCCCACCGCCACATCCTGGGCTCCCTTAGGCCCCCATCCTAGATCTGTATGTGAGGTCGAAGTGTCAGGATCTTCTCAAAGAAGAGCGAGCACAACACTATCCCATATGCACAATCGTGGTTCGCTTGCCACTTGCATAGCAAAAACTGTCGTTTCAATGATGACAACATAATTTGGGCCCACCCATAGTAGGTCCCACTTAACATACTCTCAACAAGCATCATCTACCCTCGAGTGATGTGGTGGAGTGCCTGGTTGCCCAGGATCCGCAGCACCGCTGTGGCCACAGCACGGGCCTCTAACCTCTTTAGATCCCCAATGGGTATGAGTGTCTCCTTGAAATGGAGACCTAGTCGACAATCGTGCTCTACAAACTCCATGATGTTCCTCCCTCGTGGTAATAATGGTTGAGTATTCCCCACCATCCCAAGTGGTGGGAGACCAGTCAAAAAATATATATCCTGGACCGTTAACTCGATCTGGTATCCCTGAACTATAAAGAATTCATGGTCAGGATCCCAATGACTGACAATTCGAGCTAACAAGGGCTCACGAGCTCTCATCAAAGGGTTCTCCACAAACTTCAGAACACCAAACCTGGCCACTGCACTGTCAACACCATTATCCTCTCGAATCTCCGACCGTAATGTGCCCAGGTTTCTTTATCTTGAGCTGATCTAAAATTCTATCATATTTGCACAAAAATATCATATTTTTCAGCGTACAGAAAGTAAATACTACATTCAAAAATAAAAACCCAACTCTTCGCCAAAAAACAGCACATAAAAACCCCTCTCTGTCAGGTCGCACTTTTCAGGCAAATCCTAGGATAGGTTGCAGTTTTATGCCCAAAACCTGCTACCTAGGTCACAGATATTGCCCCAGACAGTGCAACCCAGCCGTGAACAGGAGTAGGGGTCTGTTCCTAAGCTCTGGGTGCCTAAACTAAACTTTCAATCCATTGAAATGAAAGAGTAAGGTTGGGCCTCTTACTTGCAACTAACGGATCTCGATTCCAATGTTCGGTTTATCTACAAGGATCACTGCAAAATTTAGGGACTTCTCTCCTCTCTACATTCACCACAACTACACTTGCAAATGAATGAATTTGGAGGGAAAACGCCTTATTAAAAGAGAAACCCCATATTTTTCTTTCACCTGCTGCATCCAAACCGTAGCTCAGTTTCACAAACCGTCTATACCGTTGGAAAACTCTCACCGAGCTCTCAAATGGGTATCTGTTATTTTTTTGTGGTTTGATACTTCACCACGACACATTTTGTCCAAGAAGTGTCACTTCACCACTCCTCAAATTCGAATTTCTTCACTTGCAACACTTGTACTTGGGGCACCACTTTGCCTCCATACTTTTCCATGCTCGTGTCCATTTTCATCAGGAGTAACCATCTTGTACTCATGTCTTTATGGTCCCCATTGGACCTTTTCTGTGTGGCAGCATCATCAATTCTCCCTTGTTTAGATCATCCAATTTGAGTCATCATCGCATCCATGGAGTCTATCCCGAGTCCCTTTGTATCCCGCTATAGTCCTCCATCCTTCATTGCTTGATTCCTCTCTTGTATCGCACATTATGGTGTTCATTCCTACTTCCCCCCGTCCCCTTTGATATTGTGTCAGTTGCTGCAAGGTCATCCATGCCCTTTATGCTCTAACAAGGGAAGTCTTCCATCCAATACGTAGTACCCCCCATTTCATCATCATCCCTGGTGTCAGTCTGTCAGTCACTCTACTATTTTGTCTCGTGCCTTAATTGAGGATCCCTTATTACCTCACATATGGCGGACCTCCTTTTATCGGCATCAGATCATTCATTCCAAAAGACAGGTCTAGAGATCAGTGTATATTGGTTCCAGCTTCCACTCTTTTTCGGTGCCTCAGATTAGGCAAAGGGACTTCTTATTTCCATTTGACTTGATTTTTTCTCAACTCCAGCTCCTTACAACATGATTAAGATCCGTATAATTGATGGTTTAGTGATGCAGTAGATTGTACTGGTGATTCCCGGGTGTGTAAGAGTTGTTTCAGACCTCAGGAAGGGGTGGCCCTTCAGGTAGCCCCCCACATGCCCGGATGACCTCTTCATTACAGCCTTTGATGTAGCTCCATAGATTTGATGATGTCAGCCTTAGCCACTTGTAGTTCCTTTTGGTTTTCATGTATCATTCTGGTTTTCAAAGCCCTTTCTTGTTTACAGGGCCTCTTTGGTTGTACTTATATCTCATGTACTTAGATATTATTATTGTATAAGTCTTGGCTGTTATCCTAGGCACAATATGTATGTGGGATCCAGTATCATTTTTTTATCTGACTCATCTTCATGCCAGCATGTACTATATAGTTCATTCCCTTGTTTACTAGACACATTATTATTTGTACTTTGTCTCGGTGGGCATATGTATGCCTCCCCCGCCACCTATGGCATAGGTACTCACTCATAAAAGAGACTTATCACACCTGTAAGTCTTGCCTCCTCAGGGTCTTGTCCTCTAGCGCTTTGATCTACCTTATATTTCTCTCTCTCTGACTTCCCCTTCGATGTCTAGTGATTGAGTTCTTACAATGTACTTTGGTCATACGATTAGCTCCTAACGCTCGCACGCTAGGGGGGAATTTTTTACACCATTTTTTGGTCATCTAACCTGTTACTATTAGATGGACCAAAGTACACCATGTAAGACCAATTTTACCCTAAGTAATATTGCTTTCACTATGAAAAATAACTTAGTAATCCATATTTATTAAGTTGTTTATGGTCTAAACAGGAAACCCCATGAGGAAATATTGAATAAATCCACATTTGTTTGATTTTCCTCAAGGAATAATTAGTTAAACAATAGTTTAATTAATATTCGTGATCATATTTAACACAAAACAGGAAAATTAATTAGATAAATCATTATTTATCTTATTATTTTCTAGGAATAATTATTTAAACCTTATTTAAATAATATTCCTTGTTAAATTTGACTAAATCATTTATAAATAATTGAATAAATAATTATTTATTTAATTATTACTCAACCACATCCTTAAAATAATAAAGAAATCATTTATTTATTTATTATTTACAAATAGGGATTTTACCAAAATCAAATTCTTTTTTCCTCCAACAAATATAAAAAAATATTCCATAAAATTTGGATCTAGATTTGGTTAATAATATTTTAATTATGCACCAATATCTAGATTAACTCAATATTTTGTTATAAATAGAAGGTTTTTTCCATTCACTCACTACCTTTTGTTGCCTAAATATCACTCCAGATCTATACTTTTGGTCTAACTTTGATCCTCCATCATTCTCATATTTTGCTACCATTTTTCTTGTGAGATCCCTTTGAGTTCCATTTTTTATCTGGGTTTTCTACACCATCAAGAGAGAGAGATCTTAGATCTGAAGTGCTGAGGACATTCAAGAACCCATCCCACTGAAGGGGAATGGTAACATCTTTCTATGTTAACTTCCCAGGTGTAAAAAATACAAAAATTCTTTGAAAATATTCTTTTCTTGTCTATTGAATGCATGGAGCAACTCTTGCTTTTATTTACTGCTTAATGTCTTTTACTGCATAGATCTAGATTTTGTAGCATTTTTCTTGGTCAAATAATTGCAGATCTAAAGATATTGGCAGCCTTTATTGATGTTAGGGTTGTTTCTTATGCATAGCTTAAGTGAGATTTTTTCATACACTTTCCATTAAGATTCATCCTAACACCCCTATAGTAAGATCATGAATACACCTTCATCTGTGGAAAAGGATGTTCAATCACTAGTGTAGAGCTCAGTAAAAATACCACCAACTTCATTTGATCCATCATACAAGAAAATGGGTAAAAAAATTCATTTTTCTCATGAGGTGGGGGAGGTTCCCAAGAAACCACTCATAAGAGCTTATGCAAAGAAATTTCCAATAGAACAAACACCTGAACATGGAACTGGAGTTCTAGATACCATATCACAGGATGTTGTTTTAGATGACAAGGATAAGGAGATCTTATAACCATATAAAAAACTGAAAGGGGATCTCATAGTCATTATCTAGCTACAACATGATAGAAGTTGAAGAATTGTTTTATGGAAAAGACACATAATATTGATGAAATAGATCTAGTGATGAAGACAAATCCATATACCACTGATTCCATTGCTAAAGAGAAGGTAGTAACAAAGAAAATTCAAGAGCTAGAGGCCTCGTGAGTAATAAGTCCTATAATTAGGTATTTATCCAGGAAGTTGCAGCTACAAGTAGAAGAGTCAATGCAATAAGAGAACAAGGTTGAGTTGGATGAAGGGCTGCACACTTTTCATAGGTTGAGGAAACAATTGAAGAAAGCTGTAAATGAAATCAATAAGATTATAAAGCAATATGAAAGAGCCAAAAAGAAGATACATGACCACTTGATAATATGTGAGACAATATGTTTAATGTGAAATATATGCTGAAGACAAATTCCCCCCTACACAGACAACTCAAGAATATCTGCAGACAAAACCTCGCCTTTAAGAAGGATTTGAGGGATACTAAACAACAGTTGCAGGAGGAATTGTAAGAAATACAAGATAAATAAAGAGGTAAGCTTCATCTATTCACTGAGGAAACTAAAGTATGAATATTGACAGGTAATCATAATAGTTTTGTTTTTTATCCTTTTATTCAAGTACACTAGTTGAATGAAGATGGTTAAGGAAGTTGAGATGGTTTATATCTCAGTTGAGATCGTTTGCAAAGAAAGTGTTCTGCACAGTAATGATGTAAATCATTAGGGTTTGATATAAAATTCAAATGTTTTGCATATGGTTTTGGGTGGGAACTTAAATAAGGATTACAATATTTTTAACATCATCAACTATTTGTTTTCCATGGTTAGAGACCTCAAAATTGGTCAGAATTTCGAAGGTAAGAATTCTTTGCACTTTCACACAGGTGTTGTGATTTTACTATAGGTGATGTTTTAGAAGGATGTATGGTTTTCAGTATGAAAAGAAGCTATCCAAAGGGTATTCGATGATGTCGAGGTTATCTTTCAGCTATATGAATGATTTAGAAGCTCAAGATATGGTCAGAAGTAGAGAAACCATCAACTCATTATGCTTTGGTTGTTGCATTTGTGTTGAATAATGGAGTAGCACAGTGCATGCACTGCGCTTCCACACAGTTAACGGTATGAATTTTAAATTCGAGTCCAAACCTCACCAATCAATTTTTGTGGTCATGATAAATTTCCTAAAGTACATTAAAGGCTTGAGCTTCATTTTTGTGCAAGCATTTAATGTAATTTTTTGAAGATTCTTTTGGCCGAAACAAGTTCCTTATTTCTAGAAAGTAGTTCTATATTTTTTGTTATAGGGACAAACTAAAATATTTTTGGAGAATTCAGTTCCAAAGGGAAGGAACTATTTTTTTTATGTAATTTTATTAAGAAATGGTTGGTCATGGTTAGAGAAAGAAAACATTCTGCATTGTAGTTTTCCATTTTAAATTTTTCAGTGAATGATAAAGGCTAAGGTATGTTTTCTCAGGGATTCATGTGTCAATTACCATGGTGATGTATTCTCATGTATATGTGAGTTTCTTTTTTTACAATAATGATTTTAATTTTTATTTCTTCATGTTTAATTAAGCATAATTTTATTCATAATTCACTTTTAAAGTGATATGTTGTGGCTTATTAAACATTTGAGTATTTTTCTTCCACTGAGATAACTACAATTCATCCTCGGCGAGATGCTTTATATTTCCTCAATTACATTTTTCCTTTACTCACCACTCTACAATGAAATTTTATTCGAAACACCCGAAGGATTACTTACCTTTCCCCTATCAAAAGACTCCTCATTTTTTAATCTTCCCAATAAAAATCATTAGTTTAATATCACTCAATGCCCAATGCATCTTCCCTCTCCCATGCCATCAAACAGTTAAATCTTATTCCCCTATAATCTTAATACCTAGCCTAGAAACCTAAGACAATTAGTTATATAGGTGACTAAAGATTCAAATAGAGAGATCCGTATTTAAGGCTAGAAGGGTTAGATTCCAGTTTCAAAGTGGTTTTTGGTTACCTTTAGGTTCCTCTCCTCATCCTGAAGGAATTTCAAAGTGCTAGCACAAGGGATACATTAGTCCAAGTGTATCACCTTGGGGTGCACTAGTGTTTTTTTGGAACAAGAAGCATGGTACTTTCAGATTGTGAATTGATTAAAGGAAACTCAACAAGGTAACCATCAAGAACTGATATTTTTCCGAGGATTAATTATTTTTTTGACTAGCTGAAGGGAGCATTTATCGGATAGGGTACCCATATGTCTAATTTTTTCGTAAACAATATACATTTTGAGGAGCGAAGCACGTTGTGCACAGATTTCTAAGAATGATAAGGGTTTTTGGGTGAGTTAAAGACCCTTATTTTGTAAAGGGATGGGAATATTTTGTATACCTTGAGCTTCGCCCATGGTTTTCAGACCATGGTATGTTAAAAGGAAAAAATATCTAAGGAGTTTAGGGATATCTCTTGGATATCATAGAATTCGTATGGATGACATTTTAGATCTGAATTAAGTCTGTATTATGTTTTTTTTTGCGAAAGAGAAGGATCTTGAAACTATGTGAGTGGACACCCTCGAAAGTCTGTAGTTGAGTGTGTAGACCCCTGTCACTATGTGCGTGGGGAAATATGTGTTGTATCGGGAATATTTGAGCTAATAAAAGAATATTTGAAGACAGATATATATACTTTACTTGGTTGATTTCATTATCTATGTTTTGTGACTATTTGTGCTATATCAGGGTTTCTATCTATAATTGCATTGCGAAGACTTGAATATGGTTTATTATGATGATTATTGCATGTTAAAGAAGAAAAGCACAGTTTGAAAGGTAGTTAAGTAAATTTGTTGAAAATTTTTTGTATATTTTTCATACTGCTTCTGTGAAGCTCTGAATAAGCCTCAAGAGAAGATAAGCCCTAAATACACACTCCATAGTCCTTTTAGATGTAGAAACCTAGTTTTTGCATCACCTAATATTGCCTCGGGTGAGAATTCAGCTTGTGTAGCAGATCGTTGCCAAAAGGGATGGTAATAGAGGGTTTTTTTGGTTCACGCAACCTCAAGCCAACAAATGGTTCTGTTCCTGAGACCAAGAGCTTAAGACTGAGGGATATGTGGTTGTGGAATCCAACCAAAAACGAAATTCAATATTGGGTATCTCTGAAAGAGTGAGACTTTTATATACAAGAAAACATAAATTTGTGTCTCTGAACTGAGAAGAGGTTGTATAAATATATTTTTACAGATCAACATTAAACACTTTTCTCATCATTCTCTAGCGAGCTGCACAAGTGGTTATCAAGACTAGCTAAGAATAATACCTATTTTAAGTGCGAAGACCCTACTTTGTGGAAGCCAAAGCTGATCAAGTGACTCCATGAGGCTAATAACAAGATCTCAAGGGTTCTTTATTATTGGATCAATAGTATTCCTGGAGGCTTTATTATTGAGTTCGCAATTGATACATACGTGTCCTATAGTGAAGCCGAGTGCAGCTTTTTCAAGGGTCCGCGAGGTAAGTATTTAAACTCTTTAAAGATTTGGATTAAGATGTTGTTATGTGATAAGGGTGTACTGTGCATGAAATTACATTGATGTTTGGGGGATATAGACCCGGATCTACAAAAAGTGGTAAAATATTCATGGTATATCGTGGCAACTACGTTGATACTAAGTACATTCCTTTATTTGGATCTAAAAATGAAGAAGAATAAAGTAACCTTTCAACCCCTAGAAGTGTGTCATAGTTAGAATTTGGACATAATCAAGCCACCAATGGAATTCCCTAGCCTACCACTCCCATCAAACCTCATCCCCCTCCCCATATTTTCCCTCCACCTCCACTATTTAACATGGATCAAATGGAAAAGATGCTTGTTTTCAGGTGTCAAGGATTAGAGGACCCCGAGAATTTTTGGCTCATTACATAAGCAATATGGAGATAGCACCAAGCTACTAATGAAGATATGAATAAATCTTAGCTTTTGACATCATTGTAGGAAAGAGCGCTAGCTTGGTATATGAAGTACTCTACGATGTATCATAATTCCATGTTGGATTAGACAAATATAGCGATGAATGTCAAATTTAAGAATCCAAAATCGTAGTCACAATGTATTACATAGATCAAAGAGATCAAGAAATTGGTATATGAATATGTGTGCCAGAAAAAAAAAGCATAGTTGTATAATGTGATAATAATAATCAAATATAAGACAACATTAATTTTAGACTCTTTTCCATTTAATTCTTTTAGATATTTTTATACTTGAAAGACCAATTGCCTAGAGCTATGAATATGCATGCATTTATTAATTTGTGGATTACAGGGTATGTGTGGGAGAAGCGGGGTGCATAGGGAATTTTACTACGTAGACGTGAATTTAATTTTATTAGGAAGAATAACTTTAATTTGGAATGTATTAGGAAAAACTATGAAGAGCGCCGGGGTGTGTTGCTTCGATAAGTGCTCTACCACTAACAACATGATAACTAATTTTATTGTGCTTATCCTTTATTACTTTTCAGATTTAGTTGTGCAAAATGAAGGATTTGCAGAGGACGGGGTATGTGAAGGATAATGTGCACCTTTTAGCGAAGTTATCATTGTGTACCATTATCTCTAACTATATCTTTTCTAATTGTGTTCATTTTCCCATATTTTGCATTAAATTAATATTTCAAAACTACTTCCCAATTTTTGTCACATTTTTTTTGGCATAGTTCTCCCATAACATTTCTCTTTCCTATGGATATCACCAAACTAGCCTAATTAAACAAAATAGCAATGTAACATTGGTAGCTCTGATTTTTCCATGTAGCTCTAATTTTTCTTTATTTCTAGAGATGGTAAACCAATTCTAAGGTTCAATATAATATCTAAGCAATATACAAAATGTAACTTATTTAGCAATAACCATTATCTTTTCAGTCACTTTTAGAATGTACTTCAAACTAATGATCTTCAGTCGGTTTTAGCACATTTTGTTTCCCCCACAACATTTCTTTTTCCTCTACATATCCCAAAAATAGTGTAACTAAACAAAATAGCATTGTAACATTAGTAGCTCTTATTTTGCTTGATTTCTAGAGACAGTAAAAACAATATCCAATTTCCATATAATCTTTAAGCATTCCACACAACATAACTTTTTTTGAAATAACCATCGACTTTTCCGTCAATTTCAGCATGTACTTTGAATTAACGATCTTTAGTCAATTTTAGAATGTTTCAATTTCTGAAGCTTTTCTTGTGTGAATGTTTCACGATGCAGAGCTTTTCTTGTGGAGATCTTTCATTGTGTGGAACTTTCATCATCCTTTTTCTTGTTTTTGATGATGCCATTGTTCCTGTGACAGGGCTACATTCCTAAGACCTTAATAATTATTTAAAAATCCTCAAGGACTTCCTCTTTAGTATCAATGTGACATAGGAAAAACAAAGGTTATGATAATCAAATCGCCTAACATCACTTATGAAACATTCATATATTATAATAACAATTTCGAAGAACTATATTTTTTACTCTGTACAATGATCCATTGGTTATGAAAAAATAAAATTTAGCATTAACTTTATGAGAAAGTGAAATTTATTTAGTGATAACTTTTTTTATTAGTTGCAGTTTGTTCGTGGATGAAATGTGTTGGATATTCACTATTTTGCGTAATTATTATTATTATTATTACAACTCCCTTCCTATCTGGACACTATAGAACTCACCTTGTGGTCAAAGTCTGGTGACTATCGATTATTTTTACTACAGTTTTACCTACCTAAGCATCGATGTTCACATACTATCCAATATTTTTTTTGAATATTTATGAAGTAAATTCACAATTGTAACCACTAATTTTGGTTATGTTTTTCACAGAAGCATTCACCAAGTATTCATCATGCAATTTATTTTTAGCATACACATTATGAATGCATGTTACATCACTTTTAAGATCAGTTGGTTACAAATAGATTCGTTTTATGGGTTGTACAGTTTTGTTTTGGTAGTTTTATGTTGTGAGTTGTTATCTATGTAAGCTCATTTTGAACAAAGGTGCAAAAATTGTAGCAATTTTTTCAAGTAAATAGTGCATTGTTTATTATATATGTGAGCACATAGAATGTTTACATAATATTTGATACAGTCTTGTAGAAATGAAATACAAAGTTCAAAAAATGGATAATGTGATAGTGTTGAACACATTTACACAAGATAAGTTACTGTCATATAGCTCTTATGTATGTATTAATTCCATGCTATTAAATTTAAACCTCTTATTTTTATTATTTTTATATACTTGATCTAACTCATATTGTTGGAGCAGCATAAATGAATAAAAGTAGAATAGATATTGTTTAAGACAATTATAATTTTTCTAAGAGGTGTGTTTTTATTATATTTATTGTCATTTGATTATATTTACATTATACCACCCGATATTTGTTTTCATTTTTATTTTTTTTTGTTATATTTTTAATGTACTATAACTAAAAGCAAGTATTTTTCAATTTTCATGAAACATATAACACTTAGAGATTCACATGTAGGACAACAATTACAAGGAAAAAAATGCTTTGAACGTTTCTATAAAACGTTTGTATTTGTTGAAACTAAAATCTATTTAGAATTTTATTTATATCCCTAGAAATAAGATTCTATCTGGTAACTATGAACTTGATATTGGAATGTACATGAATTAGATTCTAGCAATGAATTAGTGTTATCTGGGTCTATTTTCGTTAGTCCATTCTTACTTAATATCAATTATAATTTCATTTTAAGAAGTGATTTCAATGTATTAATTGTGAAGAGGAAAAATATATCGAATTCGAATTATGCGATAGTAGAGATGGACGAGGGTGTAGAGGTAGCAATGACCAGTACTATAGAAATAGATATCGCAATAGAAAAAATGAAAGTAGCAGAAACTATTGAAGAAACAAAAGAAAATAGGTAGTTTTTCGTAGGTTTAGTTAACTGTATATGAATTATTATTATTATTATTATTTAATTAATTTCAATTCATTGATAATGAATAGGAAAAAAGAGATCAAGTCTATTCCATTTTTTTATCAAAGATATCAGTAACAATATAACTGGGAGAATTTTCCATGGCATTATCTTGGTTACATATTGAACATTTTTCGACAAAGAAATTAGGAGAAAGGTAATTCTCCTTGCCAATTTA
Source organism: Pinus albicaulis (assembly GCA_034641835.2). Lineage (NCBI taxonomy): Eukaryota > Viridiplantae > Streptophyta > Pinopsida > Pinales > Pinaceae > Pinus > Pinus albicaulis. The sequence goes on from CM076575.1 coordinate 140,178,015, forward strand.
ACATATAAGAAAGCGAAAATGACAATAGCATTTCTTCTGCCAACGAAATTTATTGAAAAACATGAGACACAACTTTTTTCAAATGATTTTGCTTCTATTAAATATTTCAAAATAATTCCAAAGCATAAATATGACAATGGTGATTGTGAAAAAAACTATTTGTCTAAATATCTTTAGCAATGTACAAATTTATTTCCTATTTGTGCAGAGTACAAATTCTTTCCAAATATGACGATTGCAAATATGTCCCTTAATGAAGTTACATTTATAGTTGGAACAATTGGTGCTATTGTAATTTTGGTAACACTCAAAGCAATGAAATATGTAATGGAAATAAAATACAACAACACAGAACAGGAAAGGCTAACAGTAAGCTTTGATTTATTTGAATGTTTCATTGTTACAATTTAGTATTTTCCATATGTTATATGGTTTTCAGGTATTGTTTTACAAAATTTTCATTTGTAATAGGTTCAAGTACATGATAAACTTGTTTCAGCATGTCTTTCAATTCAAATACTATTGCAATAAAATGTTTTTCCACTAATATTTCTGAACAATATTGTTAGAAAACAAGAAATAGTTTCTTGAACTTCACAATTGGAATTCAAATATCCATTGAAGACATAAAAAAAAGTAAAAAATCTAAGAAAAATGCTTTCTTCGATGATTGGAATATGCACAATAAATTTTACTATATTGTTTCTATAGAAATAATTAAATAAAAAGGGATAAAAAATACATTTTATTTTGTGTTACTAAGCATGTGTTTTTTATATCAATGTTATAGTACTTCTAAGCACACCTAAAAGTGAATAGTGCATATACGAATCCCTTTGAGATTATATGTGAAAAATGCAGTAGTCCAATTAAAAGTGTTAGAACTATGAATAAAACTATGCTTTATTGGACCACTTGCAACCATGACCCTTGCTTAGTTTATTTATATTAGTTAAATTGCATGATACATGCAAATGACAGGACTAAAAAACAATGTATTATGAGAGGTGTGGAACTACAAAAACTATCACTTGAACTACGAAAAGTTTCCTATGTATAATTTTGTAAAAAGAAAATCAGTTGCTATTGATTTGTTGTCCAATTTTGAGACATGTGGCACATTTACAATAAACCATCAAAACGTGATTATATATATATATATATATATATATATATATATATATATATATATATAATGACTTTTTTCTTTGTTTACATTATTGAGCAATACAGTAACAATATATAGTTCTCGTTTCTTTCATTGTCAAACATCTTAACATTACCTTATACTTTCAGGTTCAAGAATTGGACTATTGTTGAGCAACTCTTTCATGTTCCTAGATGATTGGGATACGATTTCACATTGTCAAGCAATATACTATGCTTATGTGAAGAACAATATTAGGAATGCAATCATTAGAGAAAAGAAGTTGGTTGCTTCTACTAACATAAATGTTGATACAACATTATACAAGAATGTATTTAAATGAACTACTTTGTTGAGTTTCTATGTTATGTGCTATGCTATTTGTTAATATTATTTACTATGTTTTGAATTTTATATGTAGTTATCTCATTATGATATGTAATTTTTGCTTTCTTGCAAGATCATTTCTTACATATTTTTATTGACTTATCAAATTTGCAAGTTTTGTAACTAGTTAGAAAATATTACAACTTAGTTACATGGGATAATCGATGAATCATTTTCAGTGACATTGTTGTTAATTAATGAAGTCTACAATGAAAATTTTCTTTTTTTATATTGTCAAAAAATCTAGTAATGGTATAGTTCTCATTGCGAAAAACTATTTTGGTTTATTGGATGATTGGGATCTAGTCTCATGTTATAAGTAGCTTACCTGTTATTCTCTTTGATTGCGTTTTCAAGTAATCTACTATTGACTAATGGAAAAGGGTGGAGCCTCATGCGTATTTTTGTGGTTCTGCTTATCCATTCTTGCAATATTAACATCATTTTCTACTTTTTGGTTAAATAATTTGAGCATTGATATAGAATTTTTAACATGGATGTGGGATCGGATTGCATTGTGCAATAACGTATTTAAATGAATTTATTTCTTCAATTCCTATTTTTTGTACTATGCTATTTATTAGGATTTTTTTACTATGTTTTGATTGCTATGTGTAGTTGGTTCATTATGTTGTGTCGTTTCTACTTTCTTGTAGTCTTATTTCTTATATTGTTTTATTGATTTATAAAATTTGACAATTTTATAATTATTCAGACAATATTACAACTTGGTCCTTAATTAGTGACACTGTTGTCAACTAATGGAGTTGTCCCAGTGGCATTTTTTGTAATCAACAATGATTTTGTCTTTCGTATGATGACATAATCTACTTCTACAACAAAGGGAATGCCAATTTTCGTGCCTTGCTTAAACCAATCCATTTCTCCTTATGGAAATTCCTATTTCAACTTTTAAGAGAGGTGATATGAATACTTAATACTTGTTTGATGTCGCTATAAAGAAAAAGTTACATTTAATAATATTTGAAAATGACTGTGACACTCTGCAGTTTAACACTAATGTCTAACTAGTCCATCGTTGGAAGTAATACTTCCATGTCATGTGAGTTGTCATTATGAGTACCTAGGCGTTAGTCTAGAAGCTGTTGTTTCATAAGTATGATTTGTAGTCGTGATCTATATGTGTCAAAGTTAGGGCTTTGTGTCCTATATATATTTTTATCTGATGTGATCTATAATATTAAGCATTTGTTGTTGTGTGTGTAATCTCTCTTGCACTCTCAATTTCTATCATCGTATGAGCCTATTCTAGCCTAAATCATTCATAGGAGGGCTAGGAAGATGAGAGAGTTTTGAGTTTTATATCTATGTACATACAAATTAGTTTTATGTGAAATTTTTATTTTTCCCTGGCGGTGTGTCAATTTTCTCAGTGCTTGTGTCCTCTTCAAAATCATTAGATCCTTTCATATTCCTGCATCAAATTCATCATTACTTAAATTTCCACTACCATAGCCAAATCCAACCACCTGAAAAATATATTCTACCACACCCACTTCAACTTTAGTGAGGCCCACAACCATCAGGATTGATTAAGGGAGAAAAGAGACAGATCAACATGGTAAACCACCTTTGGCATATCAAAGGGGAAAGATCTAAGAATCGTCAAGCTCCTACAAGGACTTGTCATAGAAATACAAAGTTGGGCTGTGTTGTTGGTAGCCACGATGGAATTCGGGGTTATCTCACAATGATTGTCTGTGTTAGAAGCGCATTGAAGCCACAATGGTTTCATAGAAGCTATTGGAATTCCCATGGGAAAAATTGATATCTATGTCTTTCAGACCCTGAAAAATTTTGAATGTGTGCTTTCTGAAAAGTGACTAGTGATTGTTGTCATAATCATCACCAACAGAATGAAGTAATGAGGATGAAGAGAGCCCTATAATTCAAGAAAACTTTTTTTTGTGCTATCTGGCTTGAAGTGTCTTACATTGAAATCCATGCTCGAATTGACGTCGATCTCATTTTTCCTACTAAAATTGATGCACAATCACCAAGAATTTGTTGTTTATGGATGGATCCACATTGTGCATGAAATTGAAATTTCTCAACAATTTTTTGAATAAGGAGCTTGTTGGTTCAATTATATTTTTGTGATCATATTTGACCATAGAAGAACCAGAGTTAGACCCTTTGATCCACGATAGAAAGAAAGAAATGCCACAATTGTATCAGGTTCCAATTTTCTTTTCAAAGTCAACTATTATTACAAAATTATTAAGCAATGGAGAGCTGCTCAAAATGGTAGTATATTGATGGAGGTTAAAGTTATATAGGGGATAGAAGAGACCATACTATTCCATTATATCCATGTCTCTACCTTTCGATGTTTTTGTCTATAATACTCTATTTTACAGGCGTGTGATTCCAACAGTCAGCTCTGTCATGCATATTATTTCCCCAAAGAACAAAGGGGCAGACAAGAAAATTAAAGTAAGAGAGTCGATCCATAAATCATTATCTATGACACTTCTTCTACAAAGGAAACATTTCTCAGGGCGAACTATTTTAAATTTTTTCTCTACTGATTTCAATGTATTATGCATTGGGTTCAAGAGCATAATATTGGTTTTAAGATTGGTTTGGTTGTGATAACCCTTGTCAGGCTGAAAAGTGGCAATGAAGAATATCTTGGGAGGCTATTGAATTTAGAAATATTAATGGTGATATATATAGTGTTGATTTTGTGATATAGTATTGATTTTATGTTCTAAGTTTTTGGTATGAGTTGAAGCTATAATGTGTTATTGTTCGAAGTGTAAAAATAAAATGAATAACTAATCATAGAACATATTAGCATAATTTCAAATTGGTGGTTTTTTCTACATACAATGACATAATAACATATCATTGATTTGATTATGTTTAATTTGTTATAATCTGGCGGCATCATGTGGAGTCAGGAACATCAACTTAGAGGTTGATTTCATTGTGTGTTTAAGAGGTCATCTTGTATAATACTCTTCTGAATACATTCAGTACCCAAACAACATTTCTAGATAACTAGGGAATACAGTGTAAGGCCATGTGTTCAACAAATGGAGGTGTGTCAATAGGATGGTTCAGTATTGAGACTGACCCGTCGTTCTCCAGGAGGTCAAGAAGCATCAATTCCAAAAATAACGTCAAATATTGTCTAAAGTGGTTGTGTTTTCAATCGAGGTCTCCTACATCAAAACTTCTCTCATTGCGATGTTGATCTGCCTGTTGTTTCATTCGATTTTGTGCCAAATTCAGGTTATCCTTTAAGAGTTGGAGAACTTCTTTTTGATGCTCGATGTGATCTTCCACTGCTTGAACCTTTGAATTTTCTCTTAAAGATGATGTGACAGATGGTGGATGATATCCATAAAGTGCCATAAATGGGGTCATTTTTTCTACAGTATGGAAGGAAGTGTTATACCACCATTTAGCAATAGGTAACCACTTGACCCATTGTGTTTGTTTATTAGATACAAAACAACGAAGATATCCTTCCAAACATTTATTTACTATCTAAGTTTGACCATCAGATTGATGATGATAAGATGAGCTTTAAGCTAATTGAGTACCCAAACAAGAAAATAATTCCGTCCAAAAATTTCCAGTAAAAATGGGATCTTTGTCACTCACAATAACCATTGGGTTTCCATGTAGCTTTTTAATTGTGTCTATAAATGTAGTAGCAACTGTACTTGCTTTAAATGGATGAGATAATGCACAAAAGTGTGCATACTTGGTAAGTGTATCAACTACCACCATGATGACACTCTTTCCTTCGAACTTAGGTAAACCCGTGATAAAATCCACTGAAATCTCCTCCCAACGTTGAATTGGAATGGATAAGGGTTGTAGAAGTCCCGGGTTCTTAATTCTCTCAACTTTATTTTGCTGCCAAACCAAAAATTCCGCCACAAAATTTTGAATATCAGATTTAAGGCCATCCCAAAAAAATTATTTCTTCACCCTTTGGTAAGTTTTTAAAAATCCTGAGTGTCCTCCTAAAGGAGAAGTGTGCAATTCCAAAAGAATCTTTTGTTTTAGTTGGGAATTTTTACAAAGATATAAGCGATCTTTGTACCATAAGGAATCATTTTTCCAACTAAATGTATCAGATGTACTAGGATCTTGCTGCAACTTTTGAATGAGTGTCCATACATCTTTGTCCTTCTTCCATTCATCTCTTGCTTCGGTTATCCAATCTGGTTGGATATTAGAAATGGCACAAAGCAATGCTTCCACCTCTTCATTCTTTCTTGAGAGTGCATCTGCAACAACATTAAGCTTTCCTTTTTTGTAGATTATTTCAAAGTCATAACTCAACATCTTTGTGACCCATTTTTGCTGCTCTTCTGAAGATAGTCTTTGTTCCAAAAAGTGTTTAAGACTATCATGATCAGTTTTTACCTTGAAGTGTCTTCACATTAGGTAAGTTCGCCATTTCTTTAGTGCATGCAGTATTGCTAACATTTCCTTCTCATAAATAGGTTTCTGTAAATACTTTCCTTTGATTGGAAAACTTTCAAAAGCAATGGGTCTTCCTTCCTGCATTAAAACTGCACCAATTCCATTTCCTGAGGCATCACATTCCACAATAAAGGTTTTTGTGAAGTCTGGCATAGTTAAGACCGGTGCTAGGCACATTGCCTCTTTAAGATGTTCAAAGGCCTTAGTTGCTTCAGGAGTCCATGAAAATGCATATTTCTTCAATAATGTTGTTAGAGGTGCTGCTATTATCCCATAATTCTTAACAAACTTGCGATAATACCCTGTTAACCCAAGAAATCCTCGCAACTGCTTTATGGTTTTCGGGACTTTCCATTCCTTAATGGCTTTAATTTTGTTAGGGTCTACCTTAACACCCTCGTGAGATACAATATGACCCAGATATTCCACCTCTTGTACTCCAAAGAAACATTTGGATGTGTTTCCATATAATTGTTTCTCCTGCAATAGTTTGAGCACTCTGTCAACATGTTCAACATGATCCTTCCAAGACCTACTGTAGATTAGTATATCATCAAAAAATACTAGCACAAATTTTCTAAGGAAGGGTTTGAAATTGGAATTCAACCCTTGAAATGTAGAAGGTTCATTGGTAAGGCCAAAAGGCATGAACAAAAATTCATAATGACCCTCATGAGTTAGAAATGTTGTTTTTGGAATATCTTCAGTCTTCATTCTAACTTGATGATATCGTGAACGAAGATCCAACTTGGTAAAATAAATTGCTCCAGGTAATTCATCCAATAATTCATTAATCACAGGAATGGGAAATTTATATTTAATGTTGAGCTTATTGAGCACCCTATAATCTGGACACATGTGCCATGATCCATCCTTCTTGTGTACCAATACTATAGGAGCAGAGAAAGAACTTTGTCTAGGTTGAATTATACCCACCTCTAACATTTTTGCAATCATACGTTCAATTTCACTCTTTTGGACGTAAGGATATCTATAAGGCCTGCTGTTTGGAGGAAAAACTCCTGGAATCAAATGAATAACATGATCATGATAACTAATAGGTGGGAGTCCTTTGGGATTTTCAAACACCTTGAAATGATTATCCAAGACTTGTTGGAGATCTGCAGAAATAGATAATTTTGATGTTGGAACTTCTAGTGAGCATAATTGTGCAATTACGCCTTGTTGTTATTTATTTAGAAGCTTTTTCATGACATTAGAGCTTATTATCTTTATTGGCTTCCCTGCAATACCCCGTAATTCGAATTCCTTTCCTTCTGAAAAAAATTTCAAGAAAATTTCTTGAAAATTAAAAGCTACCATCCCCAAAGATTATAACCATTTTACTCCTAGTAAAACATCAACACCTCCCATAGGAATGAAAAGCATTGGACTATTCAATACATATACCCCCACGGTTAGCTTGATATTATGGCATTTTCCAGAGCAATTTATAGTTCCTCCATTTGCAACCATCACTTGACATTTTGGTGTTGGGTATAGGAAACAATTCAATTCCCTGGCTACCTTACAATGAATAAAAGTATGGGTGCTACCTGAATCAATCAGCACTATTATATTTTTCTTCTTGATATGTCCTTCTATCTTGAGAGTGTGAGGAGTGGTAATTCCTGCCAATGCATTACACGATATGGTCGGACTCATTTCTTCCTATTCTAGGGCTAGTTCTTGGTGTATATCCTCTTCTTTTTCATTTGCTTCTTCCTCTTCACAATCTATGTAAAATAATTTCTTCTCAGCACACTTATGACCTTTAGTGTATTTTCTATCACAACTGTAGCAAAGCCCTTTTTCTCTTTTTTCTTCCAATTTTTGTGGTTTCAACCTTGTAGGTTGTGGAAATCTAGGCGTAGCCACACTTCCTTCTTTATAGAATTGAGTGGTAGGCTTCCTTGTCGCCATAATTTTACATTCAACTTTTCTTGCCAACCTGAATGCCTTCTCCAATGAATCGGGTTCCAAAACGCGAACTTCATGTCGGATGTTATCCTTTAAAGTGCCTATGAAGAGATCAATCTTGTGTTCCTCTAGAATATCAGTTACCCTTATATTCAATTTTTGGAAGTCCTCAATGTGCTGCCCCACTAAACCCTTTTGTTTGAGATTTATCAATTGGCTAAAGAAGGTGTTGCTCTTTGTATCCTCATAATGTGCTATCATTTCCTCCGTAAAAATCGACCAAGTGACAATTTTTTTATGGGAGCAAAGCCATCGATACCATACAAATGTATTTTGTTCTAAATGTAAAGTTGCAATGCGTACCTTTTGTGTGTTTTTTACATTATGGAGATCAAAATATTGCTCCATCTGTAGTATCCATGTTACAGGATCCTTTCCATCAAACTTCCTCATATCCATTTTTGGAATATGGTGGTTCTTCCCACCAACATTAGAGTTTATGAAGTCACGATTAACATTTATTTTGTTCTCATCATGAGTTTCCTCTAGTATCTTTTCACCATTAGGAAACATTTCTTGTATCAACTTTGTCAAACCTTCCATGTCTGATTTTAGATCATTCTTCACGTTTTCCATGTTGTCTTTCATTTTTTCATCGATCTTAGCTTCGATGTCATCCATCTTAGATTCCATGCCAGCTTCCATGCCATCTATCTTAGATTTCACGCCTTTCTTCAAACCATCCATGTTATTATTCAAACCATCCATATTCGCTTCCACGCCTTTCTTCAAAGCTTCCATTTCATTTTTTGTTTCTCTTTGCGAGAGAGAAATTTGGTGCACTTGCTCTTGTAATTTTGATACATCAGGTTGCAATTCTTCATCTTCATGAGTCATAATAGAGCCTTCTGAAGGCTTAATGGGTGTTGAATTATTTTTACGAGGCATTTTTTAGAACCCAATACTGATATCTATTCTAGAATATGCCCTTGGAATCAATTCAAATTGATTCTTCAAACAAGACTTATGCAATTCGGAAAAACAATACACACCATTTTCTTGCTTTCGAGGAGCTCGGTATTGAAATTAGATAATCTCTGTGATTGTGGCTCTTCAATATCTAAAATTTGGCACTGAGGTAGCCTTCTGAATTATCTTTTGAATGTCATAGGTCTGACTTGATTTGGATTCTCCAAGAGAAAGTTATGTCTAATCTCCCACAATGACCTAATTATGGACTGGTTCAGTAGAGCAAAATTGTACAACTTGCCACGTGTCACTGTTTCATATTTTAGCTCTGAAATTAATAGAAAAAAAATTAAATTCTGTGTACTTGTGACCACTTTTTACAGCACCCCAATCTGATGCTCAGAGAGAGAGTTATGGAGATTTTTCCACGATCACCTCTTTGAGATGAAATTAAGGAGCCTAAAAAAGCACTACCTTCCATAGCTCATATCTCTAAAAATATTGTGAACCAAGCTCTGAAATTTTGTGATGATTTTCCTCAAGATTTCAGCTTCGCACCCTAAAAATTTTAGATTCTGAAATTTCGTACAAAAAAGGTTATAGCGCAAATTCCACGATGACCTGTTTAGATTAAATTGAGGAGCCTGCAAAAAGACCTAACTTCCATAGATCATATCTCCGAAAATATTGCGAATCAAGCTGTGAGATTTTGCGATGATGTTCCTCAGAATTTTGGCTTCGCACCCTAAACATTTCAGCTTTTGAAATTTCATAGAAAAAAATTTATAGCGAAAATTCCACGATGACCTGTTTGGAGCAACGAAACCCTAGAATCCAAAGCTCTGATACCAAATGTTGTGAAGCTAGCTCCAAAAATAGAAGAAAAGAGATATCAACGCCTTAGAAATAAGCCACTTCGAGGTGGAAACCTCCAATAAATTGCATGAATGAACAATTCTTGGATGATACAAATTACAAAACCTCCTTTCTATATATAGGAGTCCATGGGGCCACAATGTAATCCTAACCGACCTAACAATAATAATTTAAGGGTACAATAATAACAATATGGGGGTTATAGGGGTACAATAATAACAATAAGGGGGTTACACTAACAACAATAAGGGACTATACTAGTAATATAGGGACCTAACACAATGACATAATAACATATCATTGATTTGATTATGTATAATTTGTTATAAGTTGGTGGTGTCATGTGGAGCCAGGAACATCAACTTAGAGTTTGATTTGATTGTGTGTTTAAGAGGTCATCTTGTATAATACTCTTCTTAATACATTCAGTACCCAAACAACATTCCTAGATAACTAGGGAATAAAGTGGAAGGCCATGTGTTCAACAAATGGAGGTGTGTCAATAGGATGGTTCAGTATTGAGACTGACCTGTTGTTCTCCAGGAGGTCAAGAAGCATCAATTCTACAAATAACATCAAAGATTGTCTAAAGTGGTTATGTTTTCAATCGAGTTCAAGTGACAGCTCGAAGTTGTGGTGATGAAGAAAGAGCATTTTTTGCGATATTCCATAGTGGATGTGAGCGTTGATGAAGACCAGTCAGGCAGAGATTAATATTTTTGTTGTAATATGTATTTTTTAATTTTTCCATGTAATAATTAAGGGAGGGTGTTTGAGGTAATTCTTCCATGTCATGTGAGTTGTCATTGTAATTCCCAAGGCGTCAGTATATAAGTTGTTTTTTCCTCAGTATGAGTTGTATTCGTGATCTATATGTGTCAAAGTCAGGGCTTTGTGTCCTATATATATTTATATCTGATGCGATCAATAATATTAAGTATTTGGTGTTGTGTGTGTAATCTCTCTCACTCTCCAAAGTTATAACAGTGATATAGATACTTAATACTTATTTGATGTCTCTATAAAGCAAAATTTGCATTTAATAATATTTGAAAACGGTTGTCACACTTTTCAGTTTAACACTAATGTCTAACTAGTCCATTGTTCTATGTTATATCTGTTTTTTTGTGATGTAAAATTTCTAAACAAATCATTATCATATAGAACTCAAAAACATTTGTGAAATGAATACTTATTTCAGGAAGTGATCTATGGAGAAGTACCACATAACTTACAAAATATTTTGCATGGACACATACATGTATATTCCATAATATTCAAATGTTTTTTTTCAATGTTTGGTGAATATTTAATGTTGATTCATAGTGTGGAAGGATATGTGTTCTCCCAACCACCTGGTCACTTATTCATTCGCACTCTACATAATTCTCTCCTACTGATCTAACCCCCCCCCACCCACTATCGACTACTCGTAGCTCTACTATGATACTTACTAATATCTTTTACTATGTTTTTCAGTGCCTTCTATCATGTGTGTTTCTTTCCAATTTGATCTCTTACACTATTTTATTGATTTATTAGAATTGAAATTTTTTCTATGAAAAAAGTTATTTCATGCAACACTTAAACAAATATCTAAATAACTCATTATCATATAGAGCTAAAACAAATTTGTAAATCAAATAATAAGCAAGACTATGGTACAACTTATAAAATATTTTGCATATCTATATCTATATCTATATATATATATATTCTCTTTACTATGCCAAGAATATTACAGTACATAGCCTTTAGCATATACTGAATTTCAATATTGGTTGAGAAAATAGTAAAATTTGGTAAAAGATAATTTACTGATCAACCATTGTTTCTATAGATTAATTCTTCTATTGATTATGCTACCATAATGGATATGTAATCACTTTGTTCATGTTCTATGAGAGCTCTTACAACAATGTTCTTACAATGTTTACTTCATCTTCAAATCACCTAATCTTTTGTTGAACTTCCAATATATTATCCATTAACATTAAAATATCTTAACTAAGCATTAAGATATTTGGGCTGATAATTAATATACCTTGGATGTCTGGATGTATCTCTTCACGTGTGCTTATGCCATTATTTATTTGGGCCATATATTTCACTCTTAGTAACAAATTTAAAAAAAAAAGACAAATTATAAAGAAAAACCTGAAAAAACTTAAAAATTTCATAACAAACAAAAAATGTCAGTTGCCTAGAAATTTTAGTGTCGACTTCAGTACAAATGGGTCTACAAAAAAATGAACATTGACAAATTGCTTTCACAAACAACATGCCTACATATAATTTTTCAAAGGAGATAGTTCATCTAAATCACTAATTGACATCTTTGTTCTGAAATAACATTTAGCTACTATCGATTTCAATGGTATTCATTAACTAGTGATCATCATCACTATGGCTATTACTGAATTTCATAATATTTAATTAGAAAAGAGTGTTGTGAATTCGATTAATTTAAATGATATATGTCTTACTTAAATTCCAACTCGATATATTCCAACTAATACGATTACATTTCTTGACTGATTTGTTTCGTATACTTCATAAATAGACATCGATATACTATTATATTAATATCCTAAACCAAATTCTATTTTGATTAACTAAATCCCTCCTCCAAATAAATAAAAGTTTTTTCCATATTTATTTAGTGAAAAAACATGTATTTAGGACATTTACTATGTAAACTTGGTCTATGGACAAATTGATTTCAAATATTAGATGGAAATTCATGACATATATTCCTTATCACATTTGACACATTAGCTAAATATTAAATGAGTTTTTTGCACTTAATTAAGTGAATTAAGTAACAATTTATAACTTGGTATCATTTTTAGAAATTCAAATTTCAAAACGTTACTATTCTAAGTGCATTAGAAAATAACAACTGATGTGTGTTTTTATTTTTATCTATTCATTCGTGCATTTCAACATTTCTTTCAATTGACCAAGAGAATCAAATAAGATGGAAAAGGAAAATCTCAAACAATAAATAATGTTGGAAGTGAAGATTACAATTTCGATAATAGCTTAACAAAACTTTCAGGATCTAAAAAACTTTAGGGATCATTGCATTTCCAAAAACCATTACACTTCGAACATCACCATAAAGTTAAGAATGAATAGCACCATGCATCTCCATGTTGCAACTTTGTATAGGTACAACATAATAGAAATAACTCTCAAGCTATTTAGTCGAGAAGTAGCATAGGAAATAGATTTTATCTGTCATCAAAGAAATCGATGCAATTCAATTCACATAACCATCACTTGGCCTATAACCTAATATATAACTCGTAAATTATACTTGATCGAAATATCTTCCATTTATGACTAACCTCTTTGACTAGTCATATGTAGATACAAACTACCCATCACGAGCATCAACACCAGCACCAAAAGCATCTCCAACTGAAGTCGTTATTTTAAAAGAACAATGCACACCTGAATTCACTAAATAAATATTGAAAATACTATTTTATAATATCGATAGGTACAACTTTATTGACATGTTTGCAACCAGTAATCATTACATAATACATCAAAGTAAATATATTAAGTGCTTGAGTGATAATGTAATTGTGTATCAATTTGTTGAATATATATTAATATAATTACTAAGCATTAATTAATTCTTCAATGCTAAGTGTGAATTAAAAGTTTCTGCATCTTCATAAACAGTACCATTTCGACACATTTTTTTAATATGACACACTTGTCCTTTCTCAAATTATCTAGTACTAAATTTTTTCAAGAGTTTGTACATTAATTTTTCTCATTAGAATTATTACGTAAAATATGTTCTAGACACTAATGTTAAAGTGCATAAATAATGAGTACAATATACGACATTAAATTTTATAAACAAAATTTGGTATTGTAGGTTGGCTTTGGAGTGCAAAGAAGTTTATTGTGTGGAATTGTATGCTAGCTCTGAAATTTTATGCACATTCTATCCACACTAAAACAAATCTCTGCACTCCTAAACATGTTTCGAGAAAAAATATAGAGTGAAAAGGCTTTAGTGCAGCATAAGTTGATTATATGGAAGCAAAAAAATATCACTATTATCTGCACTTTCGTGCAAAGATTTAATTATGCAAAGATTTTTGTGTGGATAACTTTTTTTGTGTGGATAGTTTTTACTCTGCAAACATTTAAGTATTAAAATATTACCATATATAATAATAGTGATGTGAAATAACTTTACAGAGAGATAATGCAGATATTGATTATGCTAGAAAAGAATTCACACTTAACATTGAAGATTTAATTAATTCTTAGTAGTGATATTAATATGTATTCAACAAACGATAAACAATCACATTATCATTGAAATTTTTAATAAAATTTACTCTAATATCAATAAAATCATATCTATCGATCTTATAAAATAATATTTGCATCATTTATTCAATGAATTCAAGTATATGTACAGGTTTCTGTAGCCAGTAGGCCACCGAAGAAATTGAAACGATGTGTGAATCTACTTTATACACTTTTAGTTACATATTTATTTTATCACAAATGCCTCTAGTCAAAATTAAATAGCCAAACAATGTAACCATGCCTATAAAATATCACAGTGAATATAATAAAGCATCTACTATTATTTGTTCAAATTGCATGGAATATGGATTTTTTTCCATTGCATGTATTCTAGTTATGATTACTAATTTTTATATACTTCTCCATACTCCCTTATCTTTACACATACACGTTCTCTCGACACAATACTTTGTCATTATTGTGGAGTGTGGAGGTCAATTCAAAGTTTTATTATGCAAGGTGCTCATTCATACTCCCTTATCTCCGTACATGCTCACTCACCACAAACAATACACCACTTCAAAGCTATTTCTACATATTTGGAACTCTCGTGAGCTTTGGCATCACTGGACAAACAAATAGCAATCTCAATGGTAATAGTTTCAAACAACTCACTAACCCTACCTCTACCATTAAGGCCATGATTCTTATGTGGGGTGTTATCAATGTATTTTGCACCCCTGGGTTAGTCCTTTCGATTTACTACATTGTTGAACTTCTACCCTAGTTTTTGACCACTCATTTTCCAAGTTTTACTCTCAACGGCACAATGTCACGCTTGTGAGTGCATTTGGAACCTTCCAAATACACATATGACCCATGTTACCTGCGGTTATGACGTAAATTCCATAATATTGTGCGTGCAATTGGGGAACTTATTCTAGATGCTTATGGATCATAGGAGATCAGTTTGAATCATCATCCTATCTCATCTATTTGTGTTGTCTATGCCACATTATTAAGAAGCTTATTTAACTTCACTTCGTCTTAAGTGTCTACATTCATCCTCTTGAGAGTCTTCAACACTGTTACCGATGAAATAGGTAACCACACGGTTACCTACTTTTTTTTGGTAGCATAAAAAGCACCCGATTTTGAAAAGTGGTGATGCAGAATCACCCCTTTTTTTTGTGCACATTTTTGACACTCTAATATTTTTATTTATGAAGTATGAATATTTGTTTTAAAATGTTCGTGATTTTCATGCTAATTTTGAAACGTATTGATGCAGCATCAACTTTTTTTTTTAGAGCAGTGATTTTCATGCTAATTTTGAAACGTATTGATGCAGCATCAACCTTTTTTTTTTAGAGTGGTGATTTTCATGTTGGTAATAAAACACAAAACTTAGATAAAATATATATATATATATATATATATATATATATATATATATATATATATATATATATAAACAATAAAAAAACCAATAAAAATGTAAAAAAACAAAATTAACTCGTAAAAATAAAAAATTTAAACAAAAAAAAATAAAAACAAAAAAAAATATTCGAAAATCATATCAAAAGAAATGACAAAATTTAAAAAAAAAACACACACATAATTTAAAGAAAAAAAACAAAAATTAACAAGAAAAATATTAAAAAAAAACCATCAAAAAAACATTTTTTTCTAAGTTATTAAAAAAAAAAACCATATAATTAAAAAAAATTTAAATAGAAAATTTAAAAATAATTTTTAATTACAAAATTGAAATTTAGATAAAAAAATTAATACAAAAGAAAAAATTAAATTTTAAATCTTAAATTAAAAAAATAATAATAATAAGAAAAAAAAAAATACAAATTTTAAAATTAACAAAAAAAAACAAATTAAAGAAAAAAAACAAAATTTAAAATTGAAAAAGAAAATTAAAATAAAAGAATTAAAAAAAAAAAAAACTATCATTAAAAAACAAAAAAAATAAAAAAAACCACATGCAAATAATTAAAAAACAAATATCCATAAATTTACTCTTTTTTTTTAAATGAAACAATTTATAAAATTTAAAAATGAAAAACTAAATAAACTAAAAGATAAAAAAAAAAAAAAAAAAAATTTAATCAAAATTTAATAAATTTAATAAATAGATTTTAAATTTTAAAAAATAATTAATCTAAAATATTAAATTTAAAAACAAAATTAAAAAAAAAAACAAAAAAAAATAAAACAAATTAAATTTAAAATAAAAAATTTGAATTAAAAAAAATAATTTTAAATTTTTTGAATTTAAAAAAAAAAATTAAAAAATATTTAAAAAAAATAAAATTTCAACGTGGTGGCTAATCGGCTCCCGTCTGTGTGGCGGCGAGGCCGCCCCGCCGCGCGGGGGAGGCCGCATGTACCCCCGCCCGCCCGCAGCCAACCCGCCCCCGCACCTCGGGCGGAGGCCCATTCCCGTCGTCCTCCCGTCGCTGGACGTCGATTCCTCGAATCGCCCTCCCACCGCGTGAGGTTTTCATTCTAATCGCCCTCCCGCGGGCAGAGGCCCAAAATCCGCTCCCACCGGCGGAAGGCGATTCTCGGAATCGGCCTCTCGCCGTGGGAGGGCGATTCCTAACTACCTCGCGCACCCGCCTCCCCGCGTGAGGGCGATCTCCCGAAATTGGCCTCCCACCCAAGTGGCGGCGAGGCTTGTCGGGCAAATCCATGAAATGCAGCATCGTCGTCGCCTGGCCGACCGGCCTCCACTGCCACTTGGGCGAGAGGCCGATTGGCAGCACCACCACGATAAAAAAAATCTTCTTCTTTTTTTTTTTTTTTTTTTTAAATTTGATTTTTAAATTTTTTTTTTTTTTAAATTCAAAAAATTTAAAATTATTATTTTTTTAATTGAAATTTTTTTATTTTAAATTTAATTTGTTTTGATTTTTTTTGTTTTTTTTTTTTTGAAAAAACTTTCTGGTGAAAATCACATCCAAATAAATTTGGTCGACGCGTTTCGAACCAGCCAATGTGGTTCATCATCAGGACTTGACGAAAAATCTAATCGGGAAACCCAATTAAATAGATACGAGAAGCTCCAACTAGTCGTTGAAAGATAACGGCTAGTTTGACTAAATCAAAGTCAATATATATATATATATATATATATATATATATATATATATATATATATATATATATATATATATATATATATATATAATGATTAAAGATTATAATAAGATTATATATACTTTTCTAAATTTTGTTAATAATTTTTATTTAATTGATTTTTTTTTTGTAATTTATTTGGATTTAATATTGTTTTTTAAATGTTTTACTTTTTTATTATTATTTTTTGTTAGTTACATAAAATTTTTATATTTTTTTATTTCAATTAAAATTGTGTATTTAAAATTAGATTTTTTTTTAATTAAACTTAATTTTTTAAAATAAATTCGTTTTTTATTTTTTTTTATTTATAAAAATTTATTTTATTTTTTTTAAATTTAATTTGTTATTTTAATATTAACATTTTTTTTAATTTAATAAAATCTAATATATATATTTTTAATTTAAGTATATATATATATATATATATATATATATATATATATATATATATATTATTTTTTATAATTTAAATTTAATTTATTAGATTATAAATCTTCTGGGAAATCACATGAAAATTTTAGGAATTACGCATTTCGAACTACCAACTGTAATTCATCATCAGGATAATGAAGATTGGCTAATCAGACAAACCCATTTATACCAGGAGGAGAGAAGCAATGGTCAAAACCCAAACTTTTCTTGGCTTTTGACCGTTGCTTCTCTCCCCCTGGTATAAATGGGTTTGTCTGATCAGCCAATCTTCATTATCCTGATGATGAACTGCAGTTGGTAGTTCGAAACACTTAGTTCCTAAAATTCACATGTGATTTCCTGGAAGATTTATAATCTAATATGTTATGGATCACAGAAGCTTGCACTCTTAAATTTAATTTATTTTTTAAAATTTATTTGTTTTTTTAATATATATTTTTTTAAATTTAATATTTTTATTTTATTTTATTTTTCATTTTTTTATTTTTAATTTTTTATTTAAAGTTTTAAATTTATTAAAATTTAATATATTTCAAAAAAAAAAATTTTTTTATTTTTTTTAATTTTAATAAACATTTTCTTTTTCTTTCTTAAATTTAATTTCTACATTTTATTTTTATAATTTCTTTCTTTTAACCTTTTTTTTTAATTTAATATTTTTATTTTGTTTTTATGTGAAATTTTAATCTTTAATTTATTTATTTTTTATTAAATTTTAGGTTTTTTTAATGTTTGAATTAAAAATTTTTTTTTTTTTTTATTTTTATTTTTTTATTCCTATATATTTTTAAATTTTAAGCTTTAAAATGTTTTTATTTTTTAAATTTATTTTTTTCTTAAATTTTAGGTTTATTTTAATGTTTGAATTTTAAAAATTAAAAAATGTTATTTCTATTTTTAAAAATGTCAAAAATACGACACAATTTTTTTTTTTTTGTTATTCCAGCATCAACTGGTTTTGTTTTGAGGGTGTTTTTTCAATCCTTTTTTCAAGAAACAATTTTGTTTTTAGCATAATTTTATAAAATGTTGAAATTTGACCTTCAAAAAAAACCAAGTGCATTTTGGAATACACTTTTTTTTGTTTTTGGGGTGTTTTTTCATGTTTTTTGAGTCTTTTTGGGCTACAGTTCCCGTTTTGAGGTCAAGTTACCTATTTCATCGGTAACATTATTCTTCTTCTTCCTATTTATATTGGGCCATCCTAGAGGGTCAGGTTAATCAGAATCTGTGAGTTATATCAGAGAGTTGGAGCTATAGAGATTCATATGATGTTGCTATTGTGATTCATTTTTTGAGAGCTACATGTTTCCTTGAGTCATTGTTCATTTTTGTGTGGTGAATTTGTCGGAATTATGAGAGGAATGCCAAATATGAAGGTATTTATGTACATTTTATTTATGGTTAATGTTGGCAAGATGATTCCTATGATTTCATTTGTCCTTGATTGCAACTCTCTTGCAAATGATGAAGTATATGACTGTTGGAGAAGCACAATGATTTTACAGAAGGTCGAGCAGAATAAATGTTTAAGTCCACCAGAAGATGGTTAATATTCATGATTTAAGGTTCTATACGCAAGTTCGTGCAGGCCAAGTCGCGTATACACGCAGACAAGAATGATCCAAGTCATGTATGACTTTTGCACTCTAGAAATTATGATACCAGGGGGAATTACCATGGTTTTAGCCCACAATATTGAGCGCGGTGTTGTTTATTTGATTTCGTCAAAGAGTACAATTAGCACTAGTGTGGTTTTGTCTCATGGTATTGATAAAGGCTAAACCTATATATGGATATGTAGATCATAGTGCAAGGTGTGCATGTGTAAGGGTTTGAACTGAATACTTCTCTCTCAAGTATATTTGCATGAAATGGGTTCTGTTTATTTGTATATCTGAAATTATGATGCACCCATGGGTACAATGATGGATTAGGATCTCTAGACTTGAAATGAATATGTAATTCCATGATCTATTGATGATATGTTTGGATTTGTGACCTAGCGCATGTTTTTTGAAGAGAAGTGAAGAAATTTGGGTAAGTCTATAGATCTGAAACCTTCTGCAAAATTAATATTTCTAGATCTATATGTTGGTTTGTCACGGCCAAATCACGTATACATGCGGGTTTGTTCCAGCTAAAGCACGTATTGAAGTCAGGGTTTTCTGAAGCTTGATGGAGAGGTTAACTATTTACTGTTGTTATATTTTTTATGCCTGTCAATGAAGTCTTCATGTAGATCTAGGTTGTTTGAATACTATATGTGCTGCCAAGTTGAATATGTACAAATCTGATCAATGAATGATTAAATATGATTAATGATGTTGACTAAATAAGGGTTTTGCAAATATGAAAATAAATATGACTGAAAGCCTCATATCTGTTTCTCAGACTGATCAAATTATGGAAATTTAGTATTCACGGATATATACGCAGGTTGGTGTGTAGGAATGCACGTATATATGCAAGTTCAGTAAAATGAGGTAGCATATGAATTTAAGATAATGAGTGATTAGGGTTGAAATTGATTCTACATGTTGATTCTAAAATCTAGGTTTATTACTGTGTTCTAGTTACAATCATCTCACTGTTCCATTTGAAGGTTGGTTTAATTCTATTGGTGATGATATTTATGTTGAGTTGTGTTTAAGCTATTGGATCTAGTGTGAAAATTTATGAAAAATGTTCTGCAGTGGGTCTGAGGGTTGAAGCCTTCAGTGAGGAAGTAGAAGCTTCCTGTCAGTTGAAGCTAGTGTTCTGATCAGGGGTTTGTGGCTCCCTTCCAGTAGTGGCTGGTAAATGAGATCAGGGGTTGGAGCTCCCTTCCAGTAGCAACTGGAGAACAAGAGAAAGTTGCAACCTTCTCAGGTAGATGCCTGCGTACTGATATGAGTCTGCATCAGTACAATATTGTCAGCAGTTTTCTATAAAATAAATATTGAAGACAGAGACGACAAAAATGGTGGCTTTCTCCCAAATTAGTTTTCCATCATAAATCTTGGTGTTCATGTGTGATGCTCTTGTGTGATGATTTATCCTATTATTACAGCACATATTTATTGCTTTACTATCTGATGCATAACTGATGATCTAGGTTAAGGAATATTTTGGAATCTTTATCTAAACAATAAATTTATCTGAGTATACACTAGTTTCTATTTTAATAGCTGTGTACATACACTACTTGGGCTAATACAAGTTGCGTATAGAAATAAGTAAAGACAAAATTAAAAGTTTGTGATTATTGCAAATACTAATTCAATTCACCCCCACCCGCTTTGTATTTTTCCCAACAATTGGAATCAGAGCAGGTCCTTATATAGAAGCTTAATCGCTAGAAGGAAGATCATCTAAGATTAGCAATCAAGATGGGATAACATCTATCAGACCTCCACTCTTCAACAGTAAAAATTTATTCTGGAAGACGAGAAAAAGATCCTATCTTCATTCTTTTGGATCAGATGTATGAGCTATAGTTGAAGTCAATTACCAATATCCAGCCTTAGTTTCAACAGATCCAACAACAAAGAAAAACTATGAAACCAATGCAAAAGTTGTCAACGCTTTATTAGGTAGTCTGACTGAATCATAATTTTTCAAAGTTATGCAGTTAAATACAACAAAGTAGATATCGAAGAAAATCATTCTGAGCTATGAAGGTGATGCCAAGGTAGAAAGCACTAAACTCCAAACTCTTAGAATTCAATATTAAAAACTCAGAATTCATAATGATGAAAGCATTGCTAGTTCCTTTTTATGACTAGATGAGATCGTAGATCATATGAGAAATCTAGGTGAAACTATAACTAACACCACTGTAGTATAAAATGTTTTAAGATCTCTAACTCCAAAATTCGAGTCAAAAGTGTCTGCTATTGAAGAGAAGAAGGACCTACAAACTCTTACTATTGTTCAACTTCATGGGATTCTGACTGCATGTGAAATGAGGAAAGGAGGTCCATCTAAATTCAAAGAGAGCTACTACAAAAGGAAAGGAAATAGAAGAAAAATAAGGATCAGGTTATGTTTTATAATAACATGAGATAAATTTTGTAAAGAAAATACAACTTGGTACTTGAAGGTTCAGAGGTAAGCTTCCTTTCAAATGTTTTGCTTATGGAATAGTTGGTCATTACGCTGCTAAATGTCCCCATAAAGATAATCATGAAACATAATTAGTAAAAGGTAATAACAAACATTTTATCAATAGAAAAAACTATTATACTCATGAAGATAGTGATGGTCTATCAAATAGTGAAGAAGAAACTTATCAAGATATTAGACTACTCATGGCATTTGAAAAATATTCTAGTGAGGCTAAGGATACTTTTATGGATTCCTTAGAAGAAAATTATTTTCTTGAAGAAATAAATCAACTCAAAATATGTTTGGAATAAAAAAAATAGCCATAGATACTTTAAAGAATCAGCTTCTAGAAAAGGAGAAGCACAATGAGAAATTAGAATGTGAAATAGTAAGCTAAGAAAGAAAATTGAGAAAGTGAAAATTTTAAATCTTAGACTTGCTAAAGGATCTAAAACCTTAGATGAAATTATCAAGGTACAATGCTATCCTCTTGTAAAGATGGGTGCTGGATATATCATAGAATCTTCTCAGTCTTCAGCACCATGCTATCTAAATGTAGCTACAGCCACCCGACAACATTTTGTCACTCAACAAAAGAACAAAGAGAATACCAAGGGAAAGCATGACCACTTCTATTCAAGGATGAATAATAACAGAAATATCAATCAGGAAGTAAACATCAATATAAGGTTCCATTATCACAAAAATTTCTTCTTTAATGGACAATGATTCTCATGTCATAATTTTGGTCATAAAGTTGCTCAATGTGTTGCATACAAAACCATCATGACCAGAGACGCAAGAAAGCAAAGAAATGAGTCTCGAATAAATAAGAATATTTATAACAACATTTCTCCTCTTCAAGACTAAATTGAATGCTCTTATTGCAATAACTTTGGACATGAAGAATCTGAATGCAGGAGAAAACTTTAGCCAAAAGAGCATATACCCTCAAACTCCAAGGTATGGAGAAAGAAGGAATTACAGGTTGAAAGCTGTGGCATAGCTTTATTTGTAGAAGGGGAAGAAAATCAATGGTACACTGATAGTGGATGCTCAAAACACATGAAAGGTGACAAAAATAAACTCCTTTCATACAATGCATTAGAGAAGGAAAAGAATGTTACTTTTGGAAATGACTCTCCTACTGTCATTAAGGGTAAATATTATGTTTTTCTAAAAGAAAAGGTGAAAGCTAACAATGTTATGGATGTTGATGTATTAAAGCATAACTTGTTGAGTGTGATTCAAATGTGTGATCATGGAAATGAAGTTGTATTTAGTTCAAAAGGATGTGTAGTTTGTGAACTTGACACAAGAAAAATCGTAATAAAAGGAACTAGAACACCAAGAAATCTGTATATACTGAAAGGTGGCCAAGAGAAATTCTATTTAGGTAAATCTACAGAAAATTGGTTATGGCATAGAATATTGGGACATTTAAGCTTCTCTCAAATAAGAAAATCTAGTAGACTCAAAATTGTTTGTGATCTACCCAACATCACTCTGACTGAAAGTACCATATGAAAATCATGCCAATTTGGTAAGAAAACCAGGGTGAAATTCAATGCGAAAAAAGGATCAACATGTAAGCCTCTTGAAATTATACATACTAATCTATGTGGTCCCGTAAGGAAAAATTCACCTCATGGAGAAAAATACTATATCCTATTTATTGATGACTTTTCTAGAATGTGTTGGATAAGTTTATTGAAACATAAAGATGAAGCGTTTGAAAAGTTTAAGATCTTCAAAGTTTTGGTTGAAAATTAATTAGATCTAAAAGTAAAATGTCTTAGATCGGACCGAGGAGGAGAATACATATCAGATGAATTCTTTTATTTCTGTGAACAATATGGCATAAAAAGATGGTTTTCTGGAGTTGTAACTCCAAAACAAAATGGTGTGGTAGAAATAATGAATAGAACAGCTCAGCAAATGGCTCGTGTTATGCTTGATGAATATGGAACTCCTGGTACCTTTTGGGGAGAAGTAGTGCATACTGCATTAAATATTCTGAACAAGGCTCATGTTCATGTGAATAGTGATAAAACTCCTTATGAGCTCTAGTATGGTAATCTTCCCAATATGAAGCTTTTTAGAGTTTTTGGAAGCAATTTTTTTATCAAGAACAATGTTGAGAAAATTGGTAAGTTTGAGCCTAAAGCAGATGAAGGAATATTTCCTGGTTACTCTTCTAGAAGCAAACCATATAAATGTTCCAATAAAAGACTTCGGAATATTGTTGAATGTATTGATGTTGTAATTGATGAGTCTCTCATAGCTCCTAGAAGGGAAATAACAACAACAAATGAATATGATGATGATATATATTTTCCCTCATAAAATAAAAATAATATAGAAGGAGAACCCAATGAAGCACCAGAAGAAGATATATTAGAAAAGGCTATCTCAAATATAGTAAAGATTAATGTTGGATTCAAGCCATGAATGAAGAAATTGATCAGATTGAAAAGAATCATACTTAGGAATTGGTTCCAAGACGTCATGATAAAAATGTTATTCAAACAAAATGGATATTGAAAAAGAAGTTAAATGAAAATGGAGATGTTATTAGAAACAAAGATAGACATGTTTGTAAAGGGTATTCTCAACAAGAAGGTATAGAATTTGAATAAACATTTGCACATGTAGCCTAACTTGAAGCCATAAGAATGTTTCTTGCTTTTTCAAGTTTTCAACAATTCAAATTTTATCAAATGGATGTAAAATATTCTTTCCTCAATGGTGATCTAGAAGAAGAAGTTTATATAGAACAACCAGAAGGATTCATTCTTGGAAATGATGAAAAACTTGTTTGAAAACTTAAAAAATCTCTTTATGGTCTAAAATAGGCTCCTTGGGCATGGTACTATCGTCTTGACAAATATCTTTAGCAACAAGGTTTCACAAAAGGATCTGCTGATAGTAACCTATACACAAAAATTGAGAATGATAAACTGTTAATTATTGTCATGTATGTTGAGGACATCATTTTCAGGAGTAATGAAGATTCCATGAGTCAGAAATTTTTTCTGTTATGCAGCAAGAATTTTAAATTTCATTACTTGGGGAACTAAAATATTTTCTTAGCTTACAAGTGCAACAAGCAACAGATGGCATATTTCTATCACAAGCAAAATATCTCAAGAAAATCCTAAAGAAGTATGGGATGGAAGACTGCAAACCTGTAAGCAATCCAATAGTAACTGGATGTAACCTTAGTTCTCATAATGATTCTCCCATGGAAAATAAACTGAAGTATATATCTATGATTGGAAGTCTACTTTATCTGACCCAGACTAGACTAGATATTATGCATGCTGTTAGGATTGTTGGACAGTTCCAAGCGAATCCAAAAGAGTCACACCTTCAGGCTGTAAAAAGAATATTCAAATATCTACAATGGACTCAAGACTTTGGTCTATGGTATCCAAAGAATGCTGATATCACTCTTTATGCTTACAATGATGCGGATTGGGCTCGAAATGTTGATGATCGAAAAAGCACTAGTGGTGGTGCATTCTATATGGGGCCCCAATTAGTGTCTTGGTTCAACAAGAAATAGTGTTCCATTGATTTATCTACGACAGAAACAGAATATGTGGTTGTTACATCTTGTTTCACACAACTCCTTTGGATGATTCATACATTACAAGATATTGAAATTAAAATTTCTCCACCCATCTCCATATTATGTGATAATACAAGTGCCATTAGTATCTCAAAATATCATGTTATTCATTCCAATACCACGCACATTCCTATCAAGTATCACTTCTTATGCGAACAAGTGCTTGAGAAAATGCTTAAACTGGAGTATGTTCCCTCCAAGGAACAAGTTGTTGATATATTTACTAAACCTCTTCCCAGGGAAGAATTTGAATATCTCATGCATGAGCTAGGAGTTGTCTCTACCTCACTTATCAAATCTACTTAACTTCAAAAGATTAAATTCAATAAGATGGTTGCATGAAGGCGAATCGCGTATATGCCAGTATCTTTGTATAAATCTGCGTATGGTTTTTATTGACAGAAAATTTATGGGCCAACATTGAGAAAAAGTTGTGGTGTTGATGGTTAAACTCTATTGATTCTAGTATTCATCTTACAGTTACTTTCCTTGATATTTATCTCATTGATGAAGATGCTTTGATGAATTGGTTTTTGAAAGTATTCAGGATCCACAGGTTTAGGGGGAGAATTTGCCTTGCTAAAAAGATTGCATTGTTGGCATTATGTTGGTTGTTCTTATGATCTCCAGTTTTGAGAGTCTTAGGTCTTGTCATATTTTTTATTTGATATAAAGGTCATGTTGAGATCTCTGATGTAAATATTTTCATTGTTATAGGAAAGGTCATCTTCTGTTGAGTTAAAGAGACATGTATTTTATTGAAAATATGAAGCCTCTGCATGTGCTTAGGGGGAGAAATTGTCCACCCTTTTCTCTTGATGTCAAAGGGGGAGAATGTTGTGAAACCAGCTCCAAAAATAGAATAAAAGAGATATCAACGCCTTATCAATAAGCCAGTTCGAGGGGGAAACCTCCAATACATTACATGAATGAACAATTATTGGATGATACAAATGACAAATCCTCCTTTATATATATAGGATTCCATGGGACCACAATGTAATCCTAGTGGGGCCACAATGTAATCCTAGCCGACCTAACAATAATAATGTAAGGGCACAATAATAACAATATGGGGGTTACAGGGGTACAAAAATAACAATAAGGGGGCTACACTAACAACAATAAGGGACTATACTAGTAATATAGCGACCTAACATGCTCCTCTCCTTCAAAAAAGTGGTGTCCTCAAAGCTTGAGTAGCTCCGGGTGATTTTGTATAAATTTCTCATCCTCCCATGTAGAATCTTCAGTGGGTAAGTTCTTCCATTTGATGAGATACTATGAAATTGATCGATTTCATAGCTGTCGAGTTCTTGTTTCCGTGACTGCTTCAAGTTCAATTATAGTTTTTCCTTCCTCATCAAGTTCTGGAAATATTGTTTGAACTGGAAGTTTGTCCCCTATAACATTTTTTAAGCATAAAACATGGAAAACTAGATGCACTTGTGAAGGAGGAAGCTCCAATTTGTATGCCATAGTACCAATATTTTGCAACACCTTGTAAGGACCATAGTACTTTGGCGATAATTTATTATCCTTCTCAGCTTTCTCGAGGGAAATTTGTTTATATGGTTGTAGCCGTAAAAATACCCAGTCTCCCACATCAAAACTTCTCTCACTGCGATGTTGATCTGCCTATTGTTTCATTCGATTTTGTGCAAAATTTAGGTTATCCTTTAAGAGTTGGAGAACTTCTTGTTGATGCTCGATGTGATCCTCCAATACTTGAACCCTAGAATTTTCCCTTAAATAAGATGTGATGGATGGTGGATGATATCCATAAAGTGCCATACATGGGGTCATTTTTGCTGCGGTATGGAAGGAAGTGTTATACCACCATTCAGTGAGAGATAACCATTTGACCCATTGTGCTTGCTTATCAGATACAAAACAACGAAGATATCCTTCCAAACATTTATTCACTATCTTTGTTTGACCATCGGATTGAGGATGATAATATGATATATGAGGTAGTTGAGTACCCAAACAAGAAAATAATTTCGTCCAAACATTTCCTACAAAAATGGGATCTCTATCACTTACAATAATCTTCGGGTTTCCATGTAGCTTTTGAATTGTTTCCATAAATGCCGTAGCCACTATACTTGCTTTAAATGGATGAGATAATGCACAAAAGTGTGCATAATTGGTAAGTCTATCAACTACCACCATGATGACACTCCTTCCTTTTGACTTAGGTAAACCTGTGATAAAATCCATTCAAATCTCCTCCCGATGTTGACTTGGAATGGATAAAGGTTGTAGAAGACCGGGGTCTTAATTGTCTCAACTTTGTTTTTGTTGGAAAAACAAAATTTTCGCCACAAAATTTTGAATATCAAATTTAAGGCCATCCCAAAAGAATTCTTTCTTCACCCTCTGGTAAGTTTTTAAAAATCCTAAGGGAGAAGTGGGCAATTCCAAAGAATCTTTTGTTTTAGTTGGGAATTCTTGCAAATATATAAGCGAACTTTGTACCATAAGGAATCATTTTTCCAACTAAATGTATCATATGTACTAGGATCTTGCTGCAACTTTTGAATGAGTGTCCACACTTCTTCATCCTTCTTCCATTCATCCCTTGATTCGGTTATCCAATCTGGTTGGTTAATAGAAATGGCACAAAGCAATGCTTCCACCTCTTCATCCTTTCGTGAGAGTGCATCTGCAACAACATATAGATTCCCTTTTTTGTTGATGATTTCAAGGTCATAACCCAACATATTTGTGACCCATTTTTGTTGCTCTTCTGAAGATAGTCTTTGTTCCAAAAAGTGTTTAAGACTATCATGATCAGTTTTTACCTTGAAGTGTCTTCCCATTAGGTAAGGTCTCCATTTATTTAGTGCATGTAGTATTGCCAACATTTCCTTCTCATAAATAGACTTTTGTAAATACTTTCCTTTAATTGAACGACTTTCGAAAGAAATGGGTCTTCCTTCTTGCATTAAAACATCACCAATTCCATTTCCTGAGGCATCACATTCCAGGATAAATTTTTTTGTGAAGTCTCGCGTAGCTAATACTGGTGCTAGGCACATTGCCTCTTTAGGATGTTGAAAGGCCTTAGTTGCTTCAAGAGTCCATGAAAATGCATCTTTCTTCAATAATGTTGTTAGAGGTGCTGCTATTCTCCCATAATTCTTAACAAACTTGCGATAATACCATGTTAACCCAAGAAATCCTCGCAACTTCTTTATGGTTGTGGGGACTTTCCATTCCTTAATGGCTTTAATTTTGTTAGGGTCTACTTTAACACCCTCGTGAGATACAATATGACCCAGATATTTCACCTCTTGTACTCCAAAGAAACATTTGGATGTTTTTGCATATAATTGTTTCTCCTGCAATAGTTTGAGCACCCTGTCAACATGTTCAACATGATCCTTCCAAGACCTGTTGTAGATTAGTATATCATCAAAAAATACTAGCACAAATTTTCTAAGGAAGGGTTTGAAAATGGAATTCATCAACCCTTGAAACATAGAAGGTGCATTGGTAAGGCCAAAAGGCATGACCAAAAATTCATAATGACCCTCATGAGTTCGAAATGTTGTTTTTGGAATATCTTCAGTCTTCATTCTAATTTGATGATATCCTGAACGAAGATCCAACTTGGTAAAATAAATTGCTCCATGCAATTCATCCAATAATTCATCAATCACAGGAATGGGAAATTTATCTTTAATAGTGAGCTTATTGAGCTCCCTATAATCCGGACACATGTGCCATGATCCATCTTTCTTGTGCACCAATACTACTGGGGCAGAGAAAGAACTTTGACTAGGTTGAATTATACCAGCCTCTAACATTTCTACAATCATACATTCAGTTTCCCTCTTTTGGACATAAGGATATCTGTAAGGCCTGATGTTTGGAGGAACAATTCCTGGAATCAAATGAATAGCATGATCACGATCACAAATAGGTGGGAGTCCTTTGGGAGTATCAAACACCTTGGAATGATTGTCCAAGACTTTTTCGAGATCTGGAGAAACAAATGATTTTGATGTTGGCATGTCTAGTGAGCATAATTGTGCAATTACACCTTGTTGTTCTTTCTTCAGAAGATTTTTTAGGACATTAGAGCTTATTATCTTTCCTCTCTTCCCTGCGATACCCTGTAATTTGATTTCCTTTCCTTCCAAAAAACATTTCAAGAAAAATTCTTGAAAATTAAAAGCTACCGTTCCCAAAGATTATAACCATTGTACTCCTAGTACGAAATTAGCACATCCCATTGGGATGGAAAGCACTGGACTATTCAATACATATTCCCCAGTGGCTATCTTGATATTATGGCATTTTCCTGTGCAATTTATATTTCCTCCATTTGCAACCATCACTTGACATTCTGGTGTTGGGTATAGGAAACTATTTAAATCCTTGGCTACCTTACAATGAATAAAATTATGGTTACTACCCAAATCAATCAACACTATTACCTTTTTCTTCTTGATATGTCCTTCTATCTTGAGAGTTTGAGGAGTGGTAATTCCTGCCAATGCATTACATGATATTGTCGGACTCTTTTATTCTTCTTCTAGTGTTGGTTCCAAGTGTATATCCTCTTATTTTGAAGTTTCTTGTTCATTTTATTCCTCCTCTTCACATTCTATGTAAAATTATTTCTTCTCAACACACTTATGACCTTTAGTGTATTTTCTATCACAACTGTAGCAAAGCCCTTTTGCTCTTTTTTCTTCAAATTGTTGTGGTGTCAACCTTGTAGGTTGTGGAAGTCTAGGAGTAGCAACAATTTCATCTTTATAGATGTGAGTGGTAGGCTTCCTGGTTGTGGAAGTCTAAGAGTAACAACACTTCCATATTTATAGATGTGAGTGGTAGGCTTCCTGGTTGCCATAATTTTACATTCAATTTTTATTGCCAACCTGAATGCCTTCTCCAATGAATCAACATCCCAAACGCGAACTTCATGTCGGATGTTATCCTTTAAAGTCGCTATGAAGACATCAATCATGTGTTCCTCTGGAATATCAGTTACCCTTATATTCAATTTTTTGAAGTCCTTAATGTGCTCCGCCACTGAACCCTTTTGTTTGAGATTTATCAATTAGCTAAAGAAGGTGTTTCTCTTTGTATCCTTATAATGTGCTATCATTTCCTCCGTAAAAATTGAACAAGTGACAATTTTTTTATGTGAGAAAAACCATCGATACCATAAAAATGTATTTTGTTCTAAATGTAAAGTTGCAATGCATACCTTTTGTGTGTTTTGCACATTATTTAGATAAAAATATTGCTCCATCTGTCGTATCCATGTTACGGGATCCTTGCCATCAAATTTCCTCATATCCATATTTGGAATATGTTTGTTCTTAAATACAACATTAGATTTTATGAAATCACGATTAACATTTGTTTTGTTCTCATCATGAGTTTCTTCTACTATCTTTTCACCATTAGGAATCATTTCTTATATCAACTTTGACAAACCTTCCTTCAAACCTTCCATGTCTTCCTTCAAACCTTCCATTTTTTCTTCCATACCATCCTTCAAACCATCCATCGTAGCTTCCATACCTTTCTTCAAAAAATCCATTTCATTTTTTGTTGCTCTTTGCGAGAGCAAAATTTGGTGCATTTTCTCTTGTAATTTTGATATGTCATGTTGCATTTCTTCATCTTTAGGAGCCATAGTAGAGCCTTCTGAAGGCTTAATGGGTGTTGAATTATTTTGAGGGGGATATTTAGAATCCAATACTGGTATCTATTCTAAAATATGCCCTTGGAATCAATTCAATTTGATTCTTCAAACAAGACTTATGCAATTCAGAAGAAAAAAAAAAATTTATATATATATATATATATATACACACTTTTTTCTTGCTTTTGAGGAGCTCGATATTGCAATTGAATTATCTTTGTTATTTCGGATCTTAAATATTTGGAATTTTTCCCTAAGGTACCCCTATGAATCCTCTTTCGCATGCCACTGATCTGACCTGATTTGGATTCTTCAAGACAAATTTATGTTGAATCTTCCACAATGACCTAATTATGGAAAGGTTCATTCAAGTGAACTTGTACGACTTGCCACGTGTCATTGTTTGATCCTTCAACTCTGAAATTGATAGAAAGGAAACTACAGTCCATATAACTCTAGCCACTTTTTACAGAATTCCAATCTGATTCTTAGAGAGAGAGATATGAAGATTTTTCTACGATCACCTCTTTCAGATGAAATTCGGGAGCCTGAAAAAGCTCTAACTTCCACAAATCATATTTGCGAAAATGTTGCGAACCAAGATCTGAAATTTTGCGAATATGTTCCTTAGGATTTCAGCTTCGCTCTTTAAAAATTTTAGCTTCTGAACCTTCGTAGAAAAAATATTTTAGCGAAAATTCCACGATGACCTATTTAGAGCAGTGAAACCCTAGAATCCAAAGCTCTGATACCAAATGTTGTGAAACAAGCTCTAAAAATAGAAGAAAAGAGATACCAACGCCTTAGAAATAAGCCACTTTGAGGGGGAAACTTTAAATACATTACATGAATGAACAATTCTTAGATGATACAAATGAAAAATCCTCCTTTCTATATATAGGTGTCCATGGGGCCACAATGTAATCCTAGTGGGGCCACAATGTTGTCCTAGCCGACCTAACAATAATCATGTAAGGGCACAATAATAACAATATGGGCGTTACATGGGTACAAAAATAACAATAAGGGGGTTACACTAATAACAATAAGGGACTATACTAGTAATATAGGGACCTAACAAAGAGTATGTGGTTGAATAATGTTTATAAAAGTTGTGGTGTTAAGATGCAAACATAGTTGCCATCAAGTCCAATGGGGAAGATTGTTGGAAATATGGTTCATATGATTGCATGTGTTGTACTTGATGGAAACTCTCTTAAAAATGATGAAGTATATGACTTCTGGATAAGTACAGTGGTTTTATACAAGGTCTAATAGAAGAAATGTTTAAGTCTAGCAGAATATGGTTAATATTCATGATTGAAGGTTCTATCCGCGAGTTCGTGCAGACCAAGTTGCGTATACATGTAGACAAGAACGATCCAAGTCGGGTATGTCTTTTGTGCTTAAAAAATTATGATACCGGGGGGCATTACCATGGTCTTAGCCCACAATATTGAGCGTGGTGTCATCTATTTGATTCTTTCCAAGAATACCATCGGCACTAGTGTGGTTTTGGATCATTTTATTGATAAAGGTTAAACATATAAGGAGAAGTCGATCATAGTGCAAGGTGTGCATGTGTAAGTTTTTGTACTGAATACTTCTCTCTGAAGTATATATGCATGAAATGGGTTTTGTTTATTTGTAGATATGAAATTATGATGCACCCATGGATACAATGATGAATCAGGATCTCTAGACCTAAAATGACTATGTACTTGCATGATCTATTGGTGAGATGTTTGGATTTGTGACCTGGTGCATGTTTGCTAAAGAGAGGTGAAGAAATTTGGCTAGTCTATAGATCTAAAACCTTCTGCAGAATAAATATTTCTAGATCTATACGTTGGTTCGTCACGGTGAAAGCGCGTATACATGTGGGTTTGTTCCAGCTAAAGCGTGTATACATACGGGTTTTTTCTAGCTAAAGCGCGTATTGAAGTTAGGGTTTTCTCAATCTTGATGGAGAGGTTAAATATCTACTACTGTTATATTTATGTTGTCTGTCAATGAAGTCTTCATGTAGATCTAGGTTGTTTGAATAATATATGTGCTTCCAAGTTGAATATGTACAAATGTGATTAATGAATGATTAAATATGATTAATGATGATGACTGAATAAGGCTTCTGCAAATCTGAAAATTTATATGACTGAAAGCCTCAGATTTGTTTCTGAGACTGATCAAATAATGGAAATTAAGTATTCATAGATCTATACACTGGTTGGTGTGCAAGAAAGCACGTATATATGCAGGTTTAGTAAAGTGAAGTAGCATATGCATTTAAGATGATGAATGATCAGGGTTCAAATTGATTCTGCATGTTGATTTTGAAATCTTGGTTTATTAATGTGTTCTAGTTACAATGATCTCATTGTTCTGTTTGAAGGTTGAGTTAAGTGTATTAGTGTTGATCTTTATGTTGATTTGTGTTGAAGCTATTGGATCTAGTGTGAAAATTTATGAAACGTGCTCTCCAGTGGGTCTGAGGGTTGAAGCCTTCAGTGAGGAAGTAGAAGCTTCCTTCCAGTTGAAGCTTGTGTTCTTATCAGGGGGTTGTAGCTCCCTTCCAGTAGTGGATGCTAAATGAGATCAGGGGGTTGGAGCACCCTTCCAATAGCAGCTAGATGACGAGAGAAGGTTGTAGCCTTTTGTAGGTAGATTCCTGCATACTTATATGAGTCTGGATCAGTACAATATTGTAGGAATTTTTCTATATAATAAATATTGAAGATAGAGATAACAACATCCATGGTTTTTGTTGGGTGTGGAGCCTGATTATTATTTTTATTTGGTATCACAGCGTTGGACCGTTGTACCTTAAATGGGGCTGCAATGCTGCCTGTAATTAAATGCTACCTGGGGGTTCGGGGGGGGATGCGACTTTATGGAGCCTCCTCCTGGCGGGGGGTTTCGGGGGCAGCACCCCCTGAAGCTAAAAAAAATGTAAAATTGCCTTGTAAAAGTATAGTAATTTCTAGTCAATCTAGTTCGTTCATTAGGCAGATGATCTCACAATAGAAGTTATGTTTAGTTTAGGGTGTTTTTCCCTAGAAGGAAACCCCTCGCTTTGTATGAGGGTATTGTATTGCGGCTGTGTATTGTATGTGTATTCTCAGAGTGAGAAACATATAGGGAGACTGTGAGAGAGAAAAAAGGATATTATAGCGGATTTGCTATAGGTTGTATCTCTTCATTTTGCTGGAAAATAGAAAGGAAGGATTGGCTGTTCGGGGTGGACGTAGCCCAAACTGGGTGAACCACGTATATCTATGTCTCTCTCGTTTTATGTGTTTTTTGTGCTTTTGTTTTCTGCATATTTTATGTGTTTCATTGCTCTGTAATATATAATTTTGTAACAAGTGGTATCAAAGCCAAAGGTCTATTTGGCTGATAATCTCGTAGGAAAGAAGGATTCCTAGTTTGAGTGGGAGCAATGGCAAAATATGGTAAGTTTAGGGTCGAGAAATTTAGCGGCCAAAACTTCCCGTTGTGGAAGATGCAGATGGAAGATTATCTGTATCGGAAAGATCTGTGCCTACCATTGAGCGGAAAAAAAAAGAAGTCGATGACTACAACAGACACAGAATGGGAGATTCTTGATAGAAAGGCACTCGAAATAGTACAGTTGTGCCTCACGGTGTCGATAGCCTTCAATATTTCGAAGGAAACAACAACAGAGGGTTTGAATAATGTGTTGGCGAAAATATATGAAAAACCCTCGGCCTCAAACAAGGTATTTCTTATGAAACGAT
The DNA here is from genome assembly GCA_034641835.2 of Pinus albicaulis. Lineage (NCBI taxonomy): Eukaryota > Viridiplantae > Streptophyta > Pinopsida > Pinales > Pinaceae > Pinus > Pinus albicaulis. The sequence goes on from CM076575.1 coordinate 140,212,808, forward strand.
TATTTAATGTGAATATGTCGAAAGGTGGATCTGTTGCAGAATCTTTAAATGATTTTAATACAGTTACCAGTCAATTAAGTTCTGTAGGGGAAAAATTTGATGATGAAGTTAAAGCTATGCTATTTTTGTGCTCATTGCCAGAAAGTTGGAATGGTTTAGTTATGGCCATTAGTAACTCTGTCTCTGGATCTAGTACTTTAAAGTTTGATGATGTAATCGGTGCTATCCTTAGTGAGGAAATGTGACAAAAAAACTTCAGTGAGACATCAGGTAATTCTTTGAGTGCAAATTCTAGGGGAAGAAGAATGGAAAGAGGAAAGAGCTCAGGATATCGCAATAAATCAAGGAAAGGAAGATCTAAGTCCATATCGGGGATAGTGTGCTAGAAATGCAGAAAGAAAGGACACCTAAAGAAAGACTGTAGATCTTGAAAGGGAAAAGAAGGAGACGCACAACAAGAAAAAAAATCATGATGCAAATGTGATAGGTGATGTGTTACAAGATGCTTTTATTCTTTCTTTTGAAAATGTTACTGATTCCTAGGTATTAGATTCAGGGGCCTCATTCCATGCCACACCTGATAAGAAATATTTTCATGACTATGTTCAAGGAGATTTTGGACAAGTCTCTTTGGGTGATGATAAACCCTGTAAACTTGTTGGAATGGGTAAGGTTCTTGTAAAATAGTAGAATGGAAACCAATGGCTATTAAAGGAGGTAAGGCATGTTCCAAATCTGAAGAAAAATCTGATTTCAACAGGGAAGTTAGGCAATGAAGTTTGCGTGACAACTTTCACAGATAAAACTTGGAAGGCCACCAAAGGAGCCCTATTAATAGAAAAAGGTGAAAATGTTGGTACATTGTATTTATGAAATGGTATTTATAACTCTATTAATGCTTTAACCTCCAAAGTAGCAGATGCAACATTATGGCATCGTAGGCTTGGACACATGAGTGAGAAGGGGATGAATATTCTTCACTTAAGAAATTTGTTGCTGGGTTTGAATAATATTGATTTGGATTTCTGTGAGAATTGCATTTATGGAAAACAGAAGAGAGTCAGATTTCTCAGAGTTGGGAAAGAAAAGAAGAGTGAAAAATTAGAGCTTGTGCATACAGATGTATGGGGACCTGCTCATGTATCGTCTGTCGGTGGCTCTCATTATTATGTTACTTTTATGGATGATGCAACTGGAAAAACTTGGATTTATTGTATTCAGAATAAATATGATGTATTTGATACTTCCGAGAAATGGAAAGCTTTGGTTGAGATTGAGGGAGGAAAGAAGTTGAAGTGTCTCAGATCAGACAATGGAGGTGAATATTGCAACAAAGAGTTTGATAGGTACTGTTCAGAGCATGGAATCCGCAGAGAGAAGATAGTTCCAAGAACACCACAAGAAAAATGTGTGTTAGAAAGGATGAACAGAACAATCATGGAGCGTGCAAGGTGCATGAGATTGCATGCAAGATTGTCTTTACAATTTTGGGTAGATGATGTAGATATTGTTGTTTATCTAATAAACAGAGGGTCTTCAAGTTCCTTGGATGGTGGTATTCTAGAGGAACAATGGACAAGTAAAAAGGTAAACTACTCTTTTTTAAAGCCTTTTGGTTGTAAGGCCTTTGTCCATATTAATAAAGAAAATAGAACAAAGCTTGAGGCAAAAACAAAGAAATGTAACTTTATTGGATATGGTGTTAATGTTTTTGGTTATCGCTTATATGATTATGAAAATCACAAAATTATTAGGAGCAAAGATATAATATTCAATGAAAAAGTATTGTATAAGAATCAGTTGCAAAAAAAGAAACAAGAAAAAGAAAACAAGGAATACATAGTTCTTGATGAGATCACTGAAAAAATAAAGGTGCCTGAAAATAATAATAATCAACAACCACAGCAACAACAATGACCACAACAACAACAGGCACCTCAAACACTTAAAAGTGGTGTTAGAAGATATACCAGGATAAGTAGACACCCTGAACGATACTCACCTTCATTATATTATTTATTGTTGACTGATTCTGGTGAACCTGAATGTTATGAAGAAACAATGCAGGTTGAAAGTAAGAAGAAGTGGGAGCTAGCCATGGAAGAATAGATGGACTCCTTAATACACAACCAGACTTGGGACTTAGTCAGGTTGCCTGCAGGTAAAACAACATTGTAGAATAAATGGGTTTACAGGCTGAAGGAAGAAGATGGAGGAAAATAGAGGTATAAAGCTAGATTTGTGGTGAAGGGGTTTTCACAGAAGAAAGGTATTGATTTTGATGAAATATTTTCTCCTGTTGTTAAGATGACTTCAATCAGAACTATTTTAATTCTTGTAGCAGTGGAATATTTGCATCTTGAACAATTATATGTAAAGACATCTTTTCTCCATGGATATTTATAGGAAGAGATCTATATGCAACAACCAGAATTGTTACACCATTGTTTTGGCCATCTAACCTATTATCATTAGATGGACCCAAGTACACCATATAAGACCAATTTTACCCTAAGTAAAATTTCTTTCACTATGTGAAATAACTTAGTAAAACACCTTTATTAAGTTGTTTACGGTCTAAACAGGAAACCCCAAAAGGAAATAATAAACAAATATATATTTGTTTATATTTCCTCAAGTAATAATTAGTTAAACATCAGTTTAATTATTATTCTTGGTCATATTTAACATAAAACAAGAAAACCAATTAAATAAATCCTTATTTATTTGATTATTTCCTAGGAATAAGTTATTTAATCCTTATTTAAATAATATTCCTAGTTAAATTTGACTAAATCATTTATAAATAATTAAATAAATCATTATTTATTTAATTATATTTCCACCATTTACTTAAAATAATAAATAAATCATTTATTTATTTATTATTTATAAATAAAGGAACTGACCCAAGTCAAAAATCCTTTCCCCTCCAACAAATATAATAAAATATTCCTAAAAGGTGGTTCTAGAATTTGGTTAATAATATTTTATTCATGCACCAAGTTCTAGACCGCCCTAATATTTTGTTATAAATAGAAGGGTTTTCCCATTCATTTGTCACCTTTCATTACATTATATCCCTCTGGATCTATACTCTTGGTCTGACTTTGAGCCATTATCATTGTCACATTTTCCATCATTTGCCTTGTGAGCTACCTTTGAGTTCTATGTTTGTCTGGGTTTTCTACACCAACAAGAGAGAGAAGTTTTATATCTGAAATGCTGAGGACTTTCAAGAACCCATCCCATTGAGGAGAACTGGAAACACCTTTCTTGTTTTCCTCTCAGGTGCCCCTTTAATACAAAAATTCTTTCAAATATATTGTTCTTGTATTATCTATTGGATGCATGGAGCAACATTTCATTTTCACTGCTTAATGTCTTTTATGCATAGATCTAGATTTGTGCAGCTTTATTTGGATCAACTAACTGCAGATTTAAAGATATTGGCAGCCATAATTGATGTTAGGGCTATTTTTTATGCATAGCTAAAGTGGTCTTTTTCCGACGAAAGATTCCTACTAACAAGAAGTATATGAGGTCAAAGGGAAAGAAAATTTGGTGTGCAGGCTAAAGAATAGCTTCTATGGCTTAAAACAGGCTCTAAGGCAGTGGTATCTAAAATTTGACAAGTTTATGTCTGAACAAGGTTATACTAGATTTCACTCTGATCATTGTGTTTACCTGAAAAAAAATGATGGCATCTATATTATATTGTTATTGTATGTAGATGGCATTATTTTTGCATCGTCTAACATGTAGGAAATAAATGTGATCAAAAGAAAATTGGCAAATTCATTTGAAATGAAGGAGTTGGGAGCTGTAAAACAAATCCTTGGTATGAGAATAACTAGAGACATGAAAAACTGCAAATTAACATTGTCTCGAAATGAGTACATACAAAAGGTGTTGAAAAGATTTAATATGTCGAATACAAAACCAATTAGTACACCTTTTGCTAGCCATTTCAAACTTAGTAAGGAGATGTGCCCCAAGACCCGAGAAGAAATGGATTATATGTCTAAAGTTCCATATGCATCAGCAGTTGGAAGCTTCATGTATGCAATGGTCTGCACAAGGCCTGATATTGCACATGCAGTGGGAGTTGTAAGTAGGTACATGAACAATCCAGGAAAATAACATTAGATGGTAGTGAAATGGATTCTCAGATATTTGAGAGGTACTAGAAATCAAAAATTATGCTTTGGTGGTTCAAACATTGCTCTACAAGGATATGTCGATGCAGATATGGCAGGTGACAAAGATAACAGGAGGAGCACTATAGGATATGTATTTACTATAGGTGGAATAGCTATTAGTTGGGTTTCAAAAATCCAAATTATTGTTGCACTTTCAACAACAGAAGCAGAGTATTTTTCTGTTAAAGAGGCTAGTAAAGGAATGATCTGGTTATAAAGGTTTATGGATGAATTGGGTAAGAAGCATGATATGGGAACGTTATACAGTGATAGCAAATGATCTGGTTATAAAGGTTTATGGATGAAGTGGGTAAGAAGAATGATATGGGAACGTTATACAGTGATAGCCAAAGTGCCATTCATCTTGCAAAGAACTCATAATTTCATTCCAGGACTAAACACATACAGCTCAAGTATCATTTCATAAAGTCAGTATTGGAAGATGGATAGTTGAAGCTGGAAAAGATACACACTAGCAAGAATCCAGCAGATATGATAACAAAGTTGTAACCAGGGAGAAACTGAGAATATGGTGAGTTTCAATTGGTCTTCAATTATGATGATGAAGATGCGAAATAGCCAGGTCCAAAGTGGAGTCATTTTCCAGCAAATGAAGCAGCGATGGAGTTGCTACAATCAGTCTCCAAGTGGGATATTGTTGGGTGTGGAGCCTGATTATCTCGTTTATTTTGTATGACAACGTTGGTCCCTTGTATCTTAAATGGGGCGGAAATTCCACCGGTAATTAAACGCTGCCTGGGGGGTCCAGGCAGGTATGGCTACGACTTTATGGAGACTCCCCCTATTGGGGGGTTTCAGGGGCAACACCCCTGAAGCTAAAACATATGTAAAATTTCCTTGTAAAAGTATAGTAATTTCTAGTCAATCTGGGCCGTTCATTAGGCAGATGATCTGACGGTAGAAGTTATGTTTAGTTTAGGGTTTTTTTTCCCTAGAAGGAAACCCCTCACTTTGTATGAGGGTATTATATTGCATCTGTGTATTGTATGTGTATTCTTAGAGTGAGAAACATATAGGGAGACTGTGAGACATAACAGAGGATATTATAGCGGATTTGTTGTAGGTTGTGTCTCTTCATTTTGATGGATAATAGAAAGGAAGGACTAGCTATTCGAGGTGGATGTAGCCCAAACTGGGTGAACCACATATATCTATGTCTCTCTGGTTTTATGTGTTTTTTGTGCTTGTTTTTTCCACATATTTTATGTGTTGCATTGCTATGTAATATATAATTTTCTAACAGTTTTCTCCCGAAATGGGTTTCCACCTTAAATCTTGGTGTTCATGTGTGAAGATTTATTCTATGATTACTGCACATATTTACTTCTTAAGGATCTAATGCAGAACAAATTATCTGGGTTAAAGAATGGTTCTGAATGTTTATCTAAACAGTAAATTTATCTGAGTATACGCTAGTTTCTATATGGATAGCCACGCACATACACTAGTTGGGCTAATCAAAGTCGCTTATAGAAACCAGTAAAGAGAAAAGTAAAAGTTTGTGATTATTGAAAATACTGATTCAACCCCCTCTCAGTATTTTTCCCAATAATTAATTAAGATTCATGGTCCCTTCATATACATTCATGTTTTCATAAATATATATTCATGTGTTTCTTGATGTTTTGAGCTTATGGTCTTATGTGGAAGACAACTTGTTATATTTGTTTGTTTGTGCTTTTGTGTAGGATTGGGATCAATAGAGAAAGAGAGAGAGAGATCTTGTTATTGGAGGGGGCCCAATTCTACATCAGGTCTAAAATCCTTCACCTACCTATGAGGAGCTCAGGTATTTTCTCAAACCCTATAGCATTAGGAATTACATGGATGTCTTCTTATATGCTTGAATGTTTAGGGATTTTTCTTGCCTTGATTTATCCATACTTCTTGTTGTCTCGTGATCCTAATAAGGGCATAGGATTGTAAAGTAATGGCTCCTTGTGTGTAGAATTTACCATAATAGAACTAGTGCTTTCAATGAGGTCACTCTTTTTTTCTTCCCCCTTCATTTTGGAATCTCCTTGATGTTTTTCCTATTTGGTTCTTGGGGATCTCCCAAATTTTTCTCCAAATTTACAAATATTTTTGGGGTTTAATTTTCTGGATTTGGAATTTTCTTTCATTTTACGTGTGTGTATTTAAAAAAAAAAATAGTTTTCTTCCTAGTCACATGCATAGAACATGTTACAATGTTGTTGAGAGTATTCAAATGAAAATTTGTTGTGTTGAGTCTGTGGTTATAATGTGGTAGAGTGTGTAACCCCTAAAGCTAAAAATATCCTTCAAAGACCCTTTGCCTTAGATGTGATTTTTTTTCCCTATTTGGATTTTGGTTCTGGTTGGCTAGTTTGTTTGGATTTGAGTGTTCATTTTTGGAAGTGTTTCTTGTTGCATTTTTCAATCTACTATTCATGTTGTTTCTATAGGGTGTTACATACCTCTGATCTGAAACCACCTTGACTATCTTATTTTGGGCCCTCCATTTCCCATCTTCTTCATGTTTTCCCTTAAGGGTTCTTAATTATTTGCTTAGAGCTATTGTCTTCATTTTGGGATCTTGTTTTTAGATTTCTGTGGTCGAGTTAAGTAAAAATCTAGATCTTCTTTTTATTTCAATTTTGCAACATTTCGCCTTTGTTTGGCTTTCATCACATTTAATTGAGCGATTTATCTTTTGTTTGCATGATTTTCTTTACAAGTGGTGTTTTTAAATCTTTCATTGTGTAGTTTTCATCTAAAAAATTCTATTTGGGTGTTTTTTATCTGTTTATTATCACTCCCTCTTAATATTATTTATGCCTTCCTACCACTAGGGTTTGGTTTTGACCTTTTTAGAACATTGTCTCTTATTGAGACATTGTGCTACAACCTGAGCTTATTGACATTTCCTTCCTTTTTCACTTTTAGCTTTCTTGTTGATTGCTTGAGAGTGTATGTTTTTCTTTGGATTACTACCTTTAACACTTTTTAAGTGGTTTGCTTTCTAGCTTGGGGAGTCTTTTTTCCTTTTTTCAATTCTTTCTCTTGGTTTGTTTTTGGGTATAAATTATTATAACTATGGGGTTTTTCATTTTGTATTTAGTGAGAGCTGCATTTGGGTAGGAATTTGTGTGTTTTAAAGTGAAAACACTCTCATCCTCCTGAAATTATAATCCATCCAATTGAAAAGAGAACCTGCATATAGTTTCATTAGGGTGTTACTAAGAATATTCTATCACACCATATAAGTTTCACATAGCATCCCAACTTAGTAAACAACAATCATTAAAATCAACTCGATAATAAAATCAACTAGACTCATATTTTATTTTCACTAGTAGTACATTAACATTAGCATAGGCTAGGGTCTTAGAGATAGGTGTGCAAATAAACTACTCCAATACTACGAAACCAACTTAGAAACTTGAGGTAGGGAGATAAATCCACTTTAAGAAGTGTAGTATAGGAAGCCATTCTAACACAAGGGTGAATCACAAGGCCACACTTGGGTTGGGCGAGATGACATACCCAATTTCGCTTAGTTTCAAGTGGCACAAATTGTGGAATTTTAACATGTTAGAAATAATGTTATTAGCATTTGTTGTAGCACTTGGGGGAAACTTAGGAGGAAACTCTCAAGGGGGTTTCAAAATTACCTATCATTCCCTTGCATGTGAATTTGGCTAATTATTTCCCCCCTGGGACATGTTATGTTAGTGTTAACCTTAGTGGCCCTTCTTTTTAAGGCTTATATAGAAGTGCAAGGTCGGGCTCGTCTTCTCTCTACCTGGGACAAATTATTCATGCTCTCTTAGCCCTCTCGGTGGGTTCCCCACAACTAATAAGGGAATTTGGAATCAGTTATGAGCTAAAATGGTTGGGAGGGAGGTCTCTAGAATAATTATCCCACTTCCAGCTTCTTTGTATTTAGTTTGTTTGTGAATATCATTAGGAAATTTTATAATGTGTGCTCTTTGGTATGACTCAGTAGTTTGACCTTAGGGGTGTTTGTACTAACTTCTTTTGGATTATATACATTTATTCACCCTGCTTAAACCAAATCATCATGAATCACATCAAATTCATGGTTTTCCTAACGAACTAGGTGGTATTATCACTCCTATTGAGAGAGTTATTTTCGATGCTCAAGACAAACCAACCCATGGTTGCAGACTCTATACCTGGTCATCCTGGTAGTGATTTTATAACTATTGAAACATTGGTATATTACTTAGATTCTCCTTCTATTCCACCTTTAAATGATCCTTTCTAAATGCTGACAATTATACACCTTCCTACACATAAATTCCTTTTCTACAATTACCTATGGAGGAGGTTAGTTTCTCTTTACCCTCTACATTTGTCATCTTAGATGCTATTTCATCATTTCCATGATGAAATGTGGCCAAAACTACACCTCCTTCCATACCACTCATGTCCTCTTAGTGAATTCCACCAATATTCTCTATGGCTCCTACAAATTTCCCTATTGTTCTTATGCCTACTCCTTCATCTACGTTGGCCATGGTCGTTAACCTTAGTCAGCCCATAGGATTAGGGATTTTTACTCCTATATTTGTTCAACTTATTATTCTTATTCCTGATATGGGTATAGTAACCTCATGAAATTTGTGGGGAGTATCATCTATTTCTTCTAGATTTTTTGGCGACAACCTTGCTTCTAATATCTCTCAAGCATGGTATAGTTCATTGTTTGGACAGATGACACCCTCCTGTAATTAATTTTTCTAGAGTAGCTAGTTTACTTGGGGGAAACCCTATTGTTAGCATTGTGACACTTTGAGACATCATCCTTACATGAGTGTTGGTGCAAAATGTGTTCCATATTTTCCTATCAGGTACAACCCCATTAGCATTTATTCTTTTTGGGGTCCTTTTCTTTCTGGGGGAACTAATTACCCTATGGGGAAAGTTCCATACACCAATAATCTTATCCTGCATCCTTAACACATTGGGACAAATTTTTACTGTTAAAAAGAAACTATTCCTCATAATCCATATATGTGAGGACGTCACGGTTGGTCAGGAGTATCTCCCGCCTATGACCTATTTACTCAACTTCATAATCCCTTTTTATCCTCTCTTAATTTAATGTATTTTTCTAAGCTGAAAAATGAGCCCTTTTGACATGATCCTTGGTGGCCACCCATGCCTGCAAATTTTCCCTCGCATATTCCCATATTTGAAGGGAAGCTTGGAGAGAATCAATAAACTCATAACAGCACCTACCATTTTTGGTGTTAATCAAATTTGTTGGCAGATGATTCCACTAAATTGTGTATGTTTCAAAGTAACTTGACTGGAGATGCTACCAAATGGTATATCGATTTGTACACACATCTTACAATAATTTTTCATCTTTTTTCCAAATACTTTTAACACATTTTCAGTTACCCATAAGTTATGGCATCAATTCTCACCTCTTGTCCAGCTTTAAAAATGATAATTCCACTCTCATTTCATATCATATTCATCAGCCTTGATGGCATATTTTGAACCAAGCTTCTTGACATATGAAAATGATTCATTCGATCGTTGTTACCTCCTATAGTGAAGGATGTGTCCATTTTTAGGGTTCTTACCAAGGAAAAATATATCTTAGCTTCCCAAAAGCTTCATTTTATTTATTCTCAGTCAGGCATGCTTTATGACATAATTCCTAATGTTGCACACCCTTATATTGATCAACCCAAACCTACATTAGGACCTCACTCTGATGGTGTCATTTGTTCCATATCCGATTATGTGAGCCATCTTGTTCCCCAAAATGGGAAATTGATTGTGAAATCACAAGCCCCATCACGTGCATCTAGATTTGAAAAAGAATCCACTTATGAGAAACCCACTGATGTTATCACCTAAATTCCATGGCATCGAAGAATACTCAGTAACCTAGTGGGAAAAAGAATAAAAATAATGAAGACAAGAATCATACGACTCGGGAGAATCAACCCAACCCATCTAATTAGGGAGGGGAAACATTTGTACTGCATCATAATATCAAGTTCCCTAGTAATATTTGTCAAGGTAAGAATTTTACTTGTGAGTACCCTCTAACGGATGAAGCTCATAGGCTTCTTGCATCCCGACCTCCTACCCAACAACCTATTGTCCTGAGTCATGAGTTACCTATAAAACCATAACAAAAAATGGTTTCCCAAGCTCCTCCACCTCTGCAAGGGGGAAATGAGGAGCCCTATGTTCATCATGCTAATAATTCCTCCATATTTATGTGCTAGGAGAATGTTAATGTGACCATGCGAGCTAAATCATATGATGTTCCTGAGTCGATTTATTCTCCTAATGGCACTCCCACTCCAACACCTTCCACTAGACTACTAACATTAGATAAGCATATGGAACATGATTATTTCCCACCTAAGGGTTTTTTTCGTAAGAAAACACACAATCCCTCTACTCAAGTTGCACAACATTATAATATTATTGAAGGTCTATCCCAAGCTCCTTGTGCCATTTCTACTTTGGAGGTTTTACAAAGTTTTCCTCAGCAATGCAAGGCATTGTTGTCTATGATTGGTGGAGTGGACCCTTCATACTTGAACCTTATTACATTTGATTTTGACAAGGCTCTCATTATATTGTCTCAGCAGATTTACTTTTATATAAGTGTAGCAAGCTTCCACGGGAATATACATCACACTATGGTTAATGAAGGCTCTTCTACCTTTGTCATGTCAGCATCATGTTGGAATAATCATGTCTCTTCATCACTCGCTAAGTCTAATGCCACTCTATAGGAATTTAATGGACATAATTTCGTACCTAATGGGGTTCTTCCCAAATTTTCCACTAAGCTAGGAGGTAAAATTTCTTATGTCAATGTTGAAGTCCTTGATGCCACTTTATATTATAACATTCTCCTTCACCATAATTGGTTTTATTCCATAACTGTGATTGTCTTGTCCATATTCCATGTCATTTTCTTTCCTCATGATGGAAATATTCTCACCATTGATCAACTCGATTATTGCATTCCATCAACCCAACTCATCACTATGGGGAACTCATTCCCACTTATTGGAGACAACCCTAGTTTGAATCAGAGTTTTTGTGTGGGCTTGTTTAAAATCTCATCCCTTATCGAGGTATTTCCTCAATTATCACTGCCCAACAGTCCTTCTACATCTACTATTGCTCACATCCATATGATCTCTTCTAGAACTTGTGGACCCTAGCTTCCTCATAATCCTTGGGTGGTGCCATCTAAATTTGAAATTGATCACTATGGAGAGCATATGCCTTTATTTCCAATATAAATTACTTACCAACCTCACAAACTACATGCAAACACAAATTTATTACATCAATTCATTGTTAATTATTCTCATATTACCCAAGGATTCATGCATCTGTTGAAAAATGGAGTACCTTTCATTTGGGATGACTAAGCCCAACATTATTTTTATTTTATTAAGAAAGCATGGTTGTGTACACCTTTACTTAGCCCTCCTGATTTCTACTGATATTTCTTGTTATATCTCGTAGCCTTGGAATCTGCCCTAGGTACGGTTCTTATCCAAGAGGAGGATATGTGTAATGAAAATCCTATTTATTGTCTTAGCAAACGTCTCTTAGGTATTGAGATTTATTATTCTAATGTTGAAAATTTGGTGCTCGGAGCTATCATTGTTGTCCAATGATTGAGGCATTACATGCTATTGCGAAAGAATACAGTTATTGTTAACTCCAACCCCACGAAAACTATTTTTATCCATCATATCATTGGGGAAAAGTAATCCAAATGGATTTTTATCCTTGAGGAATTTGACATGGATTTTTCTATTCCTAAATCTAAGAATTCCCTTGCTTTCACAAAACTACTTGTTGATTTCCCTCAAACTAGTGAGGAAGTCATGGCAACATATCCTTTACCTAATGAATCTTTGTTCCTCATTATTTCTTCTAACCCTTGGTACATGTTAGCGCCCTGTAATTTTGAAGGCTGAAGACAGAATCTGGAAGGGAAAACATCAAAACCACTTCAAGCCTAGGATCTAGCCCTCCTAGACCTACAGTGGGATCTCTCTGTTAGATATAGCTTTGTTGATTTGGAAATTTAGGCTAGCTATTAGTGCATAAGGTTTTATTTGAAATTTGTGGTTGATACGACAGAAGAGGGCCATTGGTCGATGGAGGAAAACAGGTGTAAATAGATTTAAATGGATGAACAATTGAAATCATGTGTAACCAGGCAAGCTATTCATGTCGATGGATCTCTACAGTTTGTGAAATGGAAAGGGAGAAGAGATTAAGGTTCAATATGAATGCAGATTAGACCTTATCTAAATTCTAAATTCATATTTCAGAGGAAAACATATACATTGTTTCAAGATTGAGGAAGGTGCCCAATGACAAATCCTGAACAAAATTTTCTTATCCACGGTAAAGAAACAAAGCAATGGAGGAATAAAGGAAAGTAGTTAACATGAATAAGTACATCACCATTAAAACATAACACAAGAATCTAAAATCATTAGTGTCTTTCCATTCATCCAAAAAAGAGTTTTTACAACCAGATGAGCCTTTTACAATGGTTTTTCCCTTCCGATCTCCCATCATAGTTCCAATGCATGTAGTATTTAACTAATACTTAAGTCGGTTACTCTATCTTATTCAAAGATCATCATTAATTACATTCAAGATAAAATTAGACAAGTGGAACCATGCAATGGGTGAAAAGATAAGTCTGGCCAAACAGGTGGTTGTATTTACTTTAGCAGTCTATTATTGATTGCAGAGTAATCAAAATCTGGCTAGTGAGGTGCCGAAGATGTAGTGATAAAAAAACACTAACATCTGGCTCTAGTTTGGTGGAAAATGGTTGCTAGATGATCTAATCTGATTGTTGTGCTGGCTATCATGATGGCCATTCTATTTCTAACTGCTTCTGTCTCTTCTTCATTGGTTATTGTTGCGGTGGAGTTTGAAATGGAAAACCCACTACTTCCTCTAAAAAAATACAATAACTCTTTAATAAGCCCTTCAAATGGAAATTGTGTGGAACGACTACGTGAGGCAATGGAGGCGGAAGTCGACATGGAGCATCGGTGGCAGGAGTCATCGTTACACAGCGGTGGTGGGAGTTGGTAGGCGAACGTGGAGTAGCAGTGGCGGGAGTCTACAGGTTGACATGGATCAGTGGATTGGTGGATGGATGTGGAGCAGTGGTGCATGATGGTTTTGTTTGCAGAGAAGAGTAGTTTTCGAGGGGGGGGGTTAGTGGAGTGGGTATCGAAGTAGGGGGGGTGTGAGGTAGCATAGGAACTCCACGTAGTGGGATCAATGGTGAGGCATACCACCCATTTCAGACCGCCCGCCCCCTTTGTTAAAGTTTGGCGGCTGAGGGGGTGCCGAAAATAAATGAGGACTATCGGATGTGGGGTGAAGTGCAGAGATGGCATATAAGGTGGAGGTCATGAAGGGTGATCTGATAGGTTTTTCAGGTAGCGGAAGGTCTGATATGCGACAGAAAAAGGGTGACATGGTAGGGAAAGGTCCCAGTGTATCACATAATTAGTCTGAAGAAACAACGAATGTGATATGTTGAAATGAAAAAAGGCGGGTTCCACAATGTAATATGATGGTGCAGTAAGCTTTTAGGTTTGAGGTTAAAGGGTTCTCTGAGCGTTAAACTATGGATTTGGTATAGTTGGCTCATATGGTAGATGGAATTAGGATAAGTTCTAAAGGATTTTACAGCAATTCCATTAGGCACCTTTATGCTATGCAACCCTCCCTCAGAGCACAGTCATCACTACATCATTATGGATGTTAACTATTTTACTAAATGGGCTGAGGTTATTCCTACATGTTCCAATGATGGTGCCACTGCAACCTTACTATCATTCAACCATGTTATTTCTCAATTTGGTGTGCCTAAATAAATTGTGCCTGATCATTGTAAAAAATTTCAAAAACATATGATGTAATAAATAGCTTCCAAGTTTGGTTTTAGCCATGAAAATTAAACCCCTATCATCCTCAATCCAATGGTCAAGTTGAAGTTGTTAATCATACATTGAAGACCATGTTACAACGGACGGTAGGGAATCATAAGTTAAACTGGAACCTTATGCACATTTTTGTATTATGGGCATGTCTAACCTCCTTTAAATCTGGTACTGACTTTAATCCTTTCTGATTGGTTTATTAAGTATATTTTTTTCTTCCCATATTGTTTAAAATCTCTTCACTTCAACTAGTCATTGAATTGATTCCTATCACTTCAAATGAGGAAGAAATACTTTTACAGCTTTCCCATTTAGATGTAGAATTCCTTATTTCCCTGGTCAATAAAGAAACTCATAAGAAACATGTTAAGGCCAAATACGAAAATTTAGTTCAACCTCATGTCTTTCCGAAGATGATATCGTTTTGTTTTACGACCAATATCATGAAAAGTTACGAGTCAGTAAACTTGAACATTTGTGGCATAATCCATACATTATTAAACATTTTCTCAAGGAAGGGGCCTATGAGTTAGTTGATTGTAATGTGAATCCATTTTTCTAGTTTTGTAATGGGCTCTATCTAAAATGCTACTATGCTTAGTTTCCTTACATTTCCGCTTATACGTATTGTATATAAGTGTGGGTGTGTAAGGTTTATTTACTTGGCTTTTCTTTTTCTGTGGTTTTTGTGTGTGATTTTTGTGTCTAGTCTTTGATGTACAAATGTCAACACCTTCACTCATAGAGGATTTTAATATGGTGCAAGCCGTTACACTCAAAACATCGCTTCCATCATCTTTTCACCCACTGATGAGTTTGCGATTTCAGGGGTATATGTCTTCACCCAGTTACCTAAAATGTGGCATAATATAGTGTCATCATTTTGCTCTTAACTGAGACTAATCACCTTGGAATACACCACTTATTTATTCATATTGACTTTCATCTCATAGTGTCTAAGCTGAACCATCTCTATTCTATATGGAACTCTACCATTCTATGTTACTTTTAAGGACACATCTGTTGGAATGGTTATTTGATTACATTGAATATGTTCATATTCCACAAGATAAAAACACATTGGATGATTCATTAGTTAATTAAATGATACATTGGAATTTATCATATTAAATGTTTTAACCATGAACATGATAAAGTCATTAATATTGTAAATAACACATAATTTTAAAAAACAAACACATAAAAGGCATCATTTCATTATTATCTCAAAAGGGTACATAGTTAAAAATATGGGCATTAGAGGCTCTGGCTATCTCACCATACATATGCAGTCACCTAAAACACACAACCATAGGTACACCACTAATCCTACTTAGTGGCACTCTTGATAAAATAACACCACATTCATAATGTGGTGGAGGAGGCTCCCCCAATGAGTTGAAGTTACTCCCATCGTATACCTCTACATATGTCTAAGTTTACCTGCAATGTTACTTGGTGGAACTCCTAATGTTAAATCCATGATGTTGTGAGTGAACTCTCGCAATTCCTCAATATCGTCCTCATCTGATGTTGGGTGTGTTGCTTGGGATTGGGCTAGTGGTACACCTATCCTAAGTGGAGAACAACCTACTGGGTATGTTGGCACCACATCTGCATATCACATACACTACACATCAGTAACTTTGTACCCATACCAAAAATATAAGAAAATAAAAAAAACCAAAAACATATTACCTTTGTCATCCCAATTCCAGGGGGCACGAATAGATTTGGATCTCCTAGGAAATATACTTCATCATAGGGGTACTCATCTAATGCAAATGGTGTTGCTCTCAACCATGTGTAGTATTTTGTTAGACATCAACCTCCATTATGCACACCATCTTCCCTCATCATGAGGCTACACCACCTCACCATCTGGGGCTCCATTGTCATTCGATACATCTTATAATATAAATAAATTTCCCTCATGTCCAGGATCTTCCCTATAAATGACACTAGTATACTCCCATAGGAAAAAAATTTAATCCTCCCTATCCTTATTTTGGTTAGTCAATCCTTCGCGTTGGCAAACATACCTTCACACCAGTTAAAAAAGGTATGATGCATGCATATAAGCACCAATTCCACATGTGTTTTGTTAATTGAATGGATTTATTTAGTACCTACTACTCAAATCACAATGTATGCTAAGGTCAGGATTATGATTTCCTTAATTTCCTCAATCAAAATTCTCTCCTTACCCCTTTGAGTTCCAACTTTATAACATTGTTGAATATATGCTTTGAAATGCTTCTCCACTCATGCTTCCAACCCTTTCCAACATAGCTTGATAACCTCACCTTGATAAACCGGTGAGAACATAATTTCCTCCAACTCCGAATTACTCGGGTCTCACTTTGCACTGTTGAGTTTCCACATCCCACCACTAAATGATTTAGGTCAATACAAAGGGTTGATTAGTCATGTTAGGGATCTTGAAAAACATTAATATACCAAAATTCCCCAATGCATCCATGTTGGTTGATGATCCATGGCTTGCATGTCATTTGGAACATGCTCCCTTTCCCTCCATTATACCATGGTTTCTCACGCACCAAAAATATTTTACTATCACACATGATGGTTATAAAAAACATGTTAGTTACTATAAAACCCCAGTAAACATTATTTTTGGGAGAAATGAAGAAAAATTTTAAAAAAATTACCCTAACCACACCCTTGCAATGTTCCAATTTCAGTTAGAGTCGAGTAAAGTGCATTAGCAATGTGTGGATGCAACATTCCAACCAAAAATCACCATTTCGTCCACAAGTCTGGGGGATGTCCTCCAATAAAAATAATTTTTTCCTAGAAAATTACCATGGCCACAAGAAACCAAAATGAAAATCGACCACATAGGGGATGAAATCGACTTACCTTAACTAGAAAACTCTTTGCTTCACTACTCTTTCTCCTTCTTTCCCTTGGACCATAATTCTTGGAAGTTGTCTCCTCATGTATTCTCCAACTCACAATGACAAAATTAGGAGGTATGTGCTACTTTTATAATATTTTTTGGCATATTACAGAATATTCCCCTTTTTATTTCTTTGGGTTTGAGAGGGCTTTTCCCTATAATTTGTTTTCTTGTCACTTTTTGCAGGAGTATGAGGAGTCTCTTTTCATTAGTGTTCCATATGAGGGTCCTGTTTATGAAAATGGGCTTGGGGTGATTTTCCTCTTACTATCATCTAGGGGTACGTCATTTTTACCATCCTCACTGCATTTTGACCGTCAGTACCATATTTATGCCTTACGTCAGACCCTGTCACATTGTGACTTTAGTCACTTTGCTTTCTACATGTCCTCGCTTGGTGGTAGACAATATATGATCATGAATACCCAAGATAGCACCATTTTATCAATTTGGTGTCGATGTAGTCATTTTACTCTATTTTGGAATCCCTCCTTCTGACCCGCCATGACCTAGAATTTGAGCCTCATGTCTGCTACTTTTTCATATTTCTGGCTATACCCCAAGAGGATTCTAGCACATTTATCCCTTTTTATTGCCACTTTTTAGAAACCTAATTTTTCATGATGAGCCTTGGTTTATTCATTCCATCATCATCATATTCTTGGCCTACCATTCACTTTCACTTGGTGTTTTACCCTTTCTTGGAGGAACCACTACAATCAGTGATCATATTAGCTAGCATCTTTCCCTCTTCATTTCTTGAGAAGTTCCACCATGAAAAAGGCCAATTTTTACCCCTTATACCACTCGTTCCTTCACGACGAGTTTCCTTTAAGCTCTTTTTAGAATCTTTAATTTAGAAAATATTTATGAGTGAACTTGTCTCCTTAATGTTCATTAAAGTACTTGAGGGACGTCTATCTAATATAATTTTAACCATTTTCTGGACTAAGTATACTAGTTTTAAAAAAATGAATATTATAATACACAATGGCTAGAAGGTTCTCCCTTGTATTTTTTAATCTCTTTTTCAAGCTCGAGGGACTAAATTTACAAAAAAGGAACCTACAAAATAAAAAAGGGAAGGGAATAATTATTTCTATTAGTCGTAAAAATGGAAGCGCTATTTTCATTTTTCTTGAACATGGAAAATGTACGCATCATTATCTCACAATTGGGTTTTAGCTTACCCAATAGCCATACCATACATATGAGACTATCTACTCCTGTAGCTAGTTACTCTTCTAGTCATATGGTGTGTGCTTCAATTCCTCCTATGTTGTTGCATGATATCATGTGGTGCTCATTAGTCATGCTACCAATTCACTTTTGTGTCATGTTTCTATGTGTTCAAGGGAAGTCTCAGCCTATGTCAGCCATCTATAGTAGTATGTTGACCTTTTCGAGTTGGACATCCTTGTTTCAGTTGTACTTCAGCATCTCATAACTTCATCCATACGTCATATCATCCTGGTCTGTTTCGTGTTAACTGATGGGGGATAGATCAAGGCACTCCTATGATATATATTCTCTTATCAACTTTGGTTTTTATATAAAAGATTTATCTAGGAACCATTAGTACCTTCAAGCTTGTAGAGCTCAGTGGAAGGATTCCTTGTGATCGAAAATGGGTTTACATTATTAGCTCCTAATCAGTCGAGTTAATTGGTGTTCGATGTCAACTCATATATTCAAAAATATTGGAGTGTATTAGGTGCCTTAGGGTAGATTTTACTCATTGGTGGAATTCCTCACATATGTTCCTGGTTTACCTCATTGACTGGTAATCAAACGGTTTCTACGATGCTCGAAATTAACATATATATTCATTTTCACTATATTCATACCTTAGGGCTATGTCAAATATCCCTCCTTAGGGAAATTTAACTCGTATATGGCACCCTTCCTAGGATACATTGGATTTATGTGGCATTTATGTACTTTGAGGGCTATTTTGGGACATTTCCCATCTAGCATCTGTTCATAGCCCTCGTAATGTATACTATGACATAGATCCACATTGTATTTTCTGGTGGCTACACTCTATCTAATGAGTAAGATGGATCAAATATGTATTCTTCGTGGCCATGTTTAACATCTAATTTTATCGATTGATAGTGTATGTTTAGAAGCCATGTTTAGTATCTCTTTATTACCAATCATGGGTATGTTCTCCTCGGGGATGTTATCCACACAAATGAGAATTCAACATTTCATACCTTTTGATCCAAGTTCTTTCCTTTGTCTCCGCCCTCCCATTTTGACCTTTGAGCTTTATTATGATGAATTTCATCCATCCGTTACTCTTTTGACCTCATGCATTAGGGGGCATTTTTTATCTTCATATTTTTCTCCCTAGGGTTAGTCACTTTGAGTTACTACAATGTTGACCTTTTTCATTGGACTTTTTCCACTCATTTTCCCAATTTTACTCTCAAGCACATAGAGCTAGGCTTGTGAGTGCACTTGGAACCTTCCATCCATATGCAGGACCCACATTAGTTATGGTTAACCAAAATTCCACAATATTGTGTGCAGTTGGGGAGCTTATTATAGATTCTTATGGTTCCTAGGAGATTAGTTTGATTCATCATCTTATCTCATCTATTAGAGCTAGCTAGGAGACATTATTAAGGAGTTTCTTTAACTTCTCTTCATCCTAGGTGTCTACATTCATAATCTTGGGAGACTTCTTCTTCCTATTTATATTGGACCATCCTAGATGGCCATGCTAGTCAAAATATTAGATTTATATCAGAGATCTATAACTATAGAGAGTCATATGTTGTTGTTATTGTGATTCATTTTTTGAGAGCTACATGTTTCGTTGAGTTTTTGTTGATTATAGTGGGGATAATCTACCATAATAACGAGAGGAACACTAAATCTGAAGGTATTGATGTACATTTGATTTATCGTTACTAAAAATTCATTTCTGAAAAAAATTGTATTCATGTGTTTCTTGATGTTTTGAGATAATGGTATTTTGTAGAAGACTACTTGTCATCTTTGTTCATTTGTGTTTATATATATGTAGGCTTCGTATTAATAGCATAAGAAAGAGAGATCTCTTTATTGGAGAGAGAGAATTCTGCATCAACCCCAAAACCCTTCACAAACCTATGAGGATGTTGGGTATTTCCACAAATCCTATAGCATTCAGAACTGCATGAATGTTTTCTTCCATCATCCTATGTTTCGGGACTTTTCATGTCTCAATATAGCCATAATTTTTTTTGTTTAGTGATCCTAATAAGGGCAAAGGATTACAACGAAATGCCTCCTTGTGTGTATAATTTACCCCAACATGGGACCACATTTTCTTGTTATTTGAGAATGCTCACAATTCTTCTATTTCTCGTTATTGTAGAGTGTGAAGTTATATATGAATTTTTTATTCTGTGAAATGCTTCTTCGTACTCCCTTATCGTTGCACATATCCATTCTTCACACACAACAATTTGTCGTTATTTTGGAGTGCAGTGATAGATTCAAAGTTTTTATTTTAGTATAAAAATTTTATTAATAGCCTTAATTAAATTTTTAATATTCAGTGATGTGATCTCTCGAGTGTTTCTATGTGCGAATGGATAACATATACGAAAGTACAAAAAACAATGAATGAATATTTTGGCGCACATATTGCTTTCTGCACATTTCTTTACTCTCCCATAATGGAAACTGGTTGCAAAATAATGTTTATGCATGAATTTTTTGAATAAATAATGAGAATATTATTTTATAATAAAAAACGATTTGATAAAAAAAATAAAAAATCATTATATAATGTCGGTTTTCTGAGTAAATGCTTACATTAAATGGAAGGGGAAATAGAAAAATATACAAATTAAGTTACAAAAATATTTTTAAATTAGGGAAATATTTTTTGATTTGCAAAAAATATTATCAAAATAAGATTTTGCATCAAAATAAAAGAAACATCTAAAGAAACTATGATTTAACTTTTACGTAGGGTATCAGCAACGAAATAAATAGAGAGATATAGATAAATGTCACACTTCAAATTAATTTTCTTATGTACGAATTTGATGACAAACAAGCTGAAACGACACAACCTTGTACGTCACCAGCCAAAATGTCTTCTTATAATGTCTAAAAACTCCAAGAAGGATTGACACAGTTCACAACTGGCTACAAATAGTGAATCTAAATTGATTTTCTCCATGCAGTCTCCAAAACACACCTACAAACATAATAATTTTCATAATGTAAGAAGAAAAATAATAATATTTGTCTAAATTATTACATATCCTCCATAACATAAGTGACTTTGGATTTATTAACTTCTGGCTGAAGCTATGAAGGAGGGAGTCCTTGTCAAAGGAAAATTCAAAACTATTCTCCTTGTGCTACAATAAAATCCCATGTTACGCCATTCTCCTTGTGCTACAATAAAATCCCATGTTACGCCATTATATCCTTATCTGCTTTGTTATTGACAAAAAAAACTCAACATTTAATTTTCTAATTGCAGTGGCTCTAGCTTCAAATCCAATATTTCCATTTTATAATTCTAAAGCTCGAAATGGACTTGTGATTCAGAGATAATCATCTCAGCAATATTTGAGACAAAATTGATGAAAAATTCCAAAGCGCTGACCATTTTAAGTAAATAAATGTAATTCTAGAATCACACTCCATAAACTTGAACCTATGTCAGACATACTGATAAAATTGGTGAATTATAGATCTAATCCCATGATGTATGCTTGAAAAGTTTCTCCAGAAATTTATATATACCATCAATATAACTTTCCCTGATTTTAAGCCAATGTCTTTTCTGTTAATTCTCACTCGATATAATTTTTTAAATATCTCAATGCATTTGATAACTAGAGTTAAAATTGGAAACACAATTAACGTTAATATCATGTGTCTCATTAGATTTTCATATTTTAAATGAAAAATGATAAATGATAAAAATAATATAAATACTAACTTTATATGCATTTATGTACTAGACCACCAATAGGTCTTCACGAACATTTTATGCAATATTGTTGTGTGGAGATATTTCATTGTGCAGAGTTTTGTATCCACTCTGCACAAGCTTTAATCAATTGAACTATTTAGTTTTATAATATTACCAATAATATATTCTAATTATGATTCAAAAGAAGTGCGCGAAGAGATAATGCATAGGAAAGTGTAGAACATGGAGGTGGTAGTACTCGCAATACAGAGATATGGATTATATAATAATAATGTCGCTGAAGAACTATGCAAAGAGAGAATGTATACGAAATTTTGGAACATTGTGACACACTTGCATCACTGCAAATAGTGTTTTTCCTTCACTATACTAGCTAGTTAACAAATTCTTGTGTGGAAATCTTTGATTGTGTAGAGAGATTTGTGCAGAAATATTTCATTTTGCAAAGAGATTTTATTATGAGAGAACAACCTTTAATAAATTAATTAGCAGATTATTTAGCGTAGAAGAAGTTGATTCTATAGGAGTGCGGAAAAATCACTATTCTCCGTACTTCTACACTTGCTCTCTGACATCTCTTCATCGACATTTGCGTGGAGAGCTTTCATTATGCAGACATTTTTTTGCAAAGACATTTTATTGTGCAGAGTGCTTTCATTGTGAAGAGTTATGTCGCACTCTGCATAACCTTTACTCAATTGAGTAATGAGATTCAAAATATGGATATATGGATTATTTAGTATTAAAATATTATCAATAATCTATAATAATGATATTGCGAAAGAATGGTGTAGAGATAAAATGCATACGCAAGTGTGGAAAATCGCGGCACACTTGTATTTGTTATTAAAAAATTCTTGTGCGAAGAGATTTCATTCTGTAGAGAGCTTTATGAGGAAATATTTCACTGCGAAAACAACTTTGTGCAGAGAGATTTCATTACGAGAGCACAAATTTTAACCAATTAATTAGCAGTAGAGATAGTGATATTCACAATGGAGATATGGATTATTTAGTATCAAAATATTCCCAATAATGTGTATACATAAGTGAATGATATCGTGACTACTAGGTGTGTGTTATATTATTTACAGGAATAGTCACACGCGCGGGGGTGGGGGGGCGATATCCCCCCCTGTTCGTTGTGTTGGGCATAGCAGGGGGGTCACAAGGGGGGCGACAGCTCCCTCTTTCCATGGGTTTGCAAGGGGTGGGTACGATTTTAGGTGGGTAGACATGCCTATGGTTTTTTGCATGGGTTTTCACATGGTTTTTGGGCATGATTGTTTTCTTCCCTTGGTATTTTGTAAATCTGGTCAAGGGAATTACAGTTATGTTCTAATCCAGGGTTAATGGATTGGGGTTTATGAATGCTTCAACATGTATATATATGTATTGTAACACTAAAAGGAATATAATGAAAAATCAAGCTAGTAGTCCTGATTTGGGATCCAGGGAAAAATCTCTATGTATATCTGTTTTATATCTTATGCTCTCGCTATTGTTTATTTTTTGTTTCAAGAATTCATTTGCAGATAATTTGTATACAGGGTTAAAACCTACATGTGGTATCATATTTGTTTCTGCTTCAAGGGGACGCCTTAGTTGTTGAGGGTTTTTTTTGTCGGGCCTGTGGTATACTATGCATGGAAAATTTTAGGGGCTAATATTCGTAGGTGGGCTAATTTTCCATGCTTTTTCCAAAAAAAATATTTTCCAATTTCCATTTTTTTGAAAATTAATTCACCCAAATTTTATAGTATAAAGTTATTTTACCCTAAAAATCACCAATAATTTATATATCCTAATAAAAAATAATTATAAACCAAAATATTTTTACAAAAATATCATCAACGATTTTAGAAATTGATTTTTGGGGACTTGTAATATTCACCAAGGTTTCTAAACTTTAAGATAAACTTCCATCCTTAAAATTTTCCCTGATACCCTATTCAGTGGGAGATCTGCAAGATCGATTCTTGCGGTGAAAGAAGATGGCGAGTAGTGGAAAGATAGAGATCCAAAAATTTAATTGTTAGTGCTTTGAGTTGTTGAAGCTCAAGATGGAGGATATTCTAGTGGATAAAGTTCTATGGATCGCAGTAGATCCAGGTACTAAACCAACAGAAATGTCAGATGAAGACTAGGTGAACTTACATCAGAAGGCAAAGAGCACAATACGATTGTGTATCTCAGATTGGATATTTTGAATGTATTTTGGGAAGCTATAGCGAAGACATTGTGGGTGAAGATAGGGACTTCGTATGAATATAAGTCTCTAATGAATATATTGTTCCTGTGGAAAAAGTTGTATAACCTAAGGATGAATAATGGAGACTCGGTGACAGAGCATATGAACACCTTCAATACTGTGGTAAGTCAGTTTTCATCTTTTGATATTAAAATCTCATATGAAGATATGTGCATCATTTTTTTGTGTTCTCTACCATACTCGTGGGACAGCCTGGTTATTGCAATAGGTAGCAATACAACTACCTTGAATTTTGATGAAATTGTCTCAGCCTTGGCATCAAAGGAAATGAGACGGAGAAATGTGGAGGGCCATAATATAGCTTCCTTGTTTGTATGATATATTTCCCAAAACATAAACAAAAATAAGTTTTCGAGTGGGAGATCTAAATATAGAGGGAGATCTAAATCTCCAAGAAAGCCTGTAAAGGTGTGTTGGAAATGCAGAAAGGAAGGGCACTTCAAAAAGGACTGCATATCTAAAGCTCCTGAGAAAGGAAAGGGATCTGATGATGCTCCTTCTCCAGAGGAAAAAACCACCTCAGATGAAGGTGGGTATGTGCATTTGGCTTCTTCTTCAAATACTCATGTAGATCATGAGGCATGGTTGATTGACTCAGGGGCATCCTTTCACTTCACTCCCCATAGGGAGTGGTTATGCGAGATGAGAAGTATTGTGGTGGTGATGTCTTCTATGGGATGATAGGAAGGCTAGAATCAGCAGACATGGAAACTTCAAGCTCAAGGTGCAAGCTCGAAGGATTATAAAACTTCCTAGTGTTCTGCATATTCCTCCATTGGCTAGAAATCTAATTTTTGTAAGCAAGATGGATGAAGTAGGTTTAAAAACATTGTTCAAGAAATATACCTGCAAGATGGTTCGGGGAGCATTGGTATTAATGCGGGGAGTTTATATTGGAACTCTGTACAAGCTTCAGGTAACACTTTTATTGATGGGTACAACAGTTCTGTGGTTCCTGAAAGTGGAACGGAAAGCCTCGCGGTCTCTGGAGAAAATACCATGTTATGGCATCAAATGCTTTGACATATTGGAGATAAGGGCCTTCAGATACTGCATGATAATGGTATGGTAGAAGGTATATCTAATTTCTCTCTGGATTTCGATTTTTGTAAAAAATTTGTATATGGGAAGGAAAATCGCGCAAGTTTTCCTTCTGGTGCTAAGAGGGTGAACAAGATATTAGAGCTTGTGCACAATGCTGTGCTTGGACCTGTGTCAGTTCTATCACTAGGAAATAATGTGTATTATGTTTCATTCATAGATTACTTATCAAGGAATACATGGATATATTTCTTGAGGAAGAAATCTGAAGTCTTTGATAGATTTAAAGAGTTTAAGGCTCTGGTGGAAAACCATACAGAGAAGAAGGTAGAAGTTTTGATGACACATACTGGTGGAGAGTTCTGCAAGAATGAATTTGAAGAGTTCTGTAAGAAGTGTGATAGAGCACAACAGAAGACTACTCCATATACACCTAAATAGAATGGAGTTGTAGAAAGAATGAAGAGAACGCTTATGGAAAAGGCAAGAAGCATGCTCAATGGTACCAGGTTAGGAGAGGAATTTTGGGCGAAGCCAGTGGAGACTGCATGTTACCTGGTGTTATAGTTCTATAATTTTAATATTGGAAAGAATAATCATAAAATGACAACATCAAAACCACTTTGGGGCCTAGGATGTAGCCCTCCTAGACTCTGAGAGGGATCTCCCTTTAAGATATTTTTTTTATGATTTATGATATTAGGCTAGTTATATTGATTATGAGGATTGCTTTTTTATTGATTGTTTGGTTGGATTAGGAGATACGCTTAAACTATTTCCATTGGGCTATTAATTCATAACAGGCTGGGTTGTTGCATCAACTTTTCCAGATCATTTACAAGGCAAGCTAACTATACTTACTGGATCTTTAAAACATAATGAATAATTGAATGAAATAAAGAGTGAAATCAGTAGTGGCCAAAAAGCAATTAAGTATTTTTCAACCAGACTTCAGAAGAAAAACACTGATATTGTAAACACAACCAGAATTAAGGTGCTCTAGCAGCAAATCTCATTCTTCAGACTTCTGTTTTACAATTATAATTAAAGGATGCAATGAAAGAAATAACAATGGAAAACATTAAACACAGTAAAGAAAAGACATCACCGGATAAATATAGCTCAAGAATATTGCAAAATGGTCTTTTATTATTGATGCTTTAGCTCCAAATATTACAATACTCCAATAGAAAAGTTTACAATCTAGGGTGCAACCCCTCATACTGAAAATAAATTTAGTATTCAACTAACTCCTATAGTGATTTCCGAGTCTACATGGGCCAGTTTTTTATTAATTACAATAATGATTGAAAATTGACAATTGTGACGACAAAGTTGACATGGTAGACTAATTGTGATATGTGGCACTAATCTCCAAAATTTCGTTACTGTTTGATTTAATCTATTGTTGTGCTAGAAGATTCAAATAATCTGATGTTTATATGTTGAGTTGATACGGTGATTTGTAGAATTAATTGATTTGCCGAGTTGGATGTTCTGCTGGTGCGCTTAGTTGACACCCTTCTTTGTAATCACACAATTTCTCCCATTGTTGTGAATTTCGGACATTGATCCTAATTAACTTCCTATAAATCTCATTTGTCTCTGTGAACTTCACAAAAGTTAGCCTTAACACAAAAATGTGCTTGATTTCATTATGTATGAATAAATCATTATCTATAGCTTCAAGAAACACTGTACCTGTCATTGAACCTGTAATCCCTGCAAAATGTGTTATGTCTTTGGCAATCTCTTTCAAATTCTTAACATAGTCCTGCCTGGGCATGAGCTTATCATTTATCACAAAAAATGAGGGCAATCCTCTTTTGGTCAGTGGTTAAATTCTGTTGAAGAATATGTTGACACCAATTTCCAAGTTATGACACTTTTCTTCTAATTGTGTAACCAAACTCATTTTGTTGAGCACCTTCTTGACTTAGAAAATGGTTGTTGTTATGTCCTCTACTCCTAGTGCTTCCAATTCAAACATGTTCTTGGAATTCAAAAATAGGATTATGTTGTTTGTCTCAAGCATCCCTGCCAGTTCCTTGATTTATTTTTCTATGCCATCACTTATCAGTCCAATCAGATCCTTCTATTCAAAAATGATTTGACTAGAAGGCCATATTTCATTCATGGAATAAACAATGCTTATCCAAATAATCTCTTTTTCTTGGTAAATTGTCTAAAAAATGGAAGCCTCACTCTCTACTTTTATTAATTTTTCAATATGTTTTTGAGCTCTTTGTATCTCAATATCATGAGCATTGTATGACCTTTTCCTCAAATGCTTCAGGGTGTTGATTTATGCTTCCAGCTTTTTGATTTCTATTGTCTATATGGTCATGTTCTCCATGGCTTTGGCCAGCTGTTCTGCACAACCTGATGTGGTTATGATCATTGGTGTAGATGTAGGGATGACTGAAATAGGAACAAAATACAATGGGATGATGGCCAATTCTATTATGTTTTCCTTCTCTTTAACCATTTTTTCCATCTATGTCTCCTTTTGCTTTGTAAACTGCTCCATTATTAGCTTCATCATTTTTGCTCTCTATGCTTCATTCTCCTCAATGTCCTTTAAAGTGGGGTCTTTAGTTTTTGACATTTTGATTTTTTTCTGAGGGTTTCTATATCAGCATTTTTCTTCTTCAAGATCTCTTCCACTACCTCAACATTTGTTGGGTCATACCCAATATTTAATACTAAGCCTTTAGGGGATTTGATTCTTTTATCTTTGGCTAGATAGTAAATCTTCTCCATTTTAACCTGAGATTGAAAAATTGGCCAATGATACCTAAAGTTTATATAGGCTCGTTGCAGTGCTTGTCAATGTGAAGGAAATCATCTCTCCAATCTGCTTATGCATCTCCATCTGATCTATTGGATGGATGTCCTTGACATCAAATTAAAAAGAAGTATGATTGAAGTTTGTAGGGGATTTAGGTTGAAAGATATATTCTTCTAGGAAATCCATCCTCATTTTTCCTTTCTCTGAGTGAAATGTTGATAAAAACCTACTTTGTGAACTATTGGTCTGCTTCCAAAACTAGTTGTACGTACTTGTTTTCAAGATTTCATTCTTCCTTTAAATTTCCCTGAAAGTGCCATAGATGTTTTCCTCCTTTTTCCCTGTAGTAGTAGTATATGTAGGTGTTTGTATATTCTGCTATTGAAATGGGATTGTGGCTGAAGATGTATAGAATATGGTTTGGCCACCTATTGGAGAAGAACTAGGAGAATCCCTAATTTTGATGACTATTTACTACTCTACCTCTTTATTATAGTTTATATTGATGTGGATTCTATCTCTCTTTCTGTACTTCATCTTAAATTATTTGTTACATGCATCAGTTTCCATAGCAGACTGATCATCTCTAGGCCTCTTTCTCGTTGTCTCTTTCTTTGGTCCTTTTCCTCTGTCTTCCTTGTCTTCTGTAGTCTTATTTTTTTGTCGTGTATGAGTCTGTATTCTTGAGGAAGAAATCACCTACTCTTCAAATTCCTACATTGTATTTTCTGCCCAGTCTGCTTGGTTCATAAACTATTCAATCTCAGGCCTGTCGATGTGGATATATGGAGTTGATTTTTTTTTCACCATTTTCTTGGAGATGATGCTCAGTGGGTCATAAGACCAGGTGAAGTTGTGATTAAATTTCATCTCCCTTAGAATTCTTTCAGCCTCCTCTCCTGCTATTCTTCTATTGCAAATAAAAGGACCAATTTGGGACTTGATCCTAAATTGAGACTTCTTTTTGGCAGAAACAAATTTCACCTCATCTGCATTGATCATCTGCCTTATGTATTTCAGGGAAAATATCCTCATGGGGAGGACCTTTGGCAGCTTGTAAGGGGCTAACTCACACCCATAAATTTTGATCTCTATGTAGTTCTGGTACAAGTACAAGTCTCCAATCCTCACCTGATATGACTGCATAATCTTCTTAATCTCCTCATTAATCCTTAGTTATGTTGTACTGCTAAGTATATTCATTATTGGATGCACAAATGCATCAAAAAGTATCTTTTAAATATAATCCTTATGCTAATTCATTATCATGGTTGTCCAAAATATTACTGATTGGGGTTGGGAGTCATCATTAATTTTCTTCACTGTGAACTTGAATTTGTTGGCCTGAAATAGACAAACATGTAAACCAAATATGAAGTGTATTTAAACACTTCCTCTTTATGGAACCTTACAAATTTATCATGGATAGCATCAGCTAAGAATTGGCTGAAGTTAAACATAAATGAGGACTTGGAGTCGAATGAAAGAATGGACAGGAAACCTATCATGGCCTCATCTATCCACTGGTCTAAATGATACCCTAGTAAATATGAAAAGATAGTGACAATGTGTTCGGTTCTATCAGGGAAAGTGGATGATGGATATAGAGGATTATTTTTTGGCAGTGGGGTTTCAGTAACCATGAATAACTCTAATGTTTTGGCTCTACTAACAAAATCTAGTTTTTGGTACAGTTCTCTAAGAGCTTCATAGGAAAATGGAATGGTTTCTTCAACTATAGGGGTTTGCATATTTTGCACGATTGACTTAGCATTGACAGTAAAAAGGACTTCTCTTGTGGGCGCTACTGCAACTATATGGTTGATATGATAGCATGCATGATATTTCCTCACAAATTTGGGGCAACTGTGCGTCTTTGGGAATATGAAATAGGATAATTTGGTCTCCCATAATCCTATATCATCAACTTCATCAATCAATTTTTCTTCTAGCCAACAATAGACATCGAATAATTCAAATTCTGACTCTTTCTCATGTATTTTGAAGTCACTATCATCCAAAGCCACGTTATTTAGGTCTACCTAAGGGTAAAACATTGGATTAAATGGTTGTTTTTCCTTCTTTAGGGCATTGTTGTACCTAAAAAATGATCTAACTGTGTTTTTCACTAGTGTAGAGAAAAATGGGATTAAAAGAAGAATGGAATAGAAAAAGTTACTCTTATGATCATAATGGGGAGGAGAAATGGTAGAAAGGTAATTCTGATTAATCTGTTAGAGAAAAAAAATATTTTATGCGGCTTTCTTTGCTCTATAAATCCTTGAAAATAATCACTTGTAACAATAGGATTCAGGAACAATTGTAAACCTTTCCACAGGTGCGGGAAATTGCTTTTATAAAACAACAAGGTTATCTTTGACATGGTGCGGGCCCATTCGGTAATGGCCTAAGCCATTAAATGTGTAACGCGCTTAAGGTGGGAGTGTATCTGATTGGATGGAGGTGACAGGGGAAGCTATCTTGGTGCAATAGTTATGGATGCACCGATCATTCGTGCAGTGGTTTTTCCGGGGTGGAAAGCAACTTTTCGCCGAGGCGCATGACTGCTAAATTGTAAGGAATGTTGCGGGGGGGGGGGGGGGTGCGAAATGATTTGCGCATGACACATAGCAGGTGGGGTGGTTTGGAAAACTATCTATTTTAGACACCCCCCCCCCCAACCCCGACGTTAATGTTCAGAGGATGAGGGGGAGCTAAAAAGAATTGTGAACCATCAGATGGGATGGGGGAAGTAGAGATGAGGTAGGAAGTGATGGTGCTTTAAGCGATGATGTGATGTGAGTGGATGGTGGGGTCGGGTGATTTGAAAATGGGTGGATAACTTGTTATGCCTTTCAATAACCTCCCACTCAGTTAAACAAATTAAGATCTAGCTTATTCTTGACTCTGTGGAATAGAACACTTGAAATAGGTGTATGTGTCTTAAAATGTTTTAATCCTTTATGTGTAAGGAATTAAACCTTTGTTTTTACTGATGTTAAGCATGTACAACAACCATAAAGTGCAGAAAATAAGCATCAAAACATAACAACAAATTTAATAAATGATTTCACTCGAATATCGTGGGCTACAACTCCTTAAGCCTTTGTCAATTGACTTGGCTCTTTGAGATTGGGATGGAAAATTTATTTTACAAGTTAATAAATCAACTCCAATGGTTATCTAAATTTAACCATGGGTTTATAATACCGTCCTACCCCTGGAATGGCTGCAATCTCGTTGAAAATAGAACTAGGCTTCCTTTGACTTGACCTCATCTCTTGGTGCCCTTAAGCTTCCTTGTGCTTCTCTTTAGCACAAACTCCGTACAAGTAATTTTTTTTCCTTGAAACCTCACCTACTATTGATCATATATCATACATCCAAAATAGGCTTTTCATTTTCTGAAAATGAGCTCTAGCTTCCCAATCTAGGCCTCCCACACTTGGTGGCCCTGGTGGCCCTACTAGCTCCCCGAAACTTCCCCGTGGCTTCTAAAACTTCCAAAGTATCCAAATGTCTCTGAAAATACCTTCAATGGATTCATAATATCCAAAATAGTCAGAATAGACTATTCATTTACTGAAATTGGCCTCTGGGTGCTCCGGTTATGCCTGCAACACCTGGTGGCACCCTTTGGCTCTAGGTTCACTGAAAAATTCTCTCAGTCATCTTGACATTTATAAGTCTTAAAAAGATTTTGAAAATCCTTCCATTCAATTTTTAATTTCCAAAATCATCAGAACAGACTACTGGTTTGCTGAGAATGTGTTGTGTAACCAGCTCCAAAAATAGAAGAAAAGAGATATCAATGCCTTAGAAATGAGCCACTTCGAGGGGGAAACCTCCAATACATTACATAAATGAACAATTCTTGGATGATACAATTTACAAAACCTCCTTTCTATATATAGGAGTCCATGTGGCCATAATGTAATCCTAGTGGGCCACAATGTAATCCTAGCCGACCTAACAATAATAATTTAAGGGCACAATAATAACAAAATGGGGGTTACAAGGGTACAATAATAACAATAAGGGGGTTAAACTAACAACAATAAGGGACTATACTACTAATATAGGGACCTAGCATGCCCCTCTCCTTCAAAAAAGTGTTTTCCTCAACGCTTGAGTAGCTCTGGGTGCTTCTGTATAAAATTCTCATCCTCCCATGTAGAATCTTCATTGGGTAAGTTCTTCCACTTGATGAGATAATCTGAAATTGATCGATTCCGTAGTTGTCGAGTTCTTGTTTCCATGACTGCTTCAAGTTCCAATATTATTTTTCCTTCCTCATCAAGTTCTAGCAATATTTTTTGAACTGGAAGATTTTCACCTATAACCTTCTTTAAGCATGAAACATTGAAAACTGGATGTACTCGCAAAGAAACATGAAGCTCCAATTTGTATGCCATAGTACCAATATTTTGCAACACCTTGTAAGGACCATATTACTTTGGCAATAATTTATTATCCTTCTTAGCTTGCTTGAGGGACATTTGTTTGTATGGTTGTAGCCGTAAAAATACCCAATCTCCTACATCAAAACTTCTCTCGCCGCGATGTTGATCTGCCTGTTGTTTCATTCGATTTTGTGCCAAATTCAGGTTATCCTTTAAGAGTTGGAGAACTTCTTGCTGATGCTCGATGTGATCTTCCACTGCTTGAACCTTCGAATTTTCCCTTAAATATGATGTGATGGATGGTGGATGATATCCATGAAGTGCCATAAATGGGGTCATTTTTGCTGCAGTATGGAAGGAAGTGTTATACCACCATTCAGTGAGAGGTAACCACTTGACCCATTGTGTTTGTTTATCAGATATAAAACAACGAAGATATCCTTCCAAACATTTATTTACTATCTCAGTTTGACCATCAGATTGAGGATGATAAGATGAGCTATGAGCTAATTGAGTACCCAAACAAGAAAATAACTCCGTCCAAAAAATTCCAGTAAAAATGGGATCTCTGTCGCTCACAATAACCCTTGGGCTTCCATGTAGCTTTTGAATTCTATCCATAAATGTAGTAGCAACCGTACTTGCTTTAAATGGATAAGATAATGCACAAAAGTGTGTATACTTGGTAAGTCTATCAACTACCACCATGATGACACTCTTTCCTTCGGACTTAGGTAAACCTGTGATAAAATCCATTGAAATCTCCTCCCAACGTTGACTTGGAATGGATAAAGGTTGTAGAAGTCTCGGGGTCTTAATTGTCTCAACTTTATTCTGTTGGCAAACCAAACATTCCTCCACAAACTTTTGAATATCAGATTTAAGGCCATCCCAAAAAAATTCTTTCTTCACCCTGTGGTAAGTTTTTAAAAATCCTGAGTGTCCTCCTAAAGGAGAAGTGTGCAATTCCAGAAGAATCTTTTGTTTTAGTTGGGAATTATTACAATTATATAAGCGATCTTTGTACCATAAGGAATCATTTTTAAAACTAAATGTATCAGATGTACTAGGATCTTGCTGCAACTTTTGAATGAGTGTCCATACATCTTTGTCGTTCTTCCATTCATCTCTTGCTTCAGTTATCCAATCTGGTTGGATAATAGAAATGGCACAACGCAATGCTTCCACCTCTTCATTCTTTCTTGAGAGTGCATCTGCAACAACATTAAGCTTTCCTTTTTTGTAGATTATTTCAAAGTCATAACCCAACATCTTTGTGACCCATTTTTGCTGCTCTTCTGAAGATAGTCTTTGTTCCAAAAAGTGTTTAAGACTATCATGATCAGTTTTTACCATGAAGTGTATTCCCATTAGATAAGTTCGCCATTTCTTTAGTGCATGCAGTATTGCTAACATTTCCTTCTCATAAATAGGTTTATGTAAATACTTTCCTTTGATTGGACGACTTTCAAAAGCAATGGGTCTTCCTTCCCGCATTAAACTGCACCAATTCCATTTCCTGAGGCATCACATTCCACAATAAACGTTTTTGTGAAGTCTAACGTAGCTAAGACTGGTGCTAGGCACATTGCCTCTTTAAGATGTTCAAAGGCCTTAGTCGCTTCAGGAGTCTATGAAAATGCATCTTTCTTCAATAATGTTGTTAGAGGTGCTGCTATTCTCCCATAATTCTTAACAAAATTGCGATAATACCCTGTTAACCTGATAAATCCTCACAACTGCTTTATGGTTGTGGGGACTTTCCATTTCTTAATGGCTTTAATTTTGTTAGGGTCTACTTTAACACCCTCGTGAGATATAATATGACCCAGATATTCCACCTCTTGTACTCCAAAGAAACATTTGGATGTTTTTGCATATAATTGTTTCTCCTGCAATAGTTTGAGCACCCTGTAAACATGTTCAACATGATCCTTCCAAGACCTGCTGTAGATTAGTATATCATCAAAAAATACTAGCACAAATTTTCTAAGGAAGGGTTTGAAAATGGAATTCATCGACCCTTGAAATGTAGAAGGTGCATTGGTAAGGCCAAAAGGCATGACCAAAAATTCATAATGACCCTCATGAGTTCAAAATGTTGTTTTTGGAATATCTTGAGTCTTCATTCTAATTTGATGATATCCTGAACGAAGATCCAACTTGGTAAAATAAATTTCTCCATGTAATTCATCCAATAATTCATCAATCACAGGAATGGGAAATTTATCTTTAATGGTGAACTTATTGAGCTCCCTATAATCCGGACACATTCGCCATGATCCATCCTTCTTGTGTACCAATACTACAAGAGCAGAGAAAGAACTTTGACTAGGTTGAATTATACCCGCCTCTAACATTTCTGCAATCATACGTTCAATTTCACTCGTTTGGAAGTAAGGATATCTATAAGGCCTGATGTTTGGAGGAACACTTCCTGGAATCAAATGAATAGCATGATCATGATCACGAATAGGTGGGAGTCCTTTGGGAGTTTCAAACACCTTGGAATGATTGTCCAAGACTTGTTGGAGATCTGCAGAAATAGATGATTTTGATGTTCGAACTTCTAGTGAGCATAATTGTGCAATTACGCCTCGCTGTTCTTTCTTTAGAAGCTTTGTCATGACATTAGAGCTTATTATCCTTCCTGGCTTCCCCGCAATACCCCGTAATTCAACTTCCTTTCCTTCTGAAAAAAATTTCAACAAAAGTTCTTGAAAATTAAAAGCTACCGTCCCCAAAGATTGTAACCATTGTACTCCTAGTACAACATCAGCACCTCCCATAGGAATGGCAAGCATTGGACTAGTCAATACATATTCCCCCATTGTTAGCTTGATATTATGGCATTTTCCAGAGCAATTTATAGTTCCTCCATTTGCAACCATCACTTGACATTCTGGTGCTGGGTATAGGAAACAATTTAATTCCTTCGCTACCTTACAATGAATAAAATTATGGGTGCTACCTGAATCAATCAACACTATTACCTTTTTCTTCTTTATTTGTCCTTCTATCTTGAGAGTTTGAGGAGTGGTAATTCCTGCCAGTGCATTACACGATATGGTCGGATTCATTTCTTCCTCTTCTAGGGTTGGTTCCTGGTGTATATCCTCTTCTTGTTAATTTTCTTCTTCCTCTTCACAATCTATGTAAAATAATTTCTTCTCAGCACACTTATGACCTTTAGTGTATTTTCTATCACAACTGTAGCAAAGCCCTTTTTCTCTTTTTTCTTTCAATTGTTGTGGTGTCAACCTTGTAGGTTGTGGAAATCTAGGTGTAGCAACACTTCCTTCTTTATAGAATTGAGTGGTAGGCTTCCTTGTCGCCATTATTTTACATTCAACTTTTCTTGCCAACCTGAATGCCTTCTCCAATGAATCTGGTTCCAAAACGTGAACTTCATGTTGGATATTATCCTTTAAAGTGCCTATGAAGAGATTGATCCTATGTTCCTCTGGAATATCAGTTACCCTTATATTCAATTTTTGGAATTCCTCAATGTGCTGCCCCACTAAACCCTTTTGTTTGAGATTTATCAATTGGCTAAAGAAGGTGTTGCTCTTTGTATCCTCATAATGTGCTATCATTTCCTCCGTAAAAATTGACCAAGTGACAATTTTTTTATGGGAGCAAAGCCATCAATACCATACAAATGTATTTTGTTCTAAATGTAAAGTTACAATGCGTACCTTTTGTGTGTTTTGCACGTTATGGAGATCAAAATATTGCTCCATCTATAGTATCCATGTTACAGGATCCTTTCCATCAAACTTCCTCATATCCATTTTTGGAATATGGTGGTTCTTCCCACCAACATTAGAGTTTATGAAATCGCGATTAAAATTGATTTTGTTCTCATCATGAGGTTCTTCTACTATATTTTCACCATTAGGAAACATTTCTTGTATCAAATTTTTCAAACCTTCAATGTTTGTTTTTAGATCATTCTTCGTGTTTTCCATGTTGTATTTCATGTCATCCATCTTAGCTTCCATGCCATCCATATTAGCTTCCACGCCATCCATATTAGCTTGCACGCTGTTAGACTCCTATACCAATAGGTGGCATATTTCATGATTGACTTGATGGGCTATGTAATATGTTCATACCTTTTTGTTGCAAAGGTTTTCCATATTATTCAAAAAATCAAAAAATATAAAAAATGTAAAGAGGGTATACCCTAAAAGAAAAATCAAAGGGTGAAAAAATAAAAATGGCCAAAAAAGTGAAAGAAAATGAACCCCACCAAAAGAAATGCCAAGGAAAGTGTGCAAATCTAAATGCCACTACCTTTTGTTCTGATGTAATAAACAAATTGTGTGCAGATTGTATTTTATGCGACAATTGATGAATAGTCAAACAGTTTTATCTTGGCTAGTTCATCTTTCAATTTCCTGTTTTAGAGATAGAGAATAAAATCTGACCAAACTATTTAATCTTGGCAGATAAGTAGATAGGTAGAGTAAATACAAGGAGCTCAATAGTTTAATCTCAGCCCTTGGATGTAATAAGGTTAGAGCTAGATAGATTTTCATATGTAAAAGAAAAGTGTGATAAGGGTTTTCCAGTCTAAGTGCACCCTAATAAAGAAGAGAAAATGATAGGGTAAAGTAGGTAGGGTAGGTAGATGTTGTTGTAGAATTATATGTGATGAATGATGGTTCTAAATGTGTTTAATCGTACTTTCATCACAAGTGCAAAGGCAGATACTACATTGGAAAAAATTCACAGCAAAGCAAAGTCAAATTATTAACTTCCCTTCTCATTTTTCCCTAAACATTTCACTAATTTCCCCTAAGTGCTAAGGTATTTGAAAATTAAAGGGGCTCAAAGCATTTCCTTGACTTTTGGAGGGACCGGACCCTCGGCCCAATAATTGAAAAGACCTAAGTACTTGAAATTATCCATCATAACATTCATCCACCTCTCAAAAATCTTTTTCTAACTAAAATCCCATTTTACTTTGGAAAATCATGCAATATTTCATAAAAACCCTCAAAATCACTTTTTATTCTAAGTCTAAGTGATGAAGTTATTATAATGCAATTTTCTTGTATATATTCACTTGCTTAGTTATCTTAATGAATTTTGAGTTTACATTGTCCCTTGTCATATTAACATTGATTTTATTTATTAACTCCTTATAGAAATGACCTTCTCCTATTATATATAATTCCTTTTATTATAATATCCCAAAAAACCATGTATTATAGTTTTAACCAAAGTATTTTATCCCCATTTGTTCAAATTAAAAACCCACTTTATGTCCTCTTTGGTTAAAAAATAACTTTAATTTTATTCCCGCCCCCTATGGTAAGTAAATCACATTGGTTTAATTATCATATAATAAAAATATATGAAAAACATTTAAACATATTAGATATGTGTTTAAAACAAAAATTCCCGAAGTTTGTTTAAACCTAACTTCAAAAGAAATAAACCCATTTCTATGTATATTTTCCCCTCGCCCAATCACATTTCCACTTTTTAAACGAAGGAATTAATTAATCCTGACGATTAATTAAGAACCTAACTTTGCCAATCAAAACGCTCCCTCTGTGATTAATCAATAATAAAACGCGTCGGGCCCGCGCCATTAAAACCTTGTCATCTCCCTGTCCCGTCAACCGTTCGATCGACCCGTTCAAGATTAACGGCTATTGATAATTCCGCTGGTCATCCCCAATCCAAACAATAATGTGCGAAATGACGGTGGTTTTCAAATAGTACCACGGCCACGTGTCATTCGTTCTGTGGAATCCCTGCCCATCCGCTCAATATCGCCTTCCCTCAAAAGCGGTGCGGAATAAACCGCTTACCACCTTTCCCCCCGTGACTCATCTGTCGTACATACTGATGTCATTTATTAAAATAATAAAAAATTCGCCACCCTTTTGACTTTGTGAATAAAAAAAAACCCGCGTCTTTGTCATCAGTTTGTACGCAGAAAACGACTTCACTTCCCATGCAAATAATTTCAAAAAATCAACTGTTAAGCGCCCTTAACTATATTTTGTTGAAGACTATTGCATACCAGTAATCCAGAGTTCGTCCGCCTCAACCAGTACCTGTCCAAATTACTGTACATTCCCCAAAACAGGTATTTACCCTAATTTCCACTGAACTCCGTTAGAATCTTGGTTTTTGTTTAAAGAACTCTATACAGAAAACTCAAACAGGATTCTAAATTGGTCTCCCTAAGTTCCCAAAATTGCAATTGAATCCCCAAAACCTGAGATTGTGCCCATTTCTTCAAAAACCCTGCAATTCATTTTTGAATCCACAAGAACCAGAAATGGAGATTCCCTTGGCTTTAAATGTCACCCCATTGAACGCCCCTCACAGAGACTTGGATTATTTATCATTAGTCGACAAAGATTTCCAAATTAAAGACCTGGTTTTTAGTGATAGTCCTCTTCAAATTTTTTGTCGCTGCAGAGACAATTATTTGAATGGCTTGGATATGATTGGGTTATGGGAATCTAATATTCCCAGGTACCTCTTTCCCTCTGTCCATATTTTCCCTGAGATAATCCATTACTGTCATGCAAACTATGATCCCACTCAATGAGCAGTCTTGTCTCCAAGTCAAAATGTCCTTTTTCCCATTATTGCTCAGTCTATCAATGAGATGCTAAATTTTCAACCTGATCAAGCCCTCACTCCCCTGTCCATGGGAGAATTACTTGAGAAACCCACCAAACTATCCCATGAAGAATTAAGCCGCATCTGCCAGACCTTTATGTTGCCTGATCATCAGCCTAAAGGCCCTCCCCCTTATGGGTATGCTTTTTTCACTGAGGAGGGTAGACTTGTTTTGGATATAATATCCTTTATAATGGGCTTTAATACCAGTGAATATGTTGACCATTTAATTCTAGTATTATTGTCTATTTTTACCCCTGGACAACCTCTTTCTGTCAAGTATGACTTTGCATCCTACATTGCAGACAAAATCCATGATCAAGTCATGAGATTAGAGAATGAGAAACTGTTCAAGTATTCTTCTGTCATTTACCATCTTATGCTCTATTACCAGTCAGAAAATTTCCCTTTCTATATCAAAAATCTTGATGCCAAAGGGAATCCTAGGTCTATTATCTTTTGGTCAGCCATCACTCATAGTTGTCGAGATTCTCCCTATTCCTATAATGAGTTCATTGATATTTTTATAAACCCTACAACCACCTTGTTGACAGGAGTTTCTCCTCCAAGGCTTAGCAATGAAATCAAGAAAACTTTACAGCTCTCAAAACAATACAAATTTGGTGATTGGTACTT
Source organism: Pinus albicaulis (assembly GCA_034641835.2). Taxonomy (NCBI): domain Eukaryota; kingdom Viridiplantae; phylum Streptophyta; class Pinopsida; order Pinales; family Pinaceae; genus Pinus; species Pinus albicaulis. Next base: position 140,252,676 of record CM076575.1, read on the forward strand.
ATACCAATGTCACACAGAAGTCAGAATATATGGATGTGAATTATGTCCATTCAAATTTCCAAAATATGTCCCCATGAGACTCTTTGAATTAGAGTATTTTAGGCAGATGAAAAACTCTGATATAATTCATTTTTGTAATGCAAAGAAGAAGGCTCAACTCCGAATCAAAAGTCAATTAGATCCCTTTATCTATAACTCTAGGGATGCAGGGGATGAAGCTGAAAAGATATTAGAAGACCGTTTCAGATTACAAAAGAGTTTCTATTGGGTACCTTATGACCCATTCAGCTTCATTTGTGATAAAAGAATGAAAAATAAATCAGCACCAAACATGCATCAAAGAATCCCAGAGATTGAAAAATATGCTAATACAGATGAATGGATAGAAGGAACATTGATAGAGCAGGATAGTGAGCAGGTCAATATAGAAAATGTTATGAAAGATCTTGAAAAGATGCTTGACCTAGACTCTTTTGCATAGGTACCAAGATCATAGGTTGGTCCTTCCTCAGCTGGAATTTTTCAACAGAAGTTACAAGAAAACATTGCATTATCATCTAAGGGAAAAGAGAAAGAGGTTTATATACAAGTTAAAAAAACATTAACTATGACAGAACAACCTCAAACGTCCAAGGGACAGGATCAAGTACAGGTTTCCTCTGTTCAAACCAATCTAGTAGAAATTTCAATTTTGCAGACTCCATTAAATGTAGAAAAGGGAAAAAAGAGAGATGCTGAAGCTGCTACCCCTCACTGGATCTTCACAATAGCCTCGGGCCAAGAGACAGAAATTGAATACTCCTACGGAAGTAGAATCTATTGATGAAATCCTTGATAGTCAAGGACAAGAACAATTGGGCAGTCAAAAAATAGGTACAGTCAGTGGAGCATCCACTACCTCACACAGGAAAGAGCTACAAAAGCAACAAAGTGTTGAAATATCTTCTTTCAAAACACCAGTTAAATATGCAGGAGATATAAGGAAAACATTTATAAATATAAAAGCCAGGAACGATCCTTTAAGAATCCAGGTTTATAATCAATATTTGAAGATGGCTCCTAAGAATAAAGAAAGATTGATGTCATCTTATGACATTCAGCAAGGCAAAATGATAATGAGTCACTTCAAACACAAAGTGCAGCAACCTCAAATAGCTGCAGATTATATCAGAACAAATTTTGAAGTCTTAGCAAAGGATATTCATCCTTGGGATCAGATTGAGTTACATAAGCAGATTGGTGAAATGATCTATTCTACTTTGACTGATAAGGCAATGGCAGCTCACAGGTTACAGGATTCTTTAAAGAACACTAGTACACAATTGCAGCTTGAAAAGGCTTCTTCTCAAGCCAAAGACAACAGGATAAAAACATTGGAGGAAATAATTATTGGATTAGGTCACAATCCAAAGGATGTCAAAGGTATAGAAGCTCTAATCAAGAAAAAAGATGATGACATTGCAACTTTGAGAAAGCAGTTGAAATTGCCATCTTCAAGACATCCTCAAACTGAAGAAGTAATAAAGAAGAATTCTGAAGAAGAAATGATGGACTTGCTTTTGAGGCTGAATGAGCAACTGACTGAAACAGAAAAAGAGCTTGAACAAGCATTAAAAGACAAGCAGTCCAGTGTTCCAGTATTTACAGTAGAGGTTATCACAGGTACAACAAGTCAGCCAACAGGTCAACCAACAGAGCCATCACAAGTAAATACTTCTGATTTAAATTCTGAAGAATTAGTAAAGCAAATGAATGACTTGAAACTTCAAGTAACAGAACTTCAACTCACAAAGTTACAGCTTATTAATTTGGAACAGAAATATGATGTTTCAAAAATGACTGTTGCTGACAAAACAAGAGAAGTAAAAAATTTGGAAAATTTGGTTAAAGATTTGGAAAAGGATCTCACATTGGAGAAACCTTTAAGAGAAATAAATGACGTTCTTTGGGATAATATTATCTAGCCAATAAAAGATATCTGGTCTTCGATTCAGATAATATACGAGCAGAATGATTTGGTCAAAGTAGCTCTAGATGAAGCTGAAAATACACGAGAAGAATTAAGAAATAGGCCTGAGGAAGCCAATCAGCTCATACAATTTCTAAACACCCAAACCAGACAACAACTTGCAGATAAGGGTATTCAGGACAGAACTGGAAAAATATTAGAGATAAAAAGAGTTTTTACTAAAAGAACTCTTATGCAAAATTTAGAACGAAGGTGCTTTGACATGCAAGGAGAAATCATTACTTTCAGAGAAAGGTTTGATGTTTTGTTGAATAAAGGGTTGCCCAGCCCTATGGTTTCAGAAGATAAAATAATGGACCTGGAAAATTATGTTGAGAAATTGGACAAACATGCTCACAATCAAGCCAGTTCCTCAACCATTTCATCAGAAGCAACATTACCTACAGGAAGGAATTTTCGTGACAGATTAGAGAATTTGTTCTATCTTTAACATGAACTAAACATTTGTTTCCAAATCAACCTAATTTCTTCAGATATACCGAGGCTGATGAAACATTGAGGAAGCTTCAAGGGACTAGAATAGCAGAAGATAAATGGTGGGAAGATCTGTTGGAACTTTTGTAAAATTTATCCTTACATGAAATTTTGCCTATTTACTACAGTATAAAGGATAAAGGGATAAACAAAGGTCAAATAGTATCGGTTCAGTTAAAAGTGTATCAGTAAGAACAAAGAGTATCAATGAAGCAAGGCTGTTAGAACAAAATTACTGAAGAGGACAACAATGAGCCAAAATATAGGTCCTTCCTCCAGCACATTCTCAAAAGGAGGAAACAGCACAACATCAATTGCTTTTTGTCTTATCTACGAGACCATTTGTCTCTATTTTTATTGTAACTTATTTGTGAGTCATCTTATATTATATCTCGTTTTTTAAGAGATATTTTGTATGATTTTTTGTATAAATAAGCCCTCAATCGGATTATTGAAGGTGGATTCTTATACTTTGATGTAACATTGACTTTTTGGAATAAAGAGCTATTGGAGAAATTTCTTTGTGGCTAGCTGGATGATGAATTGACGCTAAAGACTTTTTACAAGATTCATGAGTCAAACTACGGATCAATAAGTCATCCTTTCCCTTGTGTTTTAAGTCTTTATATCTATTTATTATATCAGAGAGTTTCATTTCTGAATAATTAATGAAAAAGAATAAATCAGAAGGTACTTAAGGGTAATCTGATTTCAATCATTTTTATTCTAAATGTTTTCTTCTAAATTGGTTATAAACAATGAATTCTTAATTGCTCTTGTTTAGCCAGTTTATGCATTTGATTATTTAGTAAAGAATACTTAACTTCTCTTTATTTGTAATCACTCATTTTCTCTCTATGAATATGTTGAAAGATTCTTAATTGCCTTTCATCTATTCTAAACCCATTCCATTCACTTTAAATCTAAAATTGTTCTTTGGTTTGATTATCTTGCCCTATAAAGCCATATTTTGCTGATAAACTTAATCCAGTGAAACCATATTTTTGACTCCATAGCCCAATGGCCTGAAACTACTTAATCTTGCCCTCAGTTATGGAATTCCACCATTGAAATTCAAACAAAACCCCTGGACATTATAACTAGCCTAATATCTTCTAAAACAGAAGCTAAACTTGAAAGAGAGAGCCCTCTATGGATACAGATTGGCTAGATTCTGTATCTAAAAGATTGGTTTGTGGTTACCTCGGACACCTTTCCTCTTCCAACAACTTCAAGGAAAATCTGAGTGATAACATAGTGGCGACTCCACTGGGGAACTGAATCATTTTTACTATTTTTTGACTTATAAACTACAGACGGAGCCTGAAGATTAGCCAGGTAGCCTTTGAAATGCTTTTGCTCTGCAATTACATAGTAAATAAACGCTACTTCAGTCAATCTCCGGTCTAGTTTATAGACTGAACTTTGGTTTCAGACATTTAATCAGTTTCTCTAGTTCAATAAATCTTTGAGAAATTATAACTAAAAAATCTTAAATTTCTTGAAGATTTTGTCGAAGTTGTATTTTTCATTCCATTTAAAACAAAAAACCAAAAATATAAAATATCCAGAAATCTGGCTTCAGAAAGGACTCATTATACTAGCTCAAATCCTGACCCTAACCCACCACCGATATTTGAGAATCCAAATCTGATCGCCAGAATTTTGAGAAGACAAGAGAGTCAAGAAAGCTCTGGGAGTTCTCGACCTCTTTTTAGATCAAACTCTTGTCCTGTGAAGTTTGTGTATCTTGAAGACGAACCATTTGATGAACATTTTGAAACTTCTCTATTCATAAATTTTTCTGAATCTGAGTTGTCCAATCTGGTTCCTGATCCATTATTTCTTGAAGATTTGCAATTTGATTTTATCACTTCACATCTTGACAAACATCTACAAAATTCCATTCAATCTGAGTTGACCTTTGAAGAAACTTCAAACACTTTTGTGATTACTTCAGCTTCCCCAAGTTCATCTGCTTTTCCCCAAACTTCTCAAACACAAACTACCTCTTCTTCCCCTCCACCCACTTCTTCCAGACCATCATCACCTGTTATTTCATTACACCTTCCGATGGCAAATAGATATGCTCCGTTAAGGTTGCTAGGCAACCCTGCTGCTTTGCCTCAAGACTATTAGAGTAAAATCACCCCAAAAGAATGACAGATTACTTTGAATTTTATGAAATAGACGCTGATGATGTACGAATGAGAATTTTTGTCCAGAGTCTTACTGGAGAAGTCGGGACATGGTTTAGGGCTTTTGCTCCAAACAGTGTTGCTGACTTACCAACCCTTTATAGATTATTTTTAAATAGATGGGAAAATAAGAAATATCCTCTTCAAATCCTATCAGACTTTGGAAAATTGAAGAGAAGACCCAATGAAGCAGTGCAAGATATATCATTATATTCAACGAAGCTTACAATGCTGTTCCCCAAAACCTTATACCTCCTCCAGATTCAGTATTGGTTAAATTTCCTGATGGGTTTGATTCTGATATAGCATATTCACTTAAGGAAAGAGCTCCTCAAACTCTAGAATATATGCAAAGCATAGTTGTTAGTATTGAAGCTAACGTGATAGAAAAACGAGCTAGAGCTAGAGCTGAAAGAAGGATGCCTATAAACGAAGAGCCTTCGGCTTTTGAAAGAAAGCTGGATGCAATTATCAAAGGGATGGAAAGACTGGGAGACAGAGCAGAGAAAATCGAAAGGAAGTCCTCTGGCGATGGTCAAAATGCTGTTAGAAACCCAAAATTCAGAAGAAATCAAAACCAAAATACTGGAAAAAATGTTCCTGATCAAAACATCAGGCCACCATTCCAGGAAAATTTCGTTGAAGGTTCATCTTCTGAGGAACCAACCGAGGATGTTGAAATAAATAACTTGACTGAAAAAAAGAATGAACCAGAAGTTTTCCTATCTCAAGATGATCAAGAAAATCACATTCTTGAAACATTTCAAACTCATTCAAGAGAAACTTTTGATTTTAAGGAAGGATATGACTCAACAATTTATGAAGTTCATAAACAATACAATTTGAGAAGCAGATGGATTGACGTGCTAGAAAATAGCAAACAGAAAGCTATAAAACAAAACATCAAAGGTAAAACTAACACTTCTCGTGTACAAATTCTTTCTAGAGCAAGTCCTAACCCCGCTAACTCAATAATTGAAGATGTGTCTAATAATCAACTGAATAATAAACAACTTTCCAATACTTTTCCTCCTACAGAAAACGTAGAAGAACCAACAGAAGTTAATTCAAAAACAACTTCAACTCATAATCCCACTCCTGAAAAAGAGAAAAACACTGAAGACACAAAAAATAGAGAAAATCTAACTGTTCAAAATATTAGAGCTCAAACAGAAAAATATTTCAATCTAGAAGCTGAAATAGGAAAATTAAAGATAGTTGTTCCATTGGCAGAATTAGCTAAACATGATGTCTATAGAAGCCAAATCAGCAGATCCCTTAACATTACTGGAATGGATGATTCAGTAAATGTTTTTGATGATCAACCCAAATTACTTTCTGGCCCTGAAGTAAATGGAAAACCAGAAAGTGGAGGAACTCCCCCATTTTATGTGAGTTTGAATGTACATGACAAAATACTTCATAATGCCATGCTTGATTCTGGAGCATCTCACAATTTAATGCCCAAGGCTATGATGGAAAGATTAAACCTAGACATTACCAGACCATATAAAGATCTCTTCTCTTTTGATTCAAGTCAGGTAAGATGTTTAGGTTTGATTAAAGATTTATGTGTTACTTTGGTGCAATACCCTGCGAAATCTATTCTGATGGATATAGTAGTAGCAGATATTACTCCCAAATATGGTATGTTGTTGTCCAAATCCTGGGGTGCCAAACTCGGAGGATCTCTTCAATTGGATATGTCATATGCTACTATTTCAGTATTCGGTCAACCTAAAAGACTATACAGAGAAACCTTGATGACATATTTAGTCAGTAGTCAGGAGAAGCCTGAAAACTTCCCCGTCTACTCAGTACATTCTGATATGGATTCATTCATCCTTTATAATGCAGAATTTGACCTTCCTACTGAATTAAAAGAACCTAAAACAGAAACTGCAAATAAATCTACTGTTCAAATCAAAGAAATTTCTGAAAACAAAGAAACATCAGATATTCAAGAAATACCAGAAAAAACTGAAAAACCAGATCTCCCTGTTAAGAAAATTGTTAGAACAGTCGATGAAGATTATGAACATGAAATTCTTTGTCATTTAGAATTTGATGGTTCAGTAAATAATTTAGGAGCAGGAGCTAGAATTTGGATACACAACATTGAAAATGATCATGTTGAAGGCCATGCTTATAGATTGAACTTTAGATGCACTAATAATATGGCAGAATATGAGGCTCTTTTGCTAGGGCTTAAACATGTAAAAAAATTAGGAGCAATTAGAGTATCAATCATAGGAGACTCTAAATTAATTATTCAACAGATCAATGGTGAATGTTCGACAAAAGACCCCAGATTAAGAGAATACAGAGGAACAGTTGTGGAAATTCTTAATACTTTTCTACAGACTCATCTTGCTAAAATTTCTAGAAAACAAAATTTGCATGCTCATAGTCTTGAAATGTTCGCTAGCACTTGTAAATTACCTTTCGGACCTAATCATCAGTTCACAGCTGAGATTAGACATAGACCTGCTATACCGGATAATCTTATGAATTGGCAAGTGTTTGTAAATAATAATCAGATAAATAATTTTTTGACCTTAGAAAATGAATTCTCTAACAGTAGTATAGATGAAGACACAACAATTAATGAATCTGATCAAATAGATGAACAACAAACAGATATTTCAAAAGAGACTACAATTCACATGCTTCACCCAACTAGATTCACCAAAAAAGATATGCAGGATCTGAAACAAATGGAAGTTGATGAGATTATAGAAGATGAATCTGAAATTATTAATCTGAAACATAATCATTTACCTAAAGGATTAACTCCTTTGGAAGATCTTTTTGACTCTAATGACATTCCATTGAAACCCAAAATGGAACCACTAAAAGTTGATATTGAAGAATACAATTTGGGAACTGAAGGAAATCCTAAGATCGTTAAGTTATCTAAATCTCTGCTAGTGGATCAAAAAGTTAAATATGTTGAACTTTTAAAATAATTCCAGGATGTTTTTGCCTGGAGTTATGAAGATCTGAAATCATATGATACATCAATAATTCAACATACAATACCTTTGAAACCGAATCAGAAACCATTTAAACAGAAACTTAGAAGACTCAACCCTGTGCTACTACCTTCAATTGAGAAATAAATTAAAAGACTGTATGAAGCAGGAATAATTTCTCCTATTAGGTTTTCTGAATGGGTCTCTAATTTGGTACCAACAAGGAAGACGACTGGAGAGATTAGAGTATGTGTTGATTTGAGAAATTTAAACAAATTTTCCTTAAAAGATAACTATCCTTTGCCTAAAATGGACCATATCTTACAAAGGGTAGTAGGCTCTTCAAGGATTTCTCTTCTGGATGGATTCTCATGATACAACCAGATTCTGTTTCATCCCGATGATCAAGACAAAACAACTTTTACAACACCATGGGGTACATTCAAATACGTTAAGATGCCTTTTGGACTCAAAAATGCAGGAGTAACCTTCCAAAGAGCAATGGAAATTGCCTTTGCCAAAGAAATTCATGATTTTCTGGTCATATATCTGGATGATTTGACTGTTTTTTCCAAGACAGATCAACAACATTTGGACCATCTTAGACAGGTGTTTATAAAATGCAGAAAATATGGTATTTCTTTAAATCCTAAAAATTCATTGTTTGGTCTTGAAGAAGGTAAACTCCTAGGTCATATCATTTCAAAAGATGGCATTAGAATTGATCCTAAAAGAATACAAGCCATTTTTCAGATACCTCATCCCAGGAATATTAAAGAACTTCAAGCTTTCATAGGAAAGATCAATTTTTTGAGAAGATTCATTTCTATTTTAGCTAAATTACTTAGACTACTTACTAACATGTTAAGAAAGGATTCAAGTATTAAGTGGACAGTAGAAGCCAAGCAATCATTCGAAGAAATCAAAATGGCTTTGACCAGAACACTAGTTCTTACCAGTCCAAAATTTGATAGAGATTTCAGAATTTTTTCATTTGCTTCTGAACATACAGTTGCAACTGTTTTATTGCAAAAGGATGATCAAGGATGTGAAAAACCTATAGACTTTTTTAGTAAAGCACTTAGAGATGCATCATTAAAATACAATATCATGGAGAAACAAGCTTTTTCACTTGTGAAAGCAATTAAAGATTTCAGAATTTATATATTGTATTCTCATGTGATAGCTTATGTACCTAATGCTGTCGTTAAAGACATCTTAACTCAAGATGGAATTGAAGGCAAAAGAGGTAAATGGATAGCTACCATATTAGAACATGATATTGAAATAAGACCTACAAAACTCATAAAAGGACAAGGTTTGGCTCAACTCATGACTGAAACAAATTACCAAGCCCTGAATATTAATGAACTGGATGAAGAACAGGTGATGGCGACTCCACAAATCAGTCAGGCCTTTTTAGACTCACCTTGGTACACTGATATCATTTATGTTTTGCTAAACTTGCAAGCTCCTCCAGGGTTATCCAGAACGAAACAAAGGTTTTTGAAAATGACATCTTTAAAGTATTGTATTTTAGATAATGTTCTCTTTTGGAAGAATCATGATGGAATTCTATTAAATTGTTTATTAAAAGATGAAGTTGACAAGGTTCTCAATGAATTCCATGCAGGAGATTGTGGTGGACACCTCTACTGGAAGTCAACTACAGATAATATCTTAAGGGCTGGTTTTTATTGGCCAACCCTTTTTTCAGATGTAAAGAAATTTGTAACTACTTTCCATAAGTGTCAGATCTTTGAAGGCAAGAGAAAAGTTATTACCTTTACCATTGAAACCCATTTCCACCGAGAAACCCTTTCAACAATGGGGCCTGGATTTTATTGGAGAAATCCATCCTCCTTCTTCTGGCCAACACAGATGGATCCTCACTGCCACAGATTACTTTACTAAATAGATTGAAGCAATCCCATCCAGACAAGCCAATGATTCTGTAATCATAGGATTCTTAGAAACCAATATACTATCAAGATTTGGCTGTCCTGAGAAAATTATAACTGATAATATTGTTGCTTTCAAGTATAATAAAATGATTAGTTTCTGCAATAAATATCACATCACTTTAGGCCATTCCACAGCCTATTATCCTCAGGGTAATGGACTGGATGAATCTTCCAATAAAAGTCTCTTTAATATCATTAAAAAAATTATTGGAATAAAATAAGAAGAATTGGCATAAGAAACTTACAAATGCATTGTGGGCAGACAGACTTACTACCAAAAAATCAATTGGGACCAGTCCATATGAATTAGCTTATGGTATTGAGGCTAGATTTCCATCATCTTTAGGAGTTCCTGTAATGAAGTTACTTCAGGAGGCTCAAGTAGAACCAAATGATATTCAGAGAAGAATAAATCAAACAATTCACTTGCAACAGACTAGAGAAGAAGTGTATCAATGATCCCAAGTTTTGCAGGAAAAATTAAAGAAGATGTTTGACAAAAGGACCAAAGAAGAATATTTTCAACTGGAAGACAAAGTTTTAAGATGGGATTCCAAAAGGGAAGATAAAGGGAAACATGGGAAATTTGATTTCTTATGGAAAGGACCTTACATCATTCATGACTTACAGGTAAACAACACATATTTCTTGAAGAATTTGGATGGTACAGAAGTTGAGGAAGGACCAGTCAATGGTCGAATGTTAAAACACTACTTTGATCCTATTTACTAGGATGTTCTGATTCTTTAACATGTACATAATATATCCTTTGTAATGCATCAGTTTGGAGTGGATAGTGACCTACTGAAGTTGAAGCCCGAAGAGAAGGCCCTAAGCTTCAGAAGTTTTACTATCATATATATAATAAAGCAATAAGTAGGAGAAAATTTCATGGTTCAGAGGGCAGTTGATCTATTGTTCTTGACTTTTCACAAGGAAAAGCCATCCCCAAGTGGAGCCAGTGTTAGAATCCTATACCAATAGGTGTCATATTTCATGATTGACTTGATGGGCTATGTAATATGTTTCTACCTTTTTGTTGCAAAGGATTTCCATATTATTCAAAAAATCAAAAAATTTAAAAAATGTAAAGAGGGTATACCCTAAAAGAAAAATCAAAGGGTGAAAAAATAAAAATGGCCAAAAAAGTGAAAGAAATTGAACCCCACCAAAAGAAAAGCCAAGGAAAGTGTGCAAATATAAATGCCACTACCTTTTGTTCTGATGTAATAAACAAATTGTGTGGAGATTGTATTTTATGCCACAATTGATGAATAGTCAAACAGTTTAATCTTGGCTAGTTCATCTTTCAATTTCCTGTTTTAGAGATAGAGAATAAAATCGGACCAAACTGTTTAATCTTGGCAGATAAGTAGATAGGTAGAGTAAATAAAAGGAGCTCAACAGTTTAATCTGAGCCCTTGGATGTAATAAGGTTAGAGCTAGATAGATTTTCATATGTAAAATAAAAGTGTGATAAGGGTTTGCCAGTCTAAGTGCACCCTAATAAAGAAGATAAAATAATAGGGTAAAGTAGGTAGGGTAGGTAGATGTTGTTGCAGAATTATATGTGATGAATGATGGTTCTAAATGTGTTCAATTGTACTTTCATCACAAGTGCAAAGGCAGATACTACATTGGAAAAAATTCACAGCAAAGAGAAGTTAAGATTATTAACTTCCCCTTCATTTTTCCCTAAAGATTTCACTAATTTCCCATGAGTGCTAAGGTATTTGAAAATTAAAGGGGCTCAAGGCATTTCCTTGACTTTTGGAGGGACGAGACCCTCGGCCCAACAATTGGAAAAAACCTAAGTACTTAAAATCATTCATCATCACACTCATTTACTTCAAAACATTCTTTCCTAAGTAAAATCCCATTTTACTTAGGAAAATCATGAGATATTTCATAATTAATCCTCAAAATCACATTTTATCCTAAGTTTAAGTGATGAAGTGATTATAATGCAATTTGCTTCTAAAAACTTCACTTTCTTAGTTATATTAATATATTTTGAAGTTTACCTTATCCCCTTGTCATATTAACATTAATTTTATTTATTAACTCCTTATAGAAATAACCCTCTCCTATTATATATAACTCCTTTTTATATAATATCCCAAAAAACCCATGTATTATAGTTTTAACCAAAGTATTTAATCCCCATTTGGTCAAATAAAAAACCCACTTTATACCCCCGTTGGTTAAAATATATCATTATATGTTAATCCCGCCCCCTATGGTAATTGGATTAATCTAATTCAATTATCATATAATAAAAATATGAAAAAAAAACTTTAAACATATAATATATGTGTTTTAAACAAAAATAAATCCGAATTTTAATTCAAACCAAACTTCGAAATAACCCATCTCTATGTATATTTTCCCCTCGCCCGATCACGTTTCCGCTTTTTAAACAAAGGAATTAATTAATCCTCACGAGTAATTAAGAACCTAACTCCACCAATCAAAATGCTCCCGCTGTGATTAATCAATAATAAAACGCGTCGGGCCCACACCATTAAAACCCCGTCATCTCCCTGTCCCATCAACCGTTCGATCGACCCGTTCAAGATTAACGACTGTTGATAATTCCGCTGGCCATCCCCAATCCGAACAATAACGCGCAAAATGACGGTGGTTTTCAAATAGTACCATGGCCACATGTCATTCGTTCTATGGAATCGTTGCCCATCCGCTCAATATCGCCTTCCCTCAAAAGTGGTGAGGAAAAAACCGCTTACCACCTCCCCCCCCCCGTGACTCATCTGTCGTACATACTGACGTAATTTATTAAAATAATAAAAAATCTGCCACAATTTGACTTTGCCAATAAAACAAAAACTCGCGTCTTTTTCATCATTTTGTACGCAGAAAACGACTTCACCCTTCATGCAACGAATTTCAAAAAATCAATTGTCAAGTGCCCTTAACTATACTTTGTTGAGGACTATTGCATACCAGTCATCTAGAGTTCGTCCGCCTCAACCAGTACCTGTCTGAATTACTGTACATTCCCAAAAACAGGTATTTACTCTAATTTCCACTGAAATCCGTTATAATCTTGGTTTTTGTTTAAAGAACTCTATACAGAAAACTCAAACAGGATTCTAAATTACTCTCCCTGAGTTCCCAAAACCGCAATTGAATCCCCAAAACCTGAGATTGTGCCCATTTCTTCAAAAAACCCCGCAATTCATTTCTGAATCCACAAGAACCATAAATGGAGATTCCCTTGGCTTTAAATGTCACCCCATTGAACGCCCCTCACAGAGACTTGGATTATTTATCATTAGTCGACAGAGATTTCCAAATTAAAGACCTGGTTTTTAGTGATAGTCCTCTTCGAATTTTTTCTCGCTGCAGAGACTATTATTTGAATGGCTTGGATATGATTGGGTTATGGGAATCTAATCTTCCCAGATACCTCTTTCCCTCTGTCCATATTTTCCCTGAGATGATCCATTATTTTCATGCAAACTATGATCCCACTCAACGAGCAGTCTTATCTCCAAGTCAAAATGTCTTTTTTCCCATTACTGCTCAGTCTATCAATGAGATGCTACATTTTCAACCTGATCAAGCCCTCACTCCCCTGTCCATGGGAGAATTACTTGAGAAATCCACCAAACTATCCCATGAAGAATTAAGCCACATCTGTCAGACCTTTATGTTGCCTGATCATCAGCCTAAAGGCCCTCCCCCTTATGGGTATGCTTTTTTCACTGAGGAGGGTAGACTTGTTTTGGATATGATATCCTTTATAATGGGCTTTAATACCAGTGAATATGTTGACCATTTAATTCTAGTATTATTGTCTATTTTTACCCCTGGATAGCCTCCTACTGTCAAGTATGACTTTGCATCCTACATTGCAAACAAAATCCATGATCAATTCATGAGATTAGAGAATGAGAAAGTGTTCAAGTATTCTTCTGTCATTTACCATCTCATGCTCTATTACCAGTCAAAAAATTTCCCTTTCTATATCAAAAAGCTTGATGCCAAAGGGAATCCTAGGTCTGTTATCTTTTGGTCAGCCATCACTCATAGTTCTCGAGATTCTCCCTATTCCTATAATGAGTTCATTGATCTTTTTATACACCCTGCAACTACTTTGTTGACATGAGTTTCTCCTCCAAGACTCAGCAATGAAATCAAGAAAACTTTACAGCTCTCAAAACAATACAAAGTTGGTGATTGGTATTTATACCAAAATCACACAGAAGTCAGAATATATGGATGTGAATTATGTCCATTCAAATTGCCAAAATATGTCCCCATGAGACTCTTTGCATTAGAGTATTTCAGGCAGATGAACAACTCTGATATAATTCATTTTTGTAATGCAAAGAATAAGGCTCAACTCCGGATCAAAAGTCAATTAGGTCCCTTTATCTGTAACTCTAGGGATGCAGGGGAAGATGCTAAAAGGATATTAGAAGACCATTTCAGATTACAAAAGAGTTTCTATTGGGTACCTTATGACCCATTCAACTTCATTTGTGATAAAATAATGAAAAATAAATCAGCGCCATACATGCATCAAAGAATCCCAGAGACTGAAAAATATGCTAATCCAAATGAATGGATAGAAGGAACATTGATAGAGTAGGATAGTGAGCAGGTCAATGTAGACAATGTTATGAAAGCTCTTGAAAAGATGCTTGACCTAGACTCTTTTGCACAGGTACCAAGATCAGAGGTTGGTCCTTCATCAACTAGAATTTTTCAGCAGAAGTTACAAGAAAACATTGCAGTATCATCTAAGGGAAAAGATAAAGAGGTTGATATACAAGTTAAAGAAATATTCACTATGACAGAACAACCTCAAACTTCCAAGGGACAGGATAAAGTACAGGTTTCTTCTGTTCAAACCAATCCAGTAGAGATGTCAATTTTGCAGACTCCATTAAATGTAGAAAAGGGAAAAAAGAGAGATGTTGAAGCTGCTACCCCTCTCACTGGATCTTCACAACAGCCTTAGGCCAAGAGACAAAAATTGAATACTCCTCCAGAAGTAGAATCTATTGATGAAATCCTTGATGGTCAAGGACAAGAACAATTGGGCAATCAACAAACAGGTACAGTCAGTGGAGCATCCACTACCTCGCAAAGGAAAGAGCTACAAAAGCAACAGAGTGTTGAAATATCTTCTTTCAAAACACCAGTTAAAGATGCAGGAGATATAAAAAAGAAATTTATCAATATAAAAGCCAAGAACGATCCTTTAAGAATCCAGCTTTATAATCAATATTTGAATATGGCTCTTAAGAATCAAGAGAGATTGATGTCAGCTTATGACATTCATCAAGGAAAAATGATAATGAGTCACTTCAAACCCAAAGTGCAGCAACCTCAAACAGCTGCAGATAATATCAGAACAAATTTTGAAGTCTTAGCAAAGGATATCCATCCTTTAGATCAGATTGAGTTACATAAGTAGACTGGTGAAATGATCTATTCTACTTTGACTGATAAGGCAATGGAAACTCACAAGATACAGGATTCTTTGGAGAACTCTAGTACACAATTGTAGCTTGAAAAGGCTTCTTCTCAAGCCAAAGACAACAGGATAAAAACATTGGAGGAAATAATTATTGGATTAGGTCACAATCGAAAGGATGTCAAAGGTATAGAAGCTCTAATAAAAAAAAAGATGATGACATTGCAGCTTTGAGAAAGCAGTTGAAATTTCCAGCTTCAAGACATCCTCAAACTGAAGAAGTAATAAAGAAGAATTCTGAAGAAGAAATGATGGACTTGCTTTTGAGGCTGAATGAGCAACTGACTGAAACAGAAAAAGAGCTTGAACAAGCATTAAAAGACAAGCAGTCCAGTGTTCCAGTATCTACAGCAGAGGTTATCACAGGTACAACAAGTTAGCCAACAGGTCAACCAACAGAGCCATCACAGGTAAATACTTCAAATTTAAGTACAGAAGAACTAATAAATTCAATGAATGACTTGAAACTTCAAGTAACAGAACTTCAACACACAAAGTTACAGCTTATTAATTTGGAATAGAAATATTATGTTTCAAAAATGACTGTTGCTGACAAAACAAGAGAAGTCAAAAATTTGGAAAATTTGGTTAAAGCTTTGGAAAAGGATCTCACATTGGAGAAACCTTTAAGAGAAATAAATGACATTCTTGGGGATAATATTATCCAGTCAATAAAAGATATCTGGTCTTCAATTCAGATAATATACGAGCAGAATGATTTGGTCAAAGTAGCTCTGGATGAAGTTGAAAATACACGAGTAGAATTAGGAAATAGGCCTGGGGAAGCCAATTAGCTCATACAATTTCTAAACACCCAAACCAGACAGCAACTTGCAGACCTGGGTATTCAGGACAGAACTGGAACAATCTTAGAGATAAAAAGAGTTTTTACTAAAAGAACTCTTATGCAAAATTTAGAACGAAGGTGCTTTGACATGCAAGGAGAAATCATTGCTTTCAAAGAAAGGTTTGATGTTTTATTGAATAAAGGGTTGTCCAGCCCTATGGTTTTAGAAGATAAAATAATGGACTTGGAAAGTTATGTTGAGAAATTTGACAAACATGCTCACAATCAAGCCAGTTCCTCAACCATTTCATCAAAAGCAACATTACCTACAGGAAGGAATCTTCATGACATATTAGAGAATTTGTTTTATCTTGAACATGAAGTAAAACATTTGTTTCCAAATTAGCCTAATTTCTTCAGATATACCGAGCCTGATGAAACATTAAGGAAGCTTCAACGGACTAGAATAGCAGAAGATAAATGGTGGGAAGATCTGATGGAACTTTTGTAAAATTTATCCTTATATGAAATTCTTCCTATTTACTACAGTATAAAGGATAAAGGGATAAACAAAGGTCAAAGAGTATCGGTTCAGTTAAAAGTGTATCAGTAAGAACAAAGAGTATCAGTGAAGCAAGGCAGTTAGAACAAAATCACTGAAGAGGACAACAATGAGCCACAATATAGGTCCTGCCTCCAACACATTCTCAAAAGGAGGAAACAACACAACATCAGTTGCTTTTTGTCTTATCTACGAGACCATTTGTCTCTATTTTTATTGTAACTTATTTTTGAGTCATCTTAGATTATATCTCGTTTTGTTAAGAGATATTTTGTATGATTTTTTGTATAAATAAGCCCTCAATCGGATTATTGAGGGTGGATTCTTATACTTTGATGTAACATTGAATATTTTGGAATAAAGAGCTTTGGAGAAATTTTTCGTGGCAAAACTGGACAAGGAATTGAGGCAGAAGACTTTTCTCACGATTCATGTGTCGAATGAAGGATCAATAAGTCATCTATATCCCATGTTTTGAAGTTTTATATTTGTTTACAATACCATCTATGTTTCATTATCTTAATATTTAACGTCATAGAGGAATGAAGTCTGGAGAATTGAAATTTCAAAGAAAAGTTTTACTAAATAACCTTGAAGGGAACGTAAGGTATGAAAATTCATTTTCAAATGGTATTTTAAATGTTGAAGATTAAATGGTTTATTTTATTTTCATCATAAAATAAATCCCGGGAAAAGTGGTTTTCATTTCGATTTAAAGGCTTAACTATCACGTGAGTAAAAGCAAGTGATAATGGGAGATGATATAATTAGTGACTTATGATATTATCATAAGAATGAAGTATGAGAGAGAATTGGTAGAGTGAAGATTTTACATCATGAGAATGTATTAAGGGTGGATGTTCATTGGTATATTGTATAACTTGAATTAGAGTCAAAATATCCACTATTGTAATTATGAGGTCAAGCTTTGAAGTCAAATAAGATGTTAAGGTCAGATGAAGAAATTTGGATAGCTTGAGTCAAGTTAAACCATTGAGTTATTGTACAAAAGGATGCATTTTTCATCCAAGATGAAGAGTTGATGTCAAGTCTGGAGTCAAAGAGTCTATAATCAAGTCAAAGGTTTGAATGTGATTGGGTGCATGATCGGCGAAGCCCGACACCCAAAGATTTTGTTCATTATAACATGTGAAATACTGCAGTCGTTGTTTGAAACAAAGAGGAGCAAGAGAATTTCCCAGAAATGATTCCAAGATAGAGAACCGAAAGATACCGAGCGCTGGAAGAGAGCTTGCATTGTGGGATGGCAAGTAGGAAGGCTTGCTGAAAAGGGGATTTGAATGAAATCCATAAGTTAACAAATGAAGTTCTCAAAGGAGGAGAAGATGATTGTTGATAGTCATTTCAGAGGTTCGGAGAAAGACCACAACAGAAGAAAGAAGAAGGAAGATGCCAAGGCAAATGGCATATGGAAGCAATTTATTGATGAAGAATATTAGAGGGAGAACTCTGAGATAGCAATTCATCTTGAGTTATTAATGGAATTTTTGCAGAGAAATAAGAAATACCAGAGACATGGTTGGACGAATTAAGGAAGAAAGTGAAATGGAAGAGACTACAAGACAAGAGGAATCAACAGGTCAATATGTAGTTAACAGAAGAGCTGAGGAAGCTCGAGAAGATGATGAGTGTGCAATTGAGACATGAAGAACTCAGAGGAGCTGAGTTAGAAATGGAAGTTTCCATTTGTGGACCATAACAGGGTGAAATTCTAGGTGAAGAGAATAATGAGAAAGATCTCGTGAACTATTGGAATAGTTCAGAACAATTTGGAGATATGCTGACAAGGGAAGCAAATGAGGCTATGAAGCCTTGTATTTTTAAATCTCATAGTTTTTGTGTGTTTGTAGGATGTGAAAAAGATGATGGACAGTATGGTGAAACTGTCACAAAGATGAATGAAGCTCTTGAGCTGAGGTATGATGGAGAATGCCTTTTAGAGGAGGAAGATATTGCTTTATTGCAACAGAAAGAATTCATAGATGAATTTCTATTTGGTGTAAGACAGCCAGTTGAAGCTATTATGGAGCAGAAGCATAATGAAAATGTCGTAGTGATATTCCAAGGAGGTAAACAAATGAATTTGTTTAATGAAATTGATGAAATAATTTTTCAATGTGATGATATAGAAAAAAAGATAATTCAGAAGGATTTCCAGAGGAAGAATAAAACTGAGAATGAAGGTTGTGATGAAATGCTGGAAAGATTTCACATGGAAATAGAGTTCTTGGAAAGATGGCTCAAGGAACCTAAAGGAGAAATGAAGCTTTCTTAACCTGATAAAGAAGAGATTACAGTTACCGTGCATGATAAGGATGAAATGTTTCTAACATTTATAGAGTTAAGTGAATGCTTTGACTCTTCAAATAATAATGTGTTTGTAGGTACAGGAGGCGACATTAATAAATATGATGTCACAATTAGAGAAATTGAGTATAAAGTATTTGAAGATGAGATGAAAGATCAGGAACAACAAGAAAGTTATGTCCTTAGAGACATAAAGGAAACATAAGTATTAATCCAATGAGATAGAGATGAAAGAAGCCAACAATTCAAAAGAGGATTTAATGAAATCCAGAAGGATTATGATGGGAGATTGGCATTTGCAGCATCAAAAGAGGCCGAAAGGTCTTGTATTTTTAAAACTAATAATTTGTTGATGAATGTAGGTACATCACCAGATGAGAAATTTGTTACTATAGGGACAGTCAATGATTATAGTTGTGATCTGATGCAGGGGCATTAGGCTCAAGAAAATTCCATGTATTTTAATAGAATTAGGGGTTTTGTGTTTTCAAGGGACTTGGTTTTTTATGTAATGATTTGAGTGATTTTAATGAGAATTAATTAAATATTGTGAGGAATTTTGTAAATGTTCTTGAATGTTGGAGAACATGAGAGAATTAGGCTATTTGAGAGTGTATAGGAATTGAGAGATTTAGGAATTAATTATAAATCCTAAATTAGAATTGGTTCCTGATTTTGTGATGAAAGAAGATCCTTAGGGATAAGTAGTGATTTTAGGACTTAGATGATATTTGGGATTTTGTTGAGAAGATGGAGGAACTGAAACCAAAAATAGTTTCAGAACCTTTTGTATAAATTGTAAGCCTAACAGTCATAAAGAAATAGATTCAAGGTAGAGGATTTAGAGAGGTAGGGTTTTAATTGTAAGATTATGGATAGAATAGGAAAATGCCACTAATTGAATATCAGGCCAGAGAGGAAGAATTTCCTATGTAATTACTGTGTGTTAATATAGAGAACTCATTTCTGAGTTCATGTTTCATTTCTGAAGTTATATGGTGTGCAGATGAAATTACAGGACTGTTGACTGTATGGTTTGAGGGAAAATATCCATTATTTGAATTCTGTATGATTGAGTATGTTGGGAAATTAGCATCGATCACAGAATGGATCGATGTTATTAAATGAATTACTTGGATTTCAAATTGAGGTATAAAATTTACCTATATGTATTTTGAAATTGGATTTGTTATCATACAAAGCACTTCAAGTAGAAATTAGGCATTCTGTGGTGAATACACAGTGCAGCAAGATCGGGGTTTGAAGTCACAATTGAGGGTTTATTGTATTTATAAAGATGATTATAAACCCAAAAACAATGAAAAATAGAGAATAACCCATGCGTGGGATTAATGTAGAGAGGGTTTTGGAGATTAGATGGAACCCTAGCCTGTTCAAAACCTTGAGTTGAAACACAGTGGAATAGCAAGCGAATGATGCAGGCTTGAAGAGAAGGAAGAAACATGTGATAGTATTGAGAATTTAAGGCCGAAATCACAAAGTAATGGCACAGTGAATATGAGTCAACGATACCACAAAACAGTGAAGCAGTTTTCTAAAACCAACCAATGGTTTTCACGTAGATTTGGAATGGTAAATGGTATTGAGAAAAATTATGTGATACATTCCAAGGAGTGACAGGTAGCCTGGACGGTATTTCAAAACCGTTTTTTTCGCATGGAATTTATTCATTAAAGTTAGAAGCCGATTTGAATGCGATATTCGTTGGGTCACGCATGATCGGTTGGTGTGTTGCGACTACCGTTGGATCACAAGTGAAGATCTATGGTATCGGAAAGATGAGTTGGTAAGTGTGGGACCCAGATATAGTCATATCTTTTGGGTTTAATATATGTTGTGTGGGCTCAAATATATATAATGAAATGTTATGTTGTGGGGCCGAAAGTTATATGGTTATTATTGGCACCTTTGGGTTTATGTTTAACCAAAGTATGAAATATGGAATGTTAACATAGCCCAAATGTATATTTGATGAATGGTGGAGAGGTATGTTAATAAAGTTGTGGCTGAGAACTATAATACATGTTGGTTCTTGGTTTTAACCAAGGTCTAACCTTTGAAAAAATAAAGTGTCCGCGAATTTGAATGTATGGTGGGTTGGTAAATGGCAAAAGTTTATTCTAACTGGTAGCTTTGGCTTTTATTTAACTGAAATCGGATGCATGGATACAAATCCTATAAGGTGAGTTGTATGTGTTGGACGAAGGTTTATATTATGGGTTCTAATCCAAAGTCAAATATTAATTCGAATATTCATGAAGTGGATTATATATTATGGTTTTAACCATTATTTGAAAGGTAAGCTTCCGCTTATGAAGGCTATCTCTTTTTGAGGTTTAAGAAAAGAAGCAAAGCTTCCGCATTAGAAATTTCCCAAATTTGAGAATCATTTGGTTTATGAATGAACCATACATTTTAAGGTGAGAATGTGGGTTTTGCAGCCTTTGGCTGCATCAAGTGGTATCAGAGTTGGAAGAGCTCTTTTTAAAGTTAAAGATTTTATTTTACTATTAAATCAAAATGCATGTGTGATGGGAAAAATAAGAAGAGATCAGATTTTAAATCTGAAAAGCAGCAGATATACAGAATTGAAGAAAACAGGAATTTGCAGAAATAAATGAAGACCGTCCAATCAAAGTACTATCATTGAAGAGAACAAGATCATGCAGAGGTCTTGAAGGTGAGATAATTTTAATGCAGTTTAAAAATTGTGATTGCATAATTATGGTTGCAGGCAAGATGAAAACGAATATTTTGATGATGATGGCAGTGAACCTAATATTCCAGCTAAAGGTTGGATAGGGAGAAAAACTAAAGTGTTCTCAAGAGAAGGTGATTTGAGGATATAGTCATAGAGAGAGAAGAAGAGAGTGCTCAAGAGGTTCCAGAGGTAGAGAACAGTGCTTGCCAAAAGACCAAGTCTAGAGAGGGGATTGGTGAGGTAAGTGGCAGCAGGGAAGGCTTGCTGTTGCAGAGGCTCAGTGAAACTCATGGTGAGTGAGAAGCTCATGAAGAAAGTGATCATGGAGGATCAGAGAAGAGGTTCTAAAGAATTCCACAGAGATAAGATGAAGAATAGAGAAAGAGAGATTGTAATGATGAAAGTACAATTGGAGGTACTACAGGAATGGCTACAAGAAGAGGACAACCAAAAAGGAGGATGGATATTTCCACTGAAGGGAAAGAAGGTAATTTTGCAACCATTACAAATGAAGTGGAGGCAAAAGGAGATTGCCTTATGGAAGGAAGAACTCAGATTTTTTGAGTCAAAGATGGAATTTGAGGATTCCACATGCAAATCTGTTCAAGGAGAAATGCTTGAAGAAGCAAATGAGACTGAAAAGTCTTGTGTTTTTAAAACTAATGAATTGTGTATGATTGCAGGTACATCATAGGATGATGAGAAAGATTTAGATTTTGTTAAGGAGAAGAAGTTGAATTTGAATTATGTTCAAAATGATGCTGAGATAGAAAGATCTCAGAAAGAAATGATGACAGAGGGGTCTCATAGAAATATTCAGCAGAATATTGAAACAGAAGAAGAGGGGTTGTCTGATGATTGGTCAACAGCGAATGAAGGTATGGAGAGTTGTGTGAAATTTCCAAGTTCTACTCCAATGGAAATTGTTAAGTTATATAGAAAGTTAGATCTTCAAAGAAGAGAGTTGGAAAAGCAGAGGATCTATACTCAGGATAAATTTTTGAATGTGAAAGAGAAAGAAATTTTCATGAATGATAGTCAGAAAACAGAGGATAAGGATGCAAGAATGATTCAGCAAATTGAAGAAGTTCATTATTGTGAACCAAAGCAGAGAAACATTCTTGAAGCAGATGATAAGAAGGAGAGACTAGTTGACAGTCTCATGGAGAATTTAAATCAGCATACTGATGTACTGACAAAGGAGTTAAATGAAAACTCAAAGCAGCATACTGAATTGTTGCCAGAGGAGGAAGAGAAATTGAAACCTTGTATTTTTAATACTGATAATTCATGTGTTAATTATGCAGGAAAAAAAGGACAACAAATGGAAAATGTCAGAGATTTTAATGAAAAGGAGACTATGTTAGCTGAAAACATAGTGGAGGATCATCATTCTATTATGGTAATTGATACAATGGAGATAACCCTGGAAGCTAGAAATATAGACAGTGAATATTTTTTGAGTCTTGAAAGAGACTTGGAACTACAAAAAGAAGTTTTGGTGACTGGATCATCAAATGAGACCATTGGGTCTTGTAATTTTGAAATTGACAAGTTGAATGTGTTTACAAGTGTTGCATAAGACAATCCATCTCTTGGAATTGTCTTGAAGGAACATGAACTGTTGCAAAAGAAGGAAACCACAGCTTCCTTATTTAATAAGGAGATAATCTACAAGGAAGGCGAGACAGTCATGTCTCATATGAGGGAACTTTTTACTATTGATGACAAGGAGGAGTTGGCTTGCCTAATTAGCCAAGAGAAGACTGTAGGACATACTTTTAGAACTGCCACAGTGATGGAGAATCAAAATTCTATTATGATAAAATATGAAGATACAGTGTTTGAAGAATTTGAATTGATTTCCAGAATCAATCAAGAAGGTGAAGGACAATTACTGAAGATTTTCAAAGAAGAAGAAGAAGGTTGTGCTGAAACTAAATTGAAGCATATTGATGATATGTTTGAGAGGAAACAAGTACAAAGAGAATGGATGAAATGTTTGCTGGAAACATTTGAACAAGAGAAAGAAATTGTAGACACTGAAGTGGAAATTCCTTAAGTTGTGAAAGAAATAGGAGCAGATACTAGTTTACCAAAATTAATTATGCTTACTAGTATACAAAGAAGACTGAATGAGTATGTTACTGTAGTTAAAGAATCAAATGATAATTTATTTTTTGAAAGTAAATTTGCAGGTGATAAGCAGAAGAAAAATATTGCTGAGGGAGATATCTTAAGAGATATTTAGGATGTTTGGGAGGTAGCAACAATGTTGGCAGCAACAAAGGTAACATCTACAACAAAAGCAAGAGTATTGGCAACATGTGCAGCAAAAGCAACAATATTTGGAGAAATATTTGCAATAGAAATTGAAAGCAACAAAAAAATGCAGAGTAATTTCCAGACAAAAGATAAACTGGACATAGAGATTGAAAACATAAGAAGATTGATGATGATAGTGTCTCAGAAGAAGACAGCAGCAAGAAAGCAAAGAAATTACATCAAGGATAAGACAAGAACAGAATATGAAAACATAGCTAGTGGTAAGATGCAGAATAAAATATGGAAGCCTGGAAAAGTGTAGTTGAAGAATAATGCAGCTTATGGACAGCAGCAAAATAGAGTATGGGATCCAGGAGGCAAAGATTAAAAGCACATGATCAGGAGATCATGATTATTTTTGACCTTGGGAGTCTGAAGCAGGGGCATTAGGCTCAAGAAAATTCCATGTATTTTAATAGACTTAGGGGTTTTGTGTTTTCAAGGGAGTTGGTTTTTTTATGTAATGATTTGAGTGATTTTAATGAGAATTAATTAAATATTGTGAGGAATTTTGTAAATGTTCTTGAACGTTGGAGAACATGAGAAAATTAGGCTAGTTGAGCGTGTATAGGGATTGAGAGATTTAGGAATTAATTATAAATCCTAAATTAGAATTGGTTCATGATTTTGTGATGAAAGAGGATCCTTAGGGATAAGTAGTGATTTTAGGACTTAAAGGATATTTGGGATTTTGTTGAGAAGATGGAGGAACTGAAACCAAAAATAGTTTCAGAACCTTTTGTATAAATTGTAAGCCTAAAAGGCATAAAGAAATAGATTCAAGGTAGAGGATTTAGAGAGGTAGGGTTTGAATTGTAAGCCTAAGGGAAGAATAGGAAAAGGCCACTCATTGAATAGCAGGCCAGAGAGGAAGAATTTTCTATGTAATTACTGTGTGTTAATACAGAGAATTCATTTCTGAGTTCATGTTTCATTTCTAAAGTTATATGGTGTGCAAATGAAATTATAGGATTGTTGACTGTATGGGTCGAGGGAAAATATCCATTATTTGAATTCTGTGTGATTGAGTATGTTGGGAAATTAGCATCGACCACAGAATGGATCGATGCTATTAAAGGAGTTACTTGGATTTCAAATTTAGGTATACAATTTACCTGTATGTATTTTGAAATTGGAGTTGTTATAATACAAAGCACTTCAAGGAGAAATTAGGCATTCTGTGGTGAATACAAGGTGCAGCAAGATCGGGGTTTGATGTCACAATTGAGGGTTTATTGTATTTATAAAGATGATTATAAACCCACAGATAATGAAAAATAGAGAATAACCCATGCGTGGAATGAATGTAGAGAGGGTTTTGGAGATTAGATGGAACCCTAGCCTATTCAAAACCTTGAGTTGAAACAAAGTGGAATAGAAAATGAATGATGCAGGCCTGAAGAGAAGGCAAAAACACGTGATAGTGTTGAGAATTGAAGGCGGAAATTACAAAGTAATGGTGTAGTGAATATGAGTCAACGGTACCACATAATAGTGAAGCAGTTTTCAAAAACAAACCAATGGTTTCGCGTAGATTTGGAATGGTAAATGGTATTGAGAAAAATTACGCGATACACTCCAAGGAGTGACAGGTAGCCTGGACGGTATTTCAAAACCGTTTGTTTCACATGCAATTTAGTCGTTAAAGTTCGAAGCCCATTTGAATGCGATATCCGTTGGATCACGCATGATCGGTTGGTGCGTTGCGACTATCATTGGATCACAAGTGAAGATCTATGGTAGCGGAAAGATGAGTTGGTAAGTGTAGGACCCAGATATAGTCATATCTTTTGGGTTTAATATATGTTGCTTGGGCTCGAATATATATAATGAAATGTTATGTTGTGAGGCCGAAAGTTATATGGTTATTTTTGGCACCTTTGGGTTTATGTTTAACCAAAGTATGAAATATGGAATGTTAACATAGCCCGAATATATATTTGATAAATGGTGGAGAGGTGTGTTAATAAAGCTGTGGCTGAGAAATTTAATACATGTTGGTGCTTGGTTTTAACCAAGGTCAAACCTTTGAATAAATAAAGTGTCTGTGAATTCAAATATATGGTGGGTTGGTAAATAGTGAAAGTTTATTTTAATTGGTAGCTTCGGCGTTTATTTAACCGAAATCAGATACATTGATACAAATCCTATAAGGTGAGTTGTATGTGTTGGCCGAAGGTTTATATTACGGGTTCTAATCCAAAGTCAAATATTAATTCGAATATTCATGAAGTGGATTATATAATATGGTTTTAACCATTATTTGAAAGGTAAGCTTCCGGTGATGAAGGCTATCTATGTTTTAGGTTTAAGAAAAAAAGCAAAGCTTCCACATTAGAAATTGCCCAAATTTGAGAATCATTTGGTTTATGAATGAACCGTACATTTTAAGGTGAGAATGTGGGTTTTGCAGCCTTTGGCTGTGTTAAGTCCCTATATTAATAGTATAGCCCCTTATTATGTTAGTGTAGCCCCCATTATTGTTATTATTGTACCCGTGTAACCCCCATATTGTTATTATTGTGCCCTTAAATTATTATTGTCAGGTCAGCTAGGATTACATTGTGGCCCACTAGGATTACATTATGGCCCCATGGACTCTTATATATAGAAAGGAGGTTTTGTAAATTGTATCATCCAAGAGTTGTGCATTTATGTAATGTATTGGAGGTTGCCTCCTCGAAGTGGCTTATTTCTAAGGCGTTGATATCTCTTTTCTTCTATTTTTGAAGCTGGTTACACAACATTTGGTATCAGAGCTTTGGATTCTAGGGTTTCGTTGTTCCAAACAGGTCATCGTGGAATTTTCGCTATAAATTGTTTTCTACGAAGTTTCAGAAGCTGAAATTTTTAGGATGCGAAGCCGCAATCCTGAGGAATATTTTCTAGAAATTTCAGAGCTTGGTTCGCAGTATTTTCGGAGATATGATCTGTGGAAGTTAGGTCTTTTTTCAGGCTCCTAAACAGGTCATCGTGGAATTTTCGCTATAAATTTTTTTATAAGAAGGTTCAGAATCTGAAATTCATATGGTATGAAGCTCAAATCCTGAGGAAAGCTGTCAAAAAATTTCAGATCTTGGTTCGCAATATTTTCGGAGATATGATCTGTGGAAGTTAGGTATTTTTTCAGGCTCCTAAACAGGTCATCGTGGCATTTGCGCTATAAATTTTTTTCTAAGAAGGTTCAGAATCTGAAATTCGTATGGTGCGAATTTGAAATCCTGAGGAAATTCTTCAAAACATTTCAGAGCTTGGTTCGCAACATTTTTGGAGATATGATCTGTGGAAGGTAGTGCTTTTTTAGGATCCTGAATTGCATCTCAAAGAGGTGATCGTGGGAAAAATTCAATAACTCTCTCTCTGGGCATTGGATGGGAGTGTCGTAAAAAGTGGTCACAAGTACACAGATTGTAGTTTCTTGGCTATCAATTTCAAAGACAAAAGATGAAACAGTGACACGTGGAAAGTCGTACAAGTTCGCTCTACTGAACCAGTCCATAATTAGGTCATTGTGGGAGATTGGACACAACTTTGTCTTGGAGAATCCAAATTAGGTCAGACCTGTGGCATTCAAAAGAGAATTCAGAGGGCTATTTCATTTCTAAATTTCAGATATTGAAGAGTCACAATCATAGATATAATCCAATTCCAATATCGAGCTCCTCAAAATCAAGTAAATGGTGTATATTGTTTTTCCCGAATTGCATAAATCTTGTTTGAAAAATCAGTTTGAAGTGATTCCAAGGGCCTATTGAGCATATATTTCAGTATTGAGTTCTGAAATTCCTCCTAAAAATAATTCAACACCCATTAAGCCCTCAGAAATCTATACTATGATGCATGAAGTGGAAGAATTGCGATATGAGATATCAAGAATGCAGTTACCAAGTGCAACAAATTTCGATCTTACGAAGAGCAACCGAAGGCGACATAGATGGTTTAAAAGAAATGGAGGCTAAGTTGGATGGTTTGAAGGATCAAATAATAGCAAATATGGATGATAAATTAATGGAATATCACATCGAGCATCAACAACAAGTTCTCTTACTCTCAAAGGATAACCCGAAACTTTCTTTAACGAGAATCTAATGAAACAACGGGAAGATCAACATCACATCGTTAGAAGTTATCTAGAAACCATAGAAACAAAAACTCGACAAGTACGATCAATTTGAGAGTATCTGACAAGTGGAAGAACTTTCACTTGTAAATATTTCACATGGGAGGATGAGAATTGCAATACCCAACGAGAAGCATCAAGAAATAATCAAGCGTTGAGGACAACACTTGTTTGAAGGAGAGGGGCATGTTAAGTCCCTATATTAATAGTATAGCCCCTTATTATGTTAGTGTAGCCCCCCTTATTGTTATTATTGTACCCATGTAACCCCCATATTGTTATTATTGTGCCCTTAAATTATTATTGTCAGGTCGGCTAGGGTTACATTGTGGCCCACTAGGATTACATTATGGCCCCATGGACTCTTATATATAGAAAGGAGGTTTTTTAAATTGTATCATCCAAGAATTGTGCATTTATGTAATGTATTGGAGGTTTCCCCCTCGAAGTGGCTTATTTCTAAGGCGTTGATATCTCTTTTCTTCTATTTTTGAAGCTGGTTACACATCATTTGGTATCAGAGCTTTGGATTCTAGGGTTTCGCTGTTCCAAACAGGTCATCGTGGCATTTTCGCTATAATATTTTTTCTACAAAGTTTCAGAAGCTGAAATTTTTAGGGTGCGAAGCCAAAATCCTGAGGAATATTTTCTAAAAAATTCAGAGCTTGGTTCGCAGTATTTTTGGAGATATGATCTGTGGAAGTTATGTATTTTTTCAGGCTCCTAAACAGGTCATCGTGGAAGTCCTTGATTATTCTTCATTTTAGAAAGTTGAGTGTTCAACGCAATTGGAGATGGAAGCATCAGACAAAGAGGAATTACTCTGAGGAATTGGTGAAAGTGATTATTGTAGAGGCTGATGGAAGCTGATTGATAGAAAGAGTGATGTTGGTGATGCTGATGTAAAGCCAATTTGAGATTTTTTCAAAGTTTGGAGACTAGAAGAACGGGTATCAGCATTTCTACGCAAGTCTGTATTTCTAGAAATAAAGATGGTGTGGTATGGAAAACTGAGAGTTACATGCAATAGTGTTATGAAAATATTGTTCTAGGAATTTTGTGCAAAATTACAAAATGAAGTTGATACTTTAAAGGACCGGCATCAAAACAGAGTTTGGAATCCTGGAGGTAGCAAGTCATTGAGACTTGTGGTTATCGCATTATTACATAAAAGTGACACACCTCATAGAAAGGAGTCTATGGAAACTTTTCTACATGGGGAGTCTGAGGCAGGAGCATCCTGCTTAATTGTAATTTTGTATTTGGGTGATTTAGGGGGTGATGTTTTTTTAATTATTTTATAGATTATGCACATTTTAAATAAATTGAGAGGAAATCTGAGTGTGGGGTTTATTGTAATTATTCTCTTAATAAATTTAGAATATGAGTTGGAGTTGAGTTGGATAGATATTTTAGGAATTAGGAACTCCTTAAATGGAACTTAGTTGAGTCAAAGAAGGGATAAAGCTATTTTAGAATTTGGTTGAGTTATTTTTGGAAGAAACCATGGATTCAAGTTAATCCACAATTATGTATAAATATGAGCTTTGTGTGAGGATGGAGGATAGAGATATAGAGAGAAATGGTGTGAGAGTTTATGTAAAGGGCGAGAGCCGAGAGGCCCACAAATGTAATATTCGACAAAAAAGGGTTTGAATTTGTAATTTTCCTGTTTTATTATAAGCAAGTACTTTATTTGTTTCAGCTCTCTCTTCATATATATTCTGTATTAAATCTAAGTAGTTTTATGAAGATTTTGATGAGGATTTCATGTTTAAGAGAATGCACACGCTATTATGCGCAATATTTTGATTTGTGCAAAATTTCTACATCAGACTAAGAGAAAAGTTCATTGAAGCTGCCGATACTTGAAAACCTTTGGAAACAAAGAACCAAGAAGACTCTCTGGAATTGAATCCCTCCTTTAAGGAAGAGTGGAATGCACAAGAATTTCCACAACATCATCTTTCCAATCACCCAGAATTTGCGGACTTTTTTTTTTATGTTGCAGTTCAACGTTCCATCTCTTGATTCTGGAGGTGCCCCAATGTTTGCTACTGAATGTCAATGTCTGCTATTGAGCGTCAATGATTTTGGAGATGCCCCAATGTTTGCTGCTGAGCATCGATGATTTTGGAGATGCCCCAATGTTTTTTGTTGAGCATCAATGTTTGTTGCTGACTGTCGATCTGGGCATCAACTATAGACTCTATGGAATTAAATCGCTAGTCAATACTACTCAGAAGGAAGAATTCAAGTCTAGAGACCAAAATATGATATGGGGAAGACTGTGGAATTGAATCCCTCCTTGTGCGAAGAGAGGAAGCCATCTACTATCTAGTATCAAGAATCCAACATCAACATCTCTTGCTAGCATCCAAAGAGATGTACACTGGTCAAGCCAAGTTGTTTACATGCATAGCCACGTTGCTTACATGCAGGTGGTAGCTAACTGAGCACAGGTGGTAGAATATTTTCACAATTTAATTAAACATTTGATGCTAGTCAAGTAATGCTAGCATTACTTCAAGTTTGAGAAAATATTATTGTTGAAAACTCTTAAGTACTTTTTAACTTAAGGAAAATGAAGGAGAATATAGATGGATGCCTCGGGAAGAGGCCAATAAGATCCCAAATAATTTGATTGGTTAATATGAAAATTGAAAGATTGTGATAGGTTGCAATATCGAAAATGTGTGGAGAGTCTAATAAACTTTAGCTTATTCGTAGGAACTAATAATTCTAAAAAGACATTTCGATTAATATAGTCCCATGCCAACAACAGGGACTAATAAGGAGCTTCTGATTGAATTAGTGTTATCATGAACTTCATCAGGTTGTTGGGATAGATTTGAGTCCTCAAATAATTCATTTTTTTAATAAAATAAGCTTTTGGACTCCAATACTATTGACTAAAAGTAGGCCATCCCATCTCTGGCACAATCAGGTTGTCAAGATAGATTAAGGTGATATTTTACGAAACACTTGGAAAAATTTTGGTTGATCGACTTCCAAAGAAATCGAAGGATAGTTTAGATGATAACTATCTTGATTTTGTTTTCTATTGTCCCGAGTCCCATATATCTATGTTCCATATTTTTTTTTACCAATTTCAATGTCAAATTTGTAATGTTTGAGTTGCGTATCTTCATCAATATATGGAAAAGGGAATGCTTCAGTGATTCAGGTTGACGAGCGCCAGAGGAGAAATTAGGGAGATGAATTGTCGTGCAGAAAAAGTGAACAATTTTCTGTTGTGAAAGTTCTTAAAAATAAAATTGATGTGCTTGAAGGATATTATCAACACATTGGTAAAAAAAAATGGGGGACAAGTTTAATCATGTTGTGATCAATCCTCACTTTTGGTATAATAGAACTTTTCTCACTTTAATGTTATCAATTGATCAATTCCTCACTTTAATCTTGGTGGTGTTCTCCATCGATTCATTGGATGAACGGTTGTTGTGTCTACATGTGCAACAATTTTATCAAATTACTGCACCTTGTCATAATATTAACAACTACGTGAGGGAATAAATAAGAGACCAAAAACTTTTACAAGTATTTTTTTGTGTGTTAATTCGTGAAAGGAGATAGTCTAAACTGAGTTAAAGAGCCTTTTATTTCCCACAATAATCGACGATCGATGCTACACTTTAACTAAGTCAACGAAGTCTCAGTGGCATAAAATGCTCGAAGGTTAAGATAAGGAGAAGTCCCGAGAAGTAGTTTTATCAAACTTCCCATCAAAGATATCAATGGCTAGAATTCATCCCGACATCACCACTCATACTTTCCAGAAACTACTATGAGTAGTCCCGAGGGCGTAAAGTGGTTTTCCATGGGGCACGCACCCAGTTTCTTTTGATTTAAGGGTCCAAACATTTATAATGTAGGTATTGTAAAATTATATGTGTCGAAGTTTAAAAAAAAAACACATTGTATTTAATATATATATATATACTAGCAATTGCACCAAATGTTGCAAAGGAAACGCCGTAAGTAGATAACATAATATGGAACTTGCATTAAGAATAAAATTGTGTTTTGCATTCAAGACAGGGTTTTACTCATCATTAATAAAATATGTATTAGAAATAATAACACCTCAAGAAGATTTTGTCAGTTATTTTCTTAGAAATGTGAAACTTCTTTTTCCTTGTAGCAACTTGTTAAATAACTTTTTAAATGACATACTTTCCATAAATTGAATCCTTGGGAGAGGAATGGCCCTAAAAGAATGAGAATGAAAACTACATCTAGTTTCTCGAAACTACACATGTACACATATTTTTCTTTTTCCTTGTAACAACTTGTTAACTGACATACTTACCATAAATTGAATCCTTAGCAGAGTGGCCCTAAAAGAATGAGAATGAAAACTACATCTCTCTCCCCCTTCCTCTGCTTCTCTCTATTTCTCTCTTCCCATAACTCTATCTTTCTATGTCTTCTTCCAAATCTCACTCCTCCTCACACTCTCTCTATGTTGATATATGTATAAATATGTATATTTCTCTCTAATCTTCCCTTTATTGATCCCCTCCATGTAAGTCTCTATCTCTCTCCATTTGTCACTTAGAAATTAAATAACCAAGAAATGAAAGGAAAATATTGAAAACACAAAAAAACATTAAACAAGAGAGACAAAGATATAAGTGGAAGGAATAAGGGAAAACAAAAATGGAAAGAAGGACTACAATCATTAAATTTGAAGCAAGTAATATCACTCAGAAACAAGTATTTTATCACTCAACTCGAGGTTTAGTTATTAAAATTACATCATTCATAATAATAATAATAATAACTCTAAATTCACTACCAATCCAATGTCAAATGTCAAATTTTTGTATAAGACCTCGTTGTTAATAAGAATGATTACTTCAAAGTCACTACGAATCCAAAAGTCAATTTTTTGTAAAAGACTTCTTTGTTTGTGAGAAAAGAAAATAAAGATTACCCATACACATAATTATCAAATATAAATCTACCATATTCTTCATTAAATAAAAAAATGTATATAAACAACTATGAAGGAGATGATCAAACTATTTCATAAGGAACTTTATAGCAATGATTGTGTAGGGAGTGGGGGCCACATTTTTCCTAAAGAAATTTAATGATAGGAGTGTTTGATTTTTTTTATTTATGGTGGAAATAGATTCCACAGAATCAAAAACTGCCAAAACATCCAAAATCTTGAAGCTTGACAACTTTTAACACAATATAACTCAGATTTCTAAAAAAAAATTAGCCTAAGCACTTGCTTCTCCTGCATCACATGAAGAATTAGCAGTAAAATTTCAAATGATTAAAAAGCTGTCCAATTTCAAATGATTAAAGAGCTGTCCTCTCTGCTTCGGCTAATACGAAATTTTATGTATCTAATGTTAATACGATTTGGAAATATAAAATGTAAAAGATGGCCTATTATGTCCACTATGGAGCGTGTAATAAAATCATGCACCTTATAATAAAAAGTTGATGGGAATAAAGTGTACTGGAATAAAGTGTAAACCGTCGGCACCTCCGAGATATTTTAATACTGAAAGGAATCCTGGTTATTCC
The DNA here is from genome assembly GCA_034641835.2 of Pinus albicaulis. Lineage (NCBI taxonomy): Eukaryota > Viridiplantae > Streptophyta > Pinopsida > Pinales > Pinaceae > Pinus > Pinus albicaulis. Next base: position 140,286,237 of record CM076575.1, read on the forward strand.
TTATAAAAATCGAGGAAAGATTCACGATGGAGACAAGCGCTTCATTGACATAAGCGTATGAATAAAAAATTTCACAATACTATTTACTTACAACGTTATTGACAAAAGAATAATGCATCTGGACGCCTTTTTAACTCAGAAATGAATTTCAGGTACCTATGAAAATTATCCTAAGATACCTGTAAAGAAAATAGAGAAAGATTCAAGTTTCAACCAACAGAGACGCCCTGATAACCATTAGTATATAGGGAGAAAGTAAGATGACCGTGACATATGCGGTCAACAACAAAAGCAAAGGTCGTGACAATTTGTCAATACTAAATAGTAAATAAATAACCACAGGTATAGGAATACAATAATAAACATTAATGTGTTGTTGAATGACCGTGGGAATAGGAATGCAATATTAAACATTGTGTTGTTGGCAGTTGCCAGGAAGACAATCTAGGGATGAAATGCATTTGCAGAGGTACGATCAACCAAAACCATTTGAATAATATGTACTTTTCTGTTTGTTTAATGTGCTCGAGTCCAGTTTCTCATGCAGCACCACAGTTTTTCTCAAGTCCAACATGTGAGAGAATATCCGTGCAGAGAAAGAAAAGTAAAATTGTAACTGGCGAAACAAGTATAAGTATACACCCACACTCTCATATATTTGTATGCCCATACTGCAAATGCTATAAGAAAAATGCTTGTGCAGGATGGTAGTAGGCAGCCAAAGCCCATTGAAATAGGAGACATTACTCTTTAACAATATAGAGACAAAATCCATAGCTGAAACTGCAGAGAGCCAGAGTCCAGTGCCTCTGTCTAAATTTTCATTTCCATTAAACTTATTTTACATATCATTCATATATTCATATTATCTCGATATTATGTTCAATGGAATTAAAAATATATTGGAGATTTGTTTAGAAGATCGAAATGTATTGCATAGGTATGCTCATGCAATCTCTGAGCTAGCAAAGGAGAAACTTAAGGCAGGGCAACAGCTACAGGCAATGGCACTCCAGATAGTATGCCTAGCAATATGGAAAGCAGAGGATATAAACCAGAAATCTCCGACGCAAGCAATTTAGAGAACTGCAAGTCATTTTTAGGGGAAATATGTCAATTCTTCGAAGCAATTCAATTTGAAGGCATACTCCGAATTGTAAGGCATTTTAAGGGAAAATATGTCAATTCTCCAAATTGCAATCATTTTCAGCGAAAAGTTGTGAATTTTTCGACAAAATTCAGAGAAATGTAAGGTAGTTTCAGGGAAAGTATGTCAATTCCCCGAATTGTACGGCATTTTCAGTGAAAAATTGTCAAGTTTCCAAAGAAAATCGGAGAATTGTAAGGCATTTGCAGTGAAAGAGAATGCAATTCTCCTAAGCAATTCAATTTGAACGCTTTCTCCAAATTGTAAAGCATTTTCAGGGAAAAGGTGTTAAGCATTCGAACCAATTCATTTTTAAGGCACCATACTGCCTACACAACACTGAATTTTAAGGCTCTTTTAGGGAAAAACTGCCAATTCTCCAAATTGTAAGGTTTTTCCTGTGAAAATATGTTAATTCTCCAAAGCAATTCGAGAACTGTAAGTTATTTTCGACATAGAGACATGATTATGTAAATTCAAGTAGTTGGTTTTTTCTGTTGAAATAAAAAGTCATTTTCAGTGAAAATTTGTCTACAGGACACTGATTTTTAAGGCTTCTTCAGGAAGGAGATGTCAATTCTCCAAATGGAAGGAATTTTCAGGGAAAATGTGTTAATTTTCTGACTCATTTCGAAAACTGTAAGTCATTTTCAGGGGAAAGATGTCAATTCTCTGAAGAAATTAAACTTGAAGGCTTTCTCAAAATTGTAACGCATTTCCAACCATTTTGTCTTTTCAGTGAAAATTTGTCTACAGGACACTGATTTTTAAGGCTTCTTCAGGAAGAAAGATGTCAATTCTCCAAATTGTAAGGCATTTGTTTAGTTGAAATCTTATTTTATTTTTTTTATAAATTTCAGGAGGAGACAGATTTGACACTCCTTTCATATTTTTTTTTCACAAATTTAACTAACACAATTTCATAGATTAAAGAGCCAGAGTCCAGTGCCTCTGGAAGCATGTCAAGCATGCGGCATCATGCAAGATGCAAACTGCTTACCTTGCAGTAAGAAATCCCCAGCTGGTAAAGAAGACGCCTCTGATAACTTAGACAGAGGTATTGATTATATGGGAATTTATAGTTCCAAGTACATGCATCCAATGTCATTTGAAAATGCCCCAGCTTCAAGACTTGTTTATAAGATTGAAATGTAAAAAATAGGGAAAAGAGGAATCATGAACATCGTTTTGAGGCACATGGTGTATATGCCTGGCACGCTATCAGTTAAGTTGTTATTATTTACTTCTATATTCAGTGTGTGGAGTATACAAGACAATCCATTTTTGCATGGAAAGTAGCAAATTTTGTCATATCTGAAACTGCAGAGAGCCAGAGTCCAGTGCCTCTGTCTAAATTTCTATTTCCATTAAACTTATTTTACATATCATTCATATATTCATATTATCTCAATATTATGTTCAATGGAATTAAAAATATATTGGAGATTTGTTTAGAAGATCGAAATGTATTGCATAGGTATGCTCATGCAATCTCTAAGTTAGCAAAGGAGAAACTTAAGGCAAGGCAACAGCTATAGGCATTGGCACTCCAGATAGGGAAAAGGTGTTAAGCATCCGAACCAATTCACTTTTAAGGCACCATACTGCCTACACAACACTGAATTTTAAGGCTATTTTAGGGAAAAACTGCCAATTCTCCAAATTGTAAGGTTTTTCTTGTGAAAATATGTTAATTCTCCAAAGCAATTCGAGAACTGTAAGTCATTTTTGACATAGAGACATGATTATGTAAATTCAAGTAGTTGGTTTTTTCTGTTGAAATAAAAAGTCATTTTCAGTGAAAATTTGTCTACAGGACACTGATTTTTAAGGCTTCTTCAGGAAGGAGATGTCAATTCTCCAAATGGAAGGCATTTCTCCAAATTGTAAGGTTTTTCCTGTGAAAATATGTTAATTCTCCAAAGCAATTCGAGAACTGTAAGTCATTTTCGACATAGAGACATGATTATGTAAATTCAAGTAGTTGGTTTTTTCTGTTGAATTAAAAAGTCATTTTTAGTGAAAATTTGTCTACAGGACACTGATTTTTAAGGCTTCTTCAGGAAGGAGATGTCAATTCTCCAAATGGAAGGCATTTTCAGGGAAAATGTGTTAATTTTCTGACTCATTTCGAAAACTGTAAGTCATTTTCAGAGGAAAGATGTCAATTCTCTGAAGCAATTCAACTTGAAGGCTTTCTCCAAATTGTAATGCATTTCCAACCATTTTGTCTTTTCAGTGAAAATTTTTCTACAGGCCACAGATTTTTAAGGCTTCTTGAGGAAGAAAGATGTCAATTCTCCAAATTGTAAGGCATTTGTTTAGTTGAAATCTTATTTTTATTTTTATAAATTTGAGGAGAAGACACATTTGACACTACTTTCATACTGTTTTTTCACAAATTTAACTAATGCAATTTCATAGATTAAAGAGCCAGAGTCCAATGCCTCTGGAAGCATGTCAAGCATGCGGCATCATGCAAGATGCAGACTGCTTACCTTGCAGTAAGAAATCCTCAGCTGGTAAAGAAGACGCCTCTGATAACTTAGACAGAGGTACTAATTATATGGGAATTTATAGTTCCAAGTACATGCTTCCAGGGTCATTTGAAAATGCCCCAACTTCAAGACTTGTTTATAAGATTGAAATGTAAAAAATAGGGAAAAGAGGAATCATTCCAAAATTTCCCAATATTACTGTTCAAATCTTCATTAATTAAAACTAATCTGCCATACATAAAACATTTGCCATGATTTTATTTTAAAACATGATAGGAAGCATCTAATTATAAGTGAATGGCATCATTGGAAATGAAGAGTTGAATCAAATAACTAGAGAGCTGATACAAAATATTCGTTGGATTAATACACACGGAGGACAAACAGAATAGACAAGAAATAAACCAGGCCAGGTCCCCGCCTGGCTGAACAGATGATCATGACAGGGCATCATACTTGTGTTAAGGGATTTCATTTGCCGGGGATGAAGTTGGTGGCGTAGGCCCAGGCATTGTTGTTAACGGTGTCGGTGAGGTGATCAGTGAGGTTCTCGATGGGTCCCTTTCCGGTGACAATGGCCTGCACGAAGAATCCGAACATGGAAAACATGGCCAAGCGCCCGTTCTTGATCTCCTTCACCTTCAGCTCCGCGAAAGCGTCGGGGTCGTCTGTAAGTCCCAAGGGTTCGAAGCTGCCACCGGGGTAGATGGGGTCAGTCAACTCTCCCATAGGGCCGCCAGCAATACAATAACCCTCCATGACGCCCATGAGGATGACCTAGCATGCCCAGATTGCAAGAATGCTCTGCGCGTGGATAACGCTAGGGTTTCCAAGGTAGTCAAGCCCTCCCTCACTGAAAATCTGAGCTTCCGCCTTGAACCACATTGCCTCCCCGAACTTTACTCCATTTCTCGCCAGAAGCTCCGGGAAAACGCAACCCAGAGCGCCCAACATTGCCCACTGGCAGTGGATCACTTCCAGTTCTCTGTTCTTTGCAAATGTCTCCGGATTCGCCGAAAGCCCCGCCGTGTCCCACTCGTAGTCACCTGGGAACTCACCGTTCAAGTAGGATGGCGGCTCGGCTCTCTGGAAAAAGGCCCCAAGTACAGAACTCGATCCGGCCCATACCATGGCGATGGGCTCGCTGAAGCGAACGATTTTTTGGCGGCTGACTTTCTCATCGTCACTCGCGACTCGCCATGAACTCCAGCGCTGACTCCCAACAACTGGTTGGTGTGAGGCTTCAGCGATGCCTCTTTGAAATCTGAGAATGTCCAGGTCGCCGAATGCCCTACCTTCATAACTGCATTGTAAACTAACTTTTGAATCAAGGGTTGAAAATGTTTGAATCGTCTAACATATAATCTAAGGGTTTCAAATTATGACACGATGCACATCAGCAAAGTTGTTTTCAAATAATAAAGCCTTACGGCGTAATAATATGTTAAAATGATATCCTTGTTATTTAATTATTTCAAAGCCTTTAAAAAATAAACAGTTTTGGTAACTATATCAAGAATTAGTTTTAGGAACTGATTGATACAATTAAGCTGGGAGGGGAGATAAAAGTATGAAAATGACATTTTGTATGGGTTCGGAGTCTGAAACTCATTTCTCCTTTGTAACAAATAAGTCCCCGCAAATCAAAGAACATGAAGGAGTTTTTATTTTATCTTTGGATGTGATTTGAAGACATATTTTTCCTCTTGTGTGCATATTTTCATTTATGTTTTTTCCTCTCTTCTATGGTGTAAGATGTAGTTGTTTGTTTCATTTTATTTTTTCATGAATTTACTTAAATGTGCTCATGCTATTTAAACTAGAAACCATTAATGAATCACTCTACATCTAGGAATTCATTCACATCTTCTCAGTATTCCATTATTCTTTTTGTAAAAGTTTAGTTTTAGATTCTTAATTTCCTAGATTAAATTATGTCTTCTTTATTTCTGTTCAAACCACTCCTTTGATATTAAGACCTTGCAACCCTCAGAGTTTTTTATCCATTCAGTTTTGGAGGTTAGGGTTTCAAAACTAGAATATTATTGCAAGCCCTCATGGCCCAACCCTCTGAACATTGATTCTAAAATTTTTCATCAAAATTTAGATGTCCTAGGAATTGGTTCCCCCACAGCGAGGTACTATATCCATGGAAACAATAACATGAATCACCCTTTTGCTTTGTGTGATAAGTATGGAAATTATTCCCATCACTTTCCTTGTGTCAAATATTTTCATGATTCAAGTGCTTTGTGAGTTAGACGCCACTTATAGTGATTCCACTTCTCCTCTACCTATAGGTTCTAGCCCCATTTCTTTGCCAGGATAGGAGGTTTCTCAACCCACCATTGTGATTCCCCATCTTGAAGTCAAGATGAAAGATAGTTCAACCCCTATTCTCTACCTGTCATAATCTATGGGGTCGATATAGTCAAACTATTTAGGAGTTTCCTATTTTTATTCTTTTGAATCATATTTAGAGGAAACTTCAGTCTCAACATCGGTAGATGTCATATATACTTGTCATCTATCCAACCTTTCTAATGTTCCGCATGTGAACCTTGTCTCTCATGACGATGCCCTAGGTAAATCCTCTTCATCATGTGGTTCCTCTTCCTCTCGTCCACCCATATTTCTTTTTGATGAAGACATAATGGAAGGCATGACCACCCTGATTATTCTTGGGATGATAGGCACCATCGTGCATATTTCCTTCCGCAAAAAACCCATGATCAATATGTTATTAAGTCAAAATAATTCATCCATGGTGGGGTCGATTGGTTCAAGAATCCCATTCCTACACTAGATGCTTTCAATGAAGGTAATATGGCTAACATTTCCCCTAACATCAAGATTAAAATTTCGAATAAAAAAAAGGTTGAAGAAAATATCACCTTGGGGGCACAATGTACCCTAAAATAAATTGAAGCTTACACTAAGTAATTTAAAGAATTACATGATGTTTTCTCCTGGTCTTATTTTGAGATGACTAGACTTGATCTTGTCATTATTGAACACCATATTGAAAAATGGCCTAATTCCACTCCCATATGCCAGAAGAAAATTCCTATCCATACTTCCAAACATGATGTTATCAAAGCCAAAATTGATAAAATCAAGAAGGTTGGTTTCATTTATCCTATTGAGTACACCACATGGGTGTCCAACCTTGTTCTCATTCTAAAAAAAAAAAGGCACCATTCATGTATGTATGAAATTTCATGATATTAATAAATCTTGTCCCAAATACAAATTCCCCACACATTTCATCGACCAAATTATCGATGAGTGTGTGGGACATGAGGTCCTTTCCTTTATAGATGGATACTCAGGGTACAACCAAATACGTATCTGCTTTTTTGATCAACTTAAAACTAATTTTACTGGTCAATGGGGGAATTTTCCTTATAGGGTCATGCCTTTCGGTTTAAACAACATTGGTGCCACTTTTCAATGTGCCATGTCCTATTTATTTCATGAAATGGCTGACATTATCCTTGCATATCTCGACAATCTCACAGCTCATTCCAAACTCCCATCGCAACACCTTAATGATTTTCATACCATATTGCTATGATGTTGCAAGTATAAAATTTTCCTCAATCCCCTTAAGTGTGTCTTTTGTGTTCCATTTGGACAGATTTTTGGATTCATTGTGTCCAAATATGGTATCACCCTTGACCCTCTCAAATTTCAAGCTATTCTTGAACTTCCTCCTCGTCGTACCCTTCACTAGCTACAAAGCCTCCAAGACAAAGATAACTATCTTCGTTGATTTTTTCCTGAGTATGCCACCACTACTCATGGGTTTTTCAGACTCCTTCAATCTAACATTTCATTTATTTTGGATCATCAAGCTCAACATTATTTTGATGCCCTCAAACATTCCCTCACTTCTGCTCCCTTTATCATCCCACCTAAATTTGAGAGTGAATCTATCTTGTGTGTCTCATCTTCTACCTATTCAATTGTCAGGGTCTTAATACATGAAGATGGAAATAGAAATGAAAATGTCATATATTATGTTAGTAAGAACCTTACTGGACCCCCTTGTGTCCTACTTTCATGAAAAAAAGTTGGCCCCGACTCTTGTGTTATCTATTCAAAAAATTTGTCATTACATCCTTATGCCTACCACCAAGGTTGTGACTAATTCCAACCCCATGGCATTCATGTTGAGTTGAAAAATAATCAAAGGGAAGTATACATGTTGGATCATTATCCTCCAGGAATTTGAGTTGCAATTTTTTATGCCCAAGAGTAAGAAAGGATTAGCCCTTGCTGAATTCATCTCTTACTTACATACTAGTGTGTGTGATCCACTAGTAAATGGAGACCTTTCAAATGAACACTTGTTCACAATAACCTTTGATGATCCCTAGTATAGTGATATCCTCACTTGTTTTCGAGCCTAGAAATTCACCCACTATCTTACTCATAATGATCGACGATGAATTCGAGATCAAGCTCCTCACTACCTCCTCATTGGTGATGATGTTTATCATCGTAGTGTCAACACTTTACTTCGCCATTGCTCACCCATGCTGAAGTTGAGAAATTTCTCAATGCTTATCGCAATGGCGCTTGTGGTGGTCATCCCTATAGAATGGCCACTGCCTAGAAAATCATGTGTGCCAGGAAATTTTTTCCTTCTCTCTTTAGTGATTGCATTGAGGTAGTAAAACATTATCCCAATTTTGAATTATATTCCCCAAATGCACAAGCTCCACCTGCTCCCCTTTGTTTGGTAAATTGACTCAGGTTTAGAGTCAAGGGTGAATAGGTTAAAAAGTGATGGTTTTGGGGCACATGGTATTGTGCACCCATGGTTTTATGCCTGTGGTATTACATGTAATGGATCCTATAAAAAGTTGGGAGGACTTTATTGTAAAGAAGGCCTGGAGGTGAGCGATGAAGGCTCATTTGGCTAGATTGGCCAGGGTTTTGGCCAAGGCTAATGAAATTTCATTAGGGTGAGTTTTCCCTGGAGTTGGGGTTTTTCCCGATTAAATATTTTGTGCATTGTGTTTTTTATTATTATTGTTGTTGGTTGATTTATGTTTCTCTTAGTAAATAAGTTAATATCTCTAGTTACGTTTTTCTTCATTTGGTATCAAAGACAAGTAGGCTTTGGAGGGACACTTCTATTGCCAAAGGTTTATAGGGCTTGATGAAATCATTGCAAGTTGTTTACATATCTAATTTGAAAGTAGGATATCCAATGAGTAAGGCTTTCTGTCAAATCTATGATTGAAAATATTCTGAAGGAGAAGAGGAGGTGGCTAACAAGCATCTTGACCTGAGTGTAAGTGATAAGAAAAAAAATCACTACTTGGTGAGATCCACAAGCCATGTCAAGGAGCGGCCTAAGTGGAAGGAAGCTATATTTATAGCATAGACATGGCTGGAAAAATGAAGGCACCATATATAGCTGTGTGGGAATCCTTGCTTGGATATTATGAGACGTGTAGGGACAGGGTCGAGGAGTTCCTGAACACTTGGAACATCATAGTCCTTGATGACATAGGTAAATTGAGGGTGGAATACGTCCCTGTTTGTAATGCAGAAGCCCGTGGGAAGAATCTGTGGTGGAATCATGTTGGATTTCCTCAAAATTTGTTTCGAGGAAGGATGGACCTTATTAGGTGATCAAATTTTGAAGATCCAATGATGTTTTCTAAGAAAAAACAAACTGGAAGTGATCCATTTCCAGTGGGCAATGTTGGGTTCCTTGGGATCCTGACTAGAAATAGAGTAATGCTAAGGAGGTGAGGATACGTTTGCCGTTATGGAGCAGTTGAGACTATAAAACCAATGTTGGTTTGACACCAAGTTATGGACTGCTATGTGTCAAGGGAAAACCTCACATGGTTCGGTTGGGAGAAATAATGCATAAAATCAACCAGAGGATGCATACTAGGAAGAGAGGGTTGTGATGACACAAAGGCTACATAGCACACTGATGAGGAGCACTTTCAATAGAGTACAAGGTTGTGATGACCTAAAGGTCGCACGATAGGGTCCTCTGCATAAAAAGAAACAAAAGTAAAAGGCATTGGGACCCATTGGTGGCATGTGGCGTGGGAATGAGTGGTGTGAGCTTGGAGGAGAATGATCATCGCAAATAGCTGCAAGTTTATAAAGGCGATTAATTAAGAGATGCAGGGTTTTTTGAAAATACTAGGGAGTAAGAAGGAAGAAATTTTTTCAATAAGATCTGAGAGGATTCAAATCCCAGGATGGACAAGAAGTGTTGCTAGTTTTTCAGGGAATTAGAGTGTAAGGGTTTACATATATGTATCTGGAATGGTCCTCGAATGCACACATTGGGGTGAAATTAAAGTCACAATGACGAGGTTGTGAGTAATGCGTCCAACGGTTAAATCGATGGTGTCTCTATGTGTTAGTGCTCAATAGGAGGCCGTGGTGGAGGATAACTACAATGTACCAAGGCTATATGTGGGCCTCGTCATTCCCTGGAAGTTTTGAGGGTTGCGGACCTACTTAAATATGTGCATCATTTTAATGATAGGAATGACTTTAAACTATATTGATGGCATGAATGCAAATAATGTTCGTCTTGAGGTTGTGATTATGAGTATGTCTGGTGTGGTAAATGATAAATTTACAGTGATGTTTGATTGGAATTTAAGCGATTTCATACATTTTTTCAAATCTTTTTCTTCCGTGGCTATGGATATCAAATAGGTCTAAGAGAGTATAAGGCTGCAAAAGTGAGAGAGATGTTAAAATACCAACAATGAATAATAAATAATAATAATAATAATGAAGAGAATATTTTTGCATGTAAATGGGCATGCTATTGTAAGACCTGGTAAGGCATGCGTACCCCTATGTAATTTCTAGTAAAGTATGGATTAAACCTAGGTGATGGGGGGGATGTTAGATTGAACCTGGTATAAAATTTGAGGGGGGGTAAGGGCCATAGTGAGCAGGGTTGGGCTGATTCAATTGGAAAGGTTGGTTGAATTTAGTCAAGGAACCCCAAGTCAAGTTTAAGGGGGGAGTGTTAGGTAAACTGATTCGGGTTTACAGTCAAGGCTAAATAAGTTAAACATTGATGGTTTTGGGGCACATGGTATTGTGCACCCATGCTTTTATGCATGCGGTATTACATGTAATGGAGCTTATAAAAGGTTTGGAGGACTTCATTGTGTAGGTTTTAACCCTGTACATAAATGATCTTCAAACAAACTCTTAAGACAAAAATAAAGCAATAGTGAGAGCATAAAACATAAAACACATATACACAGATATTTTCCCCTGGATCCCAAAACTGGGAATACTAGTTTCATTTTTCATTATATTCCTTTCAATGTTACAAGGAATATATATACATGCTGAAGCATTCGTAAACCCCAATCCGTTAACCTTGGATTAGAACATAACTATAGTTCCCTTGACATGATCTACAAAATGCCATGGGAAGAAAACCATCATGCCCAAAACCATGTGCAAAACCATGCAAAAAGCCATAGGCAGGTCTGCCCACCTAATATAGTGTCCAAAAAAATTTCCCGATGCGCTGCACCGAACCACATGCAGGGGGGCTGTTGCGCCTGATGCAAGTGTATGGGGGTTGGATACCCCCACTTCTCGCTTGAAGCTAGTCATGGATAGAATATAACACACACCCAACATTCTCTCACTTGTTTTATTTCCAGAGGGGGCCACAAGAGAGTTTAGTGATTGGTCAAACCTTGCAATGCCCATTGTTTCTCTACACCAAGAGAACTTCTTAGTGCTCATAGACTTTGTCAATGCATCTGCAACATTCTTCAAAGTGTCCACCTTTACCATCAACACCTTTTTTTCTTCAACCATATCTCTTACAAAGTGATACTGAAAATCAATGTGCTATGCCCATTATTTATCTACACAAAGAGAACTTATCAATGCTCATAGACTTTTTCATTGCATCTACAAGACTCTTCAAAGTGTCCAACTTTACTAGCAACACCTTTTTGTCCTAAACCATATCTCTCACAAAGTGATATTGAACATCAATGTTTTTCTTTGAATGATAAGCAGGGTTCTTAGCCAATCAAATTTCACTTTGGTTATCACATTCTATCCTTATAGCTTGATGCACAAACCCCATACTTAAACAAAATATCTACAACCAAACTACTTCCTTGATTACATGAGTGGCTTCCAGTATTATACCTCTATAGTTGAAGGATCCATTAAAGACTGTTTTTTACTCATCCAACTAACTTCACCTCCAAATAGGCTAAACACAAACCCACTTGTAGATCTTAATTGATCTAGATATCCAACCCAGTCTACATCAACAAAGCTTTGAATGTCCAAAACTCTGTCCAATCCTAGTCTTCCTTGGTAGCATAGACCATAATCACAAGTGTCGCACAAATATCTGAAAACCCGCTTTACTATTGTCCAATTATCCTTCCCGAGTTTTGACATAAACCCGCTTAATACTCCCACTGCACGTGCAATGTATGGTATAGTATAGACCATTGGATACATCAGGCTACCCACTACAATTTCATATGGAATACGAGACATGCCCTCTTCTTCTTCTTGTGTTTTTGGAAATTGTTCAACAAAGAAATTTACACCTATAAGAATAGGAACCTTAACTGGTGATCCAGGTGGGTATTGGTGGCCACCAAACTATTCCATTTGGATCCCCACCGTTGGTTCTTTTAGTTTTTCAGTTTCAACACAATTTACTATTTTTAGTAGTTTTTTGGCTCATGAACTTCCAGAGTCGTTTTGAGGCCCTAAACGACGTTTTTTTGGAAAAATGAGATCAACATGGGTATTTCCCCATTAGTTACCACTCAAAGGTTGTATTCCTCATATATATCTTTCTAACAAGGTATTGAGTGCGTCAAACGAAGATCATATGCCAAAGTTACATCCCTGGGAAATTGATGTACCAATTTACCCAAACGGGGCCCACATTTTTGGCACTTCGTCTCCTAGGGTTAGGTTTTTGGATGTTTAGGTTTTTCCATTATTTCTCAATAATAAATAGGCCTTCGAGCCTCATTATAACACAGTTTAGAGGCATGTAGCTGCCACATCTCTTCTCAGAGATAAGCTACCATCGCCCTAGCTAGTTTATTTCCATTCTATCTGTAAACATATTTCAGCCATTTGATTTTAATGAAATGGAGTTTTATTTCCACTGCATATCTGTGTTTATGTTTTTTATGTATATTATTTCATTCTTGCATAAATCTGGATCAATGGTATCAAAGAGGTTTTCTCTCTCTGTTTTTCTTTGCATGTCCCCAAGGAGGTCAGGGTATAAGGAGCTAGGGCTTGATTTGGTTGAACCCTTGCAAGATCAGCCTTGCAAACCCCGATGACCTCCCATGGCAGAAGAAAAGAAAGAAGAGGGAGCAGGAGGCCCTCGAGAAATAGAGGAATGCGATGATGGATAAATTTTCCCATATCCTTCAACGACTTCCCACTGGCGGCGCATCTACATCCAGCAGCCACTCTGGAGGCGCCTCTCCTTTAAGTGTACAAGTCAACTTTGAAATTCTTGTATTTGAAGGCAAGATAGATGCAGAAATTGTAGATATATGGTTGAATTTGCTGGAATGCTATTTCCCGGTCCATGATTTATCCAACCGAGAAAATATTGCTTTTGCACTCCTTAAAGCTGACCCCCGTGTCAAGGATTGGTGGGAAACCTACAGTTAGCAAAAGGAGGAGAGGTAACCATCTCTATTCTTGGTTGCACCCACTTGGAATTGATTCCAAGACGAAATAAAGGAACAATATTACCCTATGGGGAGATATGAGGACAAGTGCATCCAATGGACTACATTTGTGACAACAAAGGGATCAAGATGTGCATGAATTGACGAATCTGTTCCATACCTTGTGCACAAATTTGGGTATTAAAGATTGAGAGAGACATATGGTGCTCAAGTACCATAACTGTTTGCACCGATACATTCAGGATGAAATGGAGTCCTCAACATTACCTTGCTTGGAATGGAATATCGCTATGTTGCCAAGATTGAGTAGAAATTTAAGTAGAAGAAGCGAGGATTTGGATCCGCAAATCCGAATCCAGGGAAAGGTGCCCTCGAACCGTAGAACAAGGGGCCAAGAAAAAGCGGGGTGACTCAGAACAACACCACAAATCCAAATAATTACACAGGGAAGTGGTGTGAATTTCATAATAGCCACACTCACATCACAAATGAGTGTTAGGCTAAACAGTCATTGGTGGCTGAACTAAAGGCACCCCAATCAGATGCATGTTTTGATCCCGAGTTAGAACCAGACAAGGGAAATTAAAAAGGGAAGAAGATCATTGATGCATATCCCAGTGCCATTTTTTCCACTAGCAAGCTTCAGGGGGACAATCCCGAGGATCTAGTGGAGGGGGAGTGACTCTTCCATTCACAGACATGGGTGAAGGGTTCTCCACTACAATCCCTTGTCGATAGTGGAAGCCAAAAGAACCTCATTTCAGTAGAGGTCGTGAAGCGGCTCAACCTACTGACCATAGCACACCCAAAACCGTATACCATTGGGTGGCTTCACGAAGGAAGAGATCTCCGCGTCTGCCACTAGTACCGCCTTCCGTACAACATCAAGCCACTCACAAATGAGGTGTTATATGATGTTTCTCCTCTTGATGTGTGTGATGTATTATTGAGCCAACCATACTTGTGGAAGCGACATGTTGTGTATGAGTCTAGGCCTCTTGTTGTTGTTATTACTTTGGAAAATAAATTTTACAGGATACCGAAGGTAGTACCGCTTCCTTCCATCTCTTTGACTACTGCAAAACAACACAGTAAGCTTGTTTTCCAAACCAGGAAATTTATTTGAATTACCATTCACCCACAAGGAAAGAAGAGATTGTGGCCAAAACCTTGAAACAAGGCTCCCCTACACAACAACAATAGATTGAAAAAATCATGGGGGATTACAAGGAAATTTTCTCCTCACCCATAGAGGTTCCTCTACATTGTCAGGTCAAGCACTCCATTGATTTGACCCCAGGCACACCGCTACCTAATATTTCCATACCGCATGCGACCACACAGACAGAATTCACACATATACTATATGAGGTTGATGAAGAAAAAAAATTTATTGAATGCATCTAGCACGTCTGCCCATGAGTCCATGACATCTTTGACAAATCCAATACTAATTTCAATAGAATTTGCCTCATCCCATGAAGGAACTCAAAGCAATGGGTACAATTGCTTCCTAAGGAGGGAGGAATGATCCAGGTGGATATTGGTGGCCACCCACCTATTCCATTTGGACCCCCACCATCGGTTCTTTCAGTTTTTCAGTTTAAGCACATTTACTATTTTTAGCAGTTTTTTGTTCCTGAACTTCTAGAGCCGTTTTGAGGCCCTAAATGACGGTTTTTGGGAAAACTAAAAGAAACATCGGTCGTCGACCAATGTTCCTCACTTAAAAGTTGTAGTCCTAAGATAGATATTTCTAACGAGGTATTGAGCACGTCAAACAAAAATCATATGCTAAAGTTACGTCCCTAAGAATTTGATGTATCAATTTACCCAAATAGGGCCCACAGTTTTGGCGCTTCATCTTCTAGGGTTAGGTTTTTGGATGTTTAGGGTTTTCCATTGTTTCTCAATAATAAACGAGCCTTCGAGCCTCATTGTAACACAGTTCAAAGGCATGTAGCTGCTACATCTCTTCTCAAAGATAAGATACCATTGCCCTAGCTAGTTTATTTCCATTCTGTCTATAAACATATTTCAGTCATTTTATTTTAATGAAATGGAGTTTTATTTCCAATGCATATTTGTGTTTATATTTATTTATGTATATTATTTTGTTCCTACATAAATCTGGATCAGTGGTATCAAAGCGGTATGTTTCTCTGTTTTTTTTCATGTCCCCAATGAGGTCAAGGTATAAGGAGTTAGGGCTCGATTTGGTTGAACCCTTGCAAGATCAACCTTGCAAACCCCGATGACCTCCAATGGTAGAAGAAAATAAATATGAGGGAGCAGGAGATCCAATCAAAATATTGCTCGAGGAGGCCATCGAGAAACAAAGGAATGCGATGATGGATAACTTTGCCCAAATATGATATTTCCATACCTCATGCGACAAAACATACATAGTCCACGCATGTGCTATTTGAGGTTTTATAAAGAAACCAAATTTACTGAATGAATCGAGCATGCCCACCCATGGGTCCATGACATATTTGAAAAATCCAATACCAAGTTCAGTAGAATTTGCCTCATCCCATAGAGGAACTCAACGCAATGGGGACCTTTGCTTCCTAAGGGGGGAGGAATGATCTAGGTGGATATTGGTGGCCACCCACCTATTCCATTTGGACCCTCACCATCAATTCTTTCAATTTTTCAGTTTCAACACAATTTACTATTTTTAGCAGTTTTTTGGGTCCTGAACTTCCGGAGCCGTTTTGAGGCCCTAAACAACATTTTTGGGGAAAATTGAGAGCAACATGGGTCTTTGTCCAATATTCCTTAATAAAAAGTTGTAGTTCTCGAATAGATATTTCTAACGACGTATTGAGCATGTCATATGGAGATCATGTGCCAAAGTTACGTCCCCGAGAAGATGTTGTGCCAATTTACCCAAACAATTTTGGCTCTTCATCTCCTAGGGTTAGGATTTTGATTTTTATGGTTTTACATTGTTTCCAAATAATAAATAGGCCTTCAAGCCTCATTGTAACACAGTTCAAAGGCATGTAGCCGCCACATCTCTTCCTAGAGATAAGCTACCATCGCCCTAGCTTATAGTTTATTGCCATTCTGTGTGTAAACATATTTCAATCATTTGATTTTAATGAAATGGAGTTTTATTTCCAGTGCATCTCTGTGTTTATGTTTATTTATGTATATTATTTCATTCCTGCATAAATTTGGATCAGTGGTTTCAAAATGGTATGCTCTTTCTCTGTTTATCTTTGCATGTCCCCAACGAGGTCAGGGTATAAGGAGTTAGGGCTCAATATGGTTGAACCCTTGCAAGATCAGCCTCACAAACCTGACGACCTCCCATGGAGGAAGAAAATAAAGATGAGGGAGTAGGATATCCTATCAAAATGTTGCTCGAGCAGGCCCTCGAGAAATAGAGGAATGCGATGATGGATAACTTTCCCATATTTTATATTTCCATACCTCATGCGAACATAAAGACAGAATCCACACATGTACTATCTGAGGCTGATAAAGAAACCAAATTTATTGAACACATCCAGCACGTCCACCCACGGGTCCATGAAATCTTCGACAAATCCAATACCAAGTTCAACAGAATTTGTTTCATCCCATGGAGGAACTCAACGCAATGGGGACCATTGCTTCCTAAGGGGGGAGGAATGATCTAGGTGGATATTGGTGGCCACCCACCTATTCCATTTAGACCCCACCATCAGTTCTTTTAGTGTTTCAGTTTGAGCATAATTTACTATTTTTAGCAGTTTTTCGAGTCCTGAACTTTCGGAGCCATTTTGAGGCCCTAAGCGATGTTTTTTTGGAAAATTGAGAGAAACATGGGTCATTGACCAATGTTGCTTTCTATGAAGTTGTAGTCCTTCAACAGATATTTCTTACGAGGTATTGAGCGCATCAAACAAAGATCATATGCCAAATTTACGTCCCCGGGAAGTTGATGTACCAATTTACCAAAACGGGGCCCATAATTTTGGTGCTTCATCTCCTAGGTTTAGGTTTTTGGATGTTTAGGGTTTGTCGTTGTTTCTCAATAATAAATAGGCCTTCGAGCCTCATTGTAACACAGTTCATAGGCATGTATCTGCCACCTCTCTTCTCAGAGATAAGCTACCATCGCCCTAGCTAGTTTATTTCCATTCTGTTTGTAAACATATTTCAGTCATTTGATTTAGATGTAATGGATTTCTATTTCTGGTGCATCTCTTCATTTATATTTATTTATGTAATTATTGTGTTCTTGCATAAATCCGGATCAATGGTATCAGAGTAGTCTGCTCTTTCTCTGTTTTTCTTTGCATGTCCCCAACGAGGTAAGGGTATAAGGAGTTAGGGCTCGATATGGTTGAACCATTTCAAGATCAGCCTTGCAAACCCTGATGACCTCCCATGTCGGAAGAAAATAAAGACAAGGGAGGAAGAGATCCTATCAAAATATTGCTCAAGGAGGCCCTTGAGAAAGAAAGGAATGCGATGATGGATAACTTTTCCCAAATATGATATTTCCATTCCTCATGCGACCACAAAGACAAATTCCACACATGTACTGTTTGAGGCTAATAAAGAAACCAAATTTACTAAATGTATCCAGCATGTCCATCAATGGGTCCATGGCATCTTCGACAAATCCAATATGAAGATCAGCAGAATTTTCTTCATCCCATGGAGGAACTCAACACAATGGGGACCATTGCTTCCTAAGGGGGAAGGAATGATGCAGGTGGATATTGGCGGCCACCCACCTATTCCATTTTGAGCCCCGCCATCGGTTCTTTTAGTTATTCAGTTTCTACACAATTTACTATTTTTAGCAATTTTTCGAGTCTTGAACTTCCAGAGCTGTTTTGAGGCCCTAAACGACATTTTTTGGGAAAAACGAGAGCAACATGAGACTTTTCTCAATGTTCCTCACTCAAAATTTGTCGTCCTCAGATAGATATTTCTAACAAGATATTGAGCACGTTAAACATAGATCATATGCCAAAGTTACGTCCTCGGGAAGTTGATGTACCAATTTACCTAAACGGTGCCCACATTTTTTGCGCTTCATCTCCTAGGGTTAGGTTTTTGGATGTTTAGCGATTTCCATTGTTTCTAAATAATAAATAGGCCTTCAAGCCTCATTGTAACATAGTTCATAGGCATATAGCACATCTCTTCTCAGACATAAGCTACCATCGCCTAACTAGTTTATTCCTTTTTGTGTGAAAACATATTTCACTCATTTGATTTTAATGAAATTTAGCTTTATTTATGGTGCATCTCTGTGTTTTTTTTTATTTATGTATACTATTCTGCTCCTGCATAAATCCAGATCAATGGTATCAAAGCGTTCTGATCTTTCTCTCTTTTTCTTTGCATTTCCCCAACGAGGTCAAGGTATAAGGAGTTAGGGCTCGATATGGTTGAAACCTTGCAAGGTCAGCCTTGCAAACCTGACGACCTCCCATGGTAGAAGAAAAGAAAGACGAGGGAGTAGGAGATCGTATCAAAATATTGCTCGAGGAGGCCCTCAAGAAGCAAAGGTATGCGATGATGGATAACTTTGCCCAGATCTGATATTTCCATACCTCATTCGACTACACAGACATGATCCACACATGTACTATATGAGGCTGATAAAGAATCAAAATTTACTGAATGCATCCTACATGCTTGCCCATGGGTCCATGATATCTTCAACAAATCTAATACCAAGTTCAACATAATTTGCCTCATCCCATGGAGGAGCTCAATGAAATGGGGACCATTGCTTCCTAAGGGGGGAGGAATGATCCAGGTGGATATTGGTGGCCACCCACCTATTCCATTTGGAACCCCACCATCAGTTCTTTTAGTTTTCAGTTTCAACACAATTTACTATTTTTAGAATTTTTTCGGGTCCTGAATTTCCAGAGCCATTTTGAGGCCCTAAAGGACATTTTTATTGAAAAACCCGAGATGTTTTATTAAAAAATGTTTCTCGCTCAAAATTTTTAGTCCTTGGATAGATATTTCTAGCAAGGTATTGAGCGCATCAAATGGAGATCATATGCCAAATTTACGTCCCCAGGAAGTTGATGTACCAATTTACCCAAATGGGACCCACAATTTTGGTGCTTCATCTCCTAGGGTTAGATTTTTGGATGTTTAGGGTTTTTCATTGTTTCTTAATAATAAATAGGCCTTCAAGCCTCATTGTAACATAGTTCAGAGGCATTTAGCCACCACATCTCTTCTTAGAGAGAAGCTACCATCGCCCTAGCTAGTTTATTTCCATTCCGTTTGTAAACATATTTCAGTCATTTGATTTTAATGAAATGGAGTTTTATTTCCACTGCATCTCTGTGTTTATGTTAATTTCTATATATGAGTGTGCTCTTGCATAAATCTAGATCATTGGTATCAAAGAGGTCTGCTATTTTTATGTTTTTCTTTACATGTCCCCAACGAAGTCAGGGTATAAGGAGTTAGAGCTCGATCTGGTTGAACTCTTGCAAGATCAGCCTCGCAAACCCTGACGACCTCCCATGGTAGAAGAAAATAAAGGTGAGGGAGTAGGAGAACTTATCAAAATATTGCTCGAGGAGGCCCTCGAGAGATAGAGGAACACGATGATGGATAACTTTTCCGAGATCCTTCAATGACTGCCCACCAATGGCGCATCTACATCCAAGAGCCATTGTGGAGGCGCCTCTCCTTTTAGGGTACAAGTTAAATTTGAAATTCCTTTAATTTTAAGGCCAGATATATGTAGACGCTATAGATAGATGGTTGAATTTGTTGGAAGGGTATTTCTCGGTCCATGATTTGTTCGACCGAGAAAAGATTATTTTTTCACTCCTCAAAGCCACCCCCCATGTCAAGGATTGGTGGGAAACCTACTATGAGAAAAAGGATGAGAGAGAACCCAATCCGTTCTTGGCCACACCCACTTGGAATTCATTTTGAGACGACATCAAGGAACAATATTACCCTGTGGGGAGCTATGAGGACAAGTACATCCAATGGACCATGCTGCGGCTACAAAGTGATCAAGATCTGCACGAACTGAAAAATCTATTCCATATCCCACGCACAAAGTTGGGTATTAACGATTCAGAGAGACATTTGGTGCTCAAGTATTGTTGTTGTTTGCACCGATAAATTCAGGAGGAAATGGAGTTCCTCGACATTACCTTGCTTGGCATGACATATCGCTATGCCTACAAGATTGAGAAGAAATTTAAGTAGAAGAAGCAAGACTTTGGATCCGTGAATCTGAAGCCAGGGAAAGATGCCCCTGAACTGCAAAACAAGGGGCAAATGTAAAGTGGGGTGACTCAGAACAACACTAAAAATCCAAACAAGGACACTGGGAAGTGGTGTGAATTTCATAACAGCCCCACTCATAGCACAAATGAGTGTTGGGCTAAAGAGTCACTGGTGGACGAACTAAACGCACCTAAATTAGATGCATGTTCTGATCCTATGTTAGAATTAGACAAGGGCAGTGACAAAGGGAATCATATCATTGATGCAGATCCTAGTTCCATTATTGCCACCACTAATCTCTAGGGGGAGGATCCCGAGGATCTAGAGGAGGGGAAGTGCCTTTTCCATTCGCAGATGTGGGTGAAGAGTTCTTAACTACAATTCCTTGTTGATAGTGGAAGCCAAAATAACCTCGTTTCAGTAGAGGTCGTGAAGCGGCTTGGCCTATTGACCATATCACACTCATAGCCATATACCATTGGGTGGCTTCACGAAGGAATATATCTTCGCATCCACCAGCAGTGTCGCCTTCCATAGAACATCAAGCCATTCACAAATGAGGTACTATGTAATGTTACTCCTCTTGATGTGTGTGAGGTATTATTGGGCCAACCATGCTTGTGGAATCGACATGCTGTGTATGATTCTAGGCCTCGTGTTGTTATTATTACTTTGGGAAATAAATTTTACAGTATACCGAAGGTAGTACCGCCTCTTGCCATCTCTTTGACTACTACAAAACAATGCAGTAAGCTTGTTTCCAAAACTAGGAAATTTATTTGCATTACAATTCACCCATAAGGAAAGAAGATATTGTGGGGACAACCTCAAAATAGGGTTCCCCTACACGACAGCAACAGATGGAAAAAGTCATTGGAGAATACGAGGAATTTTTCTCCTCACCCATAGAGGTTCCTCTACACTGTCAGGTCAAGTGCTCCATTGATCTAACCCTAGGTGCACCACCGCCTGATATTTACATACCTCATGTGACCACATAGACAGAATCCACACATGTACTGTCTAAGGCTGATAAAGAAACCAAATTTATTGAACACATCTAGCACGTCCATCCATGGGTCCATAACATCTTCAACAAATCCAATACCAAGTTCAGCAGAATTTTCCTCATCCCATGGAGGAACTCAATGCAATGGGGGCCATTGCTTCCTAAGGAGTGGGGGGGGGGGAGGGGGAATGATCCAAGTGGATATTTGTGGCCACCCACCTATTCCATTTGGACCCTCACCATCAGTTCTTTTAATTTTTTAGTTTCAACATAATTTTCTATTTGTATCAGTTTTTTCGAGTCTTGAACTTTTGGAGCCATTTTGAGGCCCTAAACGACGTTTTTTGGGAAAAGTTGTAGTCCTCGGATAGTTATTTCTAACGAGGTATTGAGAATGTCAAACGGATATCATATGCAAAATTTACGTCCCCGGGAAGTTGATGTACCAATTTACCCAAATGGAGCCCAAAATTTTGGCACTTCATCTCCTAGGGTTAGGTTTTTGGATGTTTAGGGTTTTCCATTGTTTCTTAATAATAAATAGGTCTTCTAGCATCATTGTAACATAGTTTAGAGGCATTTATTCGCCACATCTCTTATTAGAGATAAGATACCGTTGCCCTAGATAGTTTATTTCCATTCTGTCTATAAACATATTTCAGACATTTGATTTTAATTAAATGGAGTTTTATTTCCACTGCATCTCTATGTTTATGTTTATTTATGTATATTATTGTGTTCCTCCATAAATCTAGATCTTTCTCTTTCTCTATTTTTCTTTGCATGTCCCCAACGAGGTTAGGGTATAAGGAGTTAGGGCTTGATTTGGTTGAACTCTTGCAAGATCAGCCTTGCAAACCCCGATGACCTCCCATGGAGGAAGAAAAGAAAGATGAGGGAGCATGAGATCCTATCAAAATATTGATTAAGGAGGCCCTCAAGAAACATAGGAACATGGTTATGGATAAATTTGCCCAGATCCTTCAATGGCTACCCACCGTCGGTACATCTACATCCAAGAGCCACTTTGGAGGTGCCTCTCCTTTCAAGTTACAAGTCAACTTTGACCTTCCTGTATTTGGAGGCCAGATAGATGCAAGCACTATAGATAGATGGTTGAATTTGCTGGAAGGGTGTTTCTCGGTCCATGATTTCTCTGACCGAGAAAATATTTTTTTTTCACTCCTCAAAGCTGCCCCCCATGTCAAGGAATGGTGGGAAACCTACTATGAGAAAAAGGATGAAAGGTAACCCTCTCTGTTCTTGGCCGCACCCACTTGGAATTCATTTTGAGATGGAATCAAGCATCAATATTACCCTGTGGGGAGCTATGAGGACAAGTGCATCCAATGGACCACGTGTGTCCTCGGATAAATCTTTCTAATGAGGTATTGATCACGTCAAATGAAGATCATATGCCAAATTTATGTCCACGGTAAGTTGATGTACCAATTTACCCAAACGAGGTGCACATTTTTGGTGCTTCATCTCCTAGGGCTAGTTTTTGAATGTTTAGGGTTTTCCATTGTTTCTCAATAATAAATAGGCCTTCGACCCTCTTTGTAACACAATTTAGAGGCATGTAGCTGCCACATCTCTTCTCAGATATAAGCTACCATCGCCCTAGCTAGTTTATTTATTTTCTGTTTGTAAACATATTTCAGTCATTTGATTTTAATGAAATTGAGTTTTATTTTTGCTGCATCTTGATGTTCATGTTTATTTCTGTATATTATTGCATTCTTGCATAAATCTGGATCAACCAGTTTACTATCATGCATATCGAACCTCTAAAATATTGTCTCAACATACTTCCTCTGGTTTAACTAGAGCTTCCTCTTTGCCCGATATCATTTATTTTCTATGCCCAAAATATAGTTTGCAGCACCAAGATCCTTCATGTCGAATTTGGAGAACAATTGGGTCTTCAAATCCTGTATAATTTCTTTGTCATTTCCAACCAGCAACATATCATCCACATACAAGAACAAGTAAATAACACTTTCACCAATTAATTTAAAATACACATAGTGACCCTCTTTTCTTCTGGTGAAGCCAAGTCCCCGTATATATGTATCAAATTTGTGATACCACATCCTTTGTGACTGTTTTAATCCATACAGAGAATTTTTTAACCTTCATAAAAGTTCTTTCTTACTCTTCATCATAAATCCTTTAGGTTGCTTCATGTAGATATCCTCTTCCAGATCTGCTTCATGTATTCACATCCATCTGTTCTACTTCAAAATCAAATGCAACAACAATAGATAAAAGTAATATAAAATAAGTTACCTTGGTAGCAAGAGAAAAAATATCACCAAATAAATTCCCGGCACTCGGGAATAACCTTTCGCTACCAACCTAGATTTGTATTTCTCCACCTTGCCTTTTGAATTCATCTTCTTCTTAAACACACATTTTATTCCAATGGGTTTCCTTCCAGGCAACAACTATGCCATATCCCATGCCTCATATTTGTGCAAGGATGCCATTTCATCAACCATGGTCTCCTTCCAAAGTTTTCCATCCTCTAAATCCACTACCTCCTTGATAGTCCTGGGATCATTATCAGTGATAGATAAAGCAAATTTTGAACTGAAAGCATATGGAATATACCTTTATGGCTACCTTGTTTCTTGAGCTGATCTTCTCACAACTGGAGTTTGTGGCTCTTCCACTTATGAATATTGTTCAACTGTAGAGTCTGATTCTTCCTTCTTCAGATCAAACTCTATATGCTCAGGTTCCTTTGGTAGGTATTCATGTTTAACAATATCTTTCATCTCTCTAAACAGCACATCTCAGTTACACACAACCTTCCTTGTTTCTAGTTCCAAAGCTTATAACATTTTAAACCATCCTTATACCCAATAAAGATGCACCTTTCCGATTTATTATCCAACTCGTTCCTTTTCTCCTTTGGAACATCTACATATGAATCACATACAAATACCCTCAGATGTGAAAGAGAGGGTTCCTTACTAGCACCTTACTAGTCCATACCTCATGTGGATTCTTATCCTCCAATGCTAAAGAAGTTGATCTGTTAACCACATAGCATGTAGTCTCCACTCCCTCTGCCCATAATTCTTGTCTTAACCTAGTACCACTGTGCATGCTTATTGCCTTTTTTATCATCATCCTATTCATTCTTTTTGCAACTCTGTTTTGCAAAGGCGTATATGGAGTAGTATTTTTCTGTGCTATACCACACTTCTTATAGAATATTCAAATTCCTTCTTGTGGAATTCTCCTCCATTATCTATCCTCGACACCTTTATCTTCTTCTCTATCTAGTTTTCCACCAGATCCTTAAATTATTTAAATATATCAAAGACTTAAAATTTCTTCCTCAAGAAATATATCCATGTCTTCTTTGAGAAGTCATTTATAAATGACACATAGTATACAAAATTACCTAGTGATGGAACTGACACAGGTCCAAACACATCATTGTGCACAAGCTCTAATATCTGGTTCACCCACTTAGCACTAGAAGGAAACTCACCCTATTCTACTTCCCATATACACAATGTTCACATAAATAGAAATCCAAATAGAAATTAGTGTTGAGGAGGTAAATCCCCTCTGCGGACAGAGGCGATCCCTACTAGTCCAGCAGGGGTCTAGCAACAATCACGAAATGTTACGACGCAAGTTCCTAGTTACGAAATGAAAAGACCAAAGATGGAGGCCTACCTGGAATCCAATGCTACGATCTTAAGAAGAGAGTGTTCTCATTCCTCAGCCTCGGCAGATCATGATCCTCTACGATCTCCGTGGATGGATACCTGCATGTGCAAGAAACAAACAGATACAAGCATAAAATCTGGCATACGTAACTAAATATCAGTCAGAAAGGATACTACTCATATTAACATAATCGAAAACAGAGTGGAACCATAATCGTAATCATTCATTAAATAACAATCGAAAGAGATTACAACCAAAGTTCTGATGTCGTGGTCTCCTTCGGATGGGTCTCCAGTCGTTCACGTCTCGCAAAGCTCGCCAGGGAAAGGGAAAACCTCTCCTGAGTCTCTCGAAAATAGTCTCCTTACTTGAGTCGGCCTTAAGGGAGGAAAGAGGGCTCTTATAACACAAAAGGTTCTTGGGAATGTGGAGATTCAAAGCTTAGGCACTTCAAGACTAGCTTGCCATGGAATTGAGCAGGCTTTTATAGATGGGGAAGGAGGGAGTTGGGATCCCTATTATTGTGGGATTGGCCCTATCAACAAGGAAGGTTCCATGGGAGGTGGCAAAACCACTTCCCTTCCATAGAACTCCCGCAGCCAAACCTACCAACTCAAGATAGGCAATGGTTTCTAAGTTTGTTGAAACTCAACTTCTGCCATCTTTATTTAAAAAACACTCCTTAAATTGGCTGGTGCGACTACTTCTCTGGGACAGAACGCCAGTTGGAACGGCCTCTTTGTAGGATTTTCCCCATTGGCGCGAGTGGTGAACTGTCTGCTCGCACCAATGCAAAAAGAGATTTTTTTATGATTTTTTGCAAGGAGATGTCTTTAGGGAAATTGAAGCTCATGCTTAGAGGAATGCATTGATGATGTTTTCAAGGCATGACAATGTTCACAGGTCACAAAATGGGTCCTCCATTGTGCGAGACGGGGAATGGTAGGGACGGTGACAAATTACTGTGTAACAGATGCCCCATAAAGTATGAGGCCCGAGAGAGAGAGGGGTGAAATGCTTTACGAGAACATGTTCAACTGAAGGCCCGCCATCGGAAAACCTGCGCAGAAAAATACAACTGATATCTCAAGTACATGATGTATATGTGGTATGGGCGCAGCCATCCGAAACAAAGTACACTATAATCCGGATCCAGGGTATGGGTGCAGCCATCCAGCGAGGATCAAATAAACAGACTCAGGTATGGTCGCAGCCATCCAATCAATGAGTCATATACATAATGATAATAATCCACAATCATAGCCTGGATTACAACAGACACAATCCAGGGTCTTGCACTCCATCTTGACCCAAACAAAGTGCAAGTTCGAGCATGTGAATATGTGAGCTGAAGTCGAACATGCAATAACATCGTCTGATTACTAGCCAATGATGAAAGCCGTTAACAGACGCGAGAGGAACCACCAATAATGACAATGGCCCTCAAGGTACTACAGGTACAATCTATGGCGTCTGAATCAATGAGTTGGCGTCGAACACCCGCAGAATCACTCGATCAGAGGCCAATGATGAAAACCTCACGTCGAATGTGATGAACCTGCCATTGAGGCATGCAGGCTCCAAGGTACCATAAAGGAGTTTCTAGATCAACTTCCTGGATAATGAGCTGAAGTCGACAAGAAGTGACCTTGATCGAAGGTGGGCCATAATGTTTCCCACATCATCGACACGAGACAGAGGAACATGATGTTTTGTTGTGAATCAGGATCGTATGAGGATCAGAGGAAGGTTGATATTTGCAGAGGCCAACTTCTCTTGAACATATAAATGGCACGATAGTGGACTTGGCAGTATTTGACATCAACAGATCAGAGGTCATGGTGACAAGGCAATGAGCAGAGGAGAGGTCAAAATGGATTATCCAAACCCACGGAGGCAAAGTGAAGAAACAAGATGAGATGTCCCCAACCCGACACGAATGCAGACAAGTGCCATGCTCAAGAGCGACATACTACCGACGACAACGATGATGGTTCCATTTTTCCCCCACCATTTCTGGCGAGTACCCCAATTATTTTTGATAACAAGCTTGAAGGGGATAGCATATGCTTGTAATATAAGTCCGCCCTTCGGGCGAATCCATCCTAGTGCATTTAACGAGTCCTAGGAAGGAGGAACTCGGAGAACGTCATTTCGGCTGGATCCGATGTCATCAGGGTTTAACGAGTCTAACAAAGGAAGAACTTGGTGTCTTTTCATGTTTAGAGAGTTTGAAAAGACAGCAGAAAAGTAAACTCCACAAGTCCCTTTTCGTAAATAGTTCCTCAAATCCGAAAAGGTAGAAAACAATATCCGAGAAAACCTCCTAGTCGCGATAGGCTAGGGTATTCCTTTTTCGTAATCAATCCATCCCAGCCCGAAAAAGGGTTAAACATATACTGGGTAGATGTCGATTCGTGTCCAATTTAACGAGATCGAAACGACAAGGGCCTCGGCAATATTTTCATGTTTAGAGAGTTAGAAAAGAGCTGAAAGGTGACTCCAAATTGACTTTTTCGTGTATTTACCGAGTTCGAATAAGTATAAAATACAACTCGTTTCCATCGTTAAAGTCGCAAAAACCTGCTGCTGCACATACCAAGCAAGAGTAAAATCCATTTTCGACATAACATATAAAAATATTTGATAAAAATGACTTTTTACAACTCATTTTATGTCAAAAAGTTATAAATATCTCAAATTGGTAAAAACAAAATTAGATTTACTATTTACCTTGGTAAAAAGCAACAGTGGTCCATTTGGAGTAGAAACTTCTGATGGTGATTGCGACAAATCCAGTTGACCATTCAGCTTCTCGTCTGCTACAGGTAAGAGGCACTCCTTTGCTCTTCATTTTCATCCATTTTTTGATAATTTTCCCTTGAAAATCAGTTCTATGTGGCCACTTTTAAAATTTTAGGGCTGCGCTCATTGGCGCGGGTATCGGGCATGGACCCGCGCCAATGGGCTCTTTTACTCAAAGGGCTCGCGCCACGTGGCACGACTGTTCACAAAACAGCCGCGCCGGCGGCCGAACCTAAAAATCCATCTAAAACTTTGACATTTAAACCAAATTTCATGGAATTTGAGGCCTATCAGAGATCTAACCAAGGGCTTATGACCATATGAATGCAGGTAATCAAGAAAAATGGCGATTGAATGGAAAGAACGAGAGCATGGAGAAGAGGATGAACAAGCCATCCAAAGTCAAGCTTGCATGAATGCCCTTAGAAACTGTGGGCTGAAAAAGTTCTTCCTCACACCCTGTCTACGAGCTCAGCCCGAGCTCCTCCAGTATTTAATCAGTATCTGGGATGAACATGAACAAGTGTTCAGGTTACGAGACCAGGTATTAGAGCTGGAGGTTTCTGATGTTTATTTTATCACTGGATTGTCCCGCAGAGGTCCGATCCCTGTCTTGACTGGAAGCAGACCATCTGGGGAGAAGATGGAAGAAGTGATGGCACGAGTGTGCCGAGGAGCACAAATGGGATCAGGAAGCAAGAAGGTGGAAATTCACACTATCCCTGATCTAGCATTGAGAGTGGTCCTACATACCATCACGCGGGCTACAGGGTCGCAGGCACCGCACGAAGCCATAAAGGCCCAACTCTTGCTGGCCTCAGAATGCATGAGTCCCCTACTGTTCGACTGGGCAATAGCAGTAACAATCAATATGAAAAGGCAGCTCACGAAATGCAAACAGAGTAAACTAAAACAGTTTGGTTATGGTTCCATCCTGGTATCATTCATTCTGGAACGCTTACCAATCTTCCAGGGCCAAGGGGCCGCAGTAGCAGATCCGATACCACGAGAGCCAAGAATGGCTCGCTGGGCAGCATTGATGCCCAGAGTTGGAGGTGGCCAACAGATGTCCTGGAGGCTGGAATTATTTAGGTGGTTACGGCGCCAGCTGATTGTCGTGGAAGACTGGCCCTATGCAGGAACTGAATTCACCGGAGACCTAGATCTCCCACTGCCAGAAGGAGATGACTGGGACGAGGAGTTGGGTAAGACCTCATATTTTTGATTTTATACTTTTATGTTTTTTTTTGTTAATACACATTCGTCCTAACACATTTTATATATGCATGCAGATGTGGGACCTGAGAGACCAGCTGGGATGTCTCCAATCTCCCGGAGGACTCAACTCGCCCCTGATCCTTAGGGAGAGGGCACCGGAGGAGAGGAGTTGATCCAGAATCTTGAGGGCATTGCCCGAGGGATTCCGGACTATGCTCGGCTGGCGGACGTACCGATGGCATACCAGCGCCACACGGTGGGAGTTCCGGGTCGGATCCACCAAATCCTGAGACGCTTAGTGCGTGCAGTTACATGCTATCATGAGCACCATGCAGATTAGCTCTTAGGATTTATACCACCCCTATTTTTTGAGAGACATATCGTCTCCGGATGTACTTAAGACGATTATGTATATTTTGACTTTTATGTGACACACTCTATGTAAACATTTTGATATCTATATATATGTGCATATCTATTTCTGGATGGATCTTTCTTTACATGTGATGATGATTTACAAATTGCGCAAATGTCTGTCTAATACCAAATTTGCTACTGCATTTGTTAGTGTATTCAAATACCTGGGTATATGATGATATGTAATGTAGTCAAAATTCCTTTCCAGTAATGGAATACGCAGATACAGACGTAAGATGGACGGGTTTCTTACCGAATAGTGTCCGTTCAGTTGTAACACCACAAGTTGTGAATCTAGATACACGAGCAATTCACGAATACCAAGGTTTAATACCTCGGTTAATAACTCTAACACAACACTATATTCCGCAATGTTGTTCGTGGTACGTCCTAGACACACTCCTTGTAGGTCAATCAACTCACTAGCAGGATCATAGATTACCCAGGCTGCTGAAGACAGATTCCTGGTACTGCGGAAGGCACCATCTGCGAAACCAACAAATGGATGAATAGACATCTGCACAACCAGGAAGACCCGATCAGCAGAAATATGTTTACAAAGTACACCACACAATACATGCACACAAATGAAAATCACACACCTATGTACACACAAGACGGGCATGCCCCCCAGCATGGTGTCTCAATTCGAGGTGCATGCCCCCCCAAGCTTCAGTCTATAGAAAATGGAGTGAAGGTTGAAAACAAAAGAGATTTGAACTATATCTATCAAAACTCGAATTGGATATGCTCATGTTTCATTGTTTTAACAAGGTTGACACACTTAAAGGAACTATCCTCGTAGCATCTTGTTTCATTATTCAAAGAGCTTGACACAGGAGAAAGAACTGTGCTCTAACGAGCTCCCAAGAGGAGGCTCAGGGGGGGGTGCGGGGAAAATACCCATAAGGACTGGGTCTTTGAAGAGACCAGGTCCTATACTGTCTGGGGGATTCAGAATTTGATCCACGTATGGCACATTTTTCTCAGAGTTAGAGGTGAAAAATGACAACTGATCCACCGTGACAATCTTGCCCTCGTGAGGGAACTTAATGAATCGAAAGACGGTGGATGTCACGCAGAGCATGGCATGGGTCCAGCTATGGCCAAGAAGTATATTTTAGTTGAGTTTAGCGTCAAACACTTATACTTCTACGTTGACAGTTTTTCCCTGTAATGTGATTGCGAGACTCTCGAGAACGCCCAGGGGTTTAGATTCCCGACCATCAAATGCCTCAAGGGCATTGGGAGATGACGACAAGGCTGGAGAGCCGATGGCCTTCCAGCAAGCGGAGGACATAACGCAGGTAGATGCACCCTCATCTACGACGGCCCTATGAATGTTCAGACCGTTAATCCCAACTTGAATGACCAAAGCGATTTGATACGGAAGCCAGGGAGTAAAATTCTCCAGATCGAAGGTGAGAAGACTCGAGTCAGTGGGATCAATGCCCCCGATCGCAGATAGTAAAGCCTTCTATTGTGAAGGACAAATTTGAAGGACCTCAAGTGCAGACATAGCACATGGCACCTGTGCCAGATCCTCAACAATACTGTAATGTTGAGCAGCACGAGTGTTTGGATTATAAGAAGATCTTCGAAGGACACCTTTGGGAGGTGGCTTCACAATGGGTTCAAGAGAAGGCTTCTCGATTTCCAATGGACTGGAGACAGGTGGGGGAGGCGGCCCATCTGCAACTGCCTTCCCGGGTGCCTGCCGCGATTCATTGTAATCCTTCGACCGCGTAGCGATAGAGATAGGTGCAACACTCTTCACCATGAAAACCTGAGAACCAAACGGTGCAGATGGTGATGCTTGTTCGACCATCTGGGTCTGCTGAGATGGAAATGGCTCTTTTAAAACAGCCGAAGTCCCTTTAGGGCCTTTAAGAAGTTGACTAACCTCGGATCGTCGTGGACAATCCTTAGTATAATGGTCCCCTTCATAGATGAGGCAAGGGTACTTCGGTTTACGCTGGGAGCCATCCTCAATACGAGACTTAGATTCTGGTTTCAGGGCATCAGATTTAGATTTGCCTTTGCCCTTCTTCTTCCCCTTGGAGGATTTTTCCACAAGATTGGCTTGAACGGCATTCACCTCTGCGGTTTTACCAGAATCGGATGAGGTGGGATTGGCAGAGGTATTGTTGGAAGAATTAGCCTTCTGCTTCCCATTCGAAGACTTCTTCGAATTCTGAGAGACAGAACCAATGACACCATCCACTGCAGGGGTGGGCGGAGCCTTAGTGGTTCCGGGCAATGGAGCATCAGTCAAGATGTCATAAAGCATGCCAGACTATGAATAGACAAGATCCAGGTACTGGGCATGTGCGATGGCTTGTTCCTCTGTCACGCACGCTCCCATCGCGATATCCTGAGCGATTTTATTCACAAAGGAGGTGGTGAACCAGTGAGTCAATATCTGATCAGGTATGTGAAACTTGATCAGTCTACGACGGCGCCGCCACTCATGAATGTGATCTGAGATGTGAGTGGCTTTATCCTGCTTCAGGGAATTCAGGAGGTGCGTCCCGGCTTCATATCGAACCAGCAACTGGAAATGCGTGAGGAAATCCATGGCTAAAGAGTTGAAATCTTGAAAAATGCCACGGGATAACTCTATGTACCACTTAGCAGCAGCTCCAGTTAAAGTACGCTGGAAGAGGCGCAGGCGAATCGAATCGTCAACCCAAGAGTTAGACGAACACCAAAGATGATACGTCATCACATGCGCCTAGGGGTCCTCTCCAGCTTTTCCCTCAAACTTGGGACAATCACTTGGTATCTTGGTGGGAACCGGAGGCCAATAAGAATTATGTAAAATTGGATCATTGGTCAACTTTGAAACATCTGGAAGCTCCAAGGTAGCCAGGAACGACAATGGAGGATTAACTACCATGCCAGGTCCAGGATGAGGTCCGATACCCATACTCCACGATGGTTGTGAATATCCTTGCCCCCACGGGTTCTGTCCTACAGGATTCTGACTGTAGGGGGCGTAGGTCATATAACCAGACTGATTTGGATGCTGGTAACCATAGTGCGGGGCTTGATAACTAGAGTACAGACCCTGATTGGGCGTCGGTCCCGTATAAGCAACGTTTGGATTTGGCTGCTGAGTGTAGGTAAAACCGGGTGGAGGAGGATAATACTGAGAGCCTCTGGGGTGGTTATAGTTCGGTTGAGACTAACCATGAGGATAATAACCACCCTGAGGATGAGTAGGCTGCTGAAAAGTGGAACCCTGCGAAGCCTGATACGTAGGGCGTAGCTGTTGATTTGGCTACGGCATTGAATGAACCGGCTATTGTGCAGGGTTAATGGAATGAGCGGGCTGCCCTGAATGAACAGGTTGACCCGACTGAGAGGGCTGACCTGAGTGAACAAGTTGACCTGGGTGCAAGGGCTGACCTGAATGACCAGGATGACCTGGATAGACAGGTAGCGCCGGTTGCGCAGGTTGACCTGGTTGTATGTGAGCCCCAGGTTGTACCGGATGGACCGGTTGGCTTGGAGGCAGGACACCGAGTTGTATCGGATGAACCGGTTGGCCCGGTGGTGGAACAGGACCATGTGTTTGCTGGAAACTGGTTTGACTTGAAGCAGAACCATAGGATGGTCCTGGCTGATATGCAACGTTAGAAACAATAGGATATTGCGGTTGCATCAGTAAAGAAGGCTAGATTTTCCCCCCAGGACCATAGACCGGTCCCGGTTGATACCCCGGCTGAGGCTGAACAGGTTGACCTGAAGGGCTATAATACTGTCCTTGTGAACCGTATAATGGCCCTTGTTGGCCGACAGGGTAACCTTGGATGGGTTGTCCCTGTGGATCATAAAGATAGCTAGGTTGGCCCGCAGGTTGGCCTTGGAAAGGCTGCCCTTGCGGGTTATAAGCCTGGTTAAATGGTAAACCTTGAGCATAGAGATAAGCCTCAGGTGCGGGTAGACGCAAGATCTTTCCGTGCTTGTCATACTAACCTGGGAAAGCATACATGGGAGTACCATCCTGTGCGTAATGCGAAAAGTAAGATCAGTAGGGATCTTGGGAGGACGGTCCAACCTCGGCGTTCGGCTATTGCAAAGACAACCGATACTCCTCCGGAGAGATGTTCTCCGGTATAGCAGTGGCTAGATAAAAATCTTCAGGAGTTGGCCTAGCCCTAGTAGCAGATGCTGAGACAACAGGAGAAGAGGCGGCCACACAGACAATGGGCCGAACGGGAACAGAAGTGACGGGCATCTGAGGAGACACCCCGGGTGTAGTAGCAGCTGGCCTCGAAGCAGGAGATGATATTCCCATAGAGGCTGCAGCTGAAATGATCTGACCCAGAGATCTGTATCCCTGCGGTAAAGAAGGATTGGCTGTTGACATGGTAGCCAGCTCAGAGTTGTCTCCCTCAAACAATCAACGCAGGAAGAGCTGATAGTCTTCACCAGACGTTGGGATTTCCTCACCAGAATCACTCATGGTTGATCCTGCCGTTAAATCATGCAAGAGACGGTGAGGAGTAGGAGGAAAAACATCAGCAACAAAAGGTGAACCCGATGTAATAGAAAGGAAATCAACTCCTAATCTCAATTCAGACACAGGGTCCGAAAAGGGCCAATTGAACTCAACTGGTCCTCCAAAGGGTTGCTCAGCGAGAACCGGTCCCCCGTCAGGAAACTCGGAAACAACAGGCTGCTGTGGTTCAATAGAGGATTGGGAAGCCTCTGAAGAATCGTCCATGTAAGGACTACCAGTCGACGAAACCGAAGGTTCCGCTACTGTGGCAAAAGACCATAGAAAAAGAAGCAAACACACACATGGGCTGAAAACGAGTTAAGGGCACATGATCAAACGGTCAAAAAGAAATATCTAAGTGGGCATGTAATCGTGGGTGATTAATTTTACCACATTGAAAAGTAAGAAACTTTATCGTTTCATATTTTAAGAGTCAAGAAACAATAGAAAGATGACTCTATCTCTTTCAGATTTGATACAAGCGTGAAAGGACAAGCGCTCGACGGTCTTTTCAAGTTTAGGGAGTCAGAAAAGACCAAATGACTACTCAGGAAATACTAGGCACAAAGGGTGTACCAAATATCCGTGAACTGCAATATACACCTTGGCTTCAATAATGAAACATAAATCGACCAAGGACTTTCCATACGTGCAGGTAGTCTCCCCGAATGCTGTGTTCGATGTATCACGGGTATAGGGCAGCAGACTCGGCTTCCTGTGGATAAAGGATTGAAAACCTAGAGGGGCCTCCCTTTATATACGCGACGGTACGAGGAGCACAAGTCCGTACTAGCGCTGTCTAAAGCCAAAAGGCGAATGACAGCTGCTAGGTTTAAAGACGACGGAACACGTCTCTAGCCTAGACCTCTAAAAATGTTTCGTTAAATTTCAATGCTGCCTTAGGTTAATTGAATAAATTTTACAGTTGATCTTCGATTAAGTTTCAATTTTCAAGCCCTATCGTATGTAGTGTCTTAAAAGACTCCTAAATGCAAAGCTACATGCCACAGTCCAACATTTCGTTCGATGAAAACTAGTTACAGAAGAGTTGAGATTTTTTACACAAACGAAATGATCGGAAGACAAACAATGAGATCTCTAATGCAACTAATGAAATTGAAAACTTTTCATTCAAATCACTAATTACTAGAAAAATCGAAAAGATTACAATTTGCACTAATTCAACCAAGCACAAGAGATTTTGTTTTTGTAATTTCCAACGTTTGATAGCTAATATGCACTAAACAAACTGAAAAAAAATGGAACAACTTGAGAAACGATATTTGAGAGAGAAAAACAAACAAATTTCACTCAACAACGCAAGCAATCAGATCCCAAATCGACCAAAGTCTCTCAAAACCAAGAAAAGACTCAAAGGCTCCAATGGACCGTGTGATCTAGGCCCAATGCAAGACCAAACGAAATTTGAATGAAGGAATGAGAAATCACCCAAAAATCGCAACAAAACAATGAACAACTACTAAGAGGATGCAGAGAAGCAATCAGAAATTCGATTGGACAAACGAAACACCAAAACTCCCAAGGAGGGCTCGATACACTAAGCCACTAGATGCCCCAGGGCTCAAAACGTGAAATCGATAGATAAAAGCAAACAACCAAAGGACGGAGGCGAATTCCCAGTCAAACAGGACTCCAACACACTCAGGTAGTCGGAAAATCAAGAAGGAAAGCACTGACCAAACCCAGAGAGCTCAAAATGAAGGAAACTCAAAAACCTTACAGGAATGGCGCGACTGTAAGGCTGCAACTGGCGCCAGAAAGAAATTGGCGCGGGCTAAACAAAAGCAACATGCGCCAATTGGCACGAATGTCGAGCTAAAAAGCGTGCCAGTCGAGTTTCTTAGCCCAAAATAAAAAAGAACTACTCCAGAAGCAGATCAATGCATACTAAGCAAACCAAGAAGTAAAAAACAGCAAAAGAACCCAACCCAGAAGGCTCATCAAGCAAGGAAAAACATAAAATAATCAAAACGAGACAATACAAACGAGACAGTGAAATCCAGACGATCCCCAGTATGGTCGCCAAATTGTTGAGGAGGTAAATCCCCTCTGCGGACAGAGGCGATCCCTACTAGCCCAGCAAGGGTCTAGCAACAATCACGAAATGTTACGACGCAAGTTCCTAGTTACGAAATGAAAATACCAAAGATGGAGGCCTACCTGGAATCCAATGCTACGATCTGAAGAAGAGAGCGTTCCCGTTCCTCAGCCTCGGCAGATCACGATCCTCTACGATCTCCGCGGATGGACACCTGCACATGCAAGAAACAAACAGATACAAGCATAAAATCCAGCATACGCAACTAAATATCAGTCAGAAAGGATACTACTCATATTAAAAGTGGAACCATAATCGTAATCATTCATTAAATAACAATCGAAAGAGATTACAACCAATGTTCTGACGTCGTGTTCTCCTTCGGATGGGTCTCCAGTCGTTCACATCTCGCAAAGCTCGCCAGGGAAAGGGCAAACCTCTCCAGAGTCTCTCGACGATAGTCTCCTTACTTGAGTCGGCCTTAAGGGAAGAAAGAGGGCTTTTACAGCACAAAGGCTCTTGGGAATTTGGAGATTCAAAGCTTAGGCACTTCAAGACTAGCTTGCCATGGAATTGAGCAGGCTTTTATAGATGGGGAAGGAGGGAGTTGGGATCCATATTATTATGGGATTGGCCCTATCAACAAGGAAGGTTCCATGGGAGGTGGCAAAACCACTTCCTTCCATAGAACTCCCGCAGCCAAACCTCCCAACTCAAGATAGGCAATGGTTTCTGAGTTTGTTGAAACACAACTTCCGCCATCTTTATTTAAAAAACACTCCTTAAATTGGCTGGCGTGACTACTGCTCTGGGACAGAGCGCCAGTTGGCGCGGCCTCTTTGTAAGATTTTCCCCATTGGCGCGAGTGATGAACTGTCTGCCCGCGCCAATGCAAAAGGAGATGTTTTTATGATTTTTTGCAAGGAGATGTCTTTAGGGCAATTGAAGCTCATGCTTAGAGGAATGCATTGATGATGTTTTCAAGGCATGACAATGTTCACAGGTCACAAAATGGGTCCTCCATTGTGCGGGACGGGGAATGGTAGGGACGGTGACAAATTACTGTGTAACAGTAAGGTTTCTTAGCTAATTGGCCAGTTTTGATGAAAAACTTAGGGAAATGAAATGATTAATGACTTGACATAAAAAAAACCTTTAAAATTGATTTTTTTAACACTAATGAAGGTTAAAACCTAAAAATCTAATACTCCCTTTTGGTCAAATTCATGAAATGAATCCTAAGACCCTATTTTGACCCATGATCAAAAACAAACTTGAAACAATGATGTTTTGAGAATTTTTGAGTGATAACAGGGGTAATAGTTGGCAGAGTGTTTCAGCACTATATCGTTTTCTAGAGAAAACTCATATAATTTAAATGATGAAAAATATGTTGTGTTATCAAAAACAAGGGAGGTTGGAACACCAAAGCTGGTCATGGTGTGTTGAGTGATGAAATCTATTACCTCTTGATCATTGATTTGATGCAACGGTATTGCTTCAACCCTCCTTGTGAAGTAGTCTGTAGTTGTGAGTATGTATCTGTGTTGCTTAGAAGAGTGTGGCAAGATTTCCCCTATCACGTCAAGCCCCCACTGCTGAAAAGGTTCTTCCACTGCGACAGACTGCAGCGGGGTAGACGGTCGTATTTCCCTATTGGTGAAATTTTGGCATTATGGGCATTTCTGGACATAAGTGTGTGCATTTTGAACAGATTAGGCCAATAGAAACTGGTGCACATGATCTTGTGAGCAGTGGTGTCCCCTGCATAGTGCCCACCAGCTAGACCATCATGGAGTTTTTTCAACACTTTCTGTGCCTCATCATACTCCAAACAGTGTAGCAGAACTCCGCTGTGGTGTTTGTGAAACAATTTACCCTGCACTAGCTGGTAGGATGTGGCTCTAAGTCTTATCGAACATTTCTGCTAGGCAGTTAAAGTAGGGTCCATGATACCATGGCTCAAATATTGCTGAAGATCAACGTACCAGGAGGAGGAATCCTGTGGGGATATACTATCAGTTTGATACATGTCGATTCCGTGTTCCCAACTCTCTTCTTCATTGCCTCGCAATTCTGTGGCTTCCGCAGCCATCCGGCATAGCCCTTGGCCCTTTATATTATGTCCTAGCTTTAATTTCAAGTCATACTCTTGAAGGCAAGTCATCCACTTGCCTCGTCTCTTGCCTAGCTCTTGTTGTACCAAAAGTGAGCGAACAGATGGGTGAGGTACGAAACTGTGACGTGACTCTTCAAAATATATGTCCTGAAGTGTTTGACCGCCTTGTACACCACGTAAGCTTGCTTGTCAATATCTAGATAATTCAGCTCGGCACCTTGCAACCCAGCGCTCATGAATGATATGGGCTGCTCATCGTTGTTGCCATCTTTTTGAGTGAGGATGACTGCGAGACATGAATCTGAGGTAAAGGTGTACAAGATGAAGCCTTTGTTGAAATCTGGACTATGAAGGGTAGGTTCTTCTGCGATGGCCCACTTGATGTTATTGAACACTTATTTCTTGGGATAATTCCATTTGAATTTTGCGTTCTTCTTGATCATACCTTGCAATGGTTTCACTATTTGGGCGAAATCTGATATGAATTTTCGCACGAAGTTTATTTTCCTGAGGAAAGACTGCATGGCATTATTGCCACTTGGGGGAGGGATCTGGGCGATGAATTTTGCATGTTCTGGATCCATTACTATGCTGTCCTAGGTTATGATGTGCCCCAATAGATTTCCTTCGGAAACGGCGAAAATGATTTTCTTCAAGTTCAGTGAGATCACGTATTTTCGGCACCTCTCAGAAATATTCTTGAGGTGGTGTAAATGGCCACACCTATGCTTTGAATATACGGTGATGTCGTCAAGGTATACCACCACGCTTTTCCCTATGAGGCCTCGGAAGGCAATGTCCATGGCTCTTTGGAAGGTTGCGCCAGCATCTGAATGTGAAAGTCCCCCATTTAGTTATGAACATGGTTTTCAACCTGTCGGGTTTAGCCACTAGTACTTGGTTATAACCTGAAAAACCATCCAATAATGAGAACATTTCCGATCTGGATACCGTTTGAAGGATTTTCTCCATAGGGGGCACCAAGAGTTTTTCCTTGTCTGAAGCTCTGTTCAAATTTCGGAAGTCTATGCATAAACAGATCTCGCCATATTTCTTATGAACTAGGACCAAATTTGACAACCAGGTTGAATGTTAGACTTTGAAAGTTATACGTGCATCCAAGAGTTTCTTCAATTCCTTTTGGATCATCGGCTCTAAAGTGGGGTGTACGTTTCTCAGTTTTTGATGGAATGTTTTCACTCCTTCTTTCATGGGTATCATGTGCTGGATGATCCACGTGTCATAGGTCCATAACTCATTTTATGTCCAGGAAAATACATCTCATTATTTCTTAAATAACTCAGTGAAATATTGCCTCTCCTAAGGGGTGCATTCCTCACCGAGATTGATGAATTTAGGTTCCTTTTCCGTCCCGAGGTTTATTTGTCAGTGCACTAATGTGGAACTCTGCACCTTCGTGTTGGGGGGTCCTAAAAAATGGTTATGTAAATCAAACAACTTTTCAAGTGACACAATCCCTTTGGGTATAGGGTTTTCCTTACGATCCGCTTGTTCCTTTTTCAAGGCCTGATCATGATCCTTTTCTTATATAACTGCATCCTTGAACATGTCCATATTGAGCATGAAATCCAGTACCTGTTGATCATCATTAAAAACGTGCAGATTAGTGACATTGTCTAGTATGGATGGATTGTAAATGATTTCAATAGAAACTCCATCTCTAAGTGGGGTGAACCAATAAACAGTATTGGCAAGTGTATCAGCTACTGCATTGTGAATTCTAAGTACGGATTTAATATCAAAAGCGTCAAAAGCAACAATTAAATGCCATACCTCTTGTTGGTAACCTCTCAAATGTGGAGACAAGCAACGGATGGTGTTACGTACCTATAGGGTGATAATCTCAGAGTCTCCAATTACCTTTAAATAATGAACCTTGATATCTGTGGCTTTCTTGAGCTCGAGCAACAATGCTTCATACTCGGCTATATTATTTGTGCACTAGAAATCTAGCCGGAAAAAGAATTAGAAACTTTTTCTTCTGAGGGTACAATAGAATACAGCCCGCGCCAGCCCCATCGGGGGTTTTGGAACCGTCGTAGTACAAGGTCCACATTTCATCTTCTGATTTGACAAGGCTCTCCGAGCACATAGGAGACGCACTCGGGGCAGCGGTTTCTAATGGGTCTTTCGTTGAGGCAGAGTGGTTGTCAGTGACCAACAATAGCTCTGATTGGATGTCTTGAGTGACCAGAGATTGGGGTGTTTGGTAGCACCCAAAAATGGATTCTAAGAAGCATATATCGAGCTCCTCTTTTTGAAACTATCTGGTTCGTTAGTTGCGTCTAGGACAGTCACCGTGTGTTTCATGTAAGGCTCGCTTTCAACCGGGATTTTATTGTTCCTGCCCTTGTAAGAGAGCCATAGGTGGGACCAATCAGTGGCAAAGTATCCTTACAACTTTCTAGACCAATCTCTGCTCAAAAGAAGACCATAGGCCTCACGGATATCCATGGTCACTATGTCAATGCACTGATGCACCCTAGAATAAGAGGATAAGCGGATGATGACATTATTCAATTCACCTACTACAGGAACTTGAGATCTATCGAGTTGAATGATCCTGGCGTCTTTTTTCTCAGGGCAGATGTTTAACTTCTTGCATACAGACAAGGGCATAAAATTTGTGGATGCACCAGAATCGATGAGGCAATTATGGACATTGAAGTTGAAGATCTCGAAGGATAGAAGGAAAGGTGGTGTGGATCCCCTAGAATTTGCATTAACAACATTCACAATAGACTAGGGAATAGGAGCAGCTTGGGCAGATGTGGTACTCACGGGTTTGGTCACCGGTAGGTTGGAAAATGCTTTTAGGATAAGATCTTGCTAGTTAGCAATGTGAGCGAGTTCGTAGAGAGAAATATTAGCCCGATTTTTCTTCATATCCTCAATAATATTATACCCGAAGATAATTTCGATGGAGGTTTTCAGAGAAACTGATGACGATTTAGCCTTTGGGCTTACTCGAGGATTGGTTGGGCTAAATTTCTCAGGAGTCTTAGTTTGGTTCTCTGTATTTGGTGGCAGGATTTTCCTTAAAAAATATTTTCTCTTTTCCTCAAAGGACTGCTCAGGAATCGAGCCTTTACTCCTCAAGCCATAGTTTCGAGGGATTTTAGATTTAGGGTCATCAACCAAGTTTATTTCAGTTGTGGAAGAGGGATTTCCCCGCGGATGACCTCAAAAGAAAGGACAGTGGAACCCATATCCTCATCCAGGGGAGAGGCTTCTTCGTTATCTGAAATAGACTCCTCCTCTAAATCCCCGAGGGTCTGGTCTTCTAGAAGTTGATTCACCACGACAGTCATGCTATTGATCCACTGAGGGCAGGTTTTCTCTAATTGGGAGGTTTGATGGAAAGAACAAAAGTTATCCTTGCTGATTTCCTCAACGTTGAGGCTAGTACTCGAGTTTGATGGAGGCTGGTTGATAGTGGGGTTATTCTTTCTAAAGAAAGGTTTCTGCATTTTGGCACCTGAGGCAGAGTCATTGTTTTTCCTCTTCAAATCAAAGACTTCATTGGTTAATAGTTTGAGAGACTTTGTGATGATTTCAAAGTCAAAAGGGTCTTTGTCTTTTTCTCCGGCCTTATGAGTTGAGGATTGGACCCTCTTCGTGGCCGACTTTGATCATCCCGGTCGTCATGATCAATGGCTCCTATGGATATCATGTCTCTTTCAACTGCGAGGGAAGTGGTGTAATTTTTTGCTAAGGTAGCTCTAGCTTCATGTTTTACGAACATAGCAATATCCCAAGGGAGAGCCTGTGTGTAGTAGTCAATGGTGATGGAATCATCTAGGGCCATGTTTGGAGGGAATTGGTTCAATATAGTAGCGAAGCATTGATTGAAGTCTTTGAATTTCTCCTTCTTTTTTCATTTCAAAGTAATAAGTTCTATGAGGAGCATAGAAGATTTTTATCCTCCGAAAACTTTTGGAGGAATGTTCGGCGAAATTGCTCCCAGGAAGAAATAGAAGCAACAAGGAGAGATCGATACCATGTAGCAGATTTATTTTTTAAAGTATGAGGAAATATCTAGCATGCTACATCATCATATTGCACCCTCATCATTTGTAAGGATAGGTAAAATTTGCTTCTATGATCTTCGGCCAACATACCCTTTTCGGGGTTGAACTTAGGGAGGTGCTTCTCAAGGTGTCAGGACATGTCATGGAGGGGACCTTGGAGGGCTAGGGGAGCTTGGATCTCTTAACCTAAACATACACCTACTAGTCTGGGAGGTCCTCTGGAAATTCAGGCTTTATGAATTCTTCATACACCTGATACCAACTCATAATGTCCCCTTTTCCGAATGTGCAGGCGGTATCTCCATAGATAGGGGGGAGAGAAAGAGGTATTTCTTCTTCCGAGATTTCTATCTCAGGGCTTCTGTTCCTTTTCCAAACTTCCAGAGGCCCCATATCTCTTGAGGCTGACAAGATGGATATGAACTCGAGCTCAGTTTCAAGGTTCCCTAGCATATTCATGAAACAATCCCACAATAAGACAGATGTCATATTTATAAATACTTGGGCTGCTCCTATCTCTACTCAACTATTTTTCAAGGAAATGGATGAACCTATGACCTAGCGACCTTGTGATAGGGTCGTTGGGTCCCTAGGTCACGTTGGTTTAAAATTTCACAGAAAAGAGACCTGGTGACTTAGTGCGACTAGGTCGCAAGATCGCTGAGTCGCGGAGTCGCGCCAGTTTAGATTTTCATGAAAATGTGACCTAGCGACTTAGCAACTCGCGACCAGGTCGCTGAGTCGCGAAGTTGCACCACTTTAAAATTTTCATAGATATGCGACCTAGTGACCCTGAAACTTAGCAACCTAGGTCACCAAGTCGCTAGGTCGCGGAGTCGCGGGGTCGCTCTAGGCCTCGGCAAACAGGCTACACGACGATGAAAACTTTATGTTTTCTTTTAATAAAAAAAGGGGAGGTAAGGAAAAACATCAAGTGGAAAGCATGCATGATGTTCCTCATTGAAAAGGGCTGGAAAGGGAACCTAAACAGATTGATGCAAGGGAAGCCTCTTAGAGGAGGTAAAC
The DNA here is from genome assembly GCA_034641835.2 of Pinus albicaulis. Lineage (NCBI taxonomy): Eukaryota > Viridiplantae > Streptophyta > Pinopsida > Pinales > Pinaceae > Pinus > Pinus albicaulis. The sequence continues at coordinate 140,329,739 of CM076575.1, forward strand.
AGGGAAGTCAAGCTGTGAGGAGGAGCAAGCTTAACAACAGGATTTATGGGAGGTTTAAACAGAAGCTAGGTTGAGTTTTAAATAGGCCAAGGTGAGGGTAATGGAGGCAAAAATCAAACAAAATCAAACAACAGAAGGATTAGGAAAATTACCTAGGAAAAACGTGCTCGAGCTGGCTTGTCAGAGGAATTTTCTTTCTCTGTCATGCAGGTTGAATGCAATCTATGCGACCCTTCTATTTATAAAGGGTTTGCCCATGCGAAAAATAAATGAGGGTCGCAGGGTTGCAAATGAGTTGATTTGATGAGAGATGTGACCTTGTGACTTTGCGACCTTGCAACCTAGGGGTCGCAAGGTCCCAAGGTCACAATTCTTTGGTTTCTGGATTATATGTGACCTTGTGACTTCATGACCTGAGGGGTTGAAAGGTTGCGAAATTTTGGTTTGACCATTTTCGTGACTTTGTGACTTGAGATTTTGAAAGAGTGAACTTGGGCTTAATCCTACTTTTTCAAAAGGTTAGGGGGTCAAAACTTTTAAAAGGGTGAAATTTTGGAGGGTGTTGTAGCGGCTACAACAAGTTCTTGAAGCCCTTTTTTGGTCCCAATGCCTCTATAATATAACATCAAGAACCTTCATTATTCTTGAACTGCTATACCATAAATTTCCTGAATCAAAGAATCCAGAGGAAGATGCAAGTAAGATCATTATCCTTTGATTTTAAGGTGTCCTAGGCATTGTTCTCTTGACAACCTGGAGGTTGTCTCTAGGAGTGACAACATCTTTTCCTAGTGCAGGAAGAGAAGATCGAGCTTCGGAAAATATTCTCTTGATGGAGAATGTAACAAGTACTACAAGTTTCCTATGGGAAGGTGCACAAGTATTTGAATACTACAAGGTATGGAAATTATATTGTTTCAATGTTATGTTTCAGCTGTAATATTGGATGGAAATGTAGGCCATAGGGTATGATGAGAATATCTCCTTCTTGAATGGTCCATGCCTACATATGAAAGTGATTTCAATTCATGCTTTTTATGATGAAATGGTGCACCTAAATTTTGATCATTATGAACTTCTTGATTCTATGAGACTAGTTGGTATTTGACATAGTGGTATAACTTGATGTTTGTCTAACATCTGTTGTTTTTGGATATATCTATCCTATGAAGAAGGCTAGCACCTTTACTCTAATAAATGGCACTCTTGACACTTAACATGCATAGGACATGATGGATATCATATAGAAGGTCACCTCATTGATTTCTATATATAATGGTATTAATATTGCTTATGATGAGCATGATGTAAGTATAGATAAAAGGTTGACACCCTTGTTCTTTTAGTAAATCTTTATTGAATTATCTGACTTGATCCTATTGATAATGATAAGCATGGTAACCATGATAGAAGTATAACTATGAAAATGATATTCTATATCCTTCATTAACCGTGTTTATATTTTGATTAGTAGCTATGGCATATGGTAAAACTAAATTCCCTACCTTGATGGATTGACTTGATAGACTTGATATTGTGTTCATGATCTTTGAAATGTGATGTCACACCTGTTAGTTGCCCTTATAATATGATCCTAACTCTTGATATATTGAGTTATGTGACATAGAAGTAATTCATGTGATCATGACTCTCAAAGTATACTTCCATTAGCTCTTTGAATCTAACCCTTGATGGAGGAACGATGTCATGATATAATGGTGAAGTAGTTGATGCTAACATATATGACCATGATGAATATGTGGATATAGTCTGAATTTATTATCTAACATATCTGATGATGTGTGACAACATTATAGACATGATGATTTCATGAATGAAGATGAATGAAGTGGATTCCCATGCAGAGGGAGAATCTCTCCATAATATCCCTTTATCCTACTTTCATTTGCATTATATGTATATTTTTTACAATTGAAATATGATTTATGTGCATGAGTAGAAAAATATCTAACATTGATGATCTGCAGCAAAGGTCTAATCTAAGGAAAGAGAAGTTATCCCTTGCTCTAAGCCTCAGTCGCACAGAAGAAAGCCTATAGGGTGCGAATGTACCCTCCCAATTGCACAAAAGTAAGCTCAAGGGTGCGACTAGGGCATTTAGTCAGGTCTGAGCTTGGGTTTGGCTGTTGGAAGCCACAGTTTCTCACATAACATCTTGGAGAGTTTGATTGTAGTCTCCCAACCACATTGAGGAAGGTCCATGGGTTAGACTATGCCTATAGGTCACAAAAATAAAGTTTTGCGCATAAAATTAGATATTCTCCTGAAGGATGTCAATTCTACAGATGTGATGTAGATAAAATAAAGATATTTGAGCAGGAAATTTTGAATTTTTTCCATAAACATGAAGACTAAGCTTGTGCTTGTAGGTGACCAAGACATACATATAGATATTTCATTATGTTTTAATTTTGTGCTACACAAGTTTGAAATGATTTGGCTGATTGATATAGATGAGTAGTGTTTTGAGTTTTGACATGATGCTTAACAATGACTTAATGATTAATATATGTATTGGACTATAGATCTCACTATGATAGAAAATTTGGATTTAACATGATGTATAATGATTTGATTGGATGACTTGTCTCGATGACGATCATATACGATCATAGTGACTTCCAATGAATTATATGAGTATTCTGGAAAATAACTTTGTATTGGCCTCCTTGTTCCTTGCACAACGGATGAAGTATCGAGAAGCAGAGATCAGTGTGGTTGAGTAAAATCATTGGTGAAGAGCATAATAGATGAAATCATGACTTGATGACAGCTCTACCTGTCACCTCATCCAAAGAATTGACACTGAGATATTGATGAATTTGATATGAGTATTGATCCAGCTTCTAAAATTTGATGAGCTGATTTAGTTGATTTGATTGAACAATATTGATTAATGAAATGCTAGGCATGTTGGTTTGGTAAATTTTTATGGTTGCAGTGAGCATTTCATGAAGAAAGCTCCCTGATCCAGATATGTCCACATTGACAGTTATCTAGTGAAGCCAGGATGATGTGTTGATCCAAACGTCTACTTCAGAAGTGTTCGAAGGTATGTCTTTGATTTTGGTTTTGGTTTCGTATACGGATGATATACTCTTGATAGGTAATGAGCCTCTAATGACCTAAGAGGGATATGGACTCTGAAATCTTGGAGTGATGCATAATGGGATTCTAGGTGGAGTGGTAGCTCCCCGATGTGGTTTTAAGATGAGATGCACTCCCTGATGATATTATCTTCGATGATTATGATTAAATATCCATTGATGTTATTCTAGGTAGTATCTCACTAAAAAGTATTTTAGATCATAGTCCGATCAATATAATTTGGTAGCTTAGGCTCCCCTCCAATGGAAAATTATTCTTCTAGATTCGAGAATGTTCAACATATGAGAAGGGACAATCAAGAGATAAAAAATAATAATCAAGGAATGGATCAAGATTAACATTGATGATTTGTGATGATGAAGATACTTGATATGGTCACGGCATGAAAACAACATGGAATGATGATGTGATGATCAACAACCAAATATTGGTAGGTGGAATTCTCCCTAGTTGAGAGGGAGTGTTAACTTTTTCAACTAGGGTAAAATTCCACCTTGGACATCTAATATTACAATGATAATGATTGCATTGAATTTATCTTTTCAAGAGGACCAAAATTGACCTAAATATTGCATTGAATTCCTCTTAACCATTTCCACTACCATGAAAAGTGGTTTTAGAAATGTGTGGGCACTCTTCACCCCATCTTGATAAGATTGGATAAAACATAAGATCTTGGAATGAGTATGGAAAGTGACTGCAAAGTGACTTGGAGACTAGATGGAGAAGGTTTCTTACCTTGGTGTAGCAAGTACCCACACAAGTGGTCCATGAAAAACTTGTAAGTTACTTTTTTTTTGAAGTAGTAGGATAAAACAAAAAATAAACAATCACCTTGAAAAGTGACTATGTATGAAGGAAGACCAATGGAATACTCAAAGGATGAAGAATTCTCCTTTGATTTTCCTCGTGAATAATATGATGGGAGTCATGTGTGGAGCTTCATAGAGATGGAGGAAAAATATATCACTTTAGATAAATTGATGGATCAATTAGTTAAAGTTGCTTGAAGTTAGTCACAAAAGGTGGAATAAGTCATTACCAAGGATTAGACTTTGTGATCTATAAATTATTGTGGATATTGTAATGGAATAGTTCATCACAACATATATTATAGTATTATGAAATATTAGATTATGAAGGTTTTATTTCCTTATATCTAGTATTTTTGATCTATAGATTGTAACTTAAGTTTAAGAAATAATTGAAATATGAAAATGAAAGAAGAAACAAAAAATGCACATTGTCCACACAAATGAACACAAGACTATCCTAGGAAACCAAATCCAAGAGAAAAACTAGTTAGAAGGTGATTCCTATGCTTTTTTGTATTTTATTTAGCTATAAAAATGCACATACACATGAATGGGCACTCGCTATGTAGTTACCTTTTAACACTATGGTTTCATTGGGTGCTACAAAATCCCCCTCCTCATATTCCATGCTCACAAAATACCACTCTTAGAAGTTTTTCTTAGTTATGGTACAAGATACAATGCTAACGAATGGAACCCCTTGTCCTCAGATATTATGAAGGAAAAAAATATGAAATTTCTATCAAAGATACCTTGAGATATTTTCTCTGTCTCCTCCAAGTTTCATATTATGGAACCTCTCAAAAATAAATTTATGTCAAGAATGACAAGTTGACATGGTTTTAGGTATGATTTCAAGAGCATTTAGAAGACCTGTCTTCCTTAGGTGATGTCTAAAAAATATATCGAAATGAGATCTGAAATATCTACTAGAATTTCCTCAATATTTCCCTTAACTATGGTCCAAGTTTTAGCCTCTGCAACCACCCAAACGAAAATTTAGGAGAATTTAGAAAGCTTATTTTAGGAGAATTTAGAAAGCTTAAAAGCATAACTTTGAAAATATAGATAATCAAGTTTTGAAAATTGAACAAAATGATCAATAGGATTTTTCCTCACTATGGTCCAATTTTAAACCTCTAAAAAAATCTAGAAGAAAAGTTATATAAAAATTCCAAGATGACTTGTTCAGCCCATAAATCAAATTTTTGGCTTCCACCATTAAACTCCATGAAATTACTTATAATATGTATAGGAAATTAAAGAAAACACAACATGAAGTTCATAGGGAAAACATGTAATTAATATGCAAGTCATAAAATTAACACAAAAGGCATGTAATTGCCCAAAATTATCATGCATTTCCCATGCATCCTAATTCATTTAAATTCCATAGCCAAGTGAATTCAAATCCATTGCTCTAGAATTTGTTATTATAACCAAAATAATGGTCATAAATAAAATAATATAACAATAACAATAATTCCTACATCTCACTATATCATTCATGAAATAAATATCAATAACATAAATAAACATGTATTTATTATAACAAGAAAATACTGGAACTGAAGTGGGGTGAGCCATGTTCCACCCCACCTTAGGCTCAATTGTGCTATAATTTTTCTCATAGATATCCACCCCCGTGCCATATATTGATTTTGTTAGGTCCCTATATTACTAGTTTAGTCAATTATTGTTATTTTTTTTTTCTTTTCTAAGTAAGTCTAAATTCTATTACTGAAAAATATATTACATACAGCGGAGGGCCTTCAGAGGCGTCAAGAGTTCAGCAAAATAGCAAAAAGTGGGCTGCCCACAAGGGGAAACCAGCCTGAGAAAAGTATGAGAGTTGCCTCGAATGAGGAAACCAGCTTTGGACAAAATCATAAGACTGTGACTGTAGTTTGACATCCCAAATGGCCAGGACTTCTGAAAACACCAAAAAGGCATAAAATCTGAACAAAATAACAAGAGTGTATTTGCCTGCCTTAGAGACCATAGTCGCTAGAGGGAGGCTCTTCTTCGATTCTGCACCAGTAGCCTTCATCATCATCCGGAGTGGGACCAGTTCGTGCTGCCATTTCTTTTGGAGTTGCCGCTTTGCCCATCTCGCCACAGTCTTTTTGCATATCTTTGGCCTATTGTGGAAAAGGCCTGCTAGCGTCTACTTTCAGAGAGTGACAAGAGCTGCTAGCGTCGGCTGTCAGAGAAATTTCCTTATCCCCAATTTGAGTGACTTGTGCAAATCCAGAGGGGCCTTGCTGGTTGGAAGGGTGCGCAGGAGACAGAGGGTCAGAGGCAGCTTGCGGGATTTCTTTAAAGGTGACGGAGACGGTCGCGACCACTAGAGGTTGAAAGGTTTGGCATTGGAAGTGAAACAGAGCTGTGGAGGGGTTGACCAGAGGAATCAGGACACCACGCGAAGGGGAGGGGAGACTTCTACCATGACTACACCCTTGTCCACGCCTGCTACTCGTGTCAGGAGATCTGTCAGAAGCGGCGGTCGAAGAAAAGGGGGAGGGAGAGTGGCGACGGTTGGAGGGCCTAGCTCGGGTGCTGCCTCTGCGACACCTGAGTCTGTGCCTAAGTTTGGGCATTGTCCCACCAGAATTGTGCGCGCGGGGAGAATTGCTCTGAGAGGCGGAAGATGGATGCAAGAATACAGGCAAATCGGGCTGAGAGGAGAAGCCAAAATGCAACGGAAGAAAGGACTGTGTGAATGGTGACATTCAGGAAGGAACTCCAAACAACAACTCAGATGATAGCGTTTTCCCAACGCAGTGCGAAAGCTGGGGTGCTCCGCTTCAGGAGGGCAGACAGAGCTAACCGGAGAAGGGTGATTCTTCATGGAAGCAGTCGAATTAACCTGCAACAGAGCCGAGAACTTATACGCAGGGGTGATGAATGAGAACCTGGAGTCGAAGGAAGACATATTGAAATGCTCATGGCCTCGTCTTCCCCACTGGCGTAAATGCCATTGAGGTTGGCGGCCTGAGGCATTATGACGATCGGGGCACCATAAATTTTGGTTGCAGGCGGCCATGTGGCCTTGCCACGCGCCGTCCTGCCCATTGAAAACCATCACCTCACTGGAATGCACCCACATCCGGGGTAGTATTTTCCTGTTGCACCAACTGAGTGCAGTCTTGTAGGAGCTTGCTGTCATTGAGATTAGAAAGAGGTCCAGCAAAAAGAGTTTGAGCGCTGGTGACTCCTTTGTTAGCCAACAAATCAGCGACTTGATTGCTAGATCTTCTTACGTGCTTGAGAACAATGGCTCTGTTTTGTTGCATCCATTCTGCAATACGTTCCAATCTAGCAGTCAGCCTCCAACTGTCTGAGACACGCGAAGGGGGAGAACCCTGGAGCAGCTTCTGGACCATGTTGATGAGGATTTGTGAGTCGCCTTCGATCTCAAGAGGGAAGTAGTTATGGAGCTGAGCTAATTGCAATCCTTGCCAAAGTACTTCTAGCTCCGCTGAATTGTTGGTGTCCTAGCCAATAGAACCAAAGTAGGTGAGCAGAGGGTTGCCCCGGTGGTCCCTGAAGATTCCCCCAAATCCTGCCTCCCCTGGATTCCCTTTGGATGCTCCATCAAATTTGAGCTTCAGAGTGCCATCTGGAGGGTGGACCCATTTGTTGGTGGCATGTGAGTGCAGCCCGTTGTGCTTGGCTGGCGAGGGGTCAAGGGTGAGATTGAGTTGCCAGCTATCCCAAATGCCTTTTTCGATGGGTTGTGAAGGGAAGTCATCCTGATGCCATTTTCGAAGTCCCAAGGTTTCTTGGAGGTTCCTGCAGAGGTTGCTCCAGAGGACATCGTGAGGGGTGCTTTGGCTTTTGAAAACTCACTTGTTCCTTTCTTTCCAGATGGTCCAAAGTGTGAGGCCTGGGATGAGCTGCCAAAGGGAGTTGAGGAGGGAACAGTTGTAAGGGGCAACTGGCCAGTTGCGAATGATTGTGTTTAGGTCTTCCCTATTCCTGCCCTCCCTTCTGCTTTTGAGGCTTATTTTGTCCCATAGAAGAGCTGTCAGTGGACAAGTGAGCATGAGATGTTGGATGTTTTCTTCCTGGTTGTTGTAGTTGGGACATCTGGATGGTCCTGTGAAGCCCCGCTTGATTAGATTGTCCCAAGTGAGGATTTTTCTATGACAAATAAGCCACATGAATGTGGAGACCTTGGGCCAGAGATGCGGGGACCAGAGCTCCTTCCAGATGGAGTCAATGGGCTCATGATTTTGAGTGAGCAGAGAGTAAGCCTCCTGGGTTGTGAACTTGCCTTTGGATGTGTAGCCCCACCTTAAGATGTCCTGCTACTCCGAGTATCTGAGTTTCCTGCTATTAATCTCCTTCTCTAGCGTTACATGTACCTGCTCGTGTTGCTGATTCAGGCAGAGGGTTGCCGCTTTCCATTGTCTAAAGCCTTGAATGGGATTCTCCTCCCAGAAATGAGAGACCTGGGCTTCTAGGGGATGAATCTCATGCGGCTGAAGCTGAGGATTGATGGAGGTGAGGAGTTTGGGCCGTTGCTGCCAGGCATCTGTCCAAAATCATGCAGTATGACCGTTATGAACTTCCCAGAAACAGTGCTCTTGGATCAGTTGGCGATGTTGTTTGGTTGCATTCCAGATCAAAGAGCCTGAGTCAGCTGAGGTAAGTCTGATGAGCTCAGAGGTAGGTCTATGGTTGGCATATTTGGCGGTCCAGAGCTTCGCCCAAGGGTTGTGAGGCATGGATAGCCAGTTCCACCAGACTTTTTCTCCCATTATTGCGTTGCTGTGTTGAGGATCACGAAGGCCCAAGCCGCCAGCGTGCTTGGGAGTGCAGATGGTCGCCCATTTGACTAGTGCCCATTTCCGGTTTTGGCCAGAAGCTCCCCAGAGGAAGTTGCGTTGGAGAGCCTTGATTTGTTTGAGGACCCATTTGGGTGCTGCCAGGACCGAGAAAAGGTAAAGAGGCATAGACTGTAAGACAGACTTGACCAAAATGAGCCTGCTGGGAAGATTGAGGGAGCAAAAAGTCCAGGAGGAGAGTCTGGCTTCGATTTTATCAAGGAGGTGTTTCCAAGAGGAGTGCTTAAGGGCAGAATCTATAAGGGGGGTGCCCAGATATTTAGCCGGTAGCTTGGCGATGGTAAAACCCAGGATTCTGGCAATTCAAATCTGAGTAGGGAGGGCAGTGTTGAAGAAAAAAATTTTGGATTTTGAAGCATTAAATGAGGTGCCCGAAGCTTCAGCGAAGGTATCGAGGATAGCTTTGAACGAGGAAGCTTCTTGGGCAGAGGGGTGCCCAAAGAGCATTTTGTCGTCCAAAAATTGCTGGTGCGTGATGGTTGTGGAGCCATGGACAGAGATGCCTCGAATCTGCTTCAGGTACAGTGCCTGTTTGATGAACCTTCCTAACCCTTCGGCCATTAGTACAAAGAGGAATGGAGACAGGGGGTCACCTTGACGGATACCACGAGATGGAGAGAAAGGCCGGGAGGGAAGACCGTTGACTAGGATGGAAACGAAGGAGGAAGAGACTAAACTCATGACCCATCTGATCCAGGAGGAGTTAAATCCAAAGGCCGTTAGTACTTGGCGGATGTAGCTCCAGCTGAGCTTGTCAAAGGCTTTCGATAGATCGATCTTCAGGAGCATGCCAGGCTTTTTAATCTGCTTCAAGGAGTGAATAACCTCATGGGTAAGAATGATGCCGTCCAAGATTTGACGGCCTTCCACATACCCAGTCTGCTCAAGGGAGATAAGAATGGGTAGAAGTGGCTTGAGCCGGTTGGAAATAACCTTGGAAATTATTTTGTAGATAACGTTGCAGAGGGAAATGGGTCTGAATTTTTCAGGGGTGGAAGCATGATCAACTTTGGGAATAAGAGCAATGAAGGTGGTATTGAGAGATGGAAGGAGCCAGTGCATGGTTCTGGATTCCTCAACTAGTTGCCAGACCTCATTTTTTATCAAATCCCAGAAGTGATGAAAGAAGCTAGCTGTGAAGCCGTCCGGTCCTGGAGCCTTGCCCTCTCTGTTCTGAGTGACTGCCTGTTCTACTTCCAAGAGTGAAATAGGTCGAAGCAGTAGCTGGTTGTGTTCATCCGTGATGAGCTTAGGAATGTGGGGAAGAATCTTGTTGATGGCTGGTTTCCTGTCCGTTCTTTCTTCCTGCAGTGCTGTTTTGAAGTGTGTTATGAGTTCTGCTTCGATGGCTTGGTGTTCTTATAGTCTGTCTCCTGCCTGGTTTTGAAGGAAATTGATGTTGTTGTACATCCTGCGCTGTATGGTAGAACTGTGAAAGAACTTTGTGTTCCACTCTCCTTCCTTTAACCAGCGAATTCGAGATTTCTGCTTCCAGAGTATTTCTTCCTGTTGTCGCCTTTCTTCCAGCTGCTTAAGAAGGTTTTTCTCTTTCAATGTCTGCTCTTCAGTTCATCCCTCTTGAATGATGTGCGTCTGGAGCTCCTCCATTTATTTTTCAAGCTACTTTTGATGTTGAAAGATGTTGCCAAAGGTGGAGTGGTTCCAGCTTTTAATGTGGGCCTTGAGATCCTTGAGGTGCTGCTGAAATTGATACATCTTGGAGCCTGGCGGAGGGATGAAGGCGTTCCAGGTAGAATAAACCATTTCCTTGAAGCCTGGATGTGTGAGCCAGAAGGCTTCGAAGCAGAATGGCCTTTTAGTAGCGTCCCCTATTCTGGACCATTGGAGTGAAATGGGCCAGTGATCTGATCCTGCGAAAGGCAGGATGGAGGTTTGAAAGTCACCCCCAATGTGGATGGCATTTTCAGATAGCAGAAAATGATCCAATTTGGAGGCTATTTGTTGTGATCCCACTCGTTTATTGTTCCAGGTGTGAATGCCATTAGTGAAAGGTGGGTCTATCAGCCAATTGCAATGAATGAAGCCTTTGAAGTGATCGTTGTCTCCTTCTAGCTTTGCACGACCGCCTCTTTTCTCATCTACTTTTGTGATCATGTTAAAGTTGCCGCCAAGGATCCACAGAGGGTGAGTCCTGTTGGAATTGAGCGTTTCTATTTTGTTTAAAAATGCTATTTTCCTTTGAATGTCCTATGGGAAGTATACATTTGAGAAGTGTCCATGCAAATTAGTACCCAGGATGTGAAAAGTTGCTTGAATCAAGTTGTGAGCTGCATGTGCATCACTGATTGAGACAGCTTGCGGATCCCAGGCAATGGCGAGTCCGCCTGAGAATCTGGAAGCATCGACAGCTATAGAACTGCAGCATGGATAGGCTCTTGAAAGAATGGGGCCAAGAGTGGAACCAGTGCATTTGGTCTCCTGCAGAAAGACAACCTGAGACTTTTCCAACTATACCATGTTTTTAGTCATTCTGAGCTTAGTGGGGCTGTTTAGACCCCTTATGTTCCAAGAAATGAGCTTCATTGGGAACTATCTTCCAGTGGTTGAAAGAACTTGGTAAGCTCAGGATACCTACCAGATTCCATTAACATTTCTCCAATGAGGATGGTCCTTTGTAGATCTGTTTTCCTTCCTCTTTTTTTGAGTCCTTAAAGAGTTTCTTTCCAACCCAAGGGCCTCCTGTTTGGATTCCAAGGGATTTTTGATGCTGCTGAGCGTGGGTAAGGGCGACTGCTAAATTTTCAATCTGTTTCTTAGATATGGTATCAAAATCTTTTTTCCTGCAAGCTTGTTCCAGAGTAAAGATGTCTAGCTCACTAATGTCCACCCCTTCGGGACCTTCCTCCATGAGACTGATCTGGATGATGGGCATTTCAGAGGTATCTAACTCCATTTGGAGGGAGGGGGCTTCTCCTGAGTCAGAGATAGAGGTGGGCTTGAGAGGTAGGAGAGAAGCCTCAGGAGAAAGCGTTGGTCGGTCTGAAGAGGTAGGGAGATCCGAGGTTGCTTTTGAGACAGTCATGGGAGTAGGAGTATCCGTCGAACCAGGGTTATCAGGAGCCGAGGGGGGAAGATGGGCCAGGATTTCGAAGCTATTGCTAGAAGAGGGGAGATTCGAGGCTTGAGGATTGGCTTTCGGAGCTCCAGTAGAGGATTTTTTGTTGTGACGCCTTCGGGACTGGACTTTGGTAAAGCCATCGACATCAGGCCCGGAGGAGGTCTCAGAGGGTTTACTGGGGGAAGGATTGAGAGGGAAATCCCTGAAAAGATGGCCATGAGCATGAAATTTATGGCATCTGAAAGGGACATGCTCATAGTCTATGGACTGAACCCATTCAAAATCATCGTGATAGAGAATTACCGAGTCAGGGAGGGCTTGCGCTAGGTGCATGAAGACGCAGAGTCGAGCATAAGAGGTGTATCGCCTGAGCTTGGTCTCCTCCGCGATCTTGACAAATTCTCTGAGCCCATTACCAATGTCTTGCAAGGATTCCTCATCCCAGTACTCCAAAGGCAGCAAGTAGAGCCTGATCCAAATAGGCGTCCAGTTAAGATCCTCCTTGTCCGGATTGAAGCTCTCAACCCAGTCCCAAAGGTAGAGTCCTGAGGAGTTGAAGAAATACGGGCCTTCATCCATGACGCGAATTTTGTCCTCCAGGCAGGTGAAGATGGCGGTAAAGAAGCCTTTGGGTCCAAGCTGCAGCGTGATCTGGCCTTTTGGCTTCCATTTAGACTTGATCCAGCCATGCAAGGCATTTTCTGTTGGCCAGAAACCCACAAATTTTCTGATCAGCGCATGGTCTTTCATGTACTGGATCTGGGCGTTGATTCAATGACTTGGGCGATCGATCTTGGGTCGATCTGCTGCTATCGGCTTGCAGGTTGCAGATGTCGCTTTTGGTATGGCTGTGGTATCTGTCGAGTCTGGGTCCTTGTCCGAGTGCTCTTTCATCAATTCCCCTTGTGTTTGTTGGGCTGCTGCCTAGGCCTTGGAGCCGTTGACTGTGGCCGAGGCTTGTGCATGATCAGATGTTGGCTTTGTTGTTTCAGCAGAATGTTTTTGATTGGCTGCAGTATTGACAGTGGGGGAGGCTCTGTGGGCCTCCCCCTGTGGCGAATCCATTAGTGGTGGATCAGTGGACGCGCTTGTGATCGGTGATGTTTGTGCATGTAACAGATGCAGAGCTTTCTGAGGTATGGCGGCGCCGTAGCAGGGGTGCAGAAAAC